>CM056691.1:8750000-10000000 GCA_029849275.1 Papilio elwesi | reverse complement strand
GTAATTGTAAGGTATTGATTTGATGCGCTCGCCGATATACTACACTTGAAGCAATGACTCAGTATTTTAGGAATATAAAAAAATACCTAGAAGTGGCAAACGAGCAACCCATTCACCTGATGTTAAATAAACGCTACCTAATTATAAAAGGAGGGGTAGGTGAAGAGTAATGTAATTGTAGATTATTAATTTGTACGGAATAATACGTTCGTACGCAACCGATAGGGTATCGCTGAAACTCAGTGTTTCCCTAATCAAACGAATAGGGCAACCCATGCTGAGAATTTTTCTGAACCCTATTCGTTTGATTTGACTTTCCGTTCAATTGAATGAACTTTTCTCTTCTTTCTTACTAATTAGGCCTCCGGCATCTCATGCATTAGACGACACACAGAATACTTCTTCACGCATGTCTTCTGCGAGGTCGTGGTATTTCAGGCACATTCGAGCGACAAATGTTGTTGCTGGCTCTACCACTGTAAAGATAAATTGAAAACTGTTTTTGTATATTGTACCTTTTTAAAGCTTGTCGGAATGTTAGGTTGCTTTTATTTATAGATAAACTGTGTAGAATCTAAAGATACTTGAATAATTTTTTCCGGATAATATCAAATTGTTTAGACAACTTAAGGTGCGATTATATCATAACGTCGGCTTCACACCACCATCTTCAGAAAGACGATATATTATATACAATGTAACGGTAACGTAACTACATCTTTAAATAATTAAAACACTTGTGTAATTAAAATAACCTGTAAACAACCAAATAGCCTAGATAACGACCGGCATCATTAATATTTACAGTGGCAACTAATTGTCTAATGTAATAACTGTCATTGTGACATTCAAAATAACCTTTATTGTAGCAATATGAATTGTAATTAGATGTTGTTAAGGTCCTCGAAAAACCTTTAGTGAATTTACTATCGTGCCTGTAGTATAGACCTATGTATTTTATGCAGTAGAAGGTGACAAATACGCAAGCGTTCACACAATACGTGACCACCAGCAACTCATTAGCAATAAGCTATGTAACAGATGCGTTGCCTACCATCCTCTCATCCGTCAAATCCTCTTCCCCTTCCCATCCATTCATTATGAAAACGAGCAAGCGGATCACCTGATGCCCATAGACATCCGCAACAGGCAAATGTGTTGCAGATGCGTTGCCTACCTATAATGGACAGAGGAGGGCATAGACAGGAAAAAGGATATTTCTCTTTCCCCGTTAACCCCCTCCCCGTCCAATCCTGTTCCTTTTCCCATCCTATCCTTATTAGGAAATGGTGGGAAGGGGAAGGGGACTGAAACTAGGCCGCCGGCACTTCACTCATCAGACGAAACGCAGAGTACTTCTACTTGACGCCTGTCTTCTGTGAGGTCGTGGTATTTCACCGGTCGAGCCGGCCCATTCGTGCAACGGATGCTGTTGTTGCGGGCTCTACCACTGTTAAATTGGAAGTCGCTCGATAAAACTATTACAATAAAACAAAAAATACTTTAACGTCAAAAGCGCTTTTAGCACTAGGCAAGCAGCAGCCTCTAGTGAAAGGGGCGACAAGAAGCTATTCATACTGTATGTTGGCCATTGAGTAGGTCGAAGGATCTTCATAATCAATACCAAGGAACAGGATGCCAACGACAATGTAGTAAGGATAAAAGTGCTCTGAGGCCCAGATGGAACGCAAACCTACATTTTAATTTCAATTTAAATTTCATAAGAATGTCTTAATTTCTTCAGAGTTTATCTTTAGATATGACACTTCCGTATCTTTTACAAAAGTGTACGATTGCTGTAAAAGTAAAGTTAACGACAAAGAAATGATGCAAGATAAGACAACGCCGCAGATAAATTGTCTTTATTTAACGATTTGTTGATAGCTTGAGTGTGTGATACGATGTAATCTCCAAACCTACATACATATTATATGTTTTACACAAAACCGATAAACGCCTTATGTGCGGGGTGAAAAGCCAGTATCTTACAAACCACGCCAACCGGCCCGTCAACATTGTGGAGCTCTGGTCTAAAACCAGCCTGTTAGTTTTATTAAGCGTAGTTATATTACTTAATCTGTCAATTAGTACTCGTCTTAAGTAAACAAGATAAAGTCTTATATAAATCAAATATTATCAATTTTCTCTGAAGAATTTGTTTTTTACTGTGTCGTATTCGTTTTTATTCTGTTTGTGTCATGTTTCTTACTATAAAAGGTTGACATTGTCGTGCGGGATTGTACCAGTGGTAAGTTTTAATTAAAATGTTGTTGAGATGGTTTAAATGAAATAAAACAAATAGTATCGTCAACAACTAAGAAAATATGTTAGGAAATACTCACCGAGACGTTTGAAACTTGCAAAAATAGTCAGGAACTTGGACCACATTGATGAAATTTACCAATTCAATTATACTAAGCTATTTAAACTAAAGCAGAACGTAAACATGTTTGAATAATAAAGGGGTTTTGACGATGAGAGCACATGAATTAGAGTATGGTAAAGTAGTAGTCGATGACATGAGCTACGTAGAAGACCAGGCAGGTCGCGATGTACATGAAGATTAGAATTTGGACCAACATGGTGCCCGGACCGCTGCGCTCGCAGTACTGTGGCCGGACAATACGGAAGCCCTGCAAGCCGCTGACAAGGTGAGTGTCGACTAGCCTGATCTTGTTGAGGTGTTACGTAAAGAAAGCTAAGTCGCTGACAAGGGCTACAGACTGGGCGAGGACGTTACATCTTTATATATTTACTAGTGATCCGGCCCGGCTTCGCCCGGGAAATCGGAATCTATAAGGAACATAAATAAATAATAAATAATAATAACATCGTCTTTTATATATGCAGATATGCACCCGTAAAAAACAAAACGACTCCCACGGGAACCGTGTATTTATCCGGAATAAAAATAACCTATGTGCTGTTCCAGATTATAATCTATCCCTGTACCAAATTTAATCTAGATCCGATCAGCCGTTTTTGAGTGAAAGAGTAACAAACGTCCATACATTCCCACATATAAACATTCGCATTTATAATATTACTAGTGACCCGCCCTGGCTTCGCTCGGGTACCACTAATTATGTTGATCCTATCGCTACCAAACACAGAAAAACCACTGTGCCAATCTGGACAATCCCTGTAAATTTCATCGAAATCGATCCAGCCGTTTCGGAGTCTATAGGTCTATAGGGAACATACATACTTCGCTTTTCATATACTATTTTTTTATAAAAAGTATCCTGTGTTACTTCTACTACCTCCAAGCATATGTGTACAAAGTTTCATGATGATCGGTTGAGTAGTTTTCGCGTGAAAGCGTAACAAACAAACTTACATTCACACTTATAATAAGTAGGGATAAGAATAAATTTAAATATACATATAATCGAGTGCACTGTAGAAGGGTTAAGCAAGATGTAAGTAGGTGTAAAGAAGGGTAAATGATAATAAAAAGATACTTGTTCACTGTTACTACTTGATGCAGACATAGAATGAGAAATATGGTATGGACTTATTTCCATCGTACATCGTTTCACCTTGTGTGTACCTACGTTTTTTCGATTCCTCATACCTGAAAATCTTCCAAAATAACAATGAATATATATTTGTGTTCTCATGGACCAGATCTCGCGCTACGCCGTAGCCGTTGTGAGACGCGCCCTGCCGTGGCGCCGTTGATTAATGGAAGCCTCAATCAACAGCCTCTTCTTTAATACGGATACATGTTAAAGACATCATTCTTTTGTCACATTTCAACTTCACACAGATGAGTTTTACTTCACATATTTCAAGGTTCCGCAAGGGGAACAACAACAAAACATTACGCAAATATCTCCATTGGAAACTGAATGTCACTTTTCCTTCCATAAAAGAAATAGAAATACCTAAGTATATTTTACATCATAATATATATAATTCTTTTGTACGTGTGCTCATAACCTAACTCCCAAACGGCTGGACCGATTTGGATGGAAATTTTGAGTGTATTTTTTTATAGTTGGCAAACAAGCAAGCGGTTCGTAGGCGACTGCAATAAAGTAATAAGTTGCGGACACAATGCCTACCTTTAATGGACAGAGAAATAAAAACGAAAAAAAATCTTCTCCGGCAAATGCTCTTCCTCTTCCCATGCTTTCGTTATTAGAAAGTCTTACCTACCCGAAAGAGAATAGGAGTAGAATTAGACGTCCAGCACTTTCACTGGTCAGACGAATCGCAGAATACTTCTTATTTACGTCTGTCTTCTGTAAGGTATTGCAAGGGTCAAGCCTGCCTATTAGTACAGCAGATGTTGCTGGCTCAACAACTATTATATTTCAATGGATCCTGGTTTAAAAACATAATTGGATCCGGCATCACTGCCATGGTGTTCCAAGAGCATTTTTCAATTTCATGACGAACAACAAAACGTTAGCTTGACCCTTACTGTGGGACAATTTGATACAAGACAACGTATGTTTTTTAATAAAAAAAATTATACAAGTCCCGATTTTATAAGCTCTGATCAAGAGGGAAGATTAAATTCAAAGGCATTATTTAGCCTCATGTATATTTACATTGGTGTTAATATGCTTAGATTTAACTTGAGTTTGAAAAGTGAAAACCTTTTATAACAACGCCTGCAGTAAATATACGTCTAGTCAATGAAGTATTCTGCGTATCAACATGTGGATGGACTAAGACGCTATGAAATGTATTTTAAGTTGCTACGAAGTGTCTACGCCATACATTAACTAGGTTTAACTTAACAGCGCTACAGTTATTAGCTGTACGTGCATATTTTAAAAAATCACAATAATTCAGGCCACAATACTATTTATTTTGAAGTCCAAGTGTGTAAGTACTCACCGTTCCTGCCCTGGCCATCAATGACGGTGGTGACCGGTACTGCCAGACCGTCGATGCCGTCGGTCCCGGGCATCTGGTGCAGCGGCAGCTCCACCGCCCCCGGCTCCCCGCCGGGCCACGCCATCGCGGCCGGCTACCAGCATTGCCGACCCATTGGTGTGTCACAACTGAGGTCGACTTGACTCCTCAACCAGAAGCTATCAGTATATCTCCATCGCCGGGCGTAGTAAAGGTAGACTTAAATCCTCAAGCACAAGCTAGCACCGTCGAACTGTTTGCACACGTATGTCTGATTTTTAGTTCTGAGCACTTTTAGTACCGCTTTTTGAATCTTCACTTAATTCCGATCTATTAAGAATCATTAGAATATTTTTTTAATTAATAAATCATTATAGTAATTATTTGTAATCTTTATAAAATGAGAGAGATTTAGTGCTTTTTAGATCCATACATTGGTTGAGATTGATCAATTGTCAATAAGAAAGTGGTTCTGACTGGGTATAACGGTAATGTCGCTCGGAGATACGTATAACTACCCTTTACTGTGATATAAATAATAAAAACCATGAAAGCGAAAACGTATAATTTCATTAATTCTGAAAAACCTTTCTGGCGGCAGCGCTGGGCGGAGCGTCCGCCTTAATTCCACCTTCGTAACCAAATTAGATCCTCGATTCCGTAAATTTTCTGTAGCTTGTAAAGTTACTTTGAACTATTTATTTTATTTATTAAATATATTTAAAAGCATAGTATAGGAGCCGTGAATTAGATTCTATAAAAAACAATCAAAATCGAGACATAAGCTACGAAAACACATTGAATTAATGTATGCAGGGCGCATACGTACGTGCCATGCATGCATGTTAGCTTAAGCTTTGTATGAAAGTCGTAATGTATCAATATGTTCTGCTTCCTGAACTAGGGTCTAGCTTTTATATTAATTGTCCATCATAACTCGGTACGTGCATAATTTCTTGTTCATATTGCGAATTGTCGAGTTATCGGCTATCGCTTGATGTACCCGCAGGAGAATCGGACTAGAATTACACTTCACAAGTTTAGTAATTGCTTGATAAAGTATTATACCCTGTGAAACGTCATGTGCCAGTTTATTCAACTCGTGACGTCACTAGGATCTACGTCAGTCGTAGAGTTGCTACGATATACTTTCTTGCAATTATTTTAAACACGGCCGAGGCTACATTTCTACACTTCCATCATATTGTCTAAGCCTCAATAGAGTACGTATTATATATGTGCAGATTTATTCATATCTGTTACTGTAACTTTTTGTACGCAAAATTCCTTCTGAAAACTGCAGTTGTGATGTAAGTTGTTTAGTTTATTTTTGTGTGTACAAGAATAGATGTGTGATGCAGGCACGCGGGCTGGGCGGGAAGCGAAGGCGGCGGGCGAGGCCGCCGAAATGCGACTATAAGGTCAAGGGCGATGACCTCGCCGGGCGGAGGCTGCGCGCGCCCGGACCGCCATCCGCCCGCCCGGCCATTATCTTGTTATGATCAGAACAAATAGAATTGCAATACGCAAATTATACAAGACAACGTAGGAAAATAGATTAACGATTTAACACGTCAAGATTCAGGGAAACTAAATCAAATAACAATGGATGGTCTTGTACAGAGTCTGTGGCATCAAGAAATAAGGAATACTGTCTGAATTTTCCTCATCCGTTCGTACGACAAATGAAATCATCGCTACAGCGAATGCATTTCTTGTTTTGGCAAAGTTGATCGTTTCTATTTAAGACCACTTGACTACTGAGAGGTTGAGACACAAAAAGGCAATCGAGCTAGTTTACCAGACAACATGTTTATAAGACTAACTTTTACAAGTCTACGAATTATTCAATATAAACTTGTAGTATATGTTCAAAGAGAAGACAAAACGAATACAGCGATAATACAAAATGTACGGACTTCATTGAAACCAATAAATTTGGAGCCGGACCTGTCTTCTAACTAAGCAACCAGACCTACTGTACAACGTGCTGCAGATGCCTTTTTTTATGTGATAAATTGGCAAACGAGCAAGCGGATCACCTGATGTCAAGTGAGCGCCGCCCATGAACATCCGCAACAGAAAAATGCGTTGCAGATGCGTTGCCTACCTTTAAAGGACAAAGGAGGGCATAGACAGGAAAAAGGATATTTCCTTTCCCCCGTTAACCCCCTCCCCATCCTATCCTCTTCCCCTTCCCGTCCTATCCTTATGAGGAAAGGGTGGGAAGGGGAAGAGGACTAAAATTAGGCCTCCGGCACCTCACTTATCAGACGAATCGCAGAGTACTTCTACTTCACGCCTGTTTTCTGTGAAATCGCGGTATTTCGCCGGTCGAGCCGGCCAATTCGTGCAACAGATGTTGTTGTTGCGGGCTCTACCACTGTTAAACTGTTTCACGAGCCTGGGCATACCGTCTTCTCACAGAATACTGGTAGGTACTTCTAGTTCTGCGTCTGATGAGAGGTTCAATTCCCTCATCCTCTTCGTTTGCTAATTTACTATTGAGCCTTATTAAAAGGCTCTTAACGGTATATAAGCCGGATGTAGTGAGCAGTGAACGGAAAAAGAACCGCTTGCTCGTTTGTACATTACCAAAAACAAGGAGTATTTCAAACAAGAGAGAGAGTACTTTGAAAAATAAAACAAGGCACAGTACAGCACTGCGCCCGCGTCGGAATTCGCTCATCAATGCACACAGCTCTAACCTCCTGTAACTGGAGGTTAACAGGTTCGGTTAAAAGCGATCGCTATCTCTGTCCACCCACTTGGGTAAGTGTGTTTGTTATTTTTTGTATTTCTCGCACAACACCCGCACTAAAAATTGCAATTAAGTCTTTACAGCGTGTTAACCCGCGCGACATATCGCCCGTAACGCTTAATTATTGTCCCGCTATCGGCCGCCCGATGTGTTACGTGTTTCGACGTGTACATATCGAATTACAAGCGACGTGAAAAATTGCCCGAATAATTGCTTCCACATTTTGATATTTATTGGAGACTAGTGATACGACCCGGCTTCGCACGAACTAAAAAAAATTTCAAAGTAAAGAATATTATAGGATTTTTTTACATTTTGGGTTACATTATTGGAGTTTTAGTAAGGTTCCCTAATTTTTTGAAAATATAATATAGCCTTTCTCACCAGGGGATACTGTAGCTTCACAACAAAGAAAGAATTTTTCAAATCGGTTCAGTAGTTTCGGAGTCTATTCAAAGCAAACTAGCAAACAATCAAATCTTTCCTCTTTCCAATATTAGTGCCGATATTTAGACTGAGCGCGATAGGTTAATAAAAAAAAGTTTATGTACACCCGTTTCGGGTTATTCTAATATATTTCAAACGCGTATATAACAGATAAAATAAAAAAAACAAAAGGCATACATAAGGACTGTAGACAGAAGTGAAAATTCAAAACAAACAAACAGAAAAATAAATCTCTACTAATATTATAAATGTGAATGTACGTTTGTTTGTTACGCTTTCACGAGAAAACTACGCAACCGATCATCATGAAACTTTGTACACATATTCTTGGAGGTACTAGAAGTAATTTAGGATATCTTTTATGAAAAAAAAGTATATACAAAGCGAAGTATGTATGTTCCGAGGGATTATCCAGATTGGCACATTCCTGTGTTTTGTAGCGATCGGATCAACATAATTAGTGGTACCCGGGCGAAGCCGGGGCGTGTGGGGTTATCTATACAACTTTCCCCTACCAAATATCGTTTGACGCGGCTAATGAAGTCTTCCCTTCAATAATTATATGATTCTTTAGAAGGTTGTTGGGATTATCATAAAAGTTTTCAGATCTTGTCTTCGGCCTCGTTGATTCCCCGCGCACACAACACACAACCTCTGGCTCTCCCTTCTACATCGGTTTTTTAAACACAACTCAGTAGTCCGTATTTTAAAGTGTAGTTTTCATTGCGTCTTTGAAAAGTGAAAGAAATGAAACCGCACAGTAACAACCAGCAAGCGATCGTTACTTCTCTAGGAGAGGAGCGCGGCCGAATGCCGCCGGCCGAGCACACACACTTCACTTGTACTCGATCGCGAGCTTGGATTTATGTTTTGGATTTACTTTCAGTACATTTACATTTATCTGTATATATTCTTATCTGATGATTGTAGATGGTTATGAATATGGTTGTTGTTATTTGATGGTTACAAAGTACTAACAGATGCTTTATAATAATTTCGTGCGTAGTCACCTCGAATACGCGAGTGTTGCTTGGAACCCGTTCTACGCGGTACAGTCGCAACCAGTTGAGAGTATTCAACGTACCTTCACACGCCACTTGGCATTTCAAGTTTTCGCATCGGAGTCCTATCAAAGATTAGAACATTTTAACATGATCTCTCTTAGAACAAGAAGACGAGTCCTGGACACATGCTTACATAAAATGCTCCACGGTAAAGCTCAATGTCAGCAGCTACTTGAGAGTCTATTCTTTACAGTACCGAGACCAAACAAACGCAGAAACAGAAACAATAAAGTGTTCTACGTCAACAACTCCAGAACAAACCTCGGCCAGCAGTCGCCTCTCAACAGGATTTGTAGAGAATACAATGGAATAGCTGAGCTCGATAACTCAAATAACTTAGACTTGTTTAGTAATAAATATAATCTTTTCAAGGAAACTGAAACGAAGTATTATATAAGTAGGGAAATTGTTTAAGCTATGTTAATAGTAAAAAAAAATATATATTAAAGCACTAAAGTTGTACTTTTATAAATGTTATGTACACCGTTGTTTTCATATATATAAGACTTAATTCTATGTTAGTTATAGTTAATTGTAAGTGCGATATATATGTAATGTGGATGTACTAAATAAATAAAATAAAAAAAACTAGTGACCCGCCCGGCTTCGATACCACCATGTTGATCCGATCGCTACCAAACACAGAAATGTGGCAATCTGGACAATCCCTGTTACTTTCATCGAAATCGGTCCAGCGGTTTCGGAGTCTATAGGTCTGTAGGGAACAGACATACTTCGCTTTTTATATACATTTTTTTTCATAAAAACCATCCTATGTTACTTCTAGTACTTCCAAGAATATGTGTACCAAGTCTCATGATGATCGGTCGAGTAGTTTTCGCGTGAAAGCATAACAAACAAACTTACATTCACATTTATAATATTAGTAGGGATTATCAGTTATACTAAGATATTTCATCAATGCACCGAATCACGCAACTTTTTTAATTACTTGATAACAATTTCCTGTCGTTTGTGTGTCAGTGATTCATCAGCATATTGACGATTCGTCAAGTTATTTGAACGTATTGACCACCAGCAGCCCAACTCCGAGTGTGCCGGAGTGGTCGTCAACAACTAACGATAATACTAGGCGACAGTGTACGTTAATATTCAGTAGAATATCAAGTTGGTTGAAGGCAAAAGTGGACTAGATAAGAAAGAGAGAAAGTATCAATGACCCTCACGCCGGTGTTCTGTAGGTTTATGGCATTTCCCCGTTTGAGTCAACTCATTCACCTAGCACTGTCACAGCTTTTCCTGCAACAGCTGTAACCCTGGGCACAGTTTATCAAATACCGTCATTAAAAAATCAATTACACCATGAGGTAAGACGGCTAACAGTTATTTATTTATTAATTAAGTTCGAGTTAAGTTAAGCTTAAGTTTTAGTTAAGTTATATTAATTAATTAATTAATTATTTATTTCTAATCGTAATATAATTTGTTGCATTGTAAAGAGCGGAATGATTGAAGTAACTGTACAATCTTCGAAAACAACTGGACCATTTAAAGTAACCGACCACTCGTATTCATTTTAATTAACCACAACGCATCGCACCTCAAATCGACAATTAACGATCGCACCGCGTTACCATTCAATTACCGAGCGCAAGCCAACTGACCCAGAACCTGGCCAACTCGGAACTGGTCGCCACTTAGCGGAATGCGTCGCACAACACCGTGACTATCGGCCTTTATTATTATCAAACAATAACCGTTTCAGCCGAACCTCGCCGCGACTAGGCAAAGGCTATTTCACGGGAAATCACTTTATTGAGTGTATTTGTTTAACGGTTGGTATAATGTTTGCAAAACCGGCATCTTTATATTTACAATACAACACTAACTGTCGCAAACTTGCACTTGTAACCTCTTAGTTATGCATATATTCCCAGCGTTGATAATTTAACAAGACAATTTTTGTTTGTTGTTCTTTTTAAACTAATAGTACGAACACACAAAGTGCTTAGGAAGGCATCACTAAACGCTATGCGTTTAGCACTCTCGGTGCACTTTACACCTAGTGGGATACCTAATAGGAATACATAGTACTTCCATTACAGTAAAACTTTTGTACCCTACCAGTAGAGCCCGCAACAACGACATCTGTTGCACGTTGCCAGCTCGACCGGTGAAATACCATGACCTCACAGAAGATAGGCGTGAAGCAGATTATTCTGCGTTTCGTCTGATAGTGAGGTTTTTTTTTTGACTGAAAGGTCACTGTTTGCCTTGAGGAGGCATTTACAGCTACACCGGGCTCGAGGCGGCAGGGCGCAGAGGGCGCCTAGCCTAAGCCTCTTTAAGAGTAACTTAGCTCGAGGGCTCCCTCCGTAGGGGGAGCCTCGGCTCGGGCCGTTACGTTACTAGTATTACCGGATTGGGAGGCCGCCGAGCTCTTAGGTCGCTTCGGCGGACGCTCCATGGAGTGACTGGGCTCAAGGGACCCCGAGAGGGGACCTCGGCTTGGGCTGTCACTAAATACGCGTTTAGCTTTCCGATTCGAGGGTGCTCGAGAGGGCCGAGCCTCGGCTCGATCGGTAGCTATTGTCTGACTAAATGAGTGAGGTGCCGGAGGCCTAACTCTGGTCCTCTTCCCTTTCTTTATTATCAAAGGATGGGAAGGGGAAGAGGGTGGAGGGGGTGAATAGGAAAGCAATATAAACACTATTTTTATCCCTTCCTCTCTCCATAAAAGGTAGGCAACGCATCTGCGACTCTTGTTGCGGATGCTTGTACTAGTGATCACTTGATAGGTGAACAACGTGCTCGTTTGCCACTTTGTATTATAAAAAAAAGACAATGATTAGGAAAAATAATTTCAGCGGTGCAAGTAATGTTAAGAATTCGAACCCCGACCGATAAATTGCAAACCGTGCAAAATATTTAATAGCGGATAGTGTAACCAAGTTGAGTTAACATAGTCGCAGAGTCCTTTTATCTGAGGAAGCCTGTGTAGAGTAGCATCACGTTAATCACAGTGCATTTGAGTCATATTGTTAATCCAAATATTGTTGACAGTAGCGTCATAAACACCGAACTTAACTCGAATGTGTTTTCAAGATAAGTATGTCTTTTGAATGTTGAAAATGAAATATTTTAAAAGTCAAATTACTTAGACTAACTTATTTTAAGTAGAAAAATAAGTTAGATAACATACAGACCTAGTTAACCGTCTTTCTGTTACGATTTCTCCCGTTTCGTATTAATAATATCGGATTATTCAAAATTTTGATATAATAATTTTGGTCACTGTAATTTTATTAAAAACAATTTCTGTTGTTACATTCAATCTTTATTTCACCAAAGCACAAGAGTTTCATAGTTGATGTATGTCCACTTTACACTAACGATAGACACCCATATAAAACACGTGATACCTTCACGGAGTGTAATAAAAAACTGATTTGTTTGAGTGACACTATCGCGCCGGGGACTGCGGGCAATCGCGACAAGTCTGAGAGGCGTTAGGAAACAGTCGCCGCCGGGGACTACTAGTTATACGTAATTTGTTTAAATACCGATGACTGCTTACATTATGAGGTACCTTATGAGGCTTACCAGATCAGATCGTCAATAAAATATAATAAAAACATCTAGACTAGACTCAAACACACACAAATTCCTTGTTGCAGACAGTCCGAGGTTTGGTTGTAAAGGAATGGTCCAACAACTATCAAACCAACCCATGAAAGTAAAAGCAAATTATCAGAGACGTTCCCACGTAGATAAGATCATTTGCTCGCGTGATAATGCTCGCGATACAGTCAGCGAGCACCGTGGAGAGCCGGGGTGAGCGGGGAGCGGCGCTGGGTGCGCCGGTATCTGGGACACCTATGTGTGACGTCATCGCAATATACCAAATGAAAGCACGCCCTTTATGCCGCGATGGCCGAGGCGGCCTCACAAACTGGGATGGGTTCAGTGCCGTAAATAAAATTAATGATGCCACTGATTTTCCGCAACAATCCATGCGATTTACATAAAAGAGTGTTCATATTTACACGCGATGACCTCACTCATAACGTAGCGAATAGAGGTACCTATGTCCCAAAATACACGCGTATCGAATCGCATCGTTTTGAAATTGGATTAGTCAGTGTTACTAAGTGTTATTATTATTAATATTTAAATAATAACGGTTTTACTTTGTATACCATATTGTTATATATATAATTATTAATGTAAATAGATCAGTTTCGAATCCATAATATTAGCATAGGTTGTTGATAAACAGTTCAGTTCCCACGGCGTATCTAAACATATCACGTAGTATAAACTGTTCCTAATTTCCCAAAGCGTGGACCCCGTGTAACAATGTTCTAACAAATGCTTCGAGTGTTCTTGTTATACTTGACAAGAAGATAAAAATAGTAAATAGTGCCATCTATCGAGCGTGTTTGAATGTGTGCAAATGAACAAATAAATTACCCATAAAGTTTTATTATTTAAAGTTGTACTAAATATTATTTCTTGTTTTTTCTGTTTGTTATGTGTTGTGGACATTCTAAGAGATGAAATCGTTTAATAGTTTGCGACAACAACCTTGAACAAACGATGACTTGAAAAAGGGTAAATATTATCTCGATCGAGAGAAATGTCTGTCTGTCCGAAGCGATTATTTATTTGTTCCTGAGATATCTCTCTAACTTATTCTTCATTCATACATGAATTAATGGGCTTGACATACAGGCATGGTTGTCAACTATCTTTTACATTTATATAGAGCCCGCAACGACATCTGTGGCACGAATGTGCCAGCCCGACCGGTGAAATACCACGACCTCACAGAAAACAGGCGTGAACTAGTCTGCGTTTCGTCTGATGAGTGCCGGAGTTCAGTCCTCTTCCCCTAACCAACCCTTTTCCCATAAGGATAACGGGGAAAAGGAAATATCCTCTTTCCTGTCTATGCCCTCCTCTGTCCATTAAAGGTAGGCAGCGCATCTGCGACACATTTGCTTGTTGCGGATGTCACTTGACATCAGGTGATACGTTTGCCATCTTCCATAAAAATGGGCTTTATCTTAATTCATCACCTATAGGCCTAAAGTAGCGGATGATAATTTGTATGGAGAAACTACCAATGTAGGTTACTAGTATGGCATATGGGCTAGGCGGAGATAACGGATTTCGGAACAACACGTGTAATATAACAGATAAAAAATACAATTAAAATATTTTCTACAGATACATGAACGAATAATGTTATAAAAAACAATAATAAGTACGAATAATATTTAAAAATGGGGTAATGTGGATTCTCTAAGGAATTTGATATCAATAGGCGTGCACAACGTGCAATAACAGTTACACGTTTTGCCCTTTGATTGTATTAAGTGTTCTGATAATAAACATGGGCCATAAACTATATATGCTTTGTACCAATAGTTTTCTTACTGCCACATTTATATAGTCACGAATTGCATATTTTTAAATTGTAAAAACTATTTTTCAATACATTATTGTTGTGGGTTTTTTCCCGCATTTCAGAATCAATAGTAAGACCAAGGCTGCAGCCTATGTAACAGGCATTGTTTCTTTTATTGTTCTGATGGCTCCTTCCAAGCACCATGAATTTGGATTTAGATGGATTTAGTTCAAGGGAATTCCGCTCAGTGTCCCGCAGTGGACGATGTGTTAAGTCTCGGTTTACGCTTTTCCTTTTTTATAATTGTTTCACATGTGATGAAAGAATGTTTCTATTAGATAAAATAAATAAAGAAAATGATATTCCACGTCTATTATATGCAGCACAGCAATAAAAACCTCAGCAACAAATGGCCACGGCAGCGCAAAGCGTCAATGCATTAGCGCCCAGGACGAGCGTCGTAAGCGCCGTGCAAGCAGCGTCGCTTACGGGTTTTGTGCACACAAAGATTCTGTTCTAATATTATCGGTATTTAAAATTTTTGGTATTTACTAAACTACTTGGATTAATTTTGGTCACCAATACATATATTATAAGTAATTACCGCGTATTTTTTATGTGAGAAGGTGGCAAACGAGCAAGCGGATCACCTGATGCAAAGTGAACGCTGCCCATAGACATCCGCAACAAGCAAATGTGTTGCAGATGCGTTGCCTACCTTTAATGGACAGAGGAGGGCATAGACAGGAAAAATGATATTTCCTTTTCCCCGTTAACCCCCTCCCCGTCCAATCCTCTTCCCGTTCCCATCCTATCCTTATAATGAATGGGTGGGAAGGGGAAGAGGACTGAACGAGGGCCTCCGGCACCTCACTCATCGGACGGGACGCAGAATACTCTACTTCACGCCTGGCTTTTGTGACATCGTGGTATTTAACCGGTGGAGCCGGCCCATTCGTGCAAATAGATGTTGTTGCGGGCGCTACCACTGTTTATTATCACACAGATTGTATTACAGTCTTAACACTTTCGTTCCGTAAACATTAGGGTTCATTAATCACTTTTGATACAATTATTTAATAAATTTCACGGAACAGTTTTAATAAGGTGTTACGCGGGTCAGTTGAACATGTCGAACATATGGAGGTTCGATTATCCGAACCGAACCGAGAACCGCGAAATTGAAATTACCAAATATTTATACCAAAAAAATATAAAGTTGCAAGACGTTTGTACGAACAAAGGCTAATATGTAGATATATTTTGATAATTTCCTAAATTTTGCGACAAGTTTTTTTCTTAATTTAATAAATTATATACTTTATTTTAAACAGCACACATAAAAAACCCTTTCCTTTCATGAACTCGATTATCCGATCGCTCAACCGCCAGTCCGATTTATGATGAGTGTCTGTTGTACTGTTATTTCAACATGACTTGTCGAGACAAACAGAGATATCTTTTTAAATATTAAAGTGAAATACTATAAGAAAACTAAGATTCGTTCGAATAGTGTATACTGATAAACAAAATGGAAATGTCTGTATGTACTATCAAAATAACATTTCCATAATCAATACACATGATGTATGTACGGTACTTATAAAGAATATGTAATTTTTTAAAATTTTGTCTGTCTGTCTGTTTATTCCGGGTAATCTCCGAAACGACTGAACCGATTCGGATGGGACTTTTATTGGAAGATAGCTAATATTGTCGGGATTCAAATAGGCTAATTTAATCTAAGCAAAATATTTAGGGTTCCGCGCGTCAAAAGTGAAAAACCCTCGAAATTGTTTTCTCAAATTTATTTCCACGCGGGCGAAGTCGCAGGAAACAGCTAGTTGAATATAAATTGGGTAAGGCAATACCTTGTTGGCCGTATATTGAATTACATTGACGTTGTCATGGCAATGTAATTTTTTATATAATAATCTTTATAAATAATCGATTACGTGGAATAGACGTGGTCTGCGTTTTATGTAAAGTGTTGATCATCCGAGCGCTTGCGAGTTGAGACTTTTGTACTTAAATATAACAATGTTTGTTAACCTTTTTGTGTATCCCTACTAATATTATAATAGTGAATGTAAGTTTGTTTGTTACACTTTCACACGAAAACTACTCAACCGATCATCATGAAACTTTGTACACGTATTCTTGGAGGTAGTAGAAGTAACATAGGATACTTTTTATGAAAAAAATAGTATATAAAAAGCGAAGTATGTATGTTTCCTATAGACCTATAGACTCCGAAACGGCTGGACCGATTTCGATAAAAGTAACAGGGATTATCCAGATTGGTACATTCCTGTGTTTGGTAGCGATCGGATCAACATAATTAGTGATATCCCGGCGAAGCCGGGGCGGGTTTTCACGTGAAAGCGTAACAAACAAACTTACATTCACATTTATAATATTAGTAGGGATAAACTAAATAGATTTGTTCATATGTTTTTACCAGAACTGGTGAAACGATGAAAGTAAAATGTATAAGTAAGCTAAAGCAAACCGGGTACCGTACAAGATGACCTGTAAACTTTAATTTAAGTCATGTTACTTACGCTTTATATGAAAGTTAATTAAAGTACACCAAAGCAAACGTCTTATGATTAAAAAATGTCAAGTATTGTTCCATGGCTTGTGTATTTAAAGTTTTTTTTATTGTTTTCAAGTTTTTCAAGTTCAAGTTTTCTATGTAAAATTTATTTTATTTTACTTACCCGGATGTTACTTATTGTTATGTTTTTTGGGTTGCATCTTCCAACCTTTTAACGCTAATGGAGTGGCCAGATATAGCGACGCAAAATAAGAACCGTGTAGGGACACTTCTCAGTACTGTCTAAATTCGGGCCACCCATCATTATAACATTAGCTTGACTGTTTACTTAAAATTAAATAAGGTAACGATATATAGATATACAGTAAACTGAAGCTGGAAAGCCCTACAGCCCATCACTGAATTATAAACGTGCGACCGGAAAAAAAACATTGTGTTTTGGCATACGGTTCCGTTCATTAAAACAAACACGCTTCAAGCGCGGGGCGCATTCAGGCAAACTCAATCCAAACTTTACTATAGGTATGTTGAATAAGACTCGGTAAAATATGACAGGATATAAAAACAGATTCTTAGGGGGAAATTGACAAGGACAGGTTGACAGGTCCTCCTTGTTATAAATTGAGACACTGGCCATTATACATTGTAATGTAATTAAATACATAAAAAACGGTGCAAATGGCATAAACAGCAAAAAGGATATTTCTTAAATTGATTTGAATACAAGCTGCGTTAATCTGACATCCCGTACTCGAATTGATAAATCACTAAACAGCGTATTAGATAAAAAAAATATCATGAGTTCCTTTGTGCTATCATTTCACAATTATAATTACACTCTTACAAGGCACATTAACCATTTAGACGCGACTGTACCGGACCAAATTATACAAGTTTTATTGAGCACGTGCTCGGCATTTTATTGAGCACGTGCTCGGCATTTAATTGGCCGCTTCTCAGTCTTAATTAAGTGAAGAAAGTTATTATTTATAACAAAAAAAGTCCATTTTCAATCTTATAATGATTATCTGCTATAGACTTTTACTTAACTAGGAAACACTCATTCAAGAAGTCTTCCAACTCAGTTCACACAAATAATATGGTTTTGACAGATCAATGGGCCAACAATTATCTCCCCGCTCGTATCGTACCTCAACAAACGAGTGATTGGCATACACTTGAAGATCTCGAGACCTCCGACCATGTTTCTAGGTTCGCCTTTGTGGTAGAGGTTCGATGTTCGCTCTGATAGTCTAGTCGATGGATTGCAAAGCGACTCTGCTTGCAGAAAGGCACTATTTAAGATACTAATAAAATTCTTGGATACATAATTTGACAAATAGAATATTTGAAAATAATAATTGCCTTTATATAATGGCGATTTATAAAGATAAGATAAGATATTTAGGTATTAACTTGAAAATATCAAGTTAATACCAAACAATATAATTTTGTTATCAAAGCAAAGCCTTCCAACATTATTACTTTGCGTACACATACACAAGTTTAATAAAATAACTAAACTAAAATAACCCCACGTTAAGACATTCTAATCCACTACAGGTTAACTGTATTAATAGTGTTCATTCATTTCAACTATTTATCTAAGTTTCACGTTTAAGGTTAAATTGATGAAACAAACATCAATTAAATAGTTCAATTGGTTTTTTAAATTACAAGTTATTATAACTTATTTATAAGTTAACATTAAAATTACTTTGGTAAACTTTTAATTTAAGTTATCGCGATATTTTCGCGACACGTATAGCGAGCTTTGGGCGGGCGGCATACGGGCGGCGCGGGCAGTGGCGCGGACACACTGCCGCCCTAGCGGCGCGCACCCGCCCGCCCTCACGTGCGCTCTATTTAGCTTTGTTCTGCATTTTATAACTTTACCGCCAAATAGTTTTGGACAATTAACTTTCGATGTGTACAATTAGTTATATTAAGTTCGCGCTATCTTCCCTACGAATATTGTTAGGCATCTCAATAATTTGTTGCGACAATTATTTTTTGTACAGGAATGAGTTCATATAGTTATAGAATATTTTTACCATTATCACGTTAAGTTTAAGGCCAGTACTAGAGAGAACATTAACCATACTAAAAGAGAGAAGCAATGTACTTTTAGCTGTCAGAGCAAGTCAATTTGTAGCCATGAACAAAACTACAGCCAATGTTTTAAAACTTAATTAAATGATTTTTACGTGATATAGTATTAAATTAAAACCCTGATTGACGGCACTGCTTCGTACCAATTGATACATGGTTCTCATCAGTACTCTATATTACAATCGAGGGTACATAACATAAGGCATTATAGTTTACATATAATTTAAAGACTTGCCAGGCTTTATTGTATACAACGGCAAGTGTGTTCACGTAACACAGTAAAAGTTCCGACACTGACTCTACTACCCGGAAAATCTCACTCTAAATGTGTACAACAAATTCAATTAAGCTTTAATGCTTGTTTCGAAGATCCTAAGCTATTACTTTGTGGATTGCCAGTTACAAATTATTACCGTGGTTTTACGCTATATTTCCGATGTTATTTTTTTTTCTAAAATTTATAAACAGAGCAATATGCGGTATTTTCACATAAACCGACAGACAGAAAGCTGCGTGACAATATCATAATTATGTAATTTAAGTGAACTTGTATTCGATGCCAGTTCACATATACTGATATAGCATTTTAATGTTTACAAAACAATGCGAACAAAGAAAATAATTAGAAGTTTACGAGTAAAGTGGAACGATTACATTTTGGCACTTTTTCTATTTTTAAACTGCTTTCCAAAAGAGATTTAGTTCTTAGAACATAACTACAATCATTTCGCGTCAACTTAAAAACCAAAGCGTCTTATTGGTTGCTTTGTAAGAATTATATCACAAATACTAGTAGTATTTGCAATATCAGATGCATTTCGACCACGAACAGTTAAAGTTCACGCTGGCAGTAGTTTAGCAACCTGCCACAAAGCGAGCGGTCCCGAGCTTCCAATATAATTATCGAGGCGTCGAGCGCGGAATTCCAATGGGCTTTTGTTGTTTCTGCCTGCTCTCAGCAGAGTACCATTTGTATGCTTTTAATTTAAATGAACTGTTTCTTTTTCATTGATGGGAAATTAAATCATAATCGTACTAAAAAAACATATTCGCAAGACGAATGACGAGGACTCACCTGTTGGGATTTTGATTAAGCAAAGCTTAAGTGTTTTGTGACAGCTCGTTACTACTTAATCTGTTATATATATATCCAGTCCGGTTATAGGCTCCCTCTACGGAGAGAGTCCTCGAGCTAAGTTACTCTTAAAGAGGCTTAGGCTATGCGCCCTTTGCGCCCGATGTAGCTGTAAATGCTTCCAACGCAAACAGCGACCTTTCAGTCACAAAAAAAGTTAATCTATTTTGTTTACGATTTATACATCTTGAGGCGTTTGCGTTGAAACTTGAAATGTATTTCAACGTATTTTATAAACCGTAGTATACTTCGGTGGTAGCCGTTGGATAATTGTGACTTGTGTCGTATTGCAGAAAATTATTTTAGATATATCGTCGATTTCCCCGTAGGACGGTGTAGTATTAAATTCATGGTGTTTCCGTATCAAGAGGATTTAAATATAAATATTTTTTAAATAAATGAAACGTAGTATACTTACAATTGATATGTGATGTGGATATTTGGTAAATATTACATTTTTTTATACTTTACTCCCGAACACAGACGCTTGTAAAATTTGTGATAAACTTGTTAATAAAATATTAATAAATCCGAATAGAACAGCCGAAATGTTTTACATGTTTAAAAGCTTTAGCACATGTTAAAATGTCAAAAAAATTTATGAGTCTCAAAAGTGTTTCGGGCGTTAATAATTGAGAGAGTTAGTCAATTATCGTGAAGTTATAGTCCGCGGTGTCGCGGCGCGGTGTGTCGGGCGGCACGGCCGGCGCGGGCGGGGGCGCGGGCACACTGCCGCCCTGCGCGGCGCGCAGCCGCCCGCCCTCACGCACTGCACTTTATTCAAATTGTGCTTAAGCTGCCTTACGCAAAAAGTTTGACAATTTCATGATATTCATCATTTCTCAACAATATATTGCTACTTTGTGTCTGTAACATATTATAAAAAGTAATTGTTTTTCACATAATAATTTTATTTAATTCACCTCCTTCGTCTTTCTTCTGTTTTTTTTATCAATATATTTGACTACAAATATTTATCTGACTGACTATTTTTTTATATGGTGGCAAACGAGCAAGCGGTTCACCCGATGTCAAGTGATCGCTACCCATAGACATCTGCAATTAACTACTGAGTTGCGGATGCGTTGCCCACCTTTAATGAACAGAGGAGGGGACAAACAGAAAGTGATTATTTCCAATTCCTGTACATCCCCTCCACCGTCAAGTTTTCTTCCCTTTCCCATCCTTACCTTATAAGAAAAGGTGGGAAGGGGGAGAGAACTAGAATTAGGCGTCCGGCACCTCACTCATCAGACGAAACGCAGAATACTCTACTTGACGCCTGTCTTCTGTGAGGTCGTGGTACTTCACCGGTCGAGCCGGCCCTGCAGTGCAACAGATGTTGTTGTTGCGGGCTCTACCGCTGTTGCATGAATGTGGTTAGCATTTCTTATATTGATTGTGGGCCGAGCGAGCTTCTATAATAAATATCTAATTCGTTAAAAGTCGCAACAATGATACAGAAAGCTTTGTAAATCATAACATAAAAAGCTACTACCAGTAATGCATTAATAGTAACATATTGTTCAAATATTTATAGGATAGTAATTAGATTTAACATGAAGGCTCCGTAGTATTAAGCCTCGCCTTAGCGTAAGCGAAGCGGAGGTGAACCACGACTCTTAAATGCTTGATACATCCTTACTGGCTAAACTTAAGCACTTACTTATGTAAGCTGTACTTTTAGAATACAATTAAAGCTTTAAGTTTATTTAGGAACGGGACTTTACAATGACTTTCTTGTTATATACTGTTTTTTGTGGCTTGCGAAAGCTCAACAACAGCTGTTCAACTCAATTCCAAGGGCCCATGACTCTACTGGGGCAGAAATTACAAATCGATCTATTTATTTCTGTAAATAATAAGAAGAAATTACTAATAAAAGACAAATATATATATATATATATATATATATATGTATATATATATATATATATATATATATATATATATATATATATATACAAATGCATGAATGGTGGTCCGTCGATGCATGAATGATGAGTGGATTATTTAAGCTTGACAAGGAAGATACATATTTCACTTTTTTGGTGGTAATTTGATTGTTCCTCTTCCTCCTTCTCTGCTATTAAAAGCCGCGGTACGGTACGAATGACAAAAACCTCTCTCTCTATTTAAGGTTTAAAATTGTTCAGCGAATTCAAAAATAATTTTAGAATAGTTGCGACTTCAACGGTTAGTTTGGAGAGGATATGAGCTAACGAATGGATCGAGTGGTGCCTTATTCGTTAATCTGTTAATAATAATTTTCAACTTGAAGAACAAACCACTAAGGTAAAATGTATAAAACAGCGAAGAGTATAGATATAATTTAATGGTATCAATTTCTACACATCCAAATATACTACAGCTTGAATTATATACAATAATGTTATTGACCAGCGCGACTCAGCAACCTACTTGTGTTGCCGTTGACGTTTTTAGACGCGATACAACACGGCTGACGCGCGCCCGCGCTCGTGAAATCCAACAGCCGATTTCTTCAGAGTCGCGTCACGTGGCGTCTCAATTAGTTTATGCGAAGTCATAAAACGCTTAAAATTATTTTAAACAATCCTATTTATACTGCAGCCATGTGTTAGAACAAGGAAATGCCGTCTGAACATTGAGAACACTTTGAAGAAAGTGATTTCCTCTTAGAAACACTTTAGACTGCCATGGAGATAGCCTTTTGTCAAACAGTCAAGGCCGTCACTTCAATAGCTAAGAGTTAATATACATAGACGATTATCGCAAACATTTTGTTTTTAAGTGACGATTTCGCCACCAAAGTATCGGCTGACATTACCAGATATAAGTCGGTAAAAGCCTCGCGCCGCCCGACGACGCCGACCTCGATGTTTACTGACATTTAAAAAAATAAGGGGTGCCTTCTACAAGACAATGGAATAAGTACTTGCTGGAATATTTTCCGGAAAGCTGTTTTAATTTCATAATGACAATACCCACCACAGAAGCTACGAGGTCAACTATTTGTAGTGACTTGACTTATTGTTTTATGGGTTAAACTGACAAATTGCTTTAAGAAGTACTAATATATCGTAGAAACAACGTACGAATTAGAATTTTAGGAATCGTAAATGAGATGACGGGACGACCGATTCCTCTTCTATCCCCCCTTTTCGAGGCGATTCAACTGGTGTCAAGAATGGTTATATATTTATGCGGTTGTAAGTTATATCTTAAGCCGATTAGTTGTTTGTTTTATTCCATTTTAAAGAAAATAAAGTATAAGACCCCTGTAATTTGCAGTACCTATCAAAACTATGATATTGAGCGGAAGTAGGTCGACGTTTCGGCAGCGGTAACGGAAGCGAGCGGCCGCCGCCCGCACCTGTTTCCGGCCGCGCCCGCTACGTTTATATCTTCGCGCATTCAATAAAGAGACGCGAGATAGTGTTAACCTTTCTACAATAGCTCCAGCTCAAAGAGATACAAAACTAATAGTAAATTAGCATACTAGTTTTACGAACCATGAAAATATACCTATATTATCAGAAATTCAAATGGTGCGCGTACATGTACTTTTAAAAGTCCACTTAATATTAAGTGCTCTAAAAACAAGGACAAGTTAGGTTATCACTTTGTATAATTGAAGTTAACGTTTTTAAATAAGAAAACAATGTCTTATTTGACGAGTTGCTTTTGACAATAGCTTATGTTGCCAGAATGAAACGTTATATTTTCAATGTTGCAAGGTAATTTCTACGACACGACACATACATACAACCCATACAGGCTGTTTCCCACCTCAGATCTTTACAAGGAAGCTAATGTCTTAAGCGTCAGGAAACTTTATATACTGGACACAATATTAGAAAAAAATACACCAACATGAACTGTGTAACACGCCTAAAAACACATCAAAGGAAAAGGAATCCTAATGTCTGCCAATATAAGCCAACAAATACGTTTTTCGCTCAAAATTTTTTTACGTTTAGAGCCAGTAAATTATATAATAAAATAAATAAAACCCGCAATATTTATAACTTGCCCAAAATAGATTGCAAAAATAAACTGACTGAATGGCTTTTAACATTAGATTATGAGGCTACTGAACAATTTTTACAAAGAATAAGTTAAAATGTACTAAAAAAAAGGAACTTATAAACATACTGATAGGAACATATCTACATGCAACTCCGACATTTACACATAAACCCACCCATCCATATACATACATACAACCAACTTAGATCTGTAAGTAATATGATTCCACGAGGGGGAGCCAGGAGCCTCATAGCACAGGGCGACCTAGTTTGAGCTCCTGTCTCCCATCCTAAATTATTAACTCAAGAATGTTATCAAAAAAGAAAAAAAAACTTGTTTCTGTATCTATTTATATGTGGGAGAGAAATAAAGAAATTTATTATTAAAAAAAAAGATTGGCACATTCCTGTATTTGGTTTGTTTGATAGTGATCAGATCAACATAATTAGTGGTATCCGGGCGAAGCCGAGGCGGGTCACTAGTATATATATACCAGTGACCCGTGATAAATATATATATATATATAGATTAGAAGATTGTAAACTAGACACTAAAATCCGTAACCTTGACAGATCATCGGGAAATATATTTTTTTCTGTTTATCCCTATTATTAAATGTAGGAACTGCATCTTTAATTTATTAGCTTATTACAAATGCCTATAGGGAGTTGTCGCTCAACGTGAACAACTTGTTCGATTGCCACCTTCTTCTGTAAAAAATTGCCTTATTTCATTCTGTCAATCTGGTTGGTAAGTTTATCAGGATGTTCCGTGTCAAAATTGCCACTCACTTTTGTTTTGGCACTCATTGATATAATATTAATTTATCAACTATTCTTATTATTTTTTCGCTACAAACAACAAAACGAAATTTAAGGAGTAAATTAAAAACTAGTTAAACTTACTCGTTTACTATTACTGTTCATTTAACATGTCGATAATCATAATAGCTCCTCAAAAATTAGCTGACCACGAATTGAATGCACGCACATTTTATAAATCGATTTGATAAATTGGAAGGAAGGTTTTTATTGCCGCGTAATATGCAATAACATTTTGTACTTAATTTAAACAAAATCTAATATTGGCCTTGAATTTTTAGCTTACATTAACTGATTCGTCTTTATGAATAATTTATCAACACGAAATAAAATTGATAATATTTGCTTGTTTTATTATTAAAAAAACTTGTTTTCTAGGTGACCCTTAAATATTCTTTGATTTTAATATGTGCAATAAGTTATCGATAAATACGTTTTAGCATACAGTGGCTGCACAGAAGGGTCCATTATTGAGAACGACTATTCACTTTATAACCCAAAAACTAGCAAAAAACGATGAAATAGTTTTGAAAACAAGCGATAGGAATTATTAGTTAATATCGTTAGATTGCGCTGAATAGTTGCTAGGCAGTGGATAGGGGTGAGCCCACCCCTAGTTGGTTTATGTAAGTTAAATCATATTAAATACACCACCTCCATCAACTTCGGCGATTTGCTTACAAAGAAATAAACAGTAACAAGCAAAACATTATCATGATAAACTTTCTTGTGCGAATATTTCCGACCACTCGCTTTTTATTTCGAGCGCTCATCCTCAAAAATGGATCCCTGTCGTGTCGGTAATATCAGCAAAGTAATTATACATTTTCATTTTAAAACAAATTTAATTCAAAGAAAAATGTAAATATAAAATGCTAATCATAATTAATCAAGGTATCAAAAGGTTGACATTAAAACAATTGCATCGTATAAAATTGAGAAATACAAACAAAGGAATGTAACGAAATATGCATTGATTATCATTTATATGTGACACCCTCTAAACTTATTTTGAGCCAGCATTTTGATTTAAAGTACCATAGTTGTAGTTGGTAGCCCGACCAAAACTCCCAATGTTAATGTCTCCCAAGTTCTTGTTCAAGTTAACATTTTGGTTGTAATTTCTATGGCCCTGTTTGTCTGCCATTTTCTGTACCACGTCTCGATCTCCTCTTGGCCGACTCTTCAATGCGGCGACTATTTTGCTCTCTTCAAGCACTGGCTTACTCGCGGAGACTTGGGTGATGGCTTGGGAACTTTTTCCGTCATCGTTCTGTAGACTGGAAATGTTCTTTAACGAAGACTCGGTCGGGATGTGTTTAGCCGCCTCCTGTATCTTGTCACGAATTGCCGTCAGAAATGACAAGTCTCCGTTACACGAGTCGAGTGTTGTTAGAAGAAGAACAATTAAAATCGGCCGCAACATAGCGCTGGTTTTTAATAAAATCCTATCTCGTGTTAGGAGTGTCGTCGAATCGACTTGTAATGCAACTGACGCTGGTACGAATTTATATTGTCTGTCGTGTCAAGACCGGTTGAGGGAATAAGATCATTTTTTTGTTTTATAATGGGAGAGTTTCTACATAAAATGTATTTTTTGGTCTGTAGTGGCGGTAAAAAGCTGTTTAGAATCTGCGACAAAATAGCAGCGGCGAATCGTTTGTGACGAGTCACACATACATAGTTTGCCCTGCGGCGGTTCCTCTTTTTAAGACGCACTATAGAGAATTAACTCCGATGGCATGTGTGAGGGCTTACGTTTTATTCGTTGTCTTAAGTGAAAACGTGCGTTAGATGATATTGCGTAGGGGAAAATCTTATAGGTTCACATGAACAACATACTCAACGTGCATCAGGGACACGCGTCATCAACATGCTTATTGGAGTTTGGATTTCATTTTTTTCTTGTATTCAATTTTGAATGTTATTGTTCAAAAAATGTCCTTGTATCTTAATACAAGGACATTTTTGTTGATTACTTATTTATTTTTGAACTGTCATCGCGCTTTACCACCTATTTTGTGATTTCACGTTTGTTGGCGGTTACGACTGCCTGGATTTTTCTCAAACATCATAACGCCACCACCTTCTTCCATAAACAAAAAAAATAGCAGAAAAGACATATTACGATGCTTGCATTTTTGAAGTAACATTCGAACCTTTCCAATGAGAATTCTTTATTAAGATTCTACTGCTTATGTTAGGATTAATGGACTCAGACTGGTTACGCATCCATAAAGGTGTAAGACAGGGCTGCGTAGCATCCCCGTGGCTGTTCAATCTCTTTATGGATGATTGTTTGAAAGGTTTGAAACACGAAGATTGTGATTTAGAATGTGTGCTAGTTGTGTCTTTTGTACGCCGAGGATCAGGTCGTGTTTGTGTTATCGGCGGACGACTTACAACTTATGCTAAGTCTAGTGAATTATTCATTACAAGGTAAAGGTATGAAGATTAATGTAATAAGATGAAAATAAAATAATAATGTATGGAAGTGAGAGCAAGGTTTGGCAGGTAAAGCATGCTAGTGGAGTTAATGCCCTTGAGATGCGATCCTTAAGAAATGTGTTAGGCGCGACGTTGAAGGATAGGATTAAAAATAGCGTTATAAGGGAAAAGTGTGGCTTAAAGAAGACGTTGAGACTGTAAGATGTGATGCGACTAGAATTGAGAGAGTTAAGTTTCACTTGGTTCAGGCATATTGGAAGGATAAATGAAGAGAGAATCTTAACTTCGAGCGGTTCATCGAATCTAAGGCGAAGGTAGCTGCTAGAAAACTGGGAGTCCTTTCAAAGGTACGGTGGTACTTCACACCAGGACAGCTTTTTACTTTATATAAAGCACAGATCCGACCCTGTATGGAGTACTGCTGCCATATCTGGGCAGGTGCACCCAAATACTAACTCGCGGAAATAGATTCGGTGGAGAGGCAGGCCAGGATTCTGATCGGTGACCAAAAGCTTAATTTGACCAGTCTTGAGCATAGACGCAAGGTGGCTAGCCTTTCGGTGTTTTACAGATTACATTTTGGGGAGTGTGCGCTGGAATTACACGAATTAATTCCTCCATTTCCCTTCTACCATCAGACGTATAGACAAACGTCATCCTTTCATAGTAAAGATACCGCGCGTTCGAACAAACCGACTCGAATCTGCGTTCAGATTATTTTAGGTTTACTAATAAAGAGATGTAAAAAGATACAAGAAACACCCATAACCGACGTGCATATGCGTAGAACTATGAATGTAGAAGAAGCAAGAGAGGTGTGCCAGGATCGCGCCAAATGGAAATCCATGATCTCTACCTACTACAGTATTAACAGTGGTAGAGCCCGCAATAACAACATCTGTTGTACGAATGGGCTGGCTCGACCGGTAAAATACCACGACCTCACAGGCAAAACACGCGTAAATTTTCTACTTTCTTCTAGTGCTTCTGCACTCTGCGTTTCGTCTGATGAGTGAGGTGCCGGAAGCCTAATTTCAGTCCTATGCCCCTTCCCACCCTTTCCTCACAAGGATAGGATGGGAAAAGGAAGAGGATTAGACGGGTAGGGTGTAATAGCCTTTTTCCTGTCTATTCCCTCCTCTGTCCATAAAAGGTAGGCAAACGCATCTGCAACACATTTGCCTGTGGCAATTGGGCGGCGTTAACGTAACTTACGTTGATCGTATCGGCTGACATTACCAGATATAAGTCAGTAAAAGCCTCGCGCCGCCCGACGACGCAGACCTCGATGTTTACTGACATTAAAAAAAATAAGGGGTGCCTTCTACAAAACAAGAGAATAAGTACTTGCTGGTATATTTTCCAGAAAGCTGTTTTAATTTCATAACTACAATACCCACCACAGAAGCTACGAGGTCAACTATTTGTAGTGACTTCGGACTTATTGTTTTATGGGTTAAACCGACAAATTGTTTCAAGAGAAGTTCTACTATACCGTAGAAACAACGTACGAAGTAGAATTTTAGGAGTCGTAAATGAGGTGACGGGACGACCGATTCCTCTTCTATCCCCCCTTTCCGAGGCGATTCAACTGGTGTTACAGATAGTTATATATTTATGCGGTTGTCACTTAGTTAAAGTTAAGTAAAGCTAAACCGATAAGTCCTTTGTTTTATTCCATTTTAAAGGAAATAAAGTATAAGACCCCTGTAATTTGCAGTACCTATCCAAACTATGATATTGAGCGGAAGTAGGTCGACGTTTCGGCAGCGGTAACGGAAGCGAGCGGCCGCCGCCCGCACCTGTTTCCGGCCGCGCCCGCTACGTTTATATCTTCGGGCATTTAATAAAGAGACGCGGAATAGTGCTAACCTTTCTACAATAGCTCCAGCTCAAAGACGTACAAAACTAATAGTAAATTAGCATACTAGTTTTAGGAACCATGAAAAGATACCTAAATTATCAGAAATTCAAATAGTGCGCGTACATGTACTTTTAAAAGACCACTTAATATTTAATAAATCGGCTTTTTCTAGAATGTTCCCCACTGCAGGGGCACAGGTCTCCTCTCCGAGACTGGGTGCCGTAATCCACCACGCTGGCACAGTGCGGGTTGGTGGATGTCAACATGTCGGTTTCCTCACGATATTTTCCTTCACCGTTTTTGGAGGAGTGGTGATGAAATAAATAATACAAAGTAAAATATACAAAGCGCCTGCCTGGGTTCGAACCCGAGACCTACAGTCTATTAATTCCATTAATTTTATTTGTCCCAGTTAAAAAATAAAGTATACGTAAATACCTAAAAGAGTCACTAGTGAAGTTCGGCGCGTCCATTTTAATGCGATCGATGGGCATTACCACGAACAAATGAAAGCCGACTGCATTTTAACCGTAGGTTTAAGGATTAAGTAACCAATTTAGTTTTCCTGAGCAACTGATCGATAGTAGAGTAAATTATAAATGAGTTGAGCCTCAAGGCTTCACGATAGTGACGTCATATCGCTTTATTCAATGAAGTAATTTTACTTATAAAAAATAATAGTAAAAAGCCTCTTTTATATTAATTGGTCTGTTTAACACAATTTAGTAATATTTCAATAAATTCAACAATGGTAGAGCCCGCAAGAGCAACATCCGTTGCACGATTTGGCGGGCTCGGCCGGTGAAATACCACGACCTCACACAAAACAGGCGTGAAGTACAAGTAATTTGCATTTCGTCTGAGTGGGGTGCCGGGGGCCTTATTTCAGTCCTCTTCCCCTTCCAGAGTTAAGCTTCCAGCATCTAACTTGCCGGACAACGCGCAGAAACAATTTTACTTCACGCCTGTCTTCTGTGAGGTCGTGGTATCGCCGGTCGAGCTGAATGATTTTTATGAAAAAAAATGTTTACTGTCAAAAAATCTAGCTACTTTAACGCTATAATATTATAAATGCAAATGTAGATATGTGTGGATGTATGGACGTTTGTTACTCTCTCACTCAAAAACGGCTGAATGGATCTGGATGAAATTTGGTACAGGGATAGATTATAATCTGGAATAGCACATAGGCTTTTTTATCCCGGATAAATGTACGGTTCCCGTGGAATACGTTTTATTTTTTTACGGGTGTATATGTACATATATAAAAGACGTGTTCCGTATAGATTCCGAAACGGCTACCCGGGCGAAGCCGGGGCGGATCACTAGTTTACTGTAAAACAAAAATTTCGATATAAAGTTTAAGAAAATAATAGACGTAGAGCAAGTGCAGGCTGGCGCCGCTCCAACGCGGACAAGCTCACTTATTACGATACGATGGCTCTGCTGTGAGATGGATAGCGTAAACAATTTATGTGTAAATACATCGCTTGGTTTAGTCGCAAAATATATTCGGACATTGTAACGTCTACAAACAGTAGTGATGACAGGCTCATGTTCTGTCATGTTTGTGATCTAAGCTACTGATGAAATGTAAAAATTATCTTAATGCGGTTTAAAATAACAAATGTAAATTTAATTAGCAAGACTAAAATAATAAAGAATAAGACCTAAGCGGGTACAGACAAGAAATAATGACTACTGCGTCATTGGCAAAGGGTCTCGTTTATTTTAGCGTCTAGACTACATATTATGAATAAAATGTACTAAATATACGAATAAAATACAATTTTCACGTTAAGCTTTTGCTAAAATTGGAACTCGGCTTACAATATTAACATTTGAGGGTTACATCTGACGTTATGCTGATTTGACAAGTCGGACAAACACATCCATTAACAATACCCAAATATATTACGATTTTTACAACCATGCTGTGTTTATTTTTCCTTTATATAGAGGGACGATGACAGCTTTACACCGTAATCCGATAGTAGCTACCGATCGAGCCGAGGCTCAGCCCTCTCGGGCACCCTCGAATCGGAATGCTAAACGCGTAATGAGTGACAGCCCAAGCCGAGGTCCCCTCTCGGTTGCCTTTGAGCCGAGTCATTCCATGGAGCGTCCACCGAAGCGACCTAAGAGCTTGGCGGCCTCCCAATCCGATTATAATAACAAAGTAACGGCCCGAGCCGAGGCTCCCTCTACGGAGGGAGCTCTTAGGAGTTTAGTTACTTTTAAAGAGGCCTAGGCTAGGCGCCCTCTGCGCCCTGCCGCCTCGAGCCCGGCATAGCTGTAAATGCCAAATGCCTCCTCAAGGCATACAGTGACCTTTCAGTCACAAAAAAAGCCTTACAACATTCTTCTGGTACTAGGCCATGTCTCCAATATTATTGAAAAAGACCCACAGCTGGCTGCAACTAAACCTTCACCAGCTCTCAGAATTTCAAGGAATACACAAAATTTCATTCTTTTCACTTTTTATTTCAGATCCTAAGGCTTCTAACTAAAACTTCTAAAAAATACCAACCACTTTTTACTTTTTATTGATTTCTTTTGGATTCTAAATGCTATATAAATGAGCATACATACTTTTTTTATAAGAGAATGGGGCAAACGGGCTGCGGGAACACGGAGATCAACGACGTCCATGGACACCCGCAACACCAGAGGAACTGCAGATGCGTTGTCGGCCTCTGAGGAATAGATAGGATCGCTTCTTGACAGACCCTAATTCGTACTGGTGTGGAAATACCGCCGAGTACAGACCGTTCCTTGCGTGGCAGGAAATTTCGCGAGAACTACACTGTTGAGGAACGCCAGCCATCCAGGTGGTGCGGATGGTGCCTGGCGGTCTGTCATGTCGTCCGATGAATTAATTACTTAAATACTTGATTCGACTTAAATCCGAAGAATTCATAGAATGTTTATTGAATGAATTATGTGCTTATTGTTCGACTTTTTGAATTTAATTCGACTTCTTGCATAGCCGTTTATTTTGCCTAATGAGTCATCGTGAATCACACACAACCATATCTCTACGGTATATTTAATTATATAAAAGCCTATCACGCAAATATCATGCCATGACTTTCATAGACAAATTAAATCTAAGCCTCCGCCATTAAACGTAATTTTTTGTACATTAATTTTGCTTTTTCTGGTGATTTAAGCATGTTTTGATAAAATTAGCACAAAGTTCAAAAAACAGATGCGTTATTACGTACTACCAATATTATAAATGTGAATGTAAGTTTGTTTGTTACGCTTTCACGCGAAAACTACTCAACCGATAGTTAATTATAAAAGGAGCTTTTTACATCCAATAAAATATAAAAACACAGCAAGCCTCTGAATAAAGGATACTATGAGGTTAGTGTTGTAGGTCAAGTGTGATAACAGTCGGTGTTAATATTAACTGGAGACATCGCGTGCCGAATTGTCCTTCCATCGGCCACCTGCGGGGCTCCGACAGACGCGCGACACGCAAGCTTTGGTACATCATGGAAGCCAAGTGTAAATCGTCACACTTAGACGCCGACAATAATTCCAAAGATATTAAGAAATTAAAACAGTTTCAGCTTAAACAACTACAATTTCAATTTTTAATTAACTTTCTTTGCAATTCCGTGAAACATGACCGCACGATATGGCGGTCAGCTGGGCGTTGTCGCTTTATTTATGGTTGTGGGGACTTGTGAAGTCAATGCGGACAGTAAACAATTTTGTACATTTTGATTGATGTTCAATTCAACAGAAACGCCGCCATTTATGTTTATGTTTTTTTCTTCAATGCCTTGTACAGAATATGCCATTGTTTGTTTATCAATTGTTTTTTTTTTATACCATATGATGGCAAACGATCACGCGGTTCACCTGATATCAAGTGATCGCTGCCCATAAACATCCGCAACAAGAGTTGCAGATCCGTTGCCTACCTTTAATGGACAGGGGAAGGGGTAAGCAGAATGTTTATATCGCTTTCCTATTCACCCCCTCCACCGTCAAGTCCTCTTCCCCTTCCCATCCTTTCCTTATTATCAAAGGATGGGAAGGGGAAGAGGACCTGATTTATGAATCCGGTACCTCACTCATCAGACGAAACGCAGAATACTCTACTTCACTCCTGTCTTCTGTGAGGTGGTATTTCACCGGTCGAGCCGGCCCATTCGTGCAACAGATGGTGTTGCGGGCTCTACCACTGTGAAAGCTTTTTTTCCCTTATCATCACGTCCAGCAATAATTTGTTATGAGGTGTAAGCATCTTCATTGTAACAGATGATACGTCTGCGAACCACAAGGCTACTGCGTACAGCATTATCGAGTCCATACCAAGAACTTGTTGGTGTGGTTTAGGTAAAGCGCTAAAATAAAATATACGTTTGAATGAATTTAAGCCTAGTAACGATGTATTTTTGGCATTGATCATAATGACTGCCATGTCTTCTTGAAAGAGTTAAAATAATAAGGAGAACTTACCCATTCGCCGCCATTTCTTTGCTCGATACCAGAGGTAGCAGAATCCAAACCTGGCGCATTTCTGAGTCTGTCCAATCCGTTCCACTGGGTTGTTGACATTCGACAACTCGATATCTGAAAATATATAATAATTAATTGGCCATTTCTAGAATGTTTCCCACTGCAGGGACACAGCCTCCTCTCCGAGAGAGGGAATGAGCCGTAATCCACCACGCCGGCCCAGTGCGGCTTGGTGGATGTCACATGTCTTCGAATTTGGTGGTTCTAAGAACATGCCGGTTTCCTCACGATGTTTTCCTTCACCGTTTTTGGAGCAGTGGTGATGATATACATTACACAAAGTAAAACGCCTGCCTGGGTTCGAACCCCTACAGTACCCCTCGTACAGAATGCGGTGGCGCTGAACGGGGAGGAATCGGCCAGGGTGCTCGCGGAGTCGTTCTTCGCGGAAGACGAACGGGAAAGCGACGATGCGGCCCACAAACTAATGAGAAAATTAGCCAAAGAAGTAAACGGGGGGCGCATGATGACCCATACGACCCCCCATTCACACAGGACGAGCTCATGTGGGCTGCGTCAAGCCTTAACCCGAAAAAAGCCCCTGGCCCAGACGGCCTCACGGCAGATATCTGCCTAGCGGCCATCACCCTGGATCCGGAACTATTCCTTGCCTTAGCAAATCGCTGCCTGGCACTACCCAGGAGGTGGAAGGAGGCAGTGGTTGTAGCGCTTAGGAAACCCAATAGAGAAGACTGCACGCACCCTTAGTCATATCGTCCAATAGGACTCTTGCCCGTAATGGGCAAGGTCCTGGAGAAGATGATGGTGAGGCGGGTCAGATGGCATACTGCACCAGTGATTAGACGGCGGCAGTACGGCTTTATGCCCCAGCGCAGCACCGAAGACTCCCTCTATGACATAATTCAGCAAATACGGGCCGAAGTCGAAAGACGGAAGCTCGTTGTGCTGATATCGTTGGACATAGAGGGAGCCTTCGATAATGCCTGGTGGCCGGCTATGAGGTGCAGTTTAGCGGCTACTCGGTGCCCCGTGAGCCTGAGGCGCCTGCTCGATCATTACTTTAGTGAGAGAACAGTGCGCCTCAGGTATGCGGGGGCCGAGTGGACCCGCCGACAAGCCAAGGGGTGCGTGCAAGGCTCTATTGGGGGTCCTACGCTTTGGAACCTACTGCTGCATTCGCTCCTGGGGGAACTGGAGGAGATGGGGGTTCGATGTCAGGCCTTTGCAGACGACGTGGTTCTGATATTCTCGGGAGATGAGGCCACGGGAATGCAGGATCGAGCAAATGGGGCACTCGAACGTGTTCGGGCGTGGGGAGTTCGTAACAAGCTAAACTTCGCGCCTGCTAAAACAAAAGCAATGATCCTCACGAGGATGCGGAAGTACGACTCCCCACGCCTGAGCATGGGCGGGCGCCCCATAGAGTATGTAAACAGGATAAAGGTTTTGGGGTTGACAGTTGACGATAAGCTCACTTTCAATGTGCACATAAGTGAAGTAACTAAGAAAGCACTAAGCCTCTATCGTCAACTGTCAACCGCAGCTAAGATCTCGTGGGGCCTGAACCCCGAGATTGTCAGAACCATGTACGTGGCCGTAATCGAGCCCATCATCCTCTACGCGGCCAGTGCGTGGGCGCCGGCAGCGCGGAAGAAGATCACTCAAAAGTTGTTAAGACCGGGTGCAGCGAGGCTTTGCTCAAAAAATTGTAAGGGCCTACCGGACGGTCTCTCTGAACGTTTCCCTAACACTCGCCGGGTTGCTTCCTCTGGACCTTCGGGTCCAAGAAGCGGCCCTTCTTTACGAAGTAAAGAAGGGTGACTCCCAGCGAGTGTTGGGGGACCGCGATCTGGAGAGGCCGACCAAATACGAGGACACCCAGCACTCCGCTCACCTGGAAGGGCTGCAGTTTGGCTGCCTGACGGACGGTGACGAAGTTGCCCAGCGAGCTGCCGTCGGTGTAGATCCTTACATAAAATTGACGGCAGGGTCGGCGCGGCGCTATCCGTATGGGATAGCGCCTCGGAGACGTACTGCCGGAAATTAAAGCTGGGGAACTTCTGCACCGTATATCAGGCGGAACTGTATGCCCTATATGAGGCCGTCAAATTTGTAGTGAAGAGTCCCGCGGTGAGGTTTGGTATTTAATCCGACTCAAGGTCCGCCCTAGAAACTTTAAAAAGCGTAGATTCCCTCCACCCCCTAGTAGCAAGGATTAGGAAATTAATGAAGGACAGTGAGGACATGAGGAAGAGGATTAGTTGGTTTTGGATTAAGGCACATGTGGGGGTGGAGGGCAACGAGAGGGCGGACGAACTGGCGAAATTAGCCGCAGTCGGGGTAAAGACCAGGCCTCACTATGACTTGTGCCCCGTTTCATTCGTCAAGCGACAACTTAGGTTGGAGGCGCTTGACGAATGGAACAGGAGGTACAAAGAAGGACAGACGGCCTCGACAACGAGGATCTTATTTCCTGACGCAGTAGGCGCCTACTACTTCGCAGGATTGAGGTGGATCCCGTGCTGGTACAGGTATTAACAGGACACGGGGGTTTCTCGCACTACTTGCACAGATTCAAGTGCAAGGAGAGCCCCTCGTGTATCTGCGAACCAGCACGGGAAGAAACAGTGTTGCACGCCATCACGGAGTGTCCAGTATATGGAAAAGAGAGAACGGAATGCGAACAAGAAATAAATGAGGAAATAAGAATAGAGAACATTAGTGAAATTGTAACAAATAAGTAAATAAGAGACACTTTCCTAAATTATTGTAAATATATAGCACAAAAAGTAATCTTAAGAAACAAAGTGTAAAAAAACTAGTCATTTACAATTTTAGATTAAGTAGACATAAGTAAGAATGTTAATAAATTTAGAAATTAAAAATGTAATAGAATAAGAAAATGTATCAGATTTTAATAAATAAAGAATGACAAAGTCCTTGGACTAATCGCGCCAGGGGGAGAACGAGAGGGCGGTTACGAATTAAAAACATTCAAGGTTCGCAAAAACAAAATACAGTACATATTGTCGTTGTTGTAACGTAACTTTTATTACATACTCTTAACACAGTAACACAATCGATCCGGCCTCTACCTAACGAGTAGAGGCGGATCTATTGCGTAAATGTATTCTTGCTTTGTTCGTATATTTATACGCATATAGCTAAAGGTATATACCACTGGTCACTAGCCTTACATAAACATCTAAGTAAACCCCTTTCCCAAGACATGAGTAGGTGAGACATCGCGCCGAGAATTCTGGTCGGATACATCCATATCAGTTGTTAGTTAGTCAGAGAAGAAAAAAAAATGTAGTCAATCCAACCAAAAAACAATAAACAACCAAAACCAGAATATTCCTACTCTATAGGTCACGGCCATTTGAAACGTTAAAATAACTAATCTGTGTCATTTTTTCGTTTAATTAAAACTAAATTATGATTTTTAAAATAGAAGCACGCGTGATTAATCCATTAAGAATATTTAAAATCATTTCCCGTAGTACAGAATTCAATGTTGCATATATATACATATACACCTAAATTAAATATAAAATAATACACTTCTATTGTTGATATATGCCTTATATCCATTGTAACTACACTTTAGAGGTCGTAATAGCCGAGTGGTCGAATGGGTCTCATATTGAACCTCTGACAGATGGGATATTCTGGTGAGTGAAATATCGGTGGTATAAATACTTGGTAAGCGGCGGCCTCTTATAAATTGCTCCAAAGAGAATATTGAGAAAAAAAAACGTCCAAATGATATGACTATACATTTTTAACTATTTGTTCACAACTATATCTACCAGTAGCATATATAACGTATAGATACATGTATTGTGTAGCTGACAGCGCCACTCATTGACGACCGAAAGTGATAACGCACATGTTATAAATAAACTGATAAGAGGACGCCTATTAAAACCAAATTAGACAGTGTGAGGTGTTAGTGGTACAAATAACGTACCTCTGCCGGCGATGTCTTGGTAGCTGTCCCTCCTAGGTCGCCTGTGGTCCATGGCACTAATCCCATAAGCAAATTAAGTTCAGCAAACGATTAAAGTGTTAGTGAGATGTTTACACAACACAGCGATAGTACTGCCGCGGTCGGACGTTGGTGCCGAGTGCTGTTTAATCTGTGCGAGTATGATAATTGTATTTAATGAAGCGACTGATTTTTTGTAAACATTATTCATTTTGTCGTGATAGTGACGTCACCGATTTCATATCGTTTATATGTTAATGAGTGGTTGCTTACAAAGTGCTACTTTAGAATGTATATACCAATAAGATATATTTTTGTCTTGTCTTTGTCAAGTCATCTCCAGTTCCCATGCATTGTACCTTGCTGACACAATACGACGTATATTTTCTGGTTTACTTGTTGCTTTTTTGCCTTTCTTTCGTTGTCAACTTATTGTGTTTAACATTGCAGTGTGGCCTCTATACATGTATTATTGGTATATATATAACAATTTCGATGTTATATGCATAATAATTAACTAAAATATAAAGTGACTGGACTTCGGTTAAGTGAGTGCAGTTTCATTCAGTCAATTTATTTTCATAGGTTTTTATACTGTTTTATGCATAGAATCTTCCAAATTCCATGCACGGCACGTCCATTGCTGATTTACAACCTGTCGGCGAGGCCCAGCTCTTGAGGATGACCTTCCTACATCAGTAAAGTGAATATGACGAACGAACGCATAATACATATCTACCTAAACAATGCGTTGTTTTAAATTCAATTGGCATCTTGCTGTCAACCTGCATTATGTCTGAAAAAACGTGTTAATTATGTTGTCCAGTGCAACTTGTTTAGTATATTGTTGACAAGTCCGTGTAGAGGCGCGCTCGTTTCCTTTAATTTTAGCTTTGCTTGGCTATCTGTTCATGTGAATAAGGATTTACAATAATTAAACTATATTCCTTTGTTAGAGAGCTGCTCCTTCGGTTCTTCACAGCCTAGCTCAGACGGTTATCTGACGTGACAACGTCTTATAAATCGGTATACCCTGGGAGGCATTCAAAAAAAACTTTGACTCAATGTCCCGTTACCTGATCGCGCTCCGTTCGATCGGCTGGGAGTTATGACGCATCGTTTGATTGGCATATACACAAATTATAAGATATTAAATATTATGTATGTAGTTATCAATCAATGAATAAAATACTTTAATTTTTATGTAATACATTGTGTATTTATTGTTATTCTGTAATACATTATTCCGTACCGAGTGCTTTTTGTATTAGGATACGTCGTCACGAATTCAACCGAAACGCAGAATACTCCTACTTCACGCCTCACAGACGACAGCTTCTGTGGGGCTGTTTTCACCGGCAGGCAAATTCGTGCAAGTTACTGAACTAGTGCATCCACCATCTTAAGATGACATCGGCACATAACCTCAGGTGGAATTACCTTATAGGTTTATATTGATTACCTCGATTTATTTTATTGCAAATATAATTTTACAAAAGTGCCATAGGTTTCTAACAGATGGCGGTGTATAGTTTATTGACACACCACTTCAAGATTTGATTTATCTAGTCACGCTTCTTTTCCTGATAGATAATTAGTGCTTGCTATACAACAAATTTCCTACTTTACTATTGTAAAGGTCTAACGTATCGATTGAAATCGTAGTTGCACATTTCGATTATCGGAAACCATTATAATTTCTTTGCATCTTTGTAAGAAAATGTTTTATTAATTTAGTTTACTTTATCCGAGAGAAATCCGGATATCCAATTCAAGCAGTACTAGGGTAGCTTGTGCTCCCTCAGGTCCCTAAATCTATCCCAAGATATTGGCCAACTAATTGGCGCATTCGAATGTTGCAGCATATCGACGTTGCCATCAACGTGACCAGGTGTGATAGCCTGTGCACATGTCCACAGCAGAACGAGTCGCCATATGTTAGGCAATATTACATATATTTTTCTGATAGTTAACCACCATCTGTAATAGTCCACTGCCTTAAATATCTCTCACAGTATGTTGATCTATATTTACCTTTTGCTTATTTTAGTACACCAGAATAAGACTTCTTTCAGCTTTCAATTCTTGCCTACGATCACTTGAGACGTTTATCCATTTCAGTTTATTGCTTTACTAACCTTAAAAATAGAAAAGGACAGAGGATTAGGAGTTGTTTGGGCAAGAGATCTGTTAGTATACACCCTCGCTAAACACCTACTTCTATCAGGGATTCCATCTTCTCTCCGGGTTCAAAGTTTGCGTAGTTACTTCCGCTGTTACGTTTTGTGCACCAGTAAAAATCGTTACGTAATTACTGTTGCTTAAATATCTCTAAACTCGTTTATTCAGAGGGTACTTGTATTGATTTGTTATTTGTTGTGGGGTTCCGTATAATAAAAGCGCTTTGTTGATCATTCAGTTCATTAAAAAGTTCATGATTGTTGTTTATTTCTTTAGTATAACAATAATAGAACATCGAGTGCATAGACAATACGAAGACGTGTTATGTTGTAACAATGTTATGTTGTAACAGTGTTGTTGTTGAGGAGGGGCGCGCAATCTTCAGCGTCAGACTTCTCGCTGTCGCTACAAGCTGAAAAACAAACGCACATACGTTCAGCATAACAAACTAAATATATCTATATTTTAAAACAAAAGTCAATATTAATTTTATGTTAAACACACACCAGCGAAAAACATAATATAAGCCAATCTCTAACATATATAAATATAATAAAGCGTGGCAAATAAATATATAAATGACATATATTGAGAAAGCAAAGCAAGCGATCTGAAGCTAGACTAACCTTAAACTCCGGCTAGCTCTGGATTTTTCTCTACGTAGGTTTCATTTATTAATTCTGTCCCATATATACCAAGTGACCGCTGGTCCTGCTGCAGACTACTGCAGTGCACAGGTCAGGAGTCACAATACTTTGTACAGATGTGTTTTTACTAAATATTTTAAAAGACTTCAGCTAGAAATATATTGTAATAAAACAATAAGAATGTACATTTACTTATATTTGACATAAACACACTCCATGGTATATGCCGCAGCCGAACCGGCGCTGTACATATTTACAGTTGCATTACGCCACGGTCACTTAGCGGGTTACTTAAAGCCAAACTTTGTCGCTTGTGCAATCCCAACTTGAACGTTACATTCAAAAAATTACTGGGTAAAAACGTCAAATTGTAACATCTGTGATCTGTGACAGCTAGACGGACAAAATTCGTAATTTTACGATTATTCAACTGTGTGGGCAAATGTAAACTACCCTACAAAGTCACAGAACATTTCATTTAATACACTAAGCAGAAAATATCTGTTATTGTGCTATACAGTTAAATTTTATAACTACTAAACGTTAACGGTTATTGATCAGAGATTGTATTAAGTTATACCAGTTTGACAGTACCCTTACTCCGTATATCAGATGAGACAGAACTAAATTACACAATACGTGTTGAAATCATTTACAGCATAACTTATGTAAATAACATTTAATTGGGTGTATACAGAGTGGGGTCACACGACTCATCGCTATATATACAAGCAATTCGTAGCAACCATCACCAAGGCCTGCACAGAATCGACCCTACGACTCTTGTGATAAGGTCGAATGTAGCGCAAAGTAGTAGTGTCATTGCATCACTTATAAACACTAAATGAGTATTGATACGAGCTATGCCTGTTTAAATGGTCTATTTCCTTCGCAAAGGACTTAATTTTTTTTTTTTATATTACAAAGTGGCAAACGAGCAAGCGGCCCCTGGAAATAAGTACCGCTACCCATAGGCATCCGCAACAAGCTAATGAGTTGCAGATGCGTTGCCCACCTTCATGGACGGAGGAGGAGACAAACAGAAAAAAGGATAATTCCATTCCCTGTCCATCCCCTCCTCATCCGTCAAATCCTCTTCCTCTTCCCATTCTTTCCTTATTAGAAAAGGGTAGGAGGGGGAAGAGGACTACAATTAGGCCTCCGGCACGTCACTCATCAGACGAAACGCAGAATACTTCTACTTCACGCCTGTCTTCTGTGACGTCGTGGTATTTCGCCGGTCGAGCCGGCCCATTCTTGCAAAAGATGTTGTTATTGCGGGCTCTACCACTGTTAAAGTTAAATACCACAATCTCGGAGATTTAAAACTACCCTCGTTTTGTAATTCTGTGAAACAATTGAGTGCAGGTGTAAATGTATCCCTACTAACTATAAATGTGAATGTAAGTTTGCTTGTTCACGCGAAAACTAATCAACCGATCATCATGAAACTTTGTACACATATTCTTGAAGGTATTAAAAGTAACATAGGATATTTGTTATGAAAAAAAAGTATATAAGAAGTGAAGTATGTATGTTCCCTATAGACTCTGAAACGACTGGACCGATTTCGATGAAATTTACAGGGATTGTCCAGATTGGTACATTCTTGTGTTTGGTAGCGATCGGATGGACATAATTAGCGGAACCCGGTAATGTTACAGCACCAAATAAAAAACGTATCACACGTTTCAGGCATGGTTTCAATTTACTACAGCCTAGCTCCGACTGCGATCGAATAACGACTTAATGTAAGTAATAGAGTCGAAAACTGGCACAAGAATTAACACAACCCACTCACACCACGCTACCGTCAACCAGTACTCCGTAACAAGTCAACGCTCTCGCATCTAGAAGTCAATTATCAGCCGTTTTTAATTTAAATTCCTTATCGCATTCAAATTAAGTTAACCGTTATATTTACTTCATTTCAGTGATTCATCAAATTAAACCAAAAAAACATGGCATCGATTTAAAATTATAGTCTAAATTGATTGATAATTGTTAATTAATTTTATGTATATAGTATATGTATATATTAGGTGTGTGGTTGTAGCTTACGTTGTCACACGTCACATCACAAAAACTACCAAGAAACACGATATCAAGCCAAGCGATACTTTGATATTGGGAATGAACCCTGCCACACTAGCGATAAGGTCGGAATTGCGAAGATGTTCATATAATTGTACCAATAAATCCACATAAAATTAACTTTTCACATCAGAAATTCGCAAAATATATGAAGATGTTAATGTAAGACAATTGGTGCTAGTGGCGCCATCTGCCGGCGCTGCCTCCGTCTTCCCCGTTGCGGTTTAGTTAGCGATTAGTATAGCACATATTGTGCATGTATAGCATAGAGTACAACTAAGTTAAAGTATTTGTCGGCTCAAGCACCGTCGGTGGACTTTTTGACACAGGATTGTTTGAGCGGGTAGAGTACTGTGTTAAATCGATACGGAAAAAAACACACAATAATTCCTTATAAACAAACATGTTTCAAAAACATTGGTTTGGCCCGAACGATCCACTCCAGTTGCTATACACAAAAGCAAAAAATCAACTATTAAATATTAAAACAAAAAAAATCTGTGGATCATCATAACAAAGTTACTTTAAGTATAAACAAGTGCATAACTAATACAAACTTATGTACAGAACGAACTGACGCACTAACCTAACCTAAAAATCAATTGTAAACTGTAATAAATCGAGAGGAAAGTTTTATTGTAAAATACTTTCCTCTTGAATTATTCCCTCTTCCCGATGTGCAATCCGGGAAGAATCCAACTATCCCCTCTACCCGCTCCGTACAATCCGGGCAGTAGCCTAGGAGTGCGAAGCTCGCTTGGCCAGCTTGGCCTGTGCGCGCCGCGCGGCCGTACCGTTTCGCTCGGCGTGCGCGCTCGCCAGCATGCTCGGCGCACTCGCCGGGTACGGGATGCGAAACAGACGGATCTTCATATGATCGCAAATCTCCAAGCAAATCTGACCGCAGTACCGGATCAGATCCACGCAGACCCAAATCTGAAAATTCAATTGATATTTTTAAAGTTATTAATGCGCTCACGCCCGTAACCCAGAGGGGTAGGCAGAGATCATGGCGCGATCCTGGCACACCTCTCTCGCTTCTTCTGCATTCATACATCTACGCATGCTTGTCGGTTATGGGTGCTCCTTACATCGCCCTTTTTTAGTAAGTCACTAATCCGTTCGATATAAGTTCTCCTAGGGCGTCCCCTACCAGCACTGCCACTCACTTTTGCAACATAAATTTGTTTGGTTATTCTCTCTTCATTCATCCTTTCAACATGCCCGAACCACCGAAGCATACCTTTCTCAATTCTAGTCACAACGTCCACTTTTAAGTCACACTTTTCCCTTATAACGCAATTTTTAACCCTATCATTCAAAGTCACGCCTAACATACTTCTTAAGGATCGCGTCTCAACGGAATTAACTCTACTAGCATGCTTTTCCTGCCAAACCCACTAAGCGCCAGGGCATTGCAACCGCGTGACACTAGACTGTACTTATTCTGAAGTCTCTCTTACTACGATCGCTTTGTACGAGGGATAAGAGTTTGGTTACCGTGCACAGCCACAGCACGATGTACTCCGGCAGGGCGTTGTTGAAGTACTGGTTAAGGAAGAGCATGGCGGGGCCGAGCAGCGACCAGTCGTAGTACTCCATCTCGCTCTTTGTCATGTGCGCCACCTACAATTACATTCGCTCAAGTGTTAACATCTCTTGTCATTTTATATTAACGGCGGCAGAGCCCGCAACAATATTTGTTACACGAATAGGGTAGTTCGACCGGGGAAATACCACGACAGGTGTGAAGTCCAAGTATTCGGCGTTACGTCTTACGAGTGAGGCCTGAGGCCTAATAACTCCTCTTCTATGATGATGAGAGAGTGAGATAGATATAACGACAGAAAGAGAGAATAAATAAGAGAGATTGAAGATGGCTGCGGGTGTGCGTTTAAGAAGATTAAAATAGCCCAATCCAAAAATTTCATTACTACATACATTACATTTATATTGATAATACATATATTTTAATGCCATGTCTATACTTTCTCAGCTCTAAAGACCTGTATACATACGTCTATTATTTGACGATAATATTGTGCAAACGATGGATTGATATTGTATAGGCTGAAATCAGAACTGGCTCTTAAGAATCTATGTCCATACAATAAACGATTAAAATTTTCTTACCACCAGTCTATTGGTCACTTTGGCGGCGACCATTCCGAACGCCAGTATGTAGAGCGAGGGGTGGTTCTCGTAGACGTGCGACTCACTCTTCTGGAAGATGATGAATGCGGGCACCACCACGAAGGAGAAGGGGATCACCGGCGACAGGATGCTGGTGCCCTAGGGAAGGATAGGCTGTAACACGGACTCGCGAAACAGGACGCAAAATACTACCATCCCTCTACATGGTTGCTTTAGTAGACAAACACTTTTCAAATTCATTACGGTTATTGTTCAGCAATGGACTGTAAGGCAAATTTTAACCGGGTTATTGTATTTTCATATCATAAGGTGCATACTGACAGACGGACGTGATTATTAACACCAGGTACAATACAGAGATTAATTGAACCAGCACGCGAAAATGGGATCAAAAAATTACTAAAATTAGGCAACCAGAGAAACGTTGTTGTTGTTGACGTAACAAGCATATTTTCTACTCATATACATATTCATTGCTTCTTTGTGTTGTCAAAGAAACAATTTACAACAAAGCAACAACAAAGCAACAAACAAAGTTAGCGTTGAAATAAAAAAAAAGTTAAACAAAAACATGCAGAACATTGAGAAGCATAAAACATAAAATCAAGACAAAACAGACACGCCCTAACCAGAGACATGCGCACGTGATATTATTTTTGACTGATTAATAAGCGAGTTATTTTAACTAATTAAAGTTAAAAAAACGTACTACAATGAATAACAGACTAAAATTTATCTTTAAGTTATATCTCCGTTACAGTAAAAGTTATGCAAAATATTTTAAACTATTCCCGATAAGTACTGTTAACGGTATTCGGACTAACTTCATCGAGAGAACGTGAAGAAATATCAGTTATATGTGATTAGGAGACACGTGCGCATAATGAACATAGCACATACGCGGCAAGGTTGATATCAAGTAACTGAGCTCAACAAAGCATTCGGTTAGCATTTACTTTTAGCGGACGTTGTACTGTGAACGCTATCTCAAAACACTAAAATATTGAATTTTAATCGTACATTACATATACGTATCATGTTCGACAAGATGCACATTTAATATAACATATCGTGCTTTTTAAAGTAGATTTAGTAACATATATATGTATATCGATTCTGACAGGCTGCTACATGCATGGGATTACAATTCGTATATACATGACATTTAACCCTCATACTGAGCAATAGTATATGTTCCCGGAGCAAGCGGGCAACACGCCTGCATGACGTCACGACACGTCACGCCAGACAATGGCCACGGTGCACATCGTATAAATTAAGGTCTTACTGCTACTGTGGACCCGTTCTTCCCCACTCCGCCTCTCATTATGACTTTAACGTAGCCAAACACGAGAGAGAGGGTCATTAACACGACGGCATAGTTGGACACCAAGTTAATGCCGAGGTCGATGGTCGGTAGCTGCAGGCAGCGTAATGATGGTGCGCGATATCGTCACGACGGCACGGGACGAGGTCGTCGGCAGCAACAGAAAATGAGAAATAAAAAAACATGCCATTAATACCAATGTCACTAGAAGCGCCGGGCTTCAGTTACATCTTGTGCTATCTTCACTCATCGGTCAATTTCCGTTAATCACGTCCCACGTACAGTAACATCGACAGAAGCACCAAGGTTATACAAAATAGAATTCAATAGGACCCATTTATTAAGCTAAATCTGTAAGCATCCGCTCTACGGCCCGCGAAATCTGTGACACTATATAATATATGCGTAAGAAAAAAAAGTGAACAAAGAAATGTATATGCGTAATAAAATGTTACCGAGCTCACCGACCGACGTCAACAGAGAGTATTTAGGAAATGGATGGAGCAAAATTATAATCAACTACATTTTTTATTCTTGTATTATTGTATAAAATTGGTAAGGGGCAAAAGATAGTTATTGACTGGATTAATTCACAAATACTCTCTGTGATTGATTTGTGAGTGAGACACCAGGGCCTGGGGGTCTTACAGCGACGGTGGATCCGTTCTTCCCGCAACCCCCAACGCGAAATGTGGTGACGAAGTTGACCAAGAGCAGCAACTGCGTCGCGTCGGACAGCATGCAGGCGACCAGCGCCATCGGCCACTCCACGCCCGCCGTCTGCGCGGGGACCGGCCGCGGAAGACAACAATATTAACAATGTCTTCTAGGTCAATCCACAACCCGTCCATTACATGCCACAGGAAGACAATATAACAAAAAATGTCTTCTAACCCGCTTCAATTATGTATATATGTTACCGCATTCGGTATTTCAAAGGTGTCAACCTCGCCTTAACGTTAACTGTTCGATGAAAATGTACTGAATTAATATTTAAACTAGTCGTTAATATCATTTTATTAATTAATTGTTTTAACTAACACACTTCGAGCAGCACGCGACAGCGTTAGTGCACCTTGGAAGAATCATTATCAAGTATATAACTGGGACATCCAAATATAATTTCTTTATATTAACAACCATTATATTCTATTTAAAAAAAAGCTAAGCTGTTCAAAGCAAGCTATTAAAATACAGAGAACCATTTCTTAAATGAAATCAGATAATTTTTTAGATTTACGTTAAAACCTAGCCTTTTTGGTCCATAATTACATGTTATAATGTAGCAATCAACGCGTCAATTGTGTAATGAGCGAATTAATGTGTCCAAATGAGTGAAGACGCACGTAATGGTTAAACAACGACACAATGACATCGAGACATGAGAAACTAACGAATTAATTTAATATAAAAAATAACACAGCTTTAGACCATGCTCATCGCCAAGTCAGACTACAAATGATTAATTGTTTAAAGAAATAAGAAAGCTTATTTTATGGACAATTTGCGTCTTTTTTTAATTGAGGCTACTTAGTGGCCGGTTTCCGACTGTCGTATTGACAATGCAGGCACTTCATTTTCAACTATAAACTTGGCAAAGTAAATTTTAAATAACATGACACCAATAATCAGCAACAATGAGCATGACCCAATCCATGGAGTAGAACCAGACTAGACATGCTATTAAAAAAACCCACATGATGAATAAGCGAAACCAAAATACCTCAAAACAACCGAATGGGAACTATTATTAACACCTGAAATATACACTTTCCTAAGTATCATTTGTACGCTCGACATATATAGAAAAATAAAGGTTTTAGTAATGAATTGGGGGTGTGGGGGGGGGGGGTCGAATTTGGTTTATAAGTTAATGCAGGATGAACAAAATTTTGAAATACACAACCGTCAAGTGTTCCGTATATTGAAAAAGTTCGATCGTTCACCCTCGATCTGTAAGCGAGGACAAACATGAGAGCAATTTTTTTGTATTGTAAAAAAAATTCCAAAACACCAACTAAACCAAAAATTATTCTACATAAGTAGCATATATCCATAAAACTGCCAACCCCCAAACCCCCAAAATAAATGGTGGGGCGCTCACTGCAACCGTGGAGCCGTTCTTGCCGACGCCGCCGGCCAGTATGGCCGTGGCCAGCGCGCCCAGGGTGAGCGCCGTGCCCACCACAGCCACGCCGGCAAGGGAGTACCGCGCTTCCACACCGCCCACCTACGCGGCGCATACCCACGGCCCATAAGACCACAACGATTGGGGATTTTATTAATACAATTCAGAGACTAGTTATTAAAATTTATTAAACATTTAGTGTAAAGGTACGAGTTAAATTATAACCTAGGATTAGATGAAAATGGTATGTCATAGGATTAAAATTCCGATTAGAATCCAAGAGCAATCCATTAAATATCCATAGAGAATATTAAAAAAAATAAAGTTTTTTTTAAATTAAATTAGCCTTGTAAAATTATTTACCTAAGTTTTATATTTAACCACAAACGATTCAACCAAAAGTTAACCAAAACAAACTAATATTACCCTCACGTCGATGTTATATGTCGTAGCGTCATGTGGGAATTTTTAAAATTAAATGCCTTTAGATTGTAATGTAACAGACATGAAATATGCATTTAGTAGAATAGATGATGATCGAACGATGGTTGCTTCAGTAACGTAAATAAAAATAACAACTAACTCCAAGAAGTAAAGCTCATATGCTTTATGCGGCTAGCCGCAACGCAGCCGTGCGGTTGACCGGAGTAAAACATAAAAGTTATGCTTCTAACTATGCCGACCGCTCCGGTATCTCGCAGCGCTACTGTCCTACTGCGGCTAACCCCGCACGGTTTCTATTCTATGTGCACTACGTGAATCGTGCTAGTCTGCGGTTGGTAACCATTGACAGCGCACCGTTGCGGCTAGCCATTACCCGGTTAGCGAATGGCAAGGCAGACGGCTGACAATGTTCCGACTAGCTCAGTGCGTATAGTTCTTATAGAGGCTTAAAAGTCCTCAAAAAATACCAAAAATATATCATAAAAAAACTTTCGTAACAATTAAAGAATCTAGACGTTACGATACCCACCACCATTCGACCATAAGTGACAATAACAAATCCAGCTTGACCACATTACCTTGGTGGCCCAGAAGTCAGGGCCGAGCGTGGCGGAGATGAGCTGTATGGCCATGATGGCGTACTGCGCCTCGGTGACGTCGACGCGGCCCATCTTGAGCGTGCCCGTGACGTAGGCCTGCCAGTGCGCGCAGTAGAACAATGTCATCGCACAGAAGCACTGAAAAACGAAAACTGACAGTCAATTTGTGATACCCTAACGCCTATAGTTAGATAGTACTATCACATTTTCTATTTCATTTTTCGTTGACTTAAAAATTCAAGTCATTTTCAGAGAAAGTGCAATTCTTTAGATTACACGCATTTTTATAATTAAGCACCTAGTGAAATACCGCGATCTCACAGAAAACAGGCTTAGAGCAGAAGTATTCTGCATTGCGTCGGCTAAGTGAGATGCCGGATGCCGGATGCGGAATTCCCGTCCGCTACCCCTTCCCATCCTTTTCCAATAAGGAAAGGGGGAGTGAGTGAAATATCCTTTTTACTGTCTATCCCTTCCTTTGTCCATAAATGGTAGACAATGCATCGGTCAGCAGCCACTTAACATCAGGACGCTCGTGTGCCACCCTCATCCATAAAAAAATGCTATAATGTTTTCAAACGAATTATTTGGTGAATGGATCAGAAATTATAAACACCTAGCTACAAATTAAATAAAAAAGTCAAGGTCAAATCATCAATGTACCCTTGTCCACACGTCACTTGAGCGTTGGCAGAGGGCGGCCCCCATTTCGACGATCAGCATGTTTGGATAACATTTTTAAATTTAAAATTGGCAACACTCCAGCAAGTGAGTGACACTAATGTATATGTCAGCGACAGATTGTCAACTTTGTCAGTTTATAATCGGACTAAACATATTATAAACTATCAGTTATCAAATTGTGAACTGAATCTGGGAGCATTTCTCTTTACGCATCCTCGCTCATCTCTGGTGGAAGCGAAGAAGATGGTTAGTTCAATCAGCAGAGTTACAGCCTGCGAAAGACAGTTTTAAAAAATATATGTACATTACAATGAGGCGACTGACTGCAGCCCTGAGGCGACGCGACTTGGCAAGTCCGGCGCACGCGTCTGCCAAACGCGCGCGGTTACTGTCACTCATACTCGCTCTAAATATTCCCCAACACACAATCCAGTAAATCTCGTACATTTGCAACGTCTGTTTAATCTTTAAGCCGTTATCTAATATAAAACGGGGGGTTCTGTGAAAATTCTTACAGAAACGATTTCGAAATAAAACCGAGTGCAAAATAATTATCTGGCGTTATAATTAGTAAGCATAAGGCGAAACGTCTGTGCAAATTAATTCAGTTTTAAAAACCGCAAATGAATATTCAATTCTCAATTATTGCGATAATATATGCCTTCGTAATTTTGTATAATTAAAGATAATGCACCTAATCTACCATTCGGGCGTGGTTATATATATATCTAACTAGTCGTTGCCTCCGGCTTCGCACGCATTCGTGTCTAATTTTCGTAACCCGTCTTATATTTTTTGTAACATGATTCCGCGTATAACTTCGGATTCACATTTTGAGATCTCTCTCTAGGCTCGGTCCCTCATCTCCGAGGATTGTTTTCAGCATTAGGGTTGCATCTGGAGCGGATGATCTGCTTCCACAGGTTTCTGACCAGCGCGTCTCTTGCGAACGTGTAGAATTTGAAGAATGAAAGCTGGTCTTCAACTTGTCCGGTCTATCTTGTTGGTGTTGCCAACCACAATTAGTTTTTCCATATTTTCGTCCCCTCTAGACATTTTCGGGGTTAAAGGTAAGTATCCCATAATTTCTGTATATATGATCGGTTGAGTCGTTAAGTAGTTAAAGCGTTACAAACGAACTAAAAAGCGTGTATATAATGGTAAGGGTTTGAAAGTGTCTCTGACTAAAACAATACCTATATCACCACACATAGTCTGCCATTTTATAAGCATTCTTTCGTTATTAAATTACGTATTGTTTCCAACAACCGAGTGTTGTGCCTAGCCACAACAGAGCCACGTATGTGAATGGCAACACACACTAGCAGACGCACGCGCACGCAATCCGACCGTGCGACATTACCGGGCCTTGACTGTCAACACCGGGTCGTTGGCTTAACATATATGTTTTGTGTACAACACATATTCAAACGTCTTAATATTCACGTCGTCTGTTTGTTTGTACTAAACGCACTAAGGAAGGATTTTTGAATTCCGATTTTAAATTCACCCCAAGGTCTAAAGGGAACGAAAGTTCGTAAGGTGAAATAATTTGTGTCAAGTGTAAGTTGACCTCAGTTCTATAGTATCAATCATATTAAATAGAGTTCAGCAGGGGAGGAGGTCGAGGAGCTCCCACAGTAACCTCGAATCCCAAGGAAATGCAAAGATTGGAGAAAAGACGGCATCCAACGCGTCAGTCATTAAATATATTGCAGTCCACGAGGCGACCTAGACCTTGGCCGTATCATTGAACTTTAAACCTCGGTCAGAGGTCGGCTGCTGTATTACCATACAATATTCTTCTGTCACTTAGAATTACGATTACATTGCGACAAAACAATATATATATATATATATATAAGTCGGGTAATATACATTTTGTATCTTAACCTCACAGAAAACAGGCGTGAAATAGAAGTACTCTGCGTTTCGTCTGATGAGTGAGGTGCCGGAGGCCTAATTTCTGTCCTCTTCCCCTTCCCACCTTTTCCTCATAAGGATAGGCTAAGAGCGGGAAGAGGATTAGACGGGGAGGTGGCTAATGGAGAAAAGGAAATATCCTTTTTCCCGTCTATGCCCTCCTCTATTCATTAAATAGTGTAGTAGTGGATGAGCCATCCTGGTACTAATGTACAATATACAACGCCAGTGTTGACAACTTGCGAATAAATTAAAATTGTTGCCATTATGAGGAAACCCGGTTACCACATTTCAAAGTTATATTTTTAACTTCTGTGATCGTTGGCTCAAGTTATTTGCTTTTAAATTCAAACACAGCTTTGTGCTTACGTATTGTAGATACGTGTATGAACGTAAGACTTGACAACTTGTTCAAGGTCAAAGTCAGAGGCGCGGGGTTCGGGGAGGTGGAGGGAGGGTGCTCGAGTTAGAGATAGACATTAAATTACCAAATCAAACATTCCGTAGCGACACGTACAAATTGAATGACGTAATCGCCTTACATTCGGCGGCTTGGAGTTCATTCTTGGCGGCGATTATTTACAATTCACAATTGTTAATCGTGTCATGTATTACGAATATTTTCGCAAAGGCATTTTATGTTGCGAGATAACTCTCGCACTCTTATATAAGGATTTTGCATTTATGTAAAATTTACGGCACAATTATTAAATATTTGATAAGTATTTATATAACACCCGCCCCGCCTTCGCTCGGGGTAGTTATGTTGATCCAATCGCTACGAAAATTCACAGGATCACCTCTAGGGCAATCTGACAATTTCCAGAATAATATTCTTCTGGGCTTCACCGATTTCAATTAAATTTTGCATATACATTCGGTAGCTCTGAGAATAGGTTTTTATCTATCTATCTATAATACTATAAATGTGAATGTAAGTTTGTTTGTTACGCTTTCCCGCGAAAACTAATCAACCGATCATCATGAAACTTTGTACACATATTCTTGGAGTTACTAGAAGTAACATAGGATACTTTTTATGAAAAAAAAAATAAAAAGCGAGGTATGTATGTTCCTCCGATAGACTCTGAAACGGCTGATCCGATTTCGATGAAATTTACAGGGATTGTCTAGATTGTAGTACCCGAGCGAAGCCGGCGCGGGTCACAAGTAATTCTATAAACGTCAATACAATAAAAAAAACATAGTATTTAAAATATGGTAGAATGCAGCCTTCTGAAGTCAATACTATAAAGATGTATTTATATTACATGCTTACAATATCGTGGAAGAGCCCGCAATAACTGTTGCACGAATGAGTCGGCTCGACCGGTGAAATACCACGATCTCACAGAAGACATGCGTCAAGTATACGTATTCGGCGTTTCGTCTGTTTTGTGAGGTGGGGGAGGCCTAACTCTAGTTCTCTTCCCCATCGATTCCTTTGCCGCATCCAAGAAGATGGGAAGGGGAAGATGATTTAATAGATGACTGATATGTTTATCCAATCTTCTGTCCATTAAAGGTGGGCAACGCATCTGCAACTCATTAGCTTACAGATGTCTATGGGTAGCGGTCACTTGATATGGGTACCACTTGCTCGGTTGCTATACAAATATATATAAATTATTAATTACAAAAGGTGTTGGGTACTTCGATAAGTGGTTCCGGACATCCAGGTCTTTAAATCGAGTGTTGTGATATCGATTTCCTTAATTGCACGATACGAAATTTCCGCCTCAAATAATTACAATTTGATAAGAAAAAAATATATGTAATAAAGCGAACAACAGTTGATGGGTAATTTTAAACAGATGTCATTTTATTACTTGTTACGATAGGCTTGCCAACTTAGTTTTTTTTTTTAAAGAAGGTGACAAACGAGCACGCGATTCACCCGAATTCAAGTAATCGCTACCAATAAGCACCCACAACAAGCTGATGAGATGCGTTGTCTACCTTTAATGGACAGAGAAGGGCATAGACAGGCAAGAGGGTAGTTCCTTTTCCCCGTTAACCCCATCCCTGTCCAATCCTCTTTCCGTTCCCATCCTATCCTTATAAGGAAAGGGTGGTAAGGGGAAGAGGACTGAAATTAGGCCTTCGGCACCTCACTCATCAGACGAAACGCAGAATAATCTACTTCACGCCTGTCTTCTGTGAGGTCGTGGTATTTTACCGGTCGAGCCGGCCCATTCGTGCAACAGATGTTGTTGCGGACTCTACCTCTGTTAATGTTGTTCAATGTTCAGTCGACAATTTTTTTTTAACTATCAGATAAAAGGTCTCAAATGTTTTGGTTTTCGCTTTAAAATACTTTTATTGTCAGGGAGCTGACGATGCTAAACTTGTACACCCTCGAGCGTCATTTGATTTCGAAGATTAAGTGGTAAAAGGAGAAAACGCTATGATATTTTTAAGGTGGCAAAAGGATCTACAGCTTATCAAAAATGTAATGTGTACAAACTCGAGCGCGTCAGATATTTATTGTGCACACACACCCCACAGGGACACTTCCCTGATGACGAACGGTGGTTGAATGGTGGGTATTTGTTTTCGAGTGCGTGCGATTCACAGATGTTAATTAGACCTGGTATCAATACACCAGGCCTCCCGCACCTCATTAGCCGAAACGCAGAACTATAAAATACTTTCTGCTGTTTTTTTCGGATTCTATTTTATTCTCGGGACCGGTAAGCGTATTTTCAATAGTTTTTGAATAAAACGATTGATGATTTTAAACTAGTGGAAACCCACGTAGCGTTTTACAAGTGCGTTGAAATTTTGTAAAACATACGCGAGTGTGTTGTGTGACGCAAGCATTATTAATGACTACCCCCCGGCTTCGCCCGTGTACCACTTATTATGTTGATCCGATCGCTACCGTGCACAAGAACACCCGCTGTGCCAATCTGGACAATCCGTGTAAATTTAATCGAAATCAGTCCAGTCGTTTCGGAGTCTATAGGGCTATAGGGAACATACACACTTCGCTTTTTGTATTCAATTTTTTTTTCATAAAAAGTATGCTATGTTACTTCTAATATCTCCAAGAATATATGTACAAAGTTTAATGATGATCGGTTGAGTAGTTTTCGCGTGAAAGCGTAACAAACAAACTTACATTCACATTTATAATATTAGTAAGGACTGTGTACACTTAAATATTTATAAAGTGGCATTTAACGTTAAAGCTGCGTTTAATGCACGTTACAAACCGGATCGGTTTCGCACTGTGAACTAGAATCCACCGACCGCTCGCATGGTTTGTTCCACTAAATTCACTTAACGCAATCGGCCGTTGTGTCGGTGTCGAGCGACGGTGAATGAACTCTGCCGTGAATCAGCTCGGAAAACCTCACCAGACGGATGTTTATGTTGCTGATTAATTTAATTGCTTGGTCATTTTGATAATTTGCAAGTCGCTAGCAATAAACACTACCAAGAACTATCTTAGAATTACACTAAATTTGATAGAATTGAATTGAAGTAATTTGCACAGCCCTATCGCATCTAACCCCCTTTTTCTATTTATTTATCTATCGCGTAAACCGAAACAACATACACGTTAACGTTAAACGATTACCAGATATCACATTTAATAAAATAAGTCAACGGTTGACTTCCGCAAAACGAGAGATTACGTCGTATAATGTGTGATATATGGTGTATACACGTAACATTGTAAACATTTGAAACAAATAGGAAAGTTTAAACAGGGCTAGGTTCTGTGGATTTAATTCCCGGTCCGAGCAGCAGATCCTGGTCCAGAGAATACTCTCTCACCCTACCAACAGCAGCAGGGGCTCCGCTGGCCAGTAAATTAGAATGGACAGCGCCAAGCTCCATCTGCGAAACCGTAATAGCCCAGAGGTAAATTGTTGAGTGAGAGCAGGAGCGGATGGACCCCACTCGAAGACGTAGGATTCGGGGCGTTTCTTCGGGGCGCGCACTCTGGTTTGCACCGTAGGCCCATGTCATGGTCCCTTTCGTGGTAGCGTCGACAAAAATGCACCTTTGGGATCGTAGGCGCTTAAGGTGGGGGCCCTTATCGCCTAGATAAACAATCCCGGGAAGACAGCAGCACGCACGTCCTGCGTTATCGTAGCGCTGCGAAAGCACAAAGGGGAGCTATTGTCTCCTCACAGTTGTGAACAGAAGCTTAGTGCATAGGGTTCCGGTGTGTTGCTTTGGAGATCCCGGAACCCTCTTAAATCGCACTTGAGGATGGCCACTAAAGGGATTTTAGTGGGTACAATCCCACATGATCACGTTGTTTATCCAGACGACAGGATATCTTATTTCCAACCCGAAACCAACAAAAAAGTCTAGGATGCATCTAAATTATTCTATTTTTATATTCCTAGGTGATTTATTATAAGATCTGGTTAATATAGACACATAAATTAACTTAAGATAAGAGGCACCCCTGTGCACCCAGTTGATTTGATTGAACTAAATAAATTGGAGAACTATTGCACTTTGGTCACCCAGGCCACTGGTGATGTAAATTTCAAGGGATCAAATTGTAATAATCCATCTGCATCAGAATTTCGTATCCGGCAGAAATATGCGTGCATGCAGGCCAACATTTACTGTATATAAATACATTGTTTATCAGCTTGCGGCTGCGCCTTTGAAGCTGCAGCCATTATTTGTTCAGATCATTTTAGCTCATTCAATACGCCGCGTCGTTAAAAGTGTAAATGGATACAAATCCTGCCAACTGCGATCAGATGGCAGACAAAATTTGTTTATTTACCTACACGTCACACAGACGGTAGACGCATTCCGAAGACGAGGCCTAATAAATTATATTTTACATTACACCATTAACTTCATCACGATCGATGACAACGCTGGAGGTTACGGTGCTACCTAAACCTTAGCACCAGATTTCCGAGGGTTGTTACCAAAACCTAGTTGATGCACGAATGGGCCGGCTCAAATCGGTTTACCACGACCTCACAGGAGACAAGCGTGAAGTAGAAGTACTCTGCGTTTCGTCGGATAAGTGAGGGGCCGGAGGCCTAATTTGAGTCCTGTTCTCCTTCCCACTCTTTCCTTATAAGGATATTTATTTATTTCTAATAGGTATACCAATAACATGTTCAAAATAGTTTCAATACAACAACAAAACAACTTACAATTAATAAGAACAAACAGATGAACATATCGATAAAAGGTACACACAACATTTACAATACCTACGTTACATTTTTAAACATAAATAAATGAACTAAAAATACAATAACTTGTTGAATAATTACGAACGAATATGATGGGAACGGGAAGAGGATTGGACGGGGAGGGGGTTAAAAGGGAAAAGCAAATATCCTCTTTCCTGTCTATGCCCCCCTCAGTCCATTAAAGGTAGGCAACGTATCTGCAACGCATTTGCTTGTTGGGGATGTTTATGGGTAGCATTCACTTAACATCAGGTGATCCACTTGCTCGTTTGCCACCTAATAATATTTAAAAAAATATATATGAAAAAGTGGCAATAATATAATTACCGATTTAATAATCGTGATAATGTTAAATGGCGTGTCATGAATAGTTAGGTATCATGCAATATGCCTAACTATTCTAAGAAGTACACACACAGAAAATCTGTCATATTTTCGACTTAGTTCTATAATGTACTAACCTGGAAGAACATCCAGGTGGGGTACTCGCCCAGCTTGACGGCGATGCAAGCGCCGAGGGCTATGAACACGGTCGATATGCTGTCACAGCCATGGTCAAAGAGCTCGCCGAGCGGCGACTGGCTGCCGGTGCGGCGCGCCTGCTTGCCGTCTATGGCGTCCAGGCTTTGGTACACAAACACCCCGAGAGCGCACAGGGCGCACGCCCATCGCGGAGGGTCCTGCCGCGCGTCAGGGCTGTACCTGTTTGTAGACAATAGTCAAACTATAAAGGCATCTATTTTAATTCCGCTTCTGCTGTCTGCTCCCTTAGAATCTCCCTTTCTTTCAAATTTCATATTGGATTTAAATGTGTTTTTCATTCATAGACAGAATGAATCAAGAGTAAAATTAATATGTATAATACATTCAAATTATAGGAGAGAAAACCAGAGAATTTTAAAGATTTGTAATGGGATGTCATAAGAAACATCTTACATTGCAAGTGGCTAAACCTTACAATGTAGATCAGAATACTACCAAATTGTATATCTTAAAGAGATACAATGAGGTTATTATAGTCTTTAATCTTAAGCATATAGTACAAGCATTATAATAATCCTTGACAACATATAAATAAATGATTATTTTAGGATCAAAATTAAAAACTAATGTGCGCAAAAATAAAATCAAGAGGGGGTCTCACATTGCTACACCGTGCCCCTTGTGCTCAATGTGCTTTTAATATAGGGATCAAACTGAGTGTATGTATAACCCATCTAGCAATTAATACAGGTACCAAGATAATGCAGCATGAATTATTTATGAAGCAGAACAAAGTTTGCTGGGTCAGCTAGATAATAGAATTTCACAATTAGCAACTTCTAGCTGTGAGATCTACGCTACTTGTGAGATTCTATTTAAGTAATTGTAAAGTATCTATAATAACTATTCACATTCTACTCAAGAATCGAATTGTGTAATATCTAGTAAATTGTGGCATATTTTTTTTTATAAGCTTACAACAGCTGAAAATGATGACACTCAGATAATAAGCCCCAATTATCTACACATTGAACTTAAGTCAAATGTAATTCTCACTGTATAACAGGGGGGACATGCCAATTAAGGGGGAGTATGTTTAGAAGTGGAAGACGATGATGACAATATAACTGTGGTGAAATACTTTAACCTCACAGAAAACAGCCAAGATTCCTATATAAGATTTCCTTGGTTAAGTATAACAAATATTTCCTATAATACAGCAGGAAAACTCTGGGATAATATTTCTTTGGTCTTCTATATATATATATATATATATATATATATATTATAAGAGAAGGGGGCAAATGAGCGGCGGGAACTCCCAGGTGATCAACGACGCCCATGGACACCCGCAACACCAGAGGAACTGCTGATGCGTTGCCAGCCTTATATGGATCTGCTTAAGCTTAATATACATGAATCTGCAACTTCAGATGTAAAAGTTCAAATATTTATCATAAAGGTGTTGTTTATATTGGTATAAACGATAAAAAGATTTTAATTACTTGGTATTGAATTTAAACCCATATCCAGGCACGTCATAGAATGAGATATTTTTAAATATTTTAATGCTTCTTGGAATAGCAAGGAGTAACAATTACAAGTGCATGCATTCATTTTGTGCCTGAGCTCTGTACTCAGTTAACCATATCAGTGTTTATGAGGATATTCCATGGAAAATAAATGTACATGTATAAATTCAAGTTTGACTATACAAAAAACTATTCAGTCATGCAAATTGAATTCGAAAGATAAAGAAGTGTAGCAAATACATTCTTGTACTAAAAAATATTTAATTTAAAATTTGTAATAATGTATAATATGAGACATAATCAATGTTGACATCTGTGATAACTGATTGCCATTCATTTGTCTTACATGATGTGGAGTGATCATGATACCTGATTATTTTACTACTAATATCTTATCGGTACGCAGTGGCGCGACGTGGGATTCGACCAATCGCATACACTTTCATGTGCCAATCTACAGATTGTCTGATCGAAGACATAAGCAATATCATCACAAATCCAAACTAGTTTTAGAATTGAGGCTTGGAGAAAGTAACGGGCTCTTGCAAAGCAAAAATGAAAGTCGTTCCACTCGTGTACCCGTGACACATATTATTTAATAATTCCACTTATTTAATTAACAAAGACACTCACCAAACTAAAATTAATGTGGTTACTACATTTACTATTAGACCTAAAATAGTAATGAGATTCGGAGCGAGCCATAGCGGCGTTTTAGACACCAGCCAGCACCACCAAGGTTGAAGCCATGCGTCCAATATACTAGCACTAGTACACGAATATTTATGTTCACTTAATCTTTTTAACTGTGCAGCGTTCAGAATCCTTTCCTTATAGAACTGCATTTTATTGCACTGTCACGACATTTAACAAATATAGTTATAAACAGGTCGGATAAATTAATTGGTTCACTATTTGCCAAATTTCCGAAACGAAAAATTCGCACAACTACTTCTGACACAGATCACATTATCACTCAATCACTCAATTTTTATTTTATTTACCAAAGAGTATATAAAATATTCTGCCTAAAAGCAATTTTTTTTTCGTGATACAACAGATCAAAGATTATATATATCTTAGATCAAGAATTGTATAGACTTGGCATGACCGTACAATCGTAAGGGACAGATATACATTGAATGTGTGAAAAATACAATGTTGCTAGGTTATGGAAAATCTTCACAGTAGTATTTTCATTCGGGGCGAATAAAAATGTATCTGTTGGAACCTACAGAGTCCGGAAATGATATGTAATACGGAAGACCACATTTTCTTTAGCCGATAATATAACGCAACTTATCTCTCTCCAAAATTAATTAGCTTGTTCCATTTTCCACAGATTATATTCATCTCTTTTATCCTTCATTTGTAGCAATGTGACATCTTCCTGTCAAAAAAAACCCATATGACAATAGAAGATAAAATCTTCTATGTAAAATGTTGATTTTGCAAACAGTTTAGGCCCCAAAAATATTTCTTAATGTACAGGGCCTGCCAGTACATTGTCGTCTTACAGGAACTACCTCGACGCTGATGTAAAAAAATAAGGTCTTGAGCAAAAATATCAAGCGGCCACATTGAATTATGATGATTACTAGATATTTTGCTTATTCCGTTCTTGTGTTGGGGGTTCACATAAAACTAGGGACTGAGGAGATTAGCATACTTCAAGAAATAAAATAACTTTGTTTATTGTCCTTCACACAAAATGAGTTTGTTGTACCTACAATATTCTACGTACCCCGAGTGCAGATACATAAAAGATAATAGAAACTAAAGGGAATAATGATGGAATTTCGACCTATTACTAGTGGGTATTAAAACAAGAAGTTTTTTCAACAATATTTATATTTTAAGTACAAAATTAATACTCTTTAAGATTGACAACTAAACCGATAATTAAAAATAACAAAATTTTCGTACAAAGTTTCAAGTCTTGGTATTTTAATTTCTTATTGCTAACTGATTTATCTATTAATATTATAACTTGTAAATGATGCAACGTTTATATAGAGTGACATTAATACATATTTACTTTTAAATGTACACTTTAAATGGCATAAATGACGATATTATGTAATATAAAGTTCCAATATTAATATCATTAATTATTTTGTACATACAATTCTTAAAATTTTATTTAATTTAAGTAAAATTTAGTAAAACTTATAAAAAGTCAACTAAAAGTAATACTTTATTTTTGTGCGTATGATTTGTTCAAGAACGTTCTACGAAGAGTTCTATTTTTGAGTTTGTTTACTGTTCATACAGAGAAACGATTTATTTTCCATCAATTATTATCTCAATGTGCATTTAAAAGCATTCGGTGACATTGTAATAGACGATTTTGATGAACTGTAAGGATATTTAAAGGTTAAGAACAAATACAATATTTTTTATGTGTCGTTTCAGTTTCTAAGTTTACAATACTTTCAAAGGATACTGAAAAAAGTAATACATAGAACATATGAATACTTATTGTGCTCAAAGTATATTCGATATTACTCTAATTCTATTTCGTTTCATGGGAAACAAAGAGCTTTTTTTAAATACAATTAAACCTTTATGACTTTAATTATGCAAAGATGTCGTTTGTTCTTTGGGAAATATTTCTCAATAGATGGAATTACCTTAGTGCAGATTATATCTATGTTCGACTGTACGCTAGGTTTGACTTTTAATTACACTTAAATATGTCTTTCTACATTTTATAACTGAATAAAGTAATGTATTCACAGGCTTATTTATTGAATACGCGTACACTGTCTATCGCTACCTACTCTTTTGCAGTTCTTCTTTCGCCATTTACTCTTTGATTGTCACTCTTTCGTTACTTGCACTTTGATTGTCCCTCTTTCCCTACCTACTCTTTAATTCTCCCTCTTCTGCTACCTACTCTTTGTCCCTTTTTTGCTACCTGCTCTTTGTAATCCCTCTCTTCCTACCTCCTTCTTTTCTTAATTTTTTGGCTCCGGCACGGTTTCTGCATTAGCCAAAAACAATTCCTGGCTCGTTATTGATTGCCCATCTTTCGTTACCTACTCTTTGATTGTCCCTCTTTTGTACCTACTTTCTTATTCTGACTGTCCGCTTTTGCTACCTAGTCTTAGAATGCCCTTTCCTAGATTCTATTCTTTTCTGAAGCGTGGTGAGCAGCGCGCCGAGCACGTTATGACCGGGCAGGCGCTTGCCGAACAACAGTCGCTTGACGGAGTCATCGTACGTCAGCAGAGCCACCATGTTCTGCAGCAGGAAGCCTTGGCAGTACTCCAGCAGTTGGGTAGCGCCATACACCTGGAATACGACCTATTTATTGCAAATAAAAAGTACACCTAAAAGAATAATTTTTGTCATAACTAATTGGGGAAAAGTATATTTGTAGCGAAACGACATAAAATGTGGAAGAAACCATCGACTAGATTATTTAATTATCTATAACCAGGAAAACACGTTTGACATGTGAGGACAGCCTACATTAGACCTTTAGAGAATACATTTTCAAAGGTCCCGAATATTTACTTGTTTGAAAAGTATTTGTCAATTGCTGAAGGGAAAAAAATCCTTTTGGGCATGTAAAAAGATAGAAAATACCTTTTGGGGATGAATTTAGAATAAAGGATTTATTTCTTGCTCGCCTACGTAATAATAGAAATTTCTCTCTAGGTCCAGTAGTTTGGTCTGTGCATTCAAAACTCATTTAGACAGTTTCTTTTTTTGGAAATATCAATTTCGGATGCTCAATTTCTTGTATATTTTGAGTCGTTTGAACTGGCTGTTTAGACGATGTGATGTGTGACAGCATAAAGCGTAGTTCTTCTGTACCTTAGCGTGAATGTAGACGGAGACGAGGTTATGAAGGTCGACGGTGGCGGCAGCGCGCGCCTCGCAGTGGCGCTGCAGCGGCAGCAGCTGGAAGAACGACGCCGCCGCCAGCACCTCCAGCACGTCGCCCTCCGGGATCTGAAGCCCCGCGCACCCGCCGCAGTACAGGTACTTCATTACTTGCTGTCGAATAGAATCACTTACACATAAGTTTCTATTTCTAATCAACAAAAGGTTTCCCTGGATAAATAAAAACTGAATTTGCTCCGCTAATGGTTAGTCAGATATTACAGATTTCCTTGTGTGCGATTCTTGAGCATTTGTATCCTTGTTCTAGATCCATACACGTAATGTGTTTTTAGTTCCAGTTGGTTAATTCCAAGATATCAAGAGAAGACTGATCTTCGAAAAGAAGGAAGACGAGGAAGGATGCTATCAATGCGAAGCCAGGCAATTAATATGTGGACACAATTTTACCTCAAAGATGTGGTATCGTATGTCGTTGATCTGCACGAGGGGCGGCGCGGCGGGCGGCAGGTCGGCGCGCGCGGGCGCCAGCATGCCACGCAGCCGCGCCGACTCCGACACCAGCACGATCTTGTGCCCGTAGAACAGTCGCCCTTCCACCCTGCACAACATACACTTCATTTTAATAAGTTAAATAGAACCTTACACTTTAGCCAGGATACACATAAACTAGTCCGAAGTACTAAATCGTGTGTCCCCTATTAAAAATATTTAAATAATGTAATGCATAAAGAGCAAACTCAGAACAAGTCCAGTTTTGATATATCATTTACCGGAAGGTGACGTCGGCGAGCGATGGGTTGTTGACGTAGGAGGGGTCAACGCGGGCGGGCGCGGGGGCTGCGGGCGGCGGCTCCTGGACTCGCGGTACCGGCTCCCAGCCATAGCACGCGCACAGGATGTCCGCCAGCAGCAGAACCGTGCCCTCTTTCTGACAATATCACAATTACTTTACACACACATGTCCACACTCTCTCAATGTGTGCTTGAACAACTACAATTGGCTCATAGTTGATACATGAAACAGTCAAGACAGAGAGAGTACGGTGCTTTAGAAATTTGTATTCGATATGTCATCTTCAGATTATGACATGTACGACAAGACATCATTCAACAAGCTATTCTGAGAAGTTCGAGATATTAAGCGAATTAGTAAAGATATCAGATAGTTGAAGACTTTCAAAAAAAATAAATTACGCAAAATGTGTTTAACTTCCAATGTAGCCAAAAATATGACATAAAACTTTAATCTTTAATCTATTTACAAACTTCTTTTTCACATTTCCTATTTTTTTCATTACAATGTCTAATCTTCTTTTTAAATGAGTTTTCTTTTTATTGTTTGTTTATTAGCGGCCAGTTCGACCTCTTTGGTAGTATTCAAACTCCTTAGCTACCAAAGAGATCTAATATCCATTTTTGATTAAACAAAATGTAACAAAAGAAAGCTTGGCTCGTGCAGACTTGTGTCGATCATTACCACGTTGGTTATAGGGTGAGCACAACGTCGCCAGTCAGAGTCGGTTGAGTTAGGAGACTTACTTTGCTGTACCGGAGGATATTGAACAGCAGCGGGAGGCACTCGTAGATAAACTGGTTGCTGTAATGGCTGTCGTCCGACGGGCATACCTGCAGACAATCACAGTATAAAACAACTCGGCTAAAGGTCGATTAAAAAATAACCAAAGTAAATGCTTTAATAGTGGTAGAGCCAGCAACAACATCTGTGTCACGAATGGGCCGGCTCGACCGGTGAACCACGACCAGAACACGGGCGTGAAATAGGAGTGTTTTATATTCTCGTCTGAATATCGAAGTGCTTCTATCGCTTCCTACAGAGGTTAGGATGCGAAGAGGAAGAGGATTGAAATATCCTTTTTCCTGTCTATCCCCTCCTTTCTCCGTTAAAAGTAGACAACACATCTGCAACTCATTTGCTTGTTGCAGATGCCTATTGGTAGCAGGCAGCCCACCTTCCATAAAAAGGGTTGTAATAAATTCAATTGGTATAAAAATGTAAATGTGCTTCTGTACCTGTAAAAAGTCTTGCAAGAGCTGATCTATGACATGGTCGAGCGAGGCCTCCGCCGCGGCGGCCAGCGACAGCGTCCACGCGTGCAGCGACCACGGCACGCCCAGCGCGCGCAGCTCGAGGGTTATGTCTGGAACATCATTTGTTTAACAATTAAACACTCGTCTTTACACATAGTACCTGCTATAAATGGTTTCGTGTTAGATTTTCCAGTATATTGATCAACATGTCGTAAGTAAATTGAAAATCTCTTTTACCAATATTACGCCAACTATTGTCACAATACGAGTAGATGTATGCAACAACTGGCGCTGTGAGCCGGCTACAGCAATGTTGGGTGCTCACCTAAATGGTCGCTTTCGGCGGCGTAGTACATGGCGTCCTGCAGCGCACGCTGCTGCTGCTTGGTGAAGGGCGGTGCGCGGCCTGCTGGCGGCGGCGAGCCTTCGGCCAGCACCTCTTCCAGCGACAACACCGCGCCCGCTCCCGCTCCCCGAGCTCCGCCCCGTACCGCCGCGCGCAGGCAAGCACGCCGCCCGTGCGAACAGCACACCGCCACAGCACTAAACACGTTGATGGTTCTAAGACTTTATAATGTTTTCAGGCCCATCAAGCCGGTTAAATTGGAAATACCACTTCTCAGTGACAAAAAACTAGAATGTTTAACTTGTTCGTTTAATAACAGCAAATGATTTATTACAGTCATTCATTCAGGAGCGTTACTCGATTTTTTTTATATACCTGTAACAACCGTACTGTGCGGCGGCGGAGTAGCAGAGGGCATCGTTGAGCTGCGTGGACAGGAAGGGGTCGGCGCCGTGCGCCAGTAGTAGTTGTACCAGCTCAAGGTTGCCCACGCCGCACGCCACCTGCAGTAGTGCAAATATATTTTCGTTTAACGATAACTGTATAAAGGACTTGCGTTGATAAAACGTGGCATTTTTCATACCACGTTGTATACGACCCATACAAGACCTAGTTTTTACATACACAGTTTATTACAAAATGTTCATCTTTAGACTTTTATACGGGATGAATTTAGTAAAAAATCTTTTTTAGTTCTCGCTAAAAGATTGCTCGATAGAAGATTGAAGAAGAGGACGAGAAGTATGTTTTTTACAGCCCTCTATTGGTAAATATGTCTTAATTATTCTATATGTGCCAAAAGTTCAGCTCACCTGCAGCGGCGTGAGCGTGCAGACGTCGTCCCCACGCGCGGGTGCACCGTCAACCCTGGCCCCCGCGGCAAGCAGGCGCCGCGCCACCTCCAGCGCGCCAGGGCCGGCCCGGCCGCACGCGTACACCAGCGCCGTCCACCCTGAATAAGATATGTTATGAGTTTTATGATAAGATCCCTTTAGAGTCTTTCATATTTTTTATGTCACACTGACATTGTCGTTTGCGAATCACTCACCAGCGGTGGGCGGGGTATATCCGCCGGGCGCGTGTGGGACTGGATGCGAGGAGTGCGTAGGAGAGCGCGGGGAAAGTAAAGCAGAGTGCTGGGCCGCCGCCCCCGCCGTCTCCACGTTGGGGTCCGCACCCGCTTCCAGTAGCATCTAATATAATACGAAAACTATGACTAGGAGCGACCTGCTTATAATAACACCAGTTACTGCTCTACGAATTCCTTACGCGACTGAAACGTTAACGATTACACAATATAAAGATATCGTCAGCGGTACTTTGTTACAGACAAGACTTGGAAACATTTACTAGATCCCATATCGGCGTCAACATATATTGACTTGTAAAAAACATTTTAGTAAAGATTAATATAATTTACTAACATTTTTTTTAGTCATTCGAGACGGCATAGCGTTCGTCTTTGTGAAAAGGCTTACCGCGACAACATGTTCGTCACCAGCTAGCGCGGCCTTCATTAGCACTGTTAGTCCGGCGCTATCGGGCGCGTCGAGCCCATGCGACGGCAGCAGCGCGCGCGCACCTCCCACTAGCTCGGGCCTGCCGACAAGCAGCGCGCGATGTGCCAGCGCCAGCGCCAGCCTACTCAGCTCCTCCGTGCTACGGGAACATCTGGACCACGACGGCTCCAACTCCTCCTCGGCGCTACAGTCATAAACTCGATCATTTATATTACAGATAGATAAAAACTAACAGTTTCTCAATGCTTTCACTTACCCGACCGGTCTGGGCGGGCAGTCGGCGTGCGGCAATAGCAGACGCGCGGCCTGGCGCACGTCGTCGGCGTCTGGGGTGGCAGGAGGCGCGCGCAGGCTGGCGTGTGCGCGCGCGGCCCTCACCCACTCGCCCAACGGCGGCAACGCACCGGCGCCGCGCTCGCCCCACAGCGCCGCTCCCCACGCAGCGCACCCGCCCGACGCACCAGACACGCCGGACACGCCCGCCGACCCCGTAGAGTGCTCCAGCTACAACACAATAACATTGATAGCCGTTATGCAATATGTATGCTATTTGTGATCGAGTTGACGTTCGGTCACTCGTACTGGAATGCTAAACAGATATTGAGCATCAGGCCAAGCAGAGGTTCTTCCTAAGGGACTCTTGAACCTAGTTAGCGGCGGCTTGTATTCACGAATGGTGAATCATTCGTCGCCGGAAAGCCACTCTAGCTATGCTAGTGTTATGGTCTTGGGACTTTCCATTCGCTTTAGTTTATAGTACAATTTTGAACAGGCTTAACCCGATCTCGATCCTAAAATTATTAATATGCTATAAGCCTATACCTGTGAGCATCGCATGTAGTAGTACAGTGCGCGCTCGGCGGAGGGCGAGAGCGGCGGCAGCGCGGGCTGCACGCGGCGCAGCACAGCACGCAGCTCGGCCGCCGAGCCCGCGCACGTCGTCAGCAACACCGACGCGCCAGACGCGCCCGAGGCACCTGAACTGCCACCCGACGCCGCCGACGTCCCAGAACCACCTACACACATCGTACAAGCACTCGTTATTCGGTCGGATTTGGATCTGTGGAAGTCGAAGAGGGGAGGGATGTACTAACCTGAGCCATTTGTTGTAATTCCGGAATCATGGCTAAGGCCGAGCTGCCGGTGCTCCGGCCGCGCCGCGCCCGACGACGAGCCCGAGCCTACAGAGCTCATTGACTCCCACCGAGATAAGGATAAAGCCCCTAAAACAAATAAATAAACTTCGAACATTACTGTTCAATTATACCTCGGATAAAAATTATACTTCAACAGTCTATCCTCATTTACTTTAGGACTTAACTGGCACGCGTCTTACTTAAAATACGAAACAACAACAGTCAAGTACCCATGACTGGTAGAATAAATCTTATATTTATGTTCTCGGCACGTTAACTGACCCGAGGCCACCCTGCCGGCGTTGAGGTGGCTGTACGGCTGGAGCAGACCCCAGAGGTCTGCGCAGTGTGCCACGGCGTGGTCGAGTGCGGCGGGCGTGAGCGGCCCGGGAGCGCTGTCCGCTGCAGCTGTGAGTGCTATCTCTTCCAGCAGCGTCTCCATGCCGGCGCAGAGGTAGATCGCTGCATACCTGACGGTAGTACTTATTAGTAGTAAGTAGATGTTAAGTGCCAGGCGTAATGTTGAAGTGATTTAACATGCTGTTTTGTTGTCAGTAATGGTGGGTGCTTTTCAACCATCCTAGTGCGCTGTGTAGCGGTGCGTGTGTCAGCTCACTCCTGTATGAAGGTGTCTATGTGTAGTAGTTAGGTGTATTTAAGCGTGCTCACTCGTGCACGAAGGGCGCGACGCGCACGTCGAGCATCCAGCGCTGGAAGCGGCCGGGCGCGAGCGAGGTGCGCGCGCGCGCCGCGGAGCCCAGCCGCCGCGCAGCGCTGCCCGACGTCGCGTACATCGTCGCCGCGCGCTGACACCCCTGACACACGACACGTACAAAACGGTTAGAAGTGTTAATATCACGTGACCACAATACTGATGTGATAAATGGTACTTACTTATTTCAAAAATATATTAAGTTTGGACGTTTATGTTTAAACATAAAAATAGATTAACAAGTAACATCCCACTTTTTTTCTCGTTTATGCGTAAAAAAATGAGTTAGTCCTAATTATGTATATATATTATCAATATTGAACTGACCTTGATGCAAGCGTCGGCGAGCGCGGTGCTGAGCACGATGCGGAAGGCACCGGCCACCTCGTGCTTCGAGCAGAAGCCGAAGTTCTGCGAGAGCCGCTGCGCCTCGCGCGCTATCCGCACCAGAGCCCTGCATTTATACAACAACTCATACAATCTTACGATATAATTTTAGAGTGGTCCGCTGTTAAGTCTAGAGACAGCCGATCAAGTCTCGGCACCGCGTACTGATAGGTTTAAATACGTGTGAATCATTGTCAACTGGTAAATAATAAATTACGGTTACAGTCTACATCAGTCCACTGCTGGACACCACGCCGTCTTCACGAGAGATTGGTTTATCCGGAAGGTACAACACTACTACTATACATATCACAGGAATCAATGCCTCTGATCATTCCATTAGTATTATTAATAGGGCTGCGTCACCTCTGCAGCAGGTAGGCGAGCCGCGGCGGCGTGTCGGGCGCCATGCCGGCGGCCAGCTCGCGGCAGCGCCCGCCCTGCAGCGCGCGGCTCACCTCGCTCGCCGTCCACGGCACGCATCGCAGCTCCACTAGTCTGCAATTGATCGATTGTCAGTTAATATGTTGATAGGTCAAGTTGTCTTTGGTGATTTTATTTGATCAGTGTTGTGCGCTTTGAATACATTCTCGGATCGGGTACGAGCAGCCCTCACCTATTGTGTGAGTCGACCCAAACAAACTCGTCTGCACTGGTGACGTTGGTGCACACGGTGTCAAGCGACGGCTGGCGCACCAGCGGCGCGCGGCGTCTGCGGGCGTCGGCCGCACTGCCACCTTCTGGTAAATTAAATTTATTATAAGAATGAGAAAATTAAAAATGAAGCCTCCATGACAGTTCAGGGTATGAGGCGTATATAGGCCAAGGACTTATCAAGGAAAAAAAACGAGTGTACCTGGCGGGCCGGTGTTGCTGCCGCCGCCGGCACTGGAGCCACCGCTGGTGGCAGTGCTGCTGCTGTCCCTGGAGCGGAGCGTCAGCTGCTTGATGGCGGACCTGATGTCCTCCAGGCCGCCGCCGCCAGGCCATGGAGATTGCAACTGGAAAATTTATAGTAATATAAAATGTACTATTTATTTAGTTTTTACACCGATGCCGAAAGGTCCCAAAGGTATGGCCACGTACAGGTCGACGCAGCGTTGTACGATGGACAGGCAAAGTTGGGAGAGAGGCGATCAATGGGGAGACCTACGTACAGTAGACAAATATGAACGAACGAACCTAAGACTGTACTCTTAAAGTAGAATACTGTTATTAAAATATGTATTCTTGTACTATTATGAACACTAAGAATATAATAAGTTAAATGCAATAGAAATTAAAAGATACAGACACTTAGCCGTGGAGGAAGTAGCACAGTGTTTCGCAACCAGCCGCGCACATCCGGCGCGATTGCGCAGGGGACTTCCGGTAGCGGACTAACATTTATGTCTCCAATAATTCTACAGGTACCACTGTCGCATTTTATTCTTCCGTTACTTACGTACTACTGCTTTTAGGTACTACGTACGGAGTAATAAAATTTTCTACAGAAATTTATTTTTACATAACTAACTGATAAATACCAAGTCCCCGATGTGGTATTTGGGATGAGTCTCATTTAGGAAAAAGACGAACTCTAAAAGATGTTACCGTGCAGAATAATCTGAATACGGTACTAGTTCAGCATTAGCCGCTTAGTGAAACTTTAGAAAAACTCGACCCTACGGCCCTGGTGGCCAGATGTGTGGCCACCACAGTCATCAGGAATCACTCTCCAGTGATCTCTTCAAGTTCTAAGGGAAGGTAAAGGTGTGTGCGGGGGGTGTATGGTTGTCACCTTGTTGTGCGGGCGGTGCTTGGGCCGCGCGTGCGGCTGCTGGCGGGGGCGGCGCGGTTCGTCGCGCGCGTCCGCACCGCCGCTGTCCGACATCGACGCGTGTCCCGACGACCGGTTCTCGTCCGAACTGCTGTTGCACTCGCGGACACCATTCTGTAATACGAACACAAATTTTAATTTAAGTAAAAGTTTAAATAATATGAGTAGCTCCCAATTCGACGCAAAATAATTCGAATTAAATAAAAAAACAGTACAAAATACGTAATTATTTTAATTTTACACATCATTATATAACCACCTCATTGTGGGTCTTGTGATATTTATGCAACAAATAACAATATACTCTCATCGTAAAGTCAAATTAAAAAAAACTCAACCTTTTTATCCCAACTCGGTTATGAAACCGTTTCATTCACCCGTCGGCTGCGAGCCGGCGTCTATTGTGGGGGTTTTCACTTTCGTTCGGCGCAAGCAGCTTCCCACAGATCGCGCTTTTCCCTATCGCGAGATCGTGGGATCCCGTTACGAACAATGCGATGAGTTTTTGCGGAGCCACTTTCGCTCTTACGCGACAATCGTGGTAATCGCCTCGTCTAATTAACGAGGTGCTCCGCATCGCGCGTCTAAAGGAACAACGGTCTGATATGGAGTTCATTCGCATCGGTTTTATCTCGCAAATATATACAACACTCATTTCTAGCCCCCTAGTACTTTTAAACTCTTTCAAACTTAATTCTCTCTAGCCCTTGACTTATCATCGTTGACTTGGGGGTCTGTTATGGACACTCCCCTGTTGTACTAAGTTAGCTGTAGTTGCGTATACGTCACCGACACAGTACGTGAATAAAAATATACGAAATTTATATAATAATGGCAGGAGTTGCGATAAGCCGCCTGCTACGACCCCTAAATTGGACCTCAACTTTTTTAGGTCAAGCCAAAGAGATCGTGTGCCGTGCCCGAGATCCCGTAATGTTAACTCGTGTCTTGCGTGACTGGAAGCTGTATGAAAATTCGACCACCTCGACTCTGGTGCTTGACCTCATCGTTATCTTGGATTTGTAGAACACATTTATGTTACGGTACGTATTGAAATTAAAAAGAAACATAAATCGAGTGAACAAATTCCATATGAGGTATGGACTGTGTTGCTCCCACTTCTGATTATATACGCCTACATAGAAGTAGACTTGGTAAACTCTTAAAAACATAGATAGTATACTTATAGGGATCATATTTTATTAATTTAACGATTGTCAATGATAGTACAGGTCGACGCAGCGCAGGTAGGCCTCCCACAACGGATCAACATTCTGGTCAAGGTTACGTGAATCTACTACATGTGGGCGGCAGGGGATATTTGTGGCGATCAATGGAGGAAGCCTACCTCCAGCAGTGGACAACTGTATTCAGTATTTTTCTTCCCGATCTCCAGATAGAGTAAGGGTTAACGTACACTATTTATAATGTATTCAAAATGTTTTATCAGCTTGCTATTCCCTTTCAAGTGTCGGCGAGCATAGTGTGAACATAGACTAGTGACCCTCTGCGTAAAAAACTAAGAAAAACCTTCAAGAACTATGTTTATAAATTCAAATAGACTCAAACATCAATCGGAAAACTAGTAAAAAGAAAACTGTATGTCGCAAACTATACAGTTTAGTTCGTAACTTAACTGCATTCTAACGTGCGTGTATCCGATTAAAGTATTTATTGTATTATAAAAACAAATGGCGGTCCGGCGCAGATAATGTACCCAGCGGCGGTTGCCTCACCACGTTTTGTAACACAACCTCGGCATGTGGACACCTACCCTATATTAACACAAGACGAATTTCGCTGTTTTACCCGCGGTGTAATTTAATTAAACCGTCGTATTTCTGGCCTAAACTGAACCCTCTTCAATACGATTGATCATTCATCCCCGACTTAAGATATTTAGGGAATGAATTTAGAATAATCCTATATTATGGTTCGCCTAGTTAATAACAGAAATCTGTGTGAATAATTTCAAATCTCCCCAGTGGCTTGCGCTGCGCGTTGATATATCTGTCAGACAGTTTCTTTTTTATATATGTAGATTAATAATAACAAAGTGTAATTGATCATTTTAGTTTTTAAAGTAATGTATCAGGTCTGGTCCCAGTCAGCTCGTGACCATGGCGCATGCAACCGAAATATCGGGAGCTCCAAAAGGATGATTGGTGAATCCTGTCTCTAACAAACCTTATATTAGTAATAACCACCAAAGTTTACCTTATACCTTAAAGTTTAATGTTATAATTATCATTTGAAATACCTTAAAGTTTAATGTTATAATTAGCATTTGAAATACCTTAAACGAATCCCCAATCAGTTTTCATTTTATATTTTGGGATATTAAATCTTATGACAGAATTTGTAAGTTAGTGACAAACAAAGAAGGAAAACAAATCAACTAGTGTTTACATTAAAGTAAAATAACAGCAAATGTTATCTCGAGCCGTTATTTTTAACGCTTCCTTTACAATGTTCAAGATTAAAATAGCACCGGTGTATGCTATAACGGGGCAACGTTTGGCCGATGCGTCGTAAAACATCGGCTTATTCTATACGTTCATTTAAAAAATCAGGAATCATCAGTTAATTTGTGATCTATACATATAAAAGAAGGAACGGACAAACAAACGGGCTAGAGACTTTGTACAGATACTTATGTTCTTCCGTAGGTGAACACTAAAAAACCTTTTTTCTAAATTCATTCCTGTCTAAGGTAGGGGATGAAAGTTTGTATGAAGAAAATACACATAAGACGCCGGGGCAGGCACCAGTGTTAAACAAGGAGCGCAGGAAATGACAGCAATTTTAAAATCTATGATTCTCGTAAATCGAATAACGCAAAATGTATTCCCATACGTAGTCATTTGTAGTACAATTTATAATGAACACCACCGTAGCCTAATGGTTAGACTTCTTAGCTAGTGCTGAGTTAGATTCCCAATCAAAATGTTACACAATGTTTTTCAAAAAACATGAGCATTTCACTTTCTCTTCACTAGATGGCGGTAGTAAGTACGAGTTTACAAAATTACACCGAATGCAGCATTTGGGGTTATTACTAATCGTTGCAGGTCAATATTGAATTGAATAGGAACATATTATTCTATAAATAAATAAATAATAAAAATATCCTAGTATAAAGTACATCGATAACAGTACAGTATTTAAACCAATGAATTAATTATAAACAAGGGCTAAATAAGACATGTATTAACAAAATATATTCGTCATTCAAAGGGGGAGGTCATTCGTGACAAAGACAAAAACAAAGCAAGCAGGAAGCTTATTGTAAAACTTTGTGCTTCTTGCTTGGAATGCTGCATAATAAGCTTTGTCTGGTGCCCACGACACCGCCAGCCATGTGACGAAAATATGATTGTACTAAAGTTCCATACTTAAAATGAGCAAAATAAAAAAAAAGTCAAATTGTATAAATCCGCAAAAAATGTAGGTACAATTACAATTTATATAATTTATTGCTCCTCTTCGTTACACTCGAATACCGTATTAAAACTATGATTTGTCAGTCCGTTATATATAAAGTTCAAAGGTTGGAACGCACTTATCAAAGTTTAATTCCGGAACGTTGTGGCGACCAATAAAATACGACAGCGCAAAGGGCCCCGACGAGTTTTACCGGCGGACACGGTTACGACGCAGTAAATTAAAGACCGGCCAACGGCCAGTGGCCAGAGCTCTGTGCGTTTGTCCAGCGGCCAGCGGCCAGCACTAATGGCCACCGTTACAACGGCTGTGGCCGACTAATTCATGGCTTTTAAAACTAACAGCTCTATGGTATTAAACGATGTCGATGATCGCATAAAGTGACGAATGTTTTACGATGCCGGTAAGTGAATTGACTCGTTGTGTCTGGGACATTACATACAGAAAGCTGCACGTACATTGTGCAGTAATGAGAGCATCCTTCCTGCACGTACACAGTGCAACAATGCGAGCCTTCTTTCTGCACATACACAGTGCAACAATGCGAGCCTTCTTTCTGCACATACACAGTGCAACAATGCGAGCCTTCTTTCTGCACATACACAGTGCAACAATGCGAGCCTTCTTTCTGCACATACACAGTGCAACAATGCGAGCATCCTTTCTGCACGTACACAGTGCAACAATGCGAGCCTTCTTTCTGCACATACACAGTGCAACAATGCGCGCCTCTTTTCTGCACATAACATCAATTCCACGTGAGTTTACACTTGACGTATTTTCGAAAGATTTCTGTCATAAGTAACCACGAGACATGTCTCTCAAATTTTAGTGACGTTCTGAAGTAAGATTAAGCGAACTAAGGTTGTCTCCGCATTTCGGGGTACAGCTTTTTGGGACAACATCGCTGGTCGAATCTTGTCATTTTCTTTGAATGGCGATAGATTCTTGTTAAGGAAATAATAAAGTTGTCATCAAACGGACAGTCATTCCTTCGTCTATACAAGCATCAGGGTAAAATTCCTTGTATCTCAAAATGAAAATTCTTGAATAATACTGAGTATGGAATGGTCAACTCCTGTCACAAATAGCCTTATAAGGACAAGTAGGTGTATTTGTGAAACCCAGTAGGGCCATATGGCGGCGAACCTGACGCAACGATTAGCTGTATTACATTCTGTTAGCGGTATTTAATTGCCCTAAACCTTATTTTCCGTTTAAGGTATTTGAAGTTAACAAAATTAGACAATTTATTTGTACAAACCAATTCTGGATACTTTTACTTAAATGATAAGAGTTACTACATTAACTACATATACAATGTGGGTAATGGATACCATCCATGGATTATACCGCCAATTAACATCAGGGTGGGTTTGGGGTCCATTATCCTCATACTTACTATAGATATATTGTTTTGTGTGACTTTACATAACGCAACATGAGTTATCAATTTTATTTTAACGGCTAACTTCGTTCGATCTTAAAATTCATTTATGTTAGAAGTTGGAATTGGTATAGTAAGCTATCTATAAAAGATAGATATATACCATCAAGGACTTTTTTGTAGATCAATGTAAGCGCACGAAAATAGGTTTTTTACGACATCACATTACAAATCTTTGAAATTCTCTATGTATTTTACATATTAACCTTCCTCTTGAATCAATCTGCCTATTGATGAAAACCGCATTAAAATCGGTTGCTTAGTTTGAACGATATGAGGGAACAAACAGCGGAAGCTACTTTGTTTTATACTATGTGAAGAGGTATTAACTTTCGTACGGAAACGTAGCGGGAATTGGGGCGAGAACTATTAAATGATAAGTTTAAATAGCGGCGAGTTGCAACAGAGATTATAGACAGCGAATTCAGATTTAACTAACCGTGGTTATGACTGACGCAAGTCGCGTCGTGTGCGTCGTGGCGCAACGCATTCCTTACAATCTATCATATATCGTGTTCGCTGGCCGACTTTGTAGGAGAAACAATTAACTGATGGTGTTTTTATCTCAAATTTGTGATCATTATTTTGTACATCTAAGTTTACCTGGACTTGTGGCGCGGTGTCGAGCGCGCGGTGGTGGTGGTCGTGGCGCGCGCGGCGCTCCAACGCGTAGCTGCTCTGGGCGGGCGCGCTGCGGACCGGCGAACTGGCCACCGTCAGCTGCGACACCGCCGCCACCGGCTTCAGTTGAGCCGTCTGAGGAGACTCGCTCGCTGCTGCGCCAGGCTCCTCGTGACTGGCTGTTAATACATGTCATTGCTTTTAGTACATCATCATGAATAGGAAGGATTAATCATCGTGGTAGGGGTTTCAATTTAATAAGTATCTGGAATTCCTCCATTAGACGGACAGCGACCGTTGTTTACGTTTATTGCGTTCTCACATTAATAAAATCTGATTTATGTATTGAAACATATACACATAGTAAGTTTTACATAGACATTTTAAATGGCTGCCATGTGGTGCGGTACCGCGGGGCGTTACGAGGCTGCGTCGACTACAGAATGTGCTAATGGCTAGATAATTAATACAATCAAAGGTATCATAAATCTAAGGTCCCGTTTAATTATGCCCACCCATTAAATTTATTTGTACAGTAAAATACCACCAGTAAATTGGCTTATTGACTGATTCAGATGACGGAAGTCACAATTAATAGATATAAAACCTCTCAATTATTTTGAACATTTTAAATGTGTGCTTAGCACTCGAACAACGATTTATTTCGATGGAAGTTACGTTTGCGGCTTGGATTTCTTTGGAAGCGTGCTAATATTGTAGTTATCACAGGTAATTTCAACTTTTTTTTATTAATTATTGTGATTTGAAAGGACGAAATATTCTATTATAATTAACAATTACAATGCGGTTGGTTTACAATTACAAAAGCTCAAAGTAGATGTCGCCACTGTTGAGTGTTCTTCCTATTCGCCATTGTTGCTTGTTTTGGTTTTACGATGATATTTTCCCTTATTATTAAGATAAATTCTAATTCAATGTTCACTGTACACTGGAGCTGAGCTGAAAGGATAACTAAGAAAAAGAGATGCATGATGAAATGAGATGCTTCTAGTTTCTCCTTTGAACAGTCTTCTCCCACAGTTTTCTTTGTTCAGGACCTTTAAGAATTATATTAATTCCTATATTTATGAAATAAATAGCTGCACAGCGTGTCGTTATAACAAAACACGGGATAAAGCGATTTTAATATTTTGTATGAAGTTTGACAGATGGTCGCAACCAATAGCAGCGACATCTGAAGTGAGAGAAAAGGTTGTTATCCCCATTGACTACATTTTAGACTTTAGGGCTTAACGAATAAGAACTAATACATGTATTGTTATTGACGAACCGTCTCTCACAAAATCTAATAAACAGCATACTGGTGCAGCTTGTCATTTACAAATCGGTTTTTACTAGTGACAGAATAGCACTCCGAAAAGTAATTTTATCAATATTGATCCCATTAACCTTAGAATGTAGTATTTCAAGTTAGAAATGCATATTATTAACATACAAAATTTACTGTCAAGTCCTTCTAGGTCTAAGAATCCATTAGCTGCCTGCACATTAATAATTAAGACGTGGTACCGTTATACTGGCTAGCCGCATGCCGCTGCCGGTATTTCAGATCGAATCCTGCGCTATCTCGATCCGATTCAATAGAAATGTTTCGTATCTTGATTGGGACGGTCGCGAGTTGGTAATTTGTTACGGCGTCTGACCATTTGAGGGTTTCCCCGAAGGCGGAATAACAAAATTCGAAAGTTCGATGATCGACATCGATGACAAATATATAACATTTAACACGAAACTAAGAGACACGATTATGTTAAGGAAATAAATTCTATACAACTCCATGAAATGTGAGCTTAGGAAAACGATTTCTTCTTAGTATTCAAACCAAGATGTTTCAATTCGTATATCATTTGGTTGTACTAGTAGGTTGTACACAAAGGAAGCTCGCAAAGGTAGATGCTGAGCAAGCTAGGGAACGCGCAGATCGTCGGAGCCGTAAAGGCAGACGAAGATAGCTGGCCCGTTATGTGCGCCGCGCTGGAGGGCACTGGTGCGTTCTTTTAGAGATCGCGGAGTTCTTCACAAGCGCTGAGGACGGGAGTCGATGTGGTATTAGTGGGTACTCAGGCAGCGCGCCGGCGAGTACATACCCGCCCGTTATGCGGCGGGATGCGTAAATGCATTTCCCATTGTAAAAAAAAGTAGGTTGTACACAGTGCCAGCGTTGGTTACTCCTGCGGGTAGCCAGCACATATCTGAGCAAGGACCTTATTCGTTCAGCATTGCAGCACTTAGTAATTAGGTATCTAGATTTTTGTATAACTTACTTTCCCATTTCGTAATTTTTACCTCTTCTCTCTTCAACCTGTTTGTCTTTATGTCTGTAGTGTTGTATGTTGAACGGATTAAATGGGTTATTATTATTATTTACATATGATTTACTTTTGTCAAATAAAGTGTTTCTAATTTTATTTTCGTTGTGTTATTAAATCGTGTTCCGTGCTTGTTATTAGTTTCTGATCCATATTTTATCGACTACCCTACAGATTTTCTCATATTTTATATATTTATAGATAGTTTATGTTCCGAACGAAGCGGGACATTGACTTTTATAATAATAGCTAAAAGGGTAAACGGAACTTGTTATTTGTTGCTAGTATCAGAAGATACACGCACTCTCTGCGTACCAGCTGGACGGATGCATAAACAAACAGACATACACGAGTCTGATATTCATAAACAACTTTAATTCTAACATCAGCTGGTCGTATAAAACAAGACGCCTTGATGTTAACATGATTAATATTAATTAAATAAAATTAATTAAATTATTAAAATTAATTTAAATTCAATGTTTTAAGATCTCGTATATAAAACATCCCATAATCCGGCAAACAGCAAGGAGCTCTTACAGTTAAACGGTCTCATTCCCTAGATATAACAGGTCTAGATTTTTCGTCCAGTGCGATTATTTTCTTCATAGATGACGTAGCATTACAGTGGTAGAGCCCGCAACAATAATATCTGTTGCTCGATGGGCTGGCTCTACCGGCGAAATACCACGAACTTACAGAATACAGGCGTGAAGTAGGTAACGCTACTACAGACGGAAACGCTACACTAACGCCAAACAGATAAATAACTTACAACCTTATTGTAAAATGTAAATATAATAACACATGTAAATCTGATTTATTTGTCTGGGTTTGTGTTTCACGTCATATCATTTTGATTGAAAACTAAATCACATTTTCTTTTGTGTTCACTAAAGCTCTGATATTGTTGTATAATTACGTAACCTTATAGCTTTCAAGCATGCTAAATATATATTTAGCATGCTTGAAAGCTATAATCAGTCCTACCTATATAGGTAGGTAGATTATTATTATGATAATGCTGATATTCGGGCTAGGTGACAACTTGTGTTTCTAGATATATCTGTAATGTAGGTGCATAAGGTTTTTTTTGATACCGCTTTATTCGACGGCTAAGGGTTCAACAAATGTTATTGGTCGTCATTTTTCTTATATACGTTACTTCAACGGTACAAAATCGACGTCGATAATAAATAATATTAAATCAGCCTTTTTTAGAATGGTCCCCACTGCAGGGAAACAAGCCTCCGTCTCTGAGAGAGGGAATGGGCCGTAATCCACCACGCTGGCCCAGCGGGCTGGTGGATGTCACGTGTCTTCGAATTTGGTGGTACTAAGACATACCGGTTTCCTCACGATGATTTCCTTCACCGTTTTTGGAGCAGTGGTGACGAAATAAATTGTACAAAGTACAGCGCGTGCCTGGGTTCGAACCCGCAACCTACAGTACGTAAGTCTCTAAACCGCTGAGCCACCACTGCTCCAAATTGTTATTTATTAAATATAAAGGTGAACAATGTTACTGATAACAAATAGTTAATAGTAGTGCGGACGGAGTCGCAGGTCGAGCGTGTTTCCAACAATGCCGTGGTTCCCCTGACAGATCTTTGTTCTGGAATTTCGAAAGCAGTTATTTATGTGAACGGTTTGAACCGGTCGCGTGTCCGGAATGCTTCTAGCGTTCAATTTGAGTTTTGTGCAATCAACATTTTGTACGAGCGACCTCTGTTGTTTTTATAATTGTAAGAGAATGTAATAAAACAAAATCCCTACTAATATTATAAATGTGAATGTAAGTTTGTTTGTTACGCTTCCACGCGAAAACTACTCAACCGATCATCATGAAACTTTGTACACATATTATTGGAGATTCTAGAAGTAACATAGGATACTTTAATTGAATATATATATATATATATATATATATATATATAAAAAGCGAAGTATGTATATTCCCTATAGACTCTGAAACGGCTGGACCGATTTCGATGATTTAGAGGGATTGTCCAGATTGGCACAGTGGGTGTTCCTGTGTTCGGTAGCGATCAGATCAACATAATTAGTGGTACCCGGGCGAAGCTGGGGCGAGTCACTAGTTAACTATAAATTAATTATATGTTTCATTACATAGCTACCTAAGCTATTTTGAATATAAAAAGATATCACAATTTCTGATATTTACGCGAGCACGACATTCTTAAAAGTGGATGTTGTGACTAGAATTGAGAAAGGTATGCTTCAGTGGTTCGGGCATGTTTAAGGGATGAATGAAGAGAGAGAGAGTAACGAAACAAATATATGTTGCAAAAGTGAGTGGCAGCGTTGGTAGGGGACGTCCTAGAACTTATATCAACCAGATTAGTGACATACTAAAGTAGGGCGATATAAGGAGTACCCGTAACCATAGAGCATTTATGCGTAGATGTATGGATGTAGAGAAATCGGGAGAGGCCAGTCCTACCCCTCTGCGTTACGGGCGTGAGTGCATATTTATTTATTCATGACATTCAAAATATACTATCATTTTTGTATGTCATGGTTAGATACCGGGGGAGATTTATTGTATGGAAGAAGGGGAACCAGGGGAGACAAGTGAGACATCTATTAGGAATACGTAATTTGTTGGAAGTAGTAAGATTTCTTTATCCAATTGTGCCAAATCCTCTATACGATTTGGCACGGCACGGTTACGTACGATGTGTCGTGGGTTCGATACCGCTATTCGCCTATTATTATAGACCGTGTCCTAGATTTAAACTAATTGCATTAGTTAAGTATTAGTATTGTAAACTATTTCCACATTTTACTCATATTTAAAAATGCCTACTTACGAAAATTATGTTACGGTAAAACTGAAGTAGAATTTGTAACAAATCACACTTAACAATGAGTTTAAACTATATTTTTTAATGTGTAAAATTTATGATTAAACCTTTAAGACCTGGAGGACTTGGAGGAAGAGGGGACTTTGGCTTGGAATATTACCGACCAAGGGCCCCAAAGAGGGTCGCACCCGATCAGTATTAGACTTCAAGTATTAAAGAAAGTGTACTTACGTTTATTAGGTGGGTCAGCGGGCGGTGGGGGCGTGGTGGCGCGATGTGCCGGCGGAGGAGGAGAGAGGCGACGCGCGTGCGCGGGCGCTGCACCCCCGGACACGCGCACGCGCAATGCCCGCGCGCCCCCCGCACCGCTGACGGGCCCGGGACTACTCACGCCTCCAGCGCCGCCAATGGTTACAGCACCGCTAACGCCACCGACTGGGACGGCACTAGTCACCCCTGCCACCCCACTCCACGCCGCTTCTTCTGATGGACGACAACCGCTTGAGGGCCTGGATAAACATACTTTGAATTAATAAAAATTGCAAGAATAACTTTTTTAAGACGTACTTGGTCTGAGCTGGTCTCCTTTGGATTTGGTAGCAAAAGTAGCAAGATCGAGTATGGAGGGTTGGTGGGGAGGGCTGTGGGACGACCGTAGGAAATAACAATAAAAACAATACCATTTCATGGCCTTAATGGGCCTTTTCGTAACACATCGTTTCTTATATCGTCAATTTTAGCAAAAGCAATGTTATAAATAAATAAATCAGCCTTTTCTAGAATGTTCCCCACTGCAGGGACACAGGCCTCCTCTCTGAGAGAGGGAATGAGCCGTAATCCACCACGCTGGCGCAGTGCGGGTGGGTGGATGTCACATGTCTTCGAATTTGGTGCTTCTAAGAATATGCCGGTTTCTTCACGATGCTTTCCTTCACCGTTTTTGAAGCAGTGGTGATGAAATAAATTACACAAAGTAAAACGCCTGCCTGGGTTCGAACCCGCAACCTACAGTACGTAAGTCGTGGCCTAAACCAATGAGCCACCACTGCTAACTGCCTAATAATATGAAAATGCACAAATCCTGCAAAACCTTAAAACAGTCTCTGTAACAAAATATGTGACAACAATACACCCCGAGATAAAACCGGATCCGAAAATATAAGACACGTCAGTCGCTCACTAAACTTGGGCACGTTCAAACGATCTGTCAAGTACGAGTGGTTGTTTAAACATTATCAGAGTAAATTTATAAAAAAGTTTACAACTTTAAATTTAAACTAATAATTATACGGGATTTTATCGCGTTTGTCGAATACTTTCAGCGCTCATGGTCACAACTGTCAACTAAAGGGGTAGACAGAAGTAAGAGGTGCTACATTTCCTAATATACTCAAATTTTTCGTTACTAGCAAGATATCACATTGGTGGAGTCCGCAACAACAACATCTGTTGCACGTTGCCAGCTCTACATACATGCCTAACGTTTACATAACGAAGTATATATTATAGCTAGATACATAAATAGTATATACATAAATTAGTATTATAATTTTCACTCTTGTATGCTGTGTAACAAGTTGGCGCACGCTTGGCGTAGCGCTTAAATCTTTTCTGTGACCTCTCCCCCCGCTGGCACCGGTAGGTAATAAATACCGACCTCATGTGCCCGCTATGTGTGAGGCAGTAGCTCATAGCGCGCCACATTGTATTGACACTGAAAGCCCACGCGAATGCCACACTGATTTAGTATAGTGCAATAACGGTATAACATATCTTATGCGACTATATTAACGTGTAAGGAGACGTAAGTAAAAACTTATGCTGAGCTTAGCGAGTAAATTATCTTTAATTTGTACAAAGCTGATGTCTGAAGGGATTCCGTTAGAGGTTTGTCTCTGTGCGGCAGAGGGCGCGCGCTGTCGTGACTGAGGCGCCAGTGAGAGCCTCTCGTGCAGCATGGTAATGTTACACTGCACAGCCAAGCGGGGTTATCTATCGAAGGTCCGGGAGAAATGTGAAGTCATACCAGTCGCTTGTAAGCAAATTTACAATAACATGTACGGAACAAAATACTCGTAAACTAGCATTGAGGATAAATTATACCGGAAGGAATATACGAAAAATAAATCCAATAACTGGATATTACCCATTAGGTAGTTGATGTATTTATTTCATACATCCCTTGATTCTGACATGTTGACGGTATTCTAATGGAGCGATAAACTGTTTCATGTAATAGTCCATTTGTGTAACGGCTCTTTTAGAATTCCACTGAGCGATGCTCGTAGGTAAAGGCGTGACGAAAGTGTCGGCGTGGCGACGCCGGATCGAATCGAGCAATGCTTACACTCGGGCCACACAACTGTGCATCGACCGTTGTGCCACACTTTTGTTTCTCCGATTGTCTTCAACCTTGTCTCTGGAACAAGCGGTTTGATAACCTCCATTCGAGCCCTCGTATGCAGACGCGTATGCTGTGTTGGGATCAAGGTAGCGGTATGTGCTTAGGTTTAGTTTTACAGTTCGGAGGCAACGTGACTTGGTATAGTTTTCTGGCCGAATGTAATATTGTTGTTAGGGGTTGTAACATCGTTTAATTAATTATCAAGTATCATGTCTGTTTGCTTAAGGCGCGCTTCTCCACCATATGCCAACAACCCATTGTTTAAAGATGAAAGCTTGGAAATGTTAATTGTTGTTGGGAACACCGAAGGCAAAAGACCGCGCGGTCGCTCACCAACAAGATGGACAGAGCAAGTAAATGATCAACTGTAGTCTGCCAAACTTTACAACGTCGAAAGACGCGTTCGACAGAAACCGATGAAAGCAGATCCGCTCCAGATGCAACCCTAATCCTGACAACAATCCTCAGGTACGAGAGACCGACCCTAGACAGAGAGAGACAGATCATACCAATTGGATTACGCAAGTGATCTTGTATTTGTATGGCAAAATAATTATTACTTTTAAGGGGATTTAGAGTAGTTTACGGCATTCTTTACAGTAAGTAGTGATTGACGTCATTTCACTAAAGTTTTAGAGGTTTAAATACAAAATTGAACGTGTAGTTCCGGTCTTAAGTCGAACTACAAAACTGTTCTGGAGTATTCATGACTAAATAATTATCCAGCCAGCCACTTTCATTTCGTATACCATCTGCGTAATGGGAAATTCTTTAGCAATTGTGGTTATTTTGCCAGGTGCATGTATTGCAGGCCACAACCAACTGCTTTAGCTTGAGAGAGTTTGTGTGTAATTGGCTATTTTCCATCGCATAACGATTGGTTCAATCGCTTCAATACGGTTCATTATGCCTAATGCAAGAAAAAGTAGCTCCTGTCGTCTAACAGTTATCATTGACAGCATGGTTTTTATCCTACTGATTCAGAAGGAAGGAAAGTTTATTGCGGGTATTTATGTATATGTGTTCAATTGTTTCATCAGTTTATTAAGGTGTGGTTCAGTAAGGGGTGGACTTCCTCTCCTTTTTACCTCTTCTCTTATCCATTTATTCTCTTTACTATGGAAACGCGTCCGCAACACACTAGCGAATTTACCAGTAGGCCATGGTCAGATTTAAATATATCAATATTTGAAAGAATTAAGAAAAAATCTTGGATGTCTAATATCTAATTTTCTAAGAACTAATCCATCGATCTCCCAGTTCACAAATCACGATGATGATGTAATGTAGGACAATAGGCCAAATAATAGTTACAATTTGACTGTCTTTTTATTTAATTAATATGATTGTCAACTGGGGTATCGAATTGTAGAGGGCGGCATAATTTGAATAACCTACTTGCGAAAAATAAAGTGATGGTATTCTAACAGTGATAGAGCCCGCAACAACAAATTTGTAAGAATTGGCCAGCCCGACCGGTAAAATACCAGGAACTCATAAAAGACAGGCGTGAGGTAGAAATAACTGCATTGTATCTGATGAGTAAGGTGCCGGTGTTCTAATTCTAATCCTGATCTCCTTCCTCCTTCCTCATCCTTTTCTCATGAGGAAAGGTGAAGAGGATTTAACGGATAGGTCCCCTTATCCGTTAAATCCTCTTGATCCTCTCTCTGATGGATAAGAAATGGAAATAGCCTCTTTCTGTTTATCCCCTCCTCTGTCCATTAAAGGTAGGCGACGCATTAGCTTATTGCAAATGTCTATCAACTATAGTCGCTTGCGCGTTTGTTATAACAAACCTTGACAACGTCAAGTGAAACGCTTGCCATCTTCTGTTATGAAATAAAATTGAAACCAACATCTACAGAAATTGTGCATAATAAATTTTAACTATCAAATAACTTAATAACGATCTTATCCAGTTCAACTTATATTCCAATCAGATTGAAGGAGAAAGTGTTTACGAATCCGAAGGAAATAATGAGCAAGATAAACCGAAAGTGGATTGTGATAGTGAAGGATTTGAACAAGGAATTGTAAACGCGGGCGCGTGGGACGTCGGAATTAACGATCGTCGATAGAGGCACGAGGCGACGATGTTTTATGAACCGAGATGACGGCGATATTCATTTGCTGGCGTCAATATTAATATTGCTTGATATTCAAATAATATTTGTTCGTATACAATATCTTAATCAGAAGTTCAATAGCTCAATTTGGTATCGCTTTCTGATTAAGGAATAATATTCTTACGTTTCTAAACACTAAACTATGAACGGCGGATTGTCCAGAATTATAGTATTATAAAGTCAGACTACCATAGTAACAAGAGAGTAATGTTATCAGGTAAAATTCCTTAAAAAATCCTATCATTTTGACGTTAGGTTCAAGAGGACAAATATTTACTGTAAGCAATTCAACAATAAACTTTCATGTTATCTAGGATTTGAAGACGTAAATTTGACCGGACCACCTTTCTTCGAGGCATAATGTTCTATGAGAAGGTAATCATGGTAGATTACAAAGTACACAACAATATGGTAGATATTGGAAAACCACGACTTTAACGATACTACGACGCATGCTGAGACTATGTTATATTTACACGGTGCGATCCGGCGTGCTGCTTAGTTACTGAAATAGATTTATTTTAAGCTAATTTAAAATGAGCATTAACAATAAAAACAATGTTAATATCAATCAAACTTGAAAAGCTAATAAAGTTCCCAGTAAGCTTTGACATGGTTTTGCTCTGTGCGGGGCGCATATTTACAACATTTATGGCGACATAAAACGCGCGGAAAACGTTCGGTATGCCTAAAATCAAGCTAATAGTGGCCATCAGAAGTGGCTTTACAAGGCAGACGTTCAACAGATTGAAAGTATCAATAAGAAGTTGTAGAAAGATGTTACGTGCTCTAAGAGCTTCAGGAAATGCGTCATTAAACGAGAAAATGTCATTGGACCCGATGTCATTGGTTGTCGGGTGATAGGAGGTGGTCGTTTGTCGTAGCTCGTGGGCGGCGCAGATGATCGGAAAGTTATGTAAGCATTTGAACGTTAAATGAATCTGGTAAAAACAAAACATTACCTTATAGATTTCAACGTTCACAGAGCCAAGATACTTCGTATAACACTTGAGTAAACTTATTTGAAAAAAGATATTGTACTGTCGCATTTTGTAGATCCCAATTCTCTTATTTTGTGTGACATCTCCAAAGCTTATTTAGGTCAAAGTGACATGTTAACACAACGGTATAGTAGCTGAAAATATTTTATCGTACAAAACCAGAAGACATCCTCCTCTCCAAATCTGGAGATCTTCAGATTTGGAGAAGGGCAAGTCGGTCGATTTCTTGACTGACATTGAAAAAATATCTCAATTATTAGCTATGGTATATGCCATATGTCAACGATGAGCTTTAAATAAAGCCACATAACAATTCTGCTAATTATGCTAAAAATGTAATATCAAAAAACTACAAAACCTGCACAGATTTTCTTAATAATAATAAATTAAGCGATATGTCTAATATTAATTGCAATTAATACTACTTAGTCACGTAGAGCAGCTGTACACCGCGTCACACAAGAGGGATACCGTTTTAATTAGCCACGACGCATGACCGCGGGCCGCATGGACACCGACACAAATCCACTAGGTGTTGTCATTCTAGTAATTTTCAACCTTAACACAAATCACTTAAGTATGATTTTGGAAATACACGGTTTGAATCGTCCTTGGGCGTCCTTCACGGTTGTTAACGTGGTGTTGTAGTTACATAAATCTATCGAAATACATTTCCGGAAGGTGTATGTGGTGGTGAATACAGACGGACGGATAGTATCCTCAAGTAGTATGTATAAATGTCTAGGTTGAACTTGGTGATCCCTCTATCGCCAAACCAAACGCGAACATCTTCGGTCTCAAACGACCAGCAGCGAACGTCGAGGTAGCGACGTGTCCAATGCATTCAGTTCAGCCTAGCGGCAAGAAAGTGAAGATAATGTCCGTAGATAAAGTTTCTTTGCTCACTGTTACGACACTGTTTCCGTTATTGTAAATCATCTGTTGTAATTGCAACCGGCGTTAGGGAATTATACGGCAAAACCGAAAGCTTAGTATTGTACATAGATAAAAAACTATTGTGCCATGCAACTGTGATCACTGTGTGATAGCCTGGTCACCTTGTAATTAATTAAACGAAATGTGGTAAGGAATTTTATCACTACATTAGAAGAGGATCGTGAATTTGAGTGACGCAATTGGGAACTCCGCCAATGCCCAATTGCACCACTTGCACAGTACGAAACATTGAAGTGAGATCTGTTTCGATTGACTCTGGACATCAGCCAATAGAATACGCTTTACAATCGTGGAAAATGAAAGTCCCAAGTGAAAGCATTGTTTAAGCTGTTGTGTCGCAGCGAGAAGATGATGTACATTTGAAATGAATGTCTCACGCTAAATACAAGATAAAGATTGTGACAGATGTCAAATAAAGCAGTAGATAATACTTTAGCCAAATACAAAATTAATGAAAACTGACTAACAGAATAAAGGTTGGTTTAAGATAATAGTGGTAGAGCCCGCAACAACAACATCTGTTGCCGAATTGGCCGGCTCGACCGGTGAAATACCACGACCTCACAGAAAACAGGCGTGAAGTAGAAGTACTCTGCGTTTCGTCTGATGAGTGAGGTGCCGGAGGCCTAATTTCAGTCCTCTTCCCCTTCCCACCCTTTCCTCATAAAGATAGGACGGGAAAGTGAAGAGGATTGGACGAGGAGGGGGTTAGCGGGGAAAGGGAAATGTCCTTTTTCCTGTCTGTGCCCTCCTTTGTCCATTAAAGGTAGGCAACGCATCTGCAATACATTTGCCTGTTGCGGATGTCTATGGGTAGCGCTCACTTAACATCAGGTGATCCGCTTGCTCGTTTGCCACCTTCTCATATAAAAAAAAAGATAGACACAATTTCTTAACATAGGAAAAAGGTAATCAAGTGGTCAGTGTTCCTAGATAGCGGGTTTTTATTGGATACTAGGACGGCAATGGGCCACCTATCGCGTTGGTTTTTATCCTAGATTCGATTACTATGTTATATTAATAAAAATAATTACAAACGACAAATTTGTGCAGTAACAAGCCTGGGCATTTAGTTCAAATCTATCCTTACACTGAAACGAAATTCATCAGTTTTATTGAAACGACAGAATTGAAAGACGAAAATCTATTTATTTTATACCGTAGGTATTTGTATTGATATAAACGATATTCTTACCTCATTAAAGGAGGAACTGACTGTCAGACTTATTTATTAACGCACGGCGCAAACTTCGCTTAGGAAATTTTGCACAGAGATTTCTGATATTATGTAGGCGAGCACTCAGAAAAGATTATAAACTAGGGAGTGAAAGTTTTTATGGAGAAATAGTATTAATCCAATGTAAGTTGACTTCGGATCTATATGATCAACCATATTAAATGGGGTGCAGCTTAGGCTGGACAAGCGTCGTTAAAATCAAATTGCAAGAAACCGGGTGTCAAGAACATAGATTTCAAATATTGTTGCTTCTAAAATACCTGTAGCATTTGTTTGTTCCATTTCATTCTTATTTTGATACTAGAAGTAATACATCTGGATTCGATTCCAGCTGACTTTTAGATTTACTTAAAGTCGTAAATGTTTGTTTTCAATTCTGGTCGCGTTGTGTGTCACTTGTCCTTGACTCTAGATCTGAACCTTTCTCCGATCTGATTGCGCATGCGCATTTGCTTAAAGAAAGCCAAATTAAGTGAGAGTCAGTTTGTACATTAATATAATATTCTATGCAGTTGGTGATCACAACACTGGAATATGTTACCGTGTTTGAAGGGAATATACTGCGCTAATTGACTTGAGTAACATTTACAGATTTTCATCTATTTCCTATCAACGGAAATCAGATTTGTTGATAATTGGTCTTCGATTGAAGAAATCCCTCGCATTCGCGTTTTGCTTCCTACTTCATTATGTGTTGAGTATGCTAGTTTGACACGGAAGTCTTCAACACAAGATTACAAGTATTCTGGGCTGTACGAATAGTGAAAATCAAGTAACACTAACGACGGTGATAGCGAATTACCAATATTAAAATACGGATGCAAATTCATTGATTCCCGGCCAACAAGACATCGCACTTCGGAATGCTCTTTGACCAGGTGCAAGCGATTATTGTTCTAGGCTGATTGCTTGCTTTCCACTGGAACACCGCCGCGCGCACGCGCAACTCCCGCCATGTCGCCTGCTCCGCACAAATTATTTTTTGCTGGGTACGTCTTTGAGGTTACCTTTTAAGCATTTTTTTACTTAAGTATGAACTATTCTTGACTTGCTCATAATAGCATTGTGCAAATCAATTAATACCTTTAGATACTTGTCGATTTTATTACAAAAACTATTATATATACTATTTTTATTCAATAATGAATTAATTTTAAGATTAAATAATCCTCTTAATAATCGTTTTATTACTTTAATTACACTATATTACTTGTCTAGAGAAGATACAAGTTATCTGAACCCATTTTTCAACCTCTTCGTTGAGTCTTTTTAATCGGCGAAGAGATTACAGTTACTACTAAGCATTTAAATTCAAATAAGCACACACCCTTAACCTAGAGGGGTAGGAAGAGATTAAGGATTTATATTTAGCGCGATCCTGGCACACATCTCTTGCATCTTCACCGTCTCATTTATACACGCTTTACATAACTACTCATCGGTTACGGGTACTCCTTATGTTGGTGTATTGTTTAGTATGTCACTCATCCGGTCGATTGTAAGTTCGACTAGGATGTCCCCTACCAAGCATTATTCTATATTCATTAGGTCTCAAGTATAATAGTTCTTACAATCGTTTTAATACGATCTTGTAACGGTGAAATCAGTACAAAAAAGAGGCAACCGCGACTCTCTAAGCCGTTATTACAGATATTTTTAAAAGAATGTAATAAAACTTTTATATAATAGTGTTATCTGCGATCAAAGTGTGCGCGGTGAGAGATTTCCTCAACACAATAAACCATTTGAAATGTAAAACATACCGTAACGGTTTGAAGGCGTATTAATTATAACTCGAAATTACACAAACGTAAACGAGGTTAGATTTAAATAGACCAGACAACATTGAAATGACTCACCGTTTTCTCCAGTCCTGAATAAAGCTCCAATCACACTGGTCACCGTCCAGCACGGTGGCCTCCTGCCGGTCTCCGAAGCCATGCACCAGCTCCACCAACTGACGCGCTCTCTCAAAATTACCTTCGAACTCGACCACTAGAAACCCATCGGGGCTCAGAGATTCAAAAACGTCCTTCCTATACGTTGCATCGTTGATAGCTGTCGCTTCTGGAATTTCTAATCCACCTTCAGGTTTAATCTCGGCGTATATAGCCTCAGGGATCTGTATCTCTGATATCATTTGCGTCCCGCCTCTGTCTTCTTCTTTACTTACATCTAGATTGCCGGCATCTTCTATTATACGGTTGACGTAAATAGCTTCATCCTTTGGTGGAGTAGGCTCTCTCTGTCTCAGTTCTTTTTCTTCATTTTTCTGTTCACTGTGCTTCCGGATGATAGAGTCTCCGAAATATATAACGACTTTGTTGTTACTTTGTGTAATTTTATTAGCCAATCCGCCATTGGCGTGGGTAGGTTTTGTTTTTTTAATTTTATCTTGTGACAATCGTTCAGCTAATTCGTCGTAGCAAGGCGGTCTGTTATTGTAAATCTTTTTCTCGGCTACAGAACCTTTGTTATCGTCTTTCTTCTTTTCAACACTCTGGTACACTGGCGGTCGACAGCAGTCGTCGAACTGCGACGCCCATGGTTTCGGTTCACTGTAGATGAGCTCCTTGTGAGACGACACTTGTGGCAATGGGACGTATTTCTCGTGAGTGGATTTCGAAGGCGAACGTTCGCTTCTCCCAAAGTTGAGAACACTTTTTCTGACTTTAGATTCCGAAGCGTCATTGCTATTTACTTTTTTCATTCGTGCATTGCCCAGTAACTTAAACAGCGGTTTATGTTCGGTATGCGGCTTAATCCTGTCTGTGCTCGGTGCTTTTCTCAATGGATAAGGACCTGGTTCTTCGTCAGTTTTTGGATACAGCTGTTCGCAACTCGTTGACTTATGCGTCGCGATTCTAGCCTTGGGGTGGACTTGCGGCTCCTTGTTCTGCCAGTGCCTGACGGAGAGCCTCGCGGCGCCCCGGATGAACTTGATGGGCTCCCACGCCTCTGCCTTTTTGAGGATAAAGTTGTCGGTCATATTGTGTTTGGATGGCGGCTTCCTCGCGTCAGCCGCGCGGCAGGACTGCAGCTCTCGACACAGGAAGCAGGAGCAGCGCGCAGAGCACAGCATGTCTGCGCCGCAGTGTCGGCCGCACTGTCGCGGCGTCTGCGGCCCGCAACACCCATTGTTGTCCCCCGCTACCTCGCGCGCTGCGAGCTTCACGGATTAGCGTTACCGCTGCGGCGCGCGCTTTTAGGCCGCCGGTAATTGCTATGTTACATGAAAGTCTTTCTATCGCTTTGCAAAGCGCTGACTATTTTTAATCTTAATATGCTATGTATGTAAGTGCTGATATTGAACCAAAAATGTTTAGTAAATCTAATTCGATAAGTAATGAATTAAATTCTGAAGGGTGATCATTCATTACAACGCACAAAAATGACATTTGACTGACCTAAATTAAAAATAACGAAATAACAACGAGGTAAAGAAATGAGAGCTAACCTTTAAATAACGTAACTCTCAAATACGTTGTCAAAATGCGTAGAATATTGATTACAATAACAGCCAATGCCCTTAAATAACAAGCCTGCCCTGATTCGGAAATACAATCCATAAAAGTTAAAGTTTATGGCTAATAACAAACTCAACCGAACCTAATCGGATACCTGTCAAACGTTTGACAAACGTGAGTCATGTCAAATTTGTGATTAAGCCGAACCGATTGACAAATATTAAGTACTCGTTTGGTTATTTATTTAATCTCTAGCTTTACGTTAAAACATATTGTGTATTACATATAATTATTTAATGTTTAGATCTTATAAGAGTAATTGCACAGATTAATGAGGCATTTCGTAGTTAGTTGTGGATCGGTCCCAACCATAGATAGACACTTATACACGATGTATATTCTAGGAGTAAGTCTATGGTCCCAACACTATATTTACTGATACTTGTTGCAGATGAGACACACAGTTTTACTCGTAACATATCACTGGAGTGAGGTCTTACTGCGCCACTTGTTTACATTGCAGAGTACCTAATATTATAATAAATACAAGCTGGCCCGGCAAATAGCATTCCGCCCTATACTTTGTACCTGTACTATTTATGGTAAACATTTCCATTACACATTATATACGTGTAACTCTAACGGTTTTTGCAGCGCACACCAGAATAGCTCGTGTGTTGCGGAATTTTTTACTCCTTACTAGATACTTATCGTTTTATTTTGGACAATTCGCACAATTTATTTATAAATTATAGCCTATATTTTATTCTGATGTGTAAGCTATAGAATTGTACAGTTCCATTAAAATCCATTCAGTAGTTTTTGTGTGAAAGAATAACAAACATCCATACGACCAGAATTACAAACATTCGCATTTATAATATTAGTAGGATAATGAACAGTCTGCATTCACTGCTGAGATTTTGCAAAGATTTTTTTTCTTTTTATGGAATAAGGTGTCAAACGCGCAAGCGGATCACCTGATGTAGTGAGCGCTACCCATACGACATCCGCAATAAGCAAATGTGTTGCAGATCACAAATGCGTTGCCTACTTTAATGGACAGAGGAGGGCATAGACAGGAAAAAGGATATTTCCTTTTCCCCGCCAACCACCTCCCCGTCCAATCCTCTTCCCGTTCTCATCCTATCCTTATAAGGAAAGGATGGGAAGGCGAAGAGGGCTGAAATTAGGCTTCCGCCACCTCACTCACCAGACGAAACGCAGAGTACTTCTACTTCACGCCTGTTTTCTGCGAGGAGGTATTTGACTTGTCGTACCGGGCCATTCGTGCAACAGTTCTTATTGCGGACTCTACCACTGTTTATGATTTAATTATCACCCCTTGTTAAGTTCCTTAAAAAACTATTAAAGGTATTTGTCAATTGACAACATCTTGAATGCAATTGGTCATAATTTTGAAATTGCTATTAAGATAATATATTTAAGTTTAACGTTTAAATATAGTTGAGGATGGGTCTGCAACGTGTTCGCTGGAGTGTTATGCTTCAAGTGGTCGAGGGATGAGCGCCGAGCGGCCGGGATTCGGTTACGAAATGTTAATGCGCAAAGCTACTCTTTACTCTTGATGAGAGACAGACAAAGTTCGGACGTTATCTGAACATTTAAATTGTTTCTATATTTCCAATCAATCATTTTCGAAATTATTCAAATAGCGTTTTATATAAATTGAGGTGAAGCAATAATATTAAGGTAGGCGAGCTGTCGTTACAATCTAACGATCGAAATTCAAGTCATATACTGCCTTTTCAGGATTCCCGCGTAAAAGTTTATGCTGTGGCGACATACGAGAACAGAGTAAGCTGGGTGCTAGTTGTGGTCTTATCCAACCTACATGGCCTAAAACCTAAAACGATATGTAAACGGAGGTTTTCTTAAGAATTACTCATTTATTTTTTACGACGACGATATTATTATTAACAAAGACTGAAAATTTTAACATTAAGTTAAGATTAAATCACTCGAATAAATGTATGTTTATTATTATTTGTTTGTGTTTTATTGTTTTAATTCCAAGCAAGAGAACACTTCTGAAAAATCCCAATAACTTGTGACCTAGGTGAGCGACGGAATGCGATGCGACTCGAAGCGATACTACGCGACATAATGCGGTCAAACGCACTACTGATTACGTCGGCAATAGACCAAACACATACAACTACTTGATATTTTCGTCTCGATTACTTGTTGCCCTGCGTTTTCTTTGACACCAGATAAAAATCGAAGAGTCGCGATTCGATTGCTTCTTATTCACTGAGAGACAATGGACGCTGCGGGACTTTCTCTGGGCCCTGGGATGGGAACCTCTTTAATTATTGTTGCGGCGCATAACATCGCCGTCGAGCGTATGCTTTATGCAATGAAAGTAACTGTTACTGAACGCAATTACTGTCTTTTTTGTTTTCCATTTAGTGCTCGAGGTTCACTTAACATGAGATTGATTGAATCATATCACATTGTGCAATCACATAATTCATTTTAAAAGTACATATCATCTTATACTAATTAATTATATTTTGTGTGTGTGTAAGTCTCGGTATGTTTTACACTTATCGAACGCTATAGGTGGCGCTGCTCTGTGACGTAAAACGAAAATACGTTATACTGAATCAACGTTCACAAGCCAATCGCATAAGATAAGACATCGTTCGTAGCGAATCATTTTTAATCTTTGCAATAAAGATCGTATCTTCGATCTATTAAAACTACGCATAAATCAAGTAAACTCTTTATACAAAAATCCCCATTAACATTGGTATGCAATAAAAATATTCTGTGCAGAATAAAATCCGATCAGAGTCCGATAGACCGTGAGTGAGATGTCCCAGGGATGTAATAACAACTGGTTATAACTGGCAATGCTTTTTATTTAAAGTAAAACCTTTTTTTTCTTAATAAACGTTTTTTAGTACTAATATCACATCGACCATAGTGATGGGGCGATTCAGGTAAATCTTGTTTTAATTTTATTAAAAAAGATGATATTTTCATATTGTTATACATTATACCGTTATACCCTTCAATAGCGTTATAATTTTATAAAACGTATTACGACACAGAATACTGGAGGTATTTTCGTAACAGTAGAGAGATGAGTCTATAGTTATGCACTAAGCGCAAACTTTACCTATTATGACTCCATTACACAATTAGAATAAGAAAAAAACAAGCTAGCTAAATCAAAATGTCAACTGAACGATCGCATGGAAGTTTTACACAATAAGCTATCGATGTTTAAATTACGGTACATCCAGAAACTACCCCAGCGGCTAGTACTACTAGGTACAAATCAGATAAATGGTAAACAATTGCTTATTCTATTTTAATAGTACGACTTAATAAAATAAAACTGATTGATTCTACACCGAGTTATTTAATTTGCACCGTCTCGCGTCAGTAACATGATTATCGAATTTTTGCTGGTCGAGACGGCCGTAAAGACCGGCCCTGGACAGCACTAGCGAGCGAACATCGAGCTTTAAATAATGAAAGTTGCATTCATTGACACGGCGATAAAAATGGCGACCGTGTGACCGCGCGCTTTGTAATTTCATTAGGCGTATGCAGTAATTATAAAAGATGTAATTGAAAGGCTATACTTTGTCATTGTATCTTAAATATATTCCTTTATCTATTTTTTAATGTATTCTTAATGATTTTAACGATAAACAGCGGTAGAGTGCCTAGAGCCTAATCTTCTCATTCCAATCTCCTCTCTTTTTCCTTGTACACATATGTCACCGACAGATTATAAACTTTGTCAGTTTGTAATCAAACTAGACATATTAAGCCACAATTCTCGTTTAAAATATTATTTACTTTTCAAAACTTTTTAAGGCTTATTTTTGTATAATTTTGTGTTAAATATAATTGGGTGTATTTAATCGATATATCAAAGGTTGCAGTAACTGCGTGTGTCAATTTAGTTACAAATGTTACAATTCATTGATACTACGCACATTATTTAATAAAAGTTTTATGTTAAGAGGAGCAGACGGGAAGATCTCGGAAGCGGCGACGCGTCATTAACTCTGCCTCGCTGCCTCGATGCCTCGCCCGCTTTATTTGCGGAGAACGAAATAAATTGACACAGAGGCAGCGAAACAAATTATACAGTCATTTGCGAGAGGCATCCTGCTACCGGATGGCGGCCCGGGGCGTGCTCCCAAAAAAAACTACCTCCGACCAAACTGGATTTATCTCGGGACTAGAGTGACTACATTTGGATTATCCTATATCGTACTTATTAATATTATAAATGCGAAAGTTTGTATGTATGTATGTATGTATGTATGTGTGGATGTTTGTTATTATTTCACGCATAAACGGTTGAACGGGTCTGGATGAAATATGGCACTGAGGTATATTATAGTCTGGAATAGCACATAGGCTACTTTTACACGGTAAAATGTACGGTTCCCGTGGGATTTTGTTTTTTGTTTCTTACAGGCGTGTATATCTACGTATATAACAGGCGATGTGTTATGTTCCCTATAGATCCCGAAACAGTTACTCGAGCGAAGCCGGGGCGGATCACTAGTATTAAATAAAACAATAAAGGCTTATAAACTAGCCGTCACGAGTAATCATAAAAAACGAATAACCAAAAAGTAATAAATAAAATACGTGCCATGTTCGGTAATAACATATCAAGTCTTTAGTCATTTTTGTTAAGAAAAATTCAGATATTTTTATAAATAATTTATTATGATAATCCATGGAAATATAAAAGTGGTGTCACCCCACACAATCCGGAATGCCGCCGCCGCGCAACGTTTCGACAGGTGCATCGCATGCGGTTTTATCAGACGCGGATGAAATTCGTACATTAGTCGTTTGCTTGATTTAGTACAGTCCAAAACAATAGTATACCATAAACAATAAATGCGATAAGCTCGTCGTGACGAGGCTGCAAGAGACGTTTGACATCTGCCACTTCTGATTCTGTTATTGCAAGAAATTAATCTCGCAGGGTATGTCATCATATACAAGACTTAGCATAAACTAATAGAAATGAGTACGGACATTTCCTGTCTGCGTTGTAACCTCGGAAGCGACGCAGGATTTTAGATTCTATGGGTTATTCAAGGCTACATCGCTCACTGGAAGTTGCGAGAGATATAAATAGGGCTTACATTGGTATTATACTTGTACAAAAGTCTTTGAATTTGGCTGCGACGAAATACAGGAGATACAGGTAATGATGCCATCACATCGCTATCTCCACGGCCACGGGTTCCACGCCGCGGCACCAGACAAATGTCCCCTAATTGCGCGCGACGCGTTCCGACGGTCTACAATGTAAGCCGGTCGTTTGCTCATGTTAATCCAATGTTTTAATTGAGCCTTTCGGCCGTTTCGTTTAAATTGGACGATATTTCATTTGTTTCTTGTATTTTATTTTTCAAGTTAGCAAGCAGCTTCTGTGACTCTTTTTAATGATGTACCGCTGTTTGGACGAAGGTTTTAGATCCTTTTTTATGGGCCGCAGCGCTATGCGTACACATCAGCGGGCACCCGATAAGTTTGGGCGATAAAGTCTGTGACATTAGTGTTTTTCCAAGTTTGCTAGCATATTGAAAGGGAAAGAGGAGAATAAATTAATTGAGATGAGAAAGCCAAGGAAATGAAGGTATATTAAATCACGCTAAATTAAGCAAACGCAAAACTACAAGATACCTCTGCTTCACGCCGGTATTTGTGAGGTCATGATAGCTAATACGTCGACCCGAAACTTTTTATGCAAAGACTGCTATTTAACTATATTCTGACTTTTGTTCGCAGTTTATCAGTTTTAGTGAGAGCTGGGTTTGACAGGAAAAGCATGCTAGTAGAGTTAATGTCGTTGAGATGCGATCCTTAAGAAGTATGTTAGGCGTGACTTTGAATGATAGGGTTAAAAATAGCGTTATCAGGGAAAAGGTGTAGCTTAAAATTGGATGTTGTGACTAGAATTGAAAAAGGTATGGTGGTTCGGGCATGATGATTGAAAAGAGAGTAACGAAACAAATTTATGTAGCAAAAGTGAGTTAGAGAGAGTTATATCGATCAGATTAGTGGCTTACTAAAAAGAGCGATATAAGGAGCACCCATAAACGATGATGTATGCGTAGATGTATGAATGTAGAATAAGCGAGAGAGGTGTGCCCGCCAAATAGAAATCCATTATCTCTGCTTACCCTTTTGGGTTACGGGCGTGAGCGCATATTTATTTATTTTTATTTTATTTATTAGCCAAATCAATATATTTTATATAATACCCAATATATCACGTAATCAGTAGCGTCAAAAATTTCGAATAGATAAACAACTACGGATAAACCTATCCCGTAATATCTAAAGTTTAAACCGAGAGTTTTTTTGCACAATGAAGTTTTACCATCTAATACTAACCAACCGCGCGTATAGCGTAGCGGTCTTTTCGCGGGACACGCGAGGTCGAGGCTGCGAGCTGGCCAACGGCCCCAAGCGCTCGGCTCCTCGGTGACCTGCATTACCATCCACTGCCAATAAGTAAGCATAATGCATTGAGACTGCATTAGCGTCAGCACGGTGACTGCTCCTAATGGCATAGCTAACAAATATGCAAAATAGAAGTGGAATTCGAAAGGAAAGTAGTGTGACCAGGATATACCTACTTTTATATTTTCCATACGAGAAATTGATAATATAATTGAACACAGTAAGGCTCAGTAGCTTTAAGAAAACTTATATTACCACCGTATTACCTAAGGCAACAATATACAGCAGAACCAAGGTCTACCAAAACATAACAACGATTTCTTGATACATTAAAAAGCATAGCTTAGCTAGACTTAGCTACGAGGAAATCAATGTACTAGTAAAGTATGTGATTGCGTATCATCCAGCAAGCAACTACAACAGCTAACGTGCTGTGTTGGCGACACAAGAACACGGAAACTCGTGTAATCTGTATAACGCAATCTCGTATTGGCTGTGGTGTTTGTCGTGTGGTGTGTGTCGTGTGGTGTGTAATGGACGATCTAGCGAGACTCCAGAAACCAGGTTAATGCGCATAAGAAAGGTGGAAAACTGTTTAACAAACCGATGACGTATAAATAAATTAGATGCTATTGGTTACACTAAATGAATGTTAAGGATCAATTCCCTTTTAACAATTTTTTTTATCGAATCGGAAAGTAATGTAATGTGGTCACCCTAAGCACCAATCAAATACAGTTTGGTTCAAATTAGTGCTCATAAAAATTTCAAACTAACGATTTGCGAAGATACCAGGAAAGCTATCGGCGATTTTAATTTATAGCGGTGGTCACAAATGGTCAATTTAACAGCGTATTAACATAATGTTAGTAGTACAAAACTATTTTGTTTTATCAACTCTGCCATGTTGTTGCTAAAATTGGCATTCCGGATATTGACTGAATTTACCGGGGTAGATGATATTGAAGGAGCAATGGTTAAAGATGTACAGTTTTTTTAAATAGAAAATAAATGCCTACCGTCTGGGCTTGGGGCGTAGTATCTCATGAGGGGCGGGCTGTCGGCGCGGCGGGGGCCAGGCGGCGCAGGCGCAGGGCGGCCGCTCGCCTGCCCCGCTTCCCGCTCCGCTCACCACCCCGCTACCCGCTAAGTTAGCCGCACCGCTAGCCACTCCGTTCGCTGCCCCCGCGCCACTCACTGGCGCCACCTCGAGGGGCGTGCGCGCATCCTCACTGTAATTAGAACATCCGTCGTAACTCAATACGATAAATTATTGTGTACACCCAATACATTTTTATATGTAACAGTGTATCCGCGTACCTTATTGACTGTGGGTTCACACTGCTGAAAATATTCCCAACATACTGTTATCTCTCTCTTTCTCTCTGAAAAAACTGAGATTAATGTATTATGTGAAAATTTTCGGCAGTGTAAACTCACAGTAATATAGCAACAGATTCTTTATGTATATCTATCTTAATTTCTAACCAATTCTAGCTATTCTCTTAGACTAGCTATGATCGCTTGACTTTTGAACTGCTTATATAGCTTCGACTGCAAGGTTCTCTTACTGTTTTTTTATAGCACGAGAGGACAAGCGAGCAGCGACCTTCACCAAAAACAACTGTAAATGCGTTGCAAGACTTTAAAGAAGGTATACGCAGTTGAAACTATAGTTTCGAAATGACAATCTTTAAAATGATAGGTTTGTTCAGCAAGCTTGCAAAATCATGGTGGAATAAATACATAGAAAACGTACATACACACAAGTCCTATTGCGCAAAAACTTGTAGAGTCCACGCGCCACAGAGTGGTAATTTGCGGTCCGACTCGCCGACCAGCGTAAAGCAAAAGTGCACAAAAACATGTCGCAAGTCGCAACCATCGTCTCAATCAATAACAGGTTCGCAGGATTATTAAAAAGCATCTCATGATTGCCCATACCCCCCTTTATATACGATTATTAATAAAAAAAAACGTAACATAACGAACTGGGGGAACAATTCACCACGAGGCGCACAAATGCTGTTCGCCGGATGTCTGTCGGGAACAGACGCCCACTGTTCCATCTCCGGCACTTGTACTCGAAATGGTAGCGACTTGGAACCATGCATTGATTATGACACAGCTCTTGTGGACTAAATTTGATATTAATTAAAATATAGTTTAGTTTTAAAATATAGCTCAGTGCTCGAATGGATTCGAATCAGTGCTCGACGCTTTTATGAATCGTAAGATTCGTTTTTGTTTGTTAAATTCCCAAAATGTTTTGAATTCATGTAAGTTGTCATGTCATGTGAGAAAAATAAGTGAACATAATTGTTTTGACATTATGAGTACGTATGTTCGTAGTGTATTTCCAAAGTGTTAATAATATATTGCTTGATTAAATGTTGCAAGATGTTATTTTTGTAAACAACCGTTTTTACGTTAAAATTCGTAAATTCCAAAATATTTTGGGAAAAATTCCAAGCTTTTTTTTCACTTCATTTTATCCCAAGATTTTCACATTTCCGATGAAAGGGTAGAAATTGAATCTATGGTCCACGACGTTTTTGTTTACAACAATCATATCTTGCAATGAAACAAGATGTGTTCATTGCTTTAAGAATTCACAATTCAATATTGGAATTTTACATTTTGATTAGTAGGTGTTGATTCGTCAATTTATTCTTGTATTCAATTTTGAATTTTATTTTTGAGACCTTAAGGGTTATTGGGCCCCGACGTCGAGGTCAACCCAGAAGTTTTTCCCCGATCAAAAATGACTCAACGCGGGTAAAGATGTTTTCACTTCAAAAAATATAATTCAGAGAATAATTTCCTAACATTTCATGTCCTCCACACTATGTCCGTACTCTGACCCATTAAATTATTGGCGTCATTTTTGTACCTCTCTCTTTGGACCCCCATAGGCCAAATCTAGACTAATATATATGTCATCTATATTAAATTGCAATCCTTAATTTCGAAGGTACTAATCGAGTGCCGTGATCACCGATGCTTAACCGTTCGGGTTCCAGGTTCGAGTCCCGCGCATTGTTCCTGCACGGCTCATCGAGCACCAAGCATCCGAGCGTGATTTCCTCCCACACCCAACATGTCAAATAGAAACAGATAAAAGCTCTCACGATATTATTACACTAATAGTATACAAAATTAAAGGAAACATTACTGAGTTCTGGTTTGTCAAAAATTTTCAACTAACACCCCTGTCAAGTTAAATGTCATGTCATATCGATTTTAATTTCTAAAAGAAAAGGTTATAGTTGAAGATCCCTTCTAGCAATTCAAATCACATTTAATTGGACATTTGACATCTAGCTAGCTAATTTTACTGTTAACGGCTCATCATGAAAACATAGGTGTACAGTAATTGAAATGATGTACTCACCTCTTATACCGAAACTAAAACTAACCGCGAGGTACATACAACGTTTATTGACAACTAGGGACCCGCCCCGGCTTCGCTTCGATAGGTTAGGTACCACTAATGTTGATCCAATCGCTACCAAACACAGGAATGTGCCAATCTGGACAATCCCTGTCAATTTAATCGAAATCGGTCCAGCCGTTTCGGAGTCTATAGGTCTATAGGGAACATACATAAATGGCTTTTTATATATATTTTTTTTCATAAAAAGTATCCTATGTTACTTCTGATACCTCCAAGAATACGTTTACAAAGTTTTGTGATGATCGGTTGAGTAGTTTTCGCGTGAAAGCGTAACAAACAAACTTACATTCACATTTATAATATTAGTAGGGATAGGGATAGGGATATCGGCTGCCATGGCAATGTTATAGTAGTTAGTATTAATATAAATAAATGGTCGTTATGAACATCGTGTTATGCATTTTTATTCACTTATATGAGCATTACAACGTCAAAACTCAACATATAAACTGTTTGCACGTGTTCATTGCGTGTAATGCGAAGACGCAGCCTTGCGGTCATATGTCCGATATTTTATGAACCCGCGTACAAATGGCCCCTTACTGTAGACGTGTTTACTGTACTCATTCTAATAATGTCCTTTGCATGGAAATTATTATTTGTGATTGATTTTATTAACAACTAGCTGTCCTGCGACTTCGTCCGCGTAGAAATAAATTTGAGAAAACAATTTCAAGGGTTTTTCACTTTTCGCGCGGAACCCTAAATATTTTGCTTAAATTAAATTAGCCTATTTGAATCCCGACAATTTTACCTATCTTCCAGCAAAAGTCCCATCCGAATCGGTTCAGTCGTTTCGGAGATTACCCGGAATAAACAGACAGTCAAAAAATTTAAAAACTGTATATTCCTTATAAGTACCGTATATACATCGTGTGTATTGAGTAAGGAAATGTTATTTTGATATTACATACAGACACTTCAATTTTATTTATCAGTATAGATTTACCCATCGAGAATTAAACCTCTTTATTCAGAGCTACGATAACTATAATTTTCAATGGAAGGTAATTATAATATTGTCAACAAGTTTATTTTAACGAAAACTGTTTAGTAGAATCTGTATCTCTAACTTTGAAGCTGGTAATCGAACCACGTATGTCAAAATCTGCTATGCGATGAATGCCATCAACCGGAAAAGACTATAAAAGTGAGGAGGCATTCGTTCAATAATATGAAATACCTTATAATCAATTCTTGCTCTAACGTAAAGGTTAGAAAGTGATTTATAAAAAAACCAAATCGAACGAGAAGTTAAATAAATTGCACAAAACGTAGCTCGCTTGCAATGCCGAATTGGGTTCGGGAGCAGGTGTTTCTGTCCCAAAACAAAAAGCTTCGGCACAAAACACCGTGCGCTTCGGGCCCGCGCCCGTTTCCGCTTTCGTGCTCGCCTCAGCGCCCGCCCGCTTGCGCCCCCGCTGCAACACGCACCCCAGGTCGCACCCGCGCCCGCATGTCGCTCGCTTTTACCGCCTTTTACCTGACACAATGGAATCCAAAAACGTGCAAAAACTACCTGCGCTTCGATTTATTCGCCCCACCTCGCGCCGCGCATATCTATGCTGTGCGCCCTGTAAGGCTGCGATCTCGTGAGTCTCCTTAAGGCACCGCTGACCACGCTGCTAATTTTACCTTGTTCTATTGCTTCTATGCTAGGGCTGCTTATATTTTTTAAAGGGTTTTTATTGCTTTTCCATAAATTTGTTGGGACCCTCCGGCCCAACATGGATGTCAGTCTGTTACTAAAGAAAACTGATTGCACTGACGGATTACGTAATTGATAGACTTTATTAGTGTCTACGAGAAAAGGATGGGAAGGAAAGGGAACTAGATTCGGGCCTCCGGCTTCACTCATCAGACTAAAACGCAGAGTACTTCTACTTCGCGCCTGTCTCCTATGAGGTTCGTGGTATTTCACCAGTCGAGCCGGTCCATTTACGCAACAGATGTTGTTGCGAACTTTACCACTGTTATAAATTTATCGATATCTTCTATATCGCATCCCTATGTTATCTGTCAATTAGGCTATTAAATTTCATTTTCAGTTGGAGATCAAAGCGCGCGGACATGGCGACGTTCAATTTATTCCAGTTTTTATGTCTTACAGCTCAACACTAGAGTACACATAACGACGTCATAAATCGTTGCATCTTCACTATTGATTTACCTTTAGTATTATTATAATACTAGATTTTTCCTGCGACTTTGTCCGCGTGGAAATAAAATCGAGAAAACAATTTCGAGGGTTTATCACTTTTTGCGCGGAACCCTTAATATGTTGCTTAAATTAAATTTAAGCCTATTTGAATCCCGACAATATTAGCTATCTTCCAGTAAAAGTCCCATCCGAATCGGCTCAGTCGTTTCCGAGATTACCCGGAATAAACAGACAGACAGACAAATTTTACAAATAGTATTTTAGTTATAAGTACCGTATATACATCATGTGTATTGAGTATGGAAATGTTATTTTGATATTACATACAGACACTTCAATTTTATTTATCAGTATAGATATTTATTGAAGAACGATTGTGTAAGAAACATAAATTAGAATTTAATTTCATTTTAAACTAAAACAGGAGTCTAAGAAATTTAACGAGATAATGAATTGATTAAAGCTAACACTCTCCTCGGCTGCGGGCGTTATATGAACGGAACCCTGGGCTGCAGCACAAATTAACAATACACAGAGTTTTTAATCTTTCTATGAATTATTTTGAGAATCCCTACTAATATTATAATTGTGAATGTAAGTTTGTTTGTACATATTCTTCGAGGTATTAGAAGTACCATAGGATACTTTTTATGAGAAAGAAAATTGTATATAAAAAGCGAAGTATGTATGTTCCCTATAGATCTATACTATACTCTGAAATGGCTGGATCGATTTCGATGAAATTTACAGGGATTGTCCAGATTGGCACATTCCTGTGTTTGGTAGCGATCGGATCAACATAATTAGTGGTACCCGGGCGAAGCCGGAGCGGGCCACTAGTATTTTATAATTATAGGAATAAAACTAATTTTACGGACTTTCTCTAGTTTATTTTACGATTTTTGTTCCCGACGTTTCGAGTACTTTAAAGCGCTCATGATCATGAGGGGAGATGGGGACTAAGGCGTCCCAATTTAAAGTTGCTGGCGAAATAATATCCTAGGACATGTTCACACACGGCCATCTAATGCCTCACTCGAATCGAACTCACGACCGAGGCGTGAAAAACAAGTATCTTACAAACCACGCCAACCGGCCCGTCAGAAATACACCCTTATTCTCAATTATTACTTGTGCTCCGGATCTATGCAGTATCTCAGTGCCTCACAGCCTCACAGTATCTTGAGACCTTGCAATCACCCCGTGTCCTTAGCGCTGAAAAGTACTCGAAACGTCGGCAACAAAAAGCGTAAAATAAACCCGTAAGATTTGTTTTAATGCAATTTGTAGTAATGTCGTAAATAAAAAAATGTATTGTAATCTTTATACTTAGTTATAAATTCAGTTATTTACGTATAAATGCAATAATATAAACAATCTCCGTATCTCTTCATCTTGAAAAGTATCAAAGACTATCGGGTACGAGGACGCGCGAGTGCATTGACCCGAATGCCATTATAATATGCCTTCTGATTGCCGCCTGTTGTTACACGCATACACAAATGTTTACCGTCATCCTCGCTTGGGTTTTATGTTAATATTACGATGAAAAACTAAAGTATATCGTTCTATCACCGAGATTTATTAGGTTTTATAAATAACATTTGGAAGAAATGAAGCTGTCTTTTCAAGGGAGAATATAACAAGAAATGCTTCGAAGACAATGAAGGCGCAATATGACGATCTATACGTCAACCCATTGTGGACTTTGTCCATTACAATTGAACTGGGTGTATATAAAACACAAATTGTGAACTGGAAACATTCACAATTAGACGCGTCATTTCTGGACAGTTTGTAAACTGAAGTCATATCCATAAATTTTGAACTGATATTTTGTTTGTCTTATTATTTTAAAGTTTAGGTTCAGGTTCGTTAGGTTGGTAAAAGGCTTGTTTTATATATTGATAAAACATGTTCGAGGTTACCAGGTTTGTTATTTGGAATTTATAAGATAAATGGACAAACAGGTAACCTGTTAATAGGAAATTAACAGAGCCACCTGAGTAACCTGCATGTGAAGTACTTTATTATTTCATTGCTTTTGGTTGTGTCGAAAGAAATTATAACGTATTGTTTATGTCTGACTGAGATTTAATTTGTAATTACAAATTTAAATAGTAATAAAAATAAAACAAAACGTTCGTATGAATTTTGGCTAAAGAGAATGTAAATATAATGTAATGTTTATCGCTATAATAAAATCTGATTGGATGAATCTTATTATTACATTATAAGCTTTGAAAGTACGATTAAATTTACTTCAAGAAAGTTACAAACGAATACAAACTTCGTCTTTCGGCCTTCATGCCACATCCAAAGATGGGGGATTTCGAAAGACCAAGAACGTCCATCCAACTCCTCTTGTGTAGTAATTGCAAGGACTTATCCATACCCAGTAACTAAACATATATTGAGACGTTTCCTCGTTTACTACTAGTCTTAAAAAACCAACCACAGATTAATGTATTTACTAGAATCGTATAACACCGCACAATAGTCCAAGAGATTACATCATTAGCAAACTTTTTTCAACAAGTTTCTTTTCACAATTCAAAATTAAAACTATAAAGATAAAAAGTATTCTAACAGTGGTAGAGTCCGCAACAACATCTGTACCAATGAGCCAGCTCGACCGGTGAAATACCACGACACAGTATACTGGCGTCAAGTAGAAGTATTTCTGTTTAGTGGGGTGAAGGGCCAAAGGCACCTATTCCTTTTCCCCGTCATATCCTTTTCTAATAAGGATAGGGTAGGAAGGGGAAGATTTGCAGGGGAGGGGATAGATTGAAAAATAAAATATCCTTTTTGCCGTTTATCCTTTCTTCCGTCCATTAAGCGTAGGCAACGCATCTGCAACTCATTAGCTCGCTTCAGATTCTTTGAAGCCTTTAATCGCTTGCAACCTTCTTACCAAACCATGTGAAATAGAAAGGTAGGAAGGAATGGATTTCCAGTTTGCACAGTCTCGTCAAGTCCCTATACTTTCTTTTAGGTCGTAGCTTATTTTTACTGCATATGGATTAGTAAAAAGGCCTTAAGAATATTACTTCAATTTTATTTTGTTTGATAACAATCTGGTGACTGTAGTACGTGCCTAGGGCATATATTTCTCACTGATGCTGCATCACACTTTGGCAAGGAATTATCTTTCTCAATTTCTTCTTTTGATATACCCAAAACTTTATAACATACCTTTCTCAAAATTAATTACGCATAAGTCACATCTTCCACAAATGTTAAGTAACGGTTAAGTGAAGTTGGCAATGCAAGATATCGCGTTACGGTCGGACGTCCTGTTTAACATATAACTTTATGCAAATTAAAACAACAAAAGACATTCGGCGATCGCAATTCGCTGCGAGAATTCGTCTCGGATGGAATTCAAATTGTGATTTCGAATGCACAAATGTAATTTTATCCCTGTAAGTGCTGTTGTAAATTTAATACCATCGGCGTAATCTTTTTTCTTCATTACAGAATAAGAAAAGCCATCACTCAATGTCCGAGGACTACGTTTCACAATACACAACCAACTTTTAAAATTTAATTGAATCACTTGACAAAGAAAAAAAATGCACTCATCTTTTCCCGTTTTATGTTTGCGGCTACTAATGTTTGCAGTGATCACTTGTCATGAGGTAAGAACATTGCTTTAAAAGAACAGTACACGTACACATAAAACTCCTTTAATTTAAAAAATAATTACAATGTATATCGGTGCTATAAATACCTCCACACGATGACAGAATTTATAAGTATCTCAGTTTTCCTATTTATTTAGAATTTTATACCAAAATAAAAAATGCTTTCGGATAATAATGTAAAATGTAAATTTTTGCGCGTATAGGGTACAACACTATCAAATGTCATGGATCACTAACAACCTGTCACATTTCACTGTCATCGGATCGTCACTAAATTAAGCTCATGGAAAAGTGGAAGCGTGTGAATTCGCGCGCGCGCTTTATTTGACATAAGGTTCGAGCTGTCATGTTTTTTCATATTATGTTGTATAATCTGTGTGAGACAAGTATCATATTTTACGATCAATAAAATTGTTTTTTTTACCACAAACATTCATAAAGCAACAAAATCTTACACGCACAACAAAAATACCTATTTTGCCAATGATTTTTATGGTTTATTATTAGTTTTTATATTTAAGTAAATATTACGTAATTTATTGTTAGTTTTATCAAATTATAGATTGTTAGTGGAGATAACTGAGTCATGGTACCAAACCAATATTCAGTGAAGTATGCGGTGCGGTATTGTTATGTTAAATGTAACTCGTAGCCTCTCATTCGGCCAACAAATCAGATTGCAGCGGACATCGGAATTTGTCCGATTACACCAATAACAAATGTCTCTCGTAAATCAACAGCTATCAACTGAAATCTTTTATCCACTTAATATTAAACGATCGCGGGTGTCTCGTCATACACAGATAATAAATGAATAAAAGAATAATAAAAAAATTATCTTATGACAATATATCACTGTAACTTAATAAAAAAAGTATTTGCATATTTTTGTATTATGAAATATTTTAACAACTTTCGCCTCATTCCCGCCTTTTTATGACAAGACGCACGTGAAGGCGAAGTGTCAGCTGTCAAATTTGTTTTTTTTTTAAATATAATTACGCAGAGCAAAGAAATATTTCTCGCTCCGCATAGAGGTCGTGATGGTACTGTGAATATTATTCGAATATAAATTTTATTTTTATTTAAAATGTTCGCCCGCTGAAGGCAGTTATTTTGCGAACCTTGTGTTGTTATTAAGACGAAGATGAGTATTATTAGCGGGCATTTAATGTCCCAACATTAAGGACAGAGTCAAATTAGACGTAATAACATTAACTACTGTTTTTATTGAAACGTGCCGTACTCATTACGCTAAAAAGGACAAAGATATTTAATAAAAACATATTTGTTTTGGGTTAAGCAAATATCCTTTGATATTTTAAATTAAAAAAAACGGTACTTTGTAATGTCTAAAGCAACCTAAGTCATTGTTAAATTTCAATATAAGAAAGTTATAAGACAGAAGAATTTTCAATCAAATACAAATTTATTGAGGTCTCGTTTACTTCTAAATATTTAAACGCGAAATGTAATCTCCTTAAGAAGATTCCAACGCAAATTTCGTATTTAATCTGTAAAATATAAAAAAAACGAATCCATTCAGTACAAAGCAATTTTTAAGGAAATCAAATCGCTTATTTTATGATTTCGGCACATTAAAATCCTAAAAACTTTATTAAATCCAAGTATTATATACTTACAGAAACCTACAATGTTGTTTAAAACAAAATAAAAAAAAACTGTCACTATTGATAGCCAATGACATTAAAATATTTCCAGCCAGTTATAAATGTTTAACGTATCGTTATTCAGAGCGCAGAAATAATTGTGTATTTAGTGCAAAGAATTTAATTTGTAAGAGTGCGATTGAACTGTATCGAAATTATTTCATAATAAACATAAAAATCAATCTATTTTTACATCGACACAAGGAGTTTTGGCGCGTGACAAGTTCTTGATTTTTTTTATATCATAAGCAAGACAATCGGTGGAACCGGCTGATGATAATCGCAGGCTAACAAATATCGCTCTGTTGACAACTGTTATAACAGCGCTATTTTGAGACAGTCCGTTATTTCAGCCAGACCAATCTCTATATATAAAAACGAGTCCATATTTTCCTTGGTCAGGGCATCACGCGGGAACGACTGGACCGATTTCGATAAATATTTTTGTTTGTGTTTGTTGTCCTAGGATATTATTATTATTGTCTGAAAAAGATTCTGAATGAAAAAAAAGTATTTCAGACCGAACACATGCCACACTGCGATGGAGTGCTCACTGTTATCCATTAACATCGAATCCAATCAGAAGATTCACATCTGTTATGAATTGCAAGTCTTTTCGTAGGAAAGAGAGGGGAGCTGAAAAGAAAAGGTCTCAGAATATTAGGTAACGCGTTCGGACGTCGGCTGTGTCATAATCGTGCTGCGGATATGACATAAGAAAGCCAACGCTCAGTCATTGCCTGTAGCTTTTCATTTAAAACACGCGTGAAGTAGAAGTACTCTGCATATGCGTTCATCTGATGAGTGTGGCCTAATTTCAGTCCTCTTCCCCTTCCCACCCATTCTTCACAAGGTTAGGATGGGAGATGGAAAAGGATTGGACGGGGAGGGGGTCAACGCTACAACACATTTGCTTGTTGCGGATGTCTATGGGTAGCGCTCACTTAACATCACGCGATCCGCTTGCTCGCATTCCCCGTTATTCCATTAAAAATAATATCTAAATTCTAATTACTATTTTAAATAAAATTTATTTAAGTTGCTAAAAATGTTGAATGACCGTCCGTTACGGTGACATACTTTCAGACATTTATTTAAACATGTCTAGAATGAGAGCAGAATGCTTTCAATTAAAGTCCAAATACGAACGAACGGACATAAAAACAAGAATTTTGTCGCGTATAAACACAAGATTAGCAAACGAGGCACGTCTACCCTACGAGTCCTTTTAAGAGTCGCGTAACTGGTTGGCGAAGCGCAAATACGTTTTAAAATAGAAGTAAGCATGTCGCTCTGACCCAATTATCAGGCTGTCGATAAATAAAATGAAATGCATCTCGTGAATGTGACCACTTTACACAGTAAATAATGCAAATTGAAACCAAACGTTCCGTTACGTGTGAGTTGAAAGGTGCAGCGGACGGTAACTTGAAAAATATTAGAATAAGCCGTTGTATTGGTATGTTGATTCAATCGTCTAGATATGTTATCATACACAACTCAATGATATCCGGATATTATCTGTAAATTGACCACTCTACCACCGATACAGTATTAAATTAATTTGGACAATCTCTCGTGTTACTCGGAGCTTTGCTGACCACGTCGACAGAGACACGGAACGAGTTCGGACGTCGATGTGTGACATCACACATATTCAAATAACAGAACAAGTTTATTTCTAATCTGTGGATTTATTAACTGACCGTTCGGTTAGTCCGAAACATTATAATAATAAAAAATGCTTCATTTTCAAGAAAGAATGAGATTTCTAAATGCCAGAATATTCCGCGTCCGTGAACATGTCGAAAAGTACCAGTAGTAGAGTTGTATTTATAATGGTAATCGTAGAAGATAGATCCATCCATTTAAAGCTCCATCATAATTCTCCTCGCAATACGTCATACAGCACGCGATACCAAATGAAGTCATTACTACCAAGAGTTATGTAATTGTCTCTGATAACATATATAGGGCGCGCAAAGTTAACGGCTGAGTTTGGCGCAACTTCTGAAAGCTTATCACGTCCAAGGCAAATTTTAATAACTGTTGTCTGGTGAGTTAAGGTACATGAAGCATATTGTCTATCCAATTCTCTCTAATCACTAACTCGTAGCTCTAAGATTACAAGTAATACAAGGTATCAAATATACCATGAACTTGGCTTTCATTGCAAGATATGATTGTACATGGCATACATGGCGGCCATCATACTTATTATACGTTCATCGGAAATGTAACTTTGTGGAAATCGTGAGTTAAAGTGAAGTGAAATTAGGTAATATGTGAAAATATATATAGGAATGTACATATAGGATGTGTAGATATTTAACTCCTTGAATAGCTCGGGCGTCGGGCGTTAGGGTAAGGAGAATGACACGTAGCGAAATACATTTGGACATTGCAAAATATAATCTTGGATCGATAGTACAGTGAGTAGACTGGCTTCATGTAACGACACTCCACCAAACACGTAGCGCGTATCCACACATTGCCGTCACGCCTCGTAATGTAATGACCGCTACCAGGTTCGCCGTTACGCTAGAGCTTGGGGTTGTGTCAGAGTGACTGACAGCTCGAACGTTTTACTCGTCAAATCACTCTGCATTCAGCCAGTCCCTGACATATGTATATATATTTCTTAGACAAAAAAGGTTCACACATACACGGGGATGATTTTTTCATTTTTTTTTCATGAAATAAGATAGCAATCGAGCAAGCGGCTCATCAAGAGACCGCGTCCCAACAGCAACAAGCTAATGAGTTGCCGATGCGTTGCCTACCTTTAAAGGACAGAGGGGATAGACAGGAAAAAAGATATGTCTTTTCCCCATCCTATTCTTATAGGAAGGATGGGAAAGGCAAGAGAGTTGAAATTGTCCAGACATACTTCTACATCACGCCAGTCTTCTGTGAGATCGTGTCACCACACGAGCCGGATTCTCGCAAGAGATTTTATTACTGACTCTGACACTGTTATATTGGGGACATACACAGGGACACTTGCGGGGTTTGTAAAATGACGAATGTCGCGCCGATGCGCTGGTTCTTGTTCAAACTTTATCGTGTAGCCGTAATTACGACGCGATTGAATATCCCACAGCGCGGCTTGTTACGACCGTTTAGTTATTTAATGTCACTCGCAACGGTTACTGATTCCCTAAGTACTTCCTTTTAAACGAGTTCAAGTACCAAATAAGATTTACATTCTCCCTAGCTTTAGACGATTTGATCGTACAAACTGTATTTTTTTAAATTAAAATCACGTATACTTTTAATTCTTAGCGCGAGAAATGGTTGGGTATTTGGAGGTATGTAACATCTTTGGCGATAACGTTACACTATAACAAATTGTCAGTTCGATTCGAAAGGACTAGGCTAGGCTTTAGGCTTCCTTTACCTCACTGGTGAGTCACGCAGACCCATACTTCTGCTTCACGCTTGTCTTCTGTAAGGCCGTAATCAGCAGTCACAACAAATGTTGTCTCGTGGTCTACTGTGCTGTACTTCTACTTCACGTAGGTGTTTAATGAGTTTGGCTCACTTTACTATACTACAAGTGTCAAATCCTTCACATTTTCTAATGTGTTACTTCTATTGCATCTTATCATAGCCAGATGGTGTGACTGTCGGAGATGAATAAAGACAAATCATAAGACAAAAGAGCAGGCAGGTGAGCACGCCAGGAATGCGCTCCGCAACATTCGCCGCTGTGAGCTCGTAATTATCTCTCATTCTTTGTTGTATCCTAGGACATGTAGCTCTGCGGGTATGAATAAAAAAAACAATTCTAGTAACGCACCACAAAAGGACACACAATGTATATTTACCTGTATTAGTAAGGTATTAAATAATTCGTGGCTACATTCCGGCCGGCGATATGATGGTTACCTGTCGTTTATGAGGGTTATACGTGCAAAATATATTTTTTGTGATTTGTTTGGTGACGAACAGAAGAACATACGTTTATCTTCTAGCGATTCATGTACATGTGTAAAAGTCGATGAGTGTATGTATGTTCCATATAGACTCCAAAACGGCTGGACCGATTGCCTTTGAAATTTTCAGGAAATCCTCAGATTAGTCTATTGTGCGAACGTATCAACATAACTAGTGATACCCGGACAAAGCCGGGGCGGATTACTACTATGTAATATTCAAACGGTGAAACACTGATACAATGTAGACTCTCCAAACAATTTATTTTTAAGGTCCTAATGGGGGTCGTTGACCAGAATCGAGCCGAGACTACCACTACGATTTGACAGAAATACAGCCTTAACGCCAAGCTTATATATATACTGGCTGTGTTCCACGGGTTCAGCCGTCGCGTGGTTTAATTTAAACGGAATCATACTTCGGCATAGCGCGATGTTATATAGCCTGTAATGTTCGTAAATCAAATCTTGTTGATAATTTTGTAACGTATCCATAATGACTTACATTAGTACATAATAACTTATCGTGATCTATTCAGCCACAGTGTACAGTTTTGCGGATACAGCCACATGTAAAAGATCCTTAGGTACAAGACCGCGTCTTAAATTTATTTCATTATACTAATTATAATAATTGAATAGTTGCACATACCGTAGTTAAATTGCGTTCCATTAATAACATGTAACCGTATTGAAAAGTCCGTTGGGCAAGCCAGAGTACCTTGCGAAATAACAATGCAATGCGTAACTGAATTGTACAAACGGACAGACAACATCGCTATATAATTAAGGGGAACTTTAAACCTGTTCCATCTCAAGAATCTATCAAGTATTTCATGTTCTAGAACGGAAAGAGGTTGCAATAATTGTACCAGAACTAACGACTTCCAGTTCAAACATCAAACGGAGCTTTTCTCAAAGAATTCTCATATTTGAAACTTTTAATAATTCTAAGCAGTATGAGTGCATTTCAATTGTACGAAGTCTCCATTAGTACACCATTCGAGTGGTACTTAATTGGAAATTTGTTTTGACTCAATCCCAACAGCATGAACATCCTTACTACCTGAATGATGAGCCACAGATAAACCAATTGCATTACAAAGACAGGAACTCGATAAGGTTTAAGGCTATGAAATCAACACAAATGTGTTAAAGTATTCTTCCATTGCTAACCTGATACTACTTCACGTTACTTAGCATTACTTTGGTCAGTTAAAGCGAATTTCGCATTGTTTAACTTAAAAACAAGTTGAGTTAAGTAAATGATAAAGCTAAAATTTCTGAAGAGCTTTTAGAAAGCCATTTGATAAGATATCTGTTGGCTCGTGGACTCCACTTATTTCGCATTCAGTTGTACGACACAAATATGCTACTAAAATGAAAAAAAGCAAATAAATTATAAAGTCAGAACTTTAGTCTCTTGAAACTTTGACACACGTTACGAAATTTATAGGGACAACTTAAAAATACCATTCAAAAACAATCGAATTAGCACTAGTAACTGATATAAATGACTGCATCACTTCGTACCTAGCCATCCATCCCACAGATACGTCATTCACCGCACTGAAATCACTGAAAACTTTCGCCACAGTAACGCGAGATGGGGTGCGAGTGCGCGCGGGCGACACAGCGGCGGCGTGGACACTGCCGGCGCCCGCGCCCGCCTCTCCTATAAATTCTTTACAAGACTCGTGCCGTGCCCGGGCCCTGTACAGTCGCGCGCTAATGTCCTTTGCCAGCCCTTTACACTTTATAGCGTTATTTAGCTCTATACTGTACGCGCCTTCATTCAACTGATCTGAAATATTGTTTGTGGACTTACAGGTATGTAATCCTAAAGAGAATTGAGTATTATGTATTCTCGGGGATTAAATAATATTGTAAAAGCTACTAATTGCAGAAGCAAGGACAATAATTATCATTTTTTCTGATTAACAATGTGACAACTTGTCGTGTCGAGGAGTGACAGCTTTTTTATATGACAAGGTTCATTGATGAAATATTGTATATAGGAAAGGGAAAAGTAACGTATTTAGATTTGCAAAAAAAAAATTTAGCGTATATTCGAAATGTACATAATTAATTACATTTTTTTGTGTAATTCATTACTACTAACTACCAGTTAAGTTAGATGCTAGTAGATTAAAAAAGGACGTAAAATAAAATAATCCACGTGGGACTGTCCAGGCGACTTCCGTGCGCGAGTGCACCTCGAAGGCGCGCGCGCAGCCTCCGGTCGTCGTTCGAGCAACCAGTCCGACCGCTTACACTCCCCCTGCACGCCTCTGTCCCAAACTTTGCTCCGGCACACCCGAAATACCAACCTACCCATTAACAATAAAGTCTAAAATCAATCGCTGATCGGACGCATTATTTTAACCGTCATCTTGTACAAGACATGCCGTCCAGGGCTCTACACATTTCACCCGACGGACCTTAAGCCCAATGTGGACTCTATTAAGACGTGCCAGAGACGGTTTTGGTTGAAGATGTCACCCCGAGGAATGCACCTGCGGGCTACCGGACACCGCAATGATTGCAACTGAACTACCACAATAATATTTACAGAGTTTTGTTTAATGCGATCACTAGAACACGTGCGTCTACACTTACACTTTATTAGAAGAACAACAGAACGACGCAGCTTATGTTGTATTTACGGTGTCATTGGAATACAAAGAATGGAATAAATTGATTGCATAGTAATGGTTGTTCCTATAATTCTAAAATCAGCCGTAGCCATTCAGATATGACATTGGTCTCCGACGATAACTTAAGTTGTCTGAATTCACTTTTGTGTGCCTCTGGGCACTTCATTAGAGAAGCGATCTTGGAAGCTGCGTACATGTTCGATTTATATGCTCGCCTGATATTTATTAAGTTACATTACGTCTATATATATAAAATTCTCCTGTCACAGTGTTAGTCGCCATACTCCTCCGAAACGGCTTAACCGATTTCAATGAAATTTTGCTTACACATTCAGTAGGTCTGAGAATAGGTTTTTATCTATCTATCTATCTATATCTATATAATATTATAAATGTGAATGTAAGTTTGTTTGTTACGCTTTCACACTAAAACTACTCAACCGATCATCATGAAACTTTGTACACATATTCTCGGAGGTATTAAAAGTAACATAGGATTCTTTTCATGAAAAAATAATATATAAAAAGCGATGTACGTTTGTTCCCTGTAGCCTCTGAAACGGCTGGACCGATTTCGATTAAATTTACAGGGATTGTCCAGATTGGCACATTCCTGTGTTTTGTAGCGATCGGATCAATATAATTAGTGGTACCTGGGCGAATCCGGGGCGGGTCACTAGTTATATCTTATATGGAATAATAGTAAATGAATGTTTTATACTACGTTCCAGGTATTTGTTATACTACGTGGTTTACCAGTGGTAGAGCCCGCAACAACGTCTACTACACGAATTGGCCGGCTCGACCGGTGAAATACCACGACCTCACAGAAAACAGGCGTGAAGTAGAAGTACTCTGCGTTTCGTCTGATGAGTGAGGTGCCGGAGACCTAATTTCAGTCCTCTTCCCCTTCCCACCCTTTTCTCATAATGAACGGATGGGGACGGAAAAAGGATTGGACGGGGAGGCGGTTAACGGGGAAAAGGATATCCTTTTTCCCTAAAGTATAAACACTTGCCTTCAATGGCACTTGATGTTAAGTGGTGGTACAGTCGAAAGATGGTACGCACTAGTTTAGCAACAGCCTATTCACTATTTTCTTGAAGGTATAGCATAACTGGACGTAAACACTAACTGGCATATTGTTCCAATCCTGTGCCGTTCGCAAGTGAACAAGAATTCTGTAAAATACTGAGTGTAACCTTTATTTATCATAAATGTGTTTACCTAGGCAATTACAGAACTACTATTAGCACGGGGAGTATACACTCACAAATTCGTAAGAGTGTCGGTTATTTGAAAACAGACAGTGCTTTATCATCCTGGGCATATAAACTCACGCATGCACTCTCGTTTAACACTCCGATCCATAGCAAGACATTGGTTCATTAAAATAAATGAGTAACTTTACAACCTTCAAGCCAGTTGACAGAACCGTCGAACTTAAGACGGTAGTTCTTAGAGGAGGATTCATTGCAGAAATGAGTAGCACCTACCATATCGGTGACCTATTAAAGGGGATATTAAGAGTGTCCGTAACCAACAAGCACGTTGGTATATATAAGAAGCGAGAGTAGTGTGCCGGGAGTCTCTCAAATCTTCTTTCTTTTCTTCTTTAATCTCTGTTCTCCTCTGGATTATCGCTATGAATGCTTCTTTATCTCATCATCACATTCCTGTGTCCATTCTAGTGACCGCTGCCTACGGGCACTGCAGATGTTGACGTTGCCTACCTTTAATGGACAGATGGGATGAACATGATAAACAATATTTACTTTTCCTATTCATACCCACGGCCCTCAAATAATCTGCCTCTTCTCGCCCTTTTCTAATATTGAGGCAATAGGACTGGACTTGGGTTTCCGGCAGCTCAGTCAGACGAAACGCAGAATACTTCTACTTCATGCGTGTCTTCTGTGAGATCGTTCACCGGTCGAGTCGTCCCATTTGTGCAATAGATATTGTTATAAGGAATTCATTAAATCAGTGTTAACTTCAATCAAGGAAGTCTCTTAACTGTAGGTTGGTAGTATAACAGTTTATTTTTTCTTAGATGCAAGCTACCAATCGCAGTTTACAAGTGAGTCGGTCTAACCGTGGGTTTCCACTGGCGTGGAATCGTGTCACTATACAAGTTTTCTCTTAATCCGTCTTTCTGAAAAAGCTAAGATGAAACTGTTCTGTCAATGTTTTCGGTAGTGTAAGCCCACAGTAATAAAACAATGCTATGGTATCTGATGATATGGAGAAAGTCCTGAAAAAGAGAGAGAGAAGAAAAAGAAGAGATCTTGGATTTCCATTTGGTGCGATCCTGGCACACCTCTCTCACATCTTCTGCATTCATACAGCTACGCATGCATGCTCGTCGGTTATGAGTGCTCCTCATACTGCCCTTTTTTAGTAAGTCACTAATCTGATCGATATAAGTTCTTCTAGGACGTCCCCTACCAACACTGCCACTCACTTTTGCAAAATAAATAAATCGTTTTGTTATTCTCTCTTCATTCATCCTTTCAACATGCCCGAACCACCGAAGTATACCGTCCGTCCACTTGTAGCAAAAGTAGTGAACATACTTGAATCTATACTAACTTATGGTCCTTAACTTAACTTATGGAACTTATGGTCAGGTTACTATTACCCCATATTCAAGTTAATATGTATCCGAAGAGAAACGTTTTAATATTTAATACCTACGAGTATATACTTGTGTGTATGTGTTGACGTCTTGGCATTTCATGGAAAGCGCCCGCCCAGTCGTGCGTGAGTCTACCGTACATCCTTTAATAACACAGGCTTCAGCATAAATAATTATAAAAGTTACTTTGCGTGGATGGCCAGACATCAGTATAACCCGTAAACTGGTTATCAAATGAAACATCCGCATACCTTATGCCGTTCGCATAAGATTGAAATGACCGCATCATTTGCAGCGTATGATGTCGTGTGCAGTTATTAAATGAATGGCATTTTAGGAATTTCCTTGTTTGAAAACGAGTTATGGATGTAACCCAATTTAAACGGAACTCCTGCACGCGGATTCCCGCGCTGGCAACATTGACTTATTAGTTGTCATTCATTCCCGCGTTATTTTTCTTTTCGTACTTTTATGATATTTATGGTGTTGTCAATTTATTATTAATAATAAATCGGCCTTTTTTAGAATGTTCCCACTGCAGAGACACAGGCCACCTCTCAGAGAGAGGGAACGAGCCATAATCCACCACGCTGGCCCAATGCGGGTTAGTGGATGTCACACGTCTTTGAATGCGTGGTTCTAGGACATGCCGGTTTCCTTACGATGTTTTCCTTCACCTTTTCGAGCAATGGTGATGAAATAAATAACACAAAGTAAAGCGCCTGCCTGGGTTCGAACCCGCAACCTACAGTACGTAAGTTGGGGCCTAAACCGCTGATCCACCAATGCTCGTCAATTTATTAGTCATTATAAATTCTAAAATACATTTTTCTTCACCAGTGTTCTTCGTAGTAGCTAACTTTTCTAATTGTTTCTTCTAGTTTTTACTAGTTGTATGTATAGATTTTACTTTTTAACTATATAAAAGCTATTTACAGAAAAGGAAAGATGTTTTTAATACAGTTGCTCAAAAAGTGGCCTATTGCAGGGACGTATAGCGTTCGGGATGAGGGCTGTTACATACTCCAGCTTTTTCTTTGCCTTTTCCGAACTCGTGCGTTCTCTTTACCAACTGTCAAAATAATGTTTGTTAAAGATAAAAAACCACCCACGAAGTTTTTATGATTCATGCAAATATTTCTAAAAAGAAGCTACCAATTTATTTCAATATCAGATTTAATGATTTGATTCAATGAATTAGATTAGGTTTCTTTTAATTCCATCTCATTACATTTCATTACAATAAAAAAATCTACTGAAGACTTGGCTGTATGGGCATAGTTCCCTTTGCCTACCCAGAATGGGTGAAGAAAACAAAAAAAATCTCTGCATGTATTCTTTTACGGTTGGCGCCATTTTCCAAAAATGTTCTTTTTATTATTTAATTAAATTGTTTAAGTTTTTCGCAACTGTATTAAAAAGTTCAGTACACGTCAACTGTCAACCCTCACCTTCACAATTTACATTACCCTATTTCGATGAGAATACAGTATTCTAAGAACCTCCTATTTACGTCAGCGATCATTACTTCATCATCACTCTTGTCAGAGTGGCAGGGGTTATCACGCTCTGGCAGATTGGGCAGCAGACAGAACCCGCCTCACGGCGCTTCACCTAAGCCTGCTGTGACACCATCGTGTACGGGAGCACTCACCGCAGCCTTCACTTAATCCGCCCATCTCATCGGGAACCTCCCAATGGAGCATAGGACGCCTTGCGAAAGACACTGTATTGTATTGTGTATATCTAATAGTGGTAGAGCCCGCAACAACATCTGTTGCACGAATTGGCCGACCGGTGAAATACCACGACCTCACAAGAAACAGGCGTGAGGTAGAAGTACTCTACGTTTGATGAGTTAGGTGCCGGAAGCCCAATTTCAATCCTCTTCCCTGTCCCACCCTATCCTCATACGGATAGGATGGGAACGGGAAGAGGTGGTTGGAGGGGAAAGGGAAATATGCTTTTTCCTGTCTATGCCCTCCTCTGTCCATTAAAGGTAGGCAACGCATCTGCAACGCATTTGCTTGTTGCGGATGTCTATGGGCAGCGCTCACTTTACATCACGTGCACCACATGATCCGCTTGCTCGTACGCCACCTTCTCACATAAAAAAATTACCACAAGCGCCATTAAAAACGTGTGCAGACGTCTTAAGCGTGCAAATAGGCTTCTGTTGGTCCTTGACAGCTGTAAACATTCAGACCAACTTCATGACATTGTGTTTTAGGATTCTAATTAGGAAAATGAATAGACAAAATACATACAGGATGTTGTATTTAGAACGAATGTTTTTTTCTTGCCGCCGTACAATAAATTACACATTGCTTGAGTGAACGTCACTGATACAAAACAATTAATAATTGTCATAACTTATATGTACCCTATAGTTTACACACCCGTCGCCTGCTGCGTCTTTACAGAAAACTGTTTATCTACTGATAACGCGTCGCCGGCCCTCACACCCCGCACACCAGCGCCACGAGCTTGACTTGACACAGAAATATTTTAATAAATTTTGACCGGTTCTAATGTTTTTTGTGCCATTTGTAAATACGGAATGGGAAAGCATTACCACTATTGTACATAAACAATAATCTGAACATGAATACTGTGCAGAATATACAACCAAACATTTACTATACATAGCATGGCTTGGCCTTACCAAATAGCTGATGAAATATATTTTAAATGGACCAATAAAAGTAAGTAAGCAAAGTAATATGACTAAATGACTCAGCCGGGTCAAAGTTTTTCAAAGTAAAACCAAATAGTTTGTGCGTTTTAATTTTACGTAAATTCCCAATGACAAGTTATAAATTAAATAAAAATAAGAATGTTGTTCTCAATGCAAGAAATATAAATATAATTTAGAGATATTAATATTTGATGTATCTTAAGCTAAGAAAAAAAAATAGTTGACGTTGCAAATTTACGACTGTATTTAGTGTCGAAAATACTGTTTTTGGCCATTCCTTGAATCGGGGATGTAAATTTGGAATGGTATAACACATCTAATAACTAAAGAAAACGAAAAATTTTTTTTTAAATATTCAACGTAAACACCCTGTACATAATATATGTATATTTACTGTACATTTTATACTTCACATACTAAATTAATAAAATATCTGCATTGGAATCGCAATATTTCAATAATAGAATATTTATTTTATACATTAAAGGAATAAAACCTTTTTCAAATGCCCAAATGTAAAAGGTGTTCCATTTTTATATTTGACATAATACACAATTCTAATACAACAAAATAAAATAATCATATGTAGAGGTTATTTTTATATTAATTAGAACAATTCCAATTAATTTTTAACCTTAAAAATTGTTTTTAAATAAATAAATTTCAATCTCCATATGTAAGTTAACCATCCACTCGATTAGTGTCACTTAACTTGAAAGCAATATATGCCAACTTAAAAATAAGTTGAACATTTAAGCTAGGGGCAGCAGGCGGCGACGCTAAGTACTAACTTAATGGCGTTAAACATATGACTAACAGATAATTCATTTCTCTCCTATCCGCGCTTGTGTCCGTTGCATCTTACACACATATCATCAAGCAGCACTGGAAATAATATTTTTATGGTATTAATCGGAATTATTTGTATAATTAATACACTATTATTGTATTGATCAAGATAGCTTAGTCTTTCTGTATCCGATGTACATTTAGTTGGTGCTTTCAACATTTCAAGTACCTGAACTTTTACATTATTAAAATGCAATTAATTAAAATGGTCTAATCTTTTTTTTTAATGGAAAAAGACTCTGTGAAGTGAGCGCTACCCATAGACATCTGCAACAAGCGAATGTGTTGCAGATTCATTTCCTACCTTTCATGAACAGAGGAGGGATAGACAGGAAAAAGGATATTTCCTTTTCCCCGTTAATCCCCTCTCTGTCCAATTCTCTTCCCATTCCCGTTCCCATCATATCCTTATGAAGAAAGGGTGGGAAGGGCAAGAGAACTGAAATTAGGCCAGACAGAGAGAGGAGGTTTATTGTTACCCAGTAAACCTCCTCTCTCTGTTGCAAGGTAAGCTGTAAGAGAACTCTTTCAGAGTTAAGCTCGCCGGTACTTCACCATTCTTTCAAATGTAATATATTTGTAACTGAGTGCATGTACAAAGTGTCAATAAGTAAATAAATAAAAAGTATTGAATTATCATAGCAGCAAGCAGACTGCCCATTTGGTATACAAAAATTAAAACATTATATATTTTTTAATTAACAGACTTGGTAAAATGTTATTTTTACCATAGATTGTATCAATACCTAAGTGAGAGTTCTCCCCATACAATAGAAACAGTCAATCTCCACCTCGCACAAGTCCCTGAATAATGAACATTTACCTGCGATTTTATTTCCGAGCTTGTAACGCGTCAGATAGCCAGTCCATCGCCTGGTCTAACCCCTCGCCGCGCACCGCCGATGTCTTGAAGATCTGGAAAGTTCTATCACGAAGGGCATCAAGCCCCAACGCCTGGTGCACCTCGGCCACTGTCAGGCAGCCCGCCATGTCCTGCTTATTTGCTAACACCACTAGTATAGCATTCGCTAACTCTTCTTCCTGGAAAAAAAATTTACTGTACTGAGAATTACTATGTCTAATTATTATCATTGGATACAACACTAAGATGTTAGTTGACATCAATTTGAAGATGCCAAACAAGCAAGCAGTTGACCAGATATAAAGTAATTGTTTCCATGGGCATCTGCAACATGCAAATGAGTTACAGAATTGTTGCCAACCATTAATGGATGAGGAAGGAATAAACTGTAACAAAGGATATTTTACTTCCCTATCGCCTCTGACGTCAAATCCTCATCACATTCTAATGCTTTCTCATTAGAAGGGGAAGCGGACTAGAATCAGGCCACTGTCAACTCACTAATCAAGCAAAATGCACAATACTTCAATTATATGCCTGTTTTCTATGAGGTTGTGGCATTTCACCGACCATGCCTCGTTCATGCAACACATGTCGTTTTTGCTCTACTCCAGTTAAAATTACTTTAGCATTCCTTCATACCTAAAAGATCCAAGGCATGTCATTACATCAGGATAGTCAGATGTATAAAATATATAACTTTTTAATGATTAGGAATCAGATGAGTGTAAGTAGTTACACTATATAAATATATAATATACTATATATATATGTAGCGCAAAATTTAAAAAAATGTAGGGTACATAATAAGATCTGACAGTCCCATATATTTCTAATGTTATTATTGGGCTACTTCAATATCGCACTTGATTCTTGTTATTTCCTTTTATATGAGTTTCAGTAATTTCATAATTAAATTGAAAGAATTAGGCCCCAAATACAATTTTTGTACTGTAGATTAATTGTTAATTTTATTAGATTTTTCATTAATATAAAAGTCAATATGTTTGATAAAATTTTATCTGTACATATACATAACTCACTTCAAATATCATTATAATCTATTTTCCATGTCCATTATAATTACAATGACAAAGAGATTAGGCAAACATTCACAAATCTTTTATAACATAATCAGCTGTGTTTACCAAATTAAAAATGATTACATTAATTCCTAAATGCAGAATGCTAATTGAGTGGTCACTACAACAATTTATAAATCTGGATATTGTTAATAAAAAAAATGCAGTGCAAAATAGAAACAAAACTTACTCTTAACATATGCACCAACTCATCTTTTGATATTCCGATTCGATCTCTGTCTGCAGAGTCCACTACATAAATTATAGCATCTGTGTTGCCATAGTAACATCGCCAATATGGCCTGGAAATATTAGAAAAAAGTACTTAAGTATGCATATGCCATAAGGGTAGTTAAGTAGTAAGTAATTTATATCTTGATATCTAAATAATTTATATTTTATAAGAATCCCATATTGGTGAGGCTTCAGGGTCTGCTAAGCCTGATATATCATGGCTTTAACACATATGTCTTTTATTTCAAATGCATACAATTTACCCAAACGCTGTTAGATTTGGAAGATAAATTTCTTTTGTATTTCTTTGGAACATTAAAGTATAATAGTTGGAAAACAATATTTCATTAATTTATTTTCATACAGCTTGATAAATGTAGCTAAAACACGCAAGTATCATCACACTTCATAATTGGTTTGGAAACTGATGGCAACAATTTATTCCAGTCCTTTGCTGTTTGATTTGCTCACGCATTGAATATATATTTACACCATACGTATTTGTGGCAAATTTAGGTTTTTTTTTCTTAAATTGTTAAAAATATTAGTCTCAAATAAAGCCATAACCTCAAGGACCGAAACTCACCTAATACTGGTTTGTCCGCCAAGATCCCACACCTGAAACTTGAGGTTTTTGTACGTCACTTGTTCGACATTGAACCCGATGGTCGGTATAGTGGTCACCACTTCGCCAACTTGTAATTTGTACAGTATTGTCGTTTTTCCGGCGCCGTCCAATCCGAGGATCAAAATTCTCATTTCACGTGCCCCTAGCAGACCCCGAAAGTAACTAAATAGACCGCCTGTAAACCGAAAATAATCATCGAATAATTTATAGTGTTTTATTAACAAAAACATGCGAAATAATAGATGCACTAACCCATTTTATATGATAAAGCTTAGCCTAGCAAAACATGAGTTATTAAATATGGAATGATTTGATTTTCACCAAGACATCGACCGTGTATTACTATATTATTTTTGACACAATTTTTTGTGTTTCTTACTAACTAAAAGCTTAAATGTTGTTAATTGAAAATCGGAAAATGTCTTCAATTTTTAACTCTGCCTTTTGACGTGTAAGTAAGCAAGCTTATATTATGAAGTTGCCCCATTGCAAAATAGTTTATGCAGTGCAATTTTTTTGCATAAAATGTAATAAATTTCAAAGGGTTATAATAAAAAACATATATTTTAAAATGAATAATGTCTTCGTTATAAAATATTTATATTATAATCAATTTAACTTGAAATATTACATGTATTTATACTGACATCTATGTTTCTAAGCCGAAACTAGTACGAGTAATAAGAACAGTGTTATTAAACAGTTATTATAATTATTAAAATGTAACGATAGATATCACTAAAATTAAATAAAGATTTAAGCGACATCTGTATTCTCATCTGAAATTAGTAAGTTATAATGCTTTTAACTCAAGGATACGTATTACTATTCAATTCATAGTATTTCTGCCATTACCAAAATTAGTACAGTGGCAGTCCCGTAATAACCTGGAATTTGTATGAATATAAATATTGAAGAGCCTCTGGATCCGATAAAGCTGCGTTATTGGTTGGGAAAAAAAAAAATAATTTATTTTATTACACGTTTGCATATATTCTTAAAGGAAGTGGATTCAAGTTACAATATCTTTGCTATTTTCTTGTAAAACGTTCATTGATCCGACCTAACCGCTCTAATATACGTGTGGAAAACTGTTATTTACTAGGTCAGCGGTAAGAGTATGGTGTGAATGGTAATTATTAAATATTTTTTTATCGACCCCTTAAGAAATACTTCAGTCTATGATTAAATAAACGCTTCAGCCTATGACTCAGAGAGGAAGGCGGCGATGAAGGACTTCTCTCTTACAGAGGTAAAATTGCCCTTGTCATGCTTTATTACATTATATCTAGAATATCATTCATTAATTTAATGTAATATTCATACAACGGTCGCGTAATGTGACGCAACATGACGTGTGGCGCGCACCCGTCGTGACGTTACTGCCGCGCCCGCGGTGACCGCGCACTGTCATTCATGGCGGTGACACGACACGTGGTGATCACGTAACTTTTTCAGTATAATATACAACTACATTATGCACTCTTAGCTTTTTAATAGATATGGGAATAGTACGTGGCGTATTTCTCGATCGATCTAGCGAACAGTTCAAAGCGCACCGCGAAAGCTAACCGTGGGTTTACATTGCCGAATACATTGACACAAAACATATTGTCGTCTCAGTATTTTCAGAGAGAAAGATAGAGAGAGACCTTGTATCGCGACAAGTTTTGACGCCAGTGAAAACCCACGTTAAGGACTCACAGAACGATATGAACCCGCGCCCGTCGCGACTGCGGGCGGCTTTATTTCAAAATTTACGAGACCGTCGATCTGTGCGCTTACTGCGCCTGCGACCCGTGCGGTTCTTTAATTTGTCCGCAGGTGCGGCGTGAGCACCAAACAATAGCACATACGGGCGTAAAACGCGACGTGAAATTATATTTATTTTTTTACATACATATTTGCATTCTACAGAAGCAGGCACTGGTAAAAATCGCTCTGAGTTCTTAGCTAGCTACTCGTCGGAAAGATGAAGGTTCGAGCGCTACTTTGAGGTTATACACATTGAAATTAAGTATTAGTTGGAAGGTCTTGGTGCAAAAAAGAAAATGTTATTTTTTGTACTCATTGGGGACTTCCGACGGAAGTGAAATATCTAAGCAGGCGTGGCAATAGATCCCTACCAATATTATAATTGTGAATGTAAGTGTGTTTGTTACGCTTTCACGCGAAAAATACTCAACCGATCATCATGAAACTTTGTACACATATTCTTGGAGGTATTAGAAGTAACATAGGATACTTTTTATGAAAAAAAATTTTTTTTACGAAAAATAAAAAATGTATGTCAAATTTTAAAATCTAGCTACTTCAACGCCATCTAGCAGTACAGTAATGAAGTTCCAACCCTGAGTACTGTAATACCGTTGCACTGTATTATCGACGGTCACGTCAATATCCAATCCAATTGACTATAGTTTCAGCTGTTTTGAATTTATCTATATTTATAGTATATAAAAGGCGATGTATGTATGTTCCCTATAGACCTAAATTTACAGGGACTGTTCAGATCGGTACACCAGGTGTTCCTGTGTTTGGTAGCGATCGGATCAACATAATTAGTGGTACCCGGGCGAGGCCGGGGCGCGTTACTAGTAGATTAATAATAATATTTACTGTGTTCATTCAAAAAACATATGAAAGTAATATAAACTGTATATCAAATCTATAAAATACATAATAAATTGTTTGATTAGACGAGGCATGTCATTTAAGAATTCGCAATTAAAAATCGTATTAAACATTTTGATATTTCACAGTTTTATTCATTAATTTCCCAGGGTTTATTGTTAATTATTAACAAATTGAATTAACCGAAATTTCAAGGTCACCGTGACATGAACCCATAAGCTATTGCCCTACCAAAATTACTGAACGCGGCTAAAACAGTTTTCAATTCCTGTGCCCTGTCTTCAATTCACTTCTATGAGTTACCCTTCTCAGCTTAAACTGTGTATAGCTTACGAACTTTTTAATGAATCTGTTGTCCTGTTGTTTGCTTAAATTTGCAAAAGAATAAAAGTGTACAAGTATTCAAATAGGAGACGACAATATCAAATATTTTTTTATTACCTTGAATTTTCCTCATGATGTGCAAGATGTCGCTGTCGGGCTTCACCGCCAACTTCTGTGAAATAAAATGTCACGTGTGAAATCACTTTACGTCACGCCAAAACAATTATTACCAACCGGAACAATCACGTATTGTGCAAAGAAAAAAATCTATTCGCAAGAAATTTAATGGCATATCCATATTTTTAAGTAGAATATATAATTGCTGTAGGCATTAGCTGCCGAGGTTTTATATTTAGAAGGAAATACGCTTCTCAACTCATTCCTGCCACTTTCAAACGGAAGCAGAACTATGCATGCATTTCTGTGATTGATGAATGGTTCAATCTTCTTTGGGATACCTTTCTTTTTTTTATATATCCTAGGATATTATGGGTAACAGAAGGGGAAATTGCTTTTTTCTGTTTATCCCCTCCATCCATTAAAGATCAGCAACTCATTAGGTTGTTGCAGATGCCTATCTATGGGTAGCGGTAGCTTAATACCAGATGAACTTCTACTATAAAAAATCCCCTGCCAACACTACCATTCAATTTTAGGTAACAAAGCGGTATCGTTAATTTCGTGAAGCGGAGGCTGACTTCATAGGGAGTCGGGGAGGAACCCATCCAGATCAAGTAATGGTTAAATAGACGATGAATATGACGAAGAAATTAGCACCGTATCCTTAAGTTGGAATATACAACCAAAGTTCTAATTAGCCGCCTCCCTCTCTTCTAATTTTACTGTCCCCGACAGAGTGCATGTATCACACTATGGATTACAATAAACTAATATGAAACTGAAAAAGTTGTTTGTTTGCGTTAATCTTAGGAACTAACAATTATTACGTTAGGTTTCAGGCGATTTAACATCACGCTACGACCCTTGGGAGTCGAGTAGAAAGAAAAATTATACTAAGCGTGAAGGATGTATTAACAAGGGCGAGCGAACCCGGGCACAGCCTAAGCAAATTGCTTTTTCTTCTAGATGTATTGTGCCAAATAAATAAGATTAAACAATAATTATCTTACAAAACAGATGTTGGATTCCTGTGCGGTGAGTCGGGCCGTGTTTTTCTCCGCGGCTCCCGTACTGCGTTGTAGAATTAAAAAAAGAGCGCGCTATTTACAGAGTTTGGAAATAATCGACTCTATTTACGGAGCCTTTAGCAGCTTTGATCTAGATACGACAGTGCGTGTACTCACTCGACCCGGAATCCATCAGTTTTAGATTTTGATATCATTTTAATACGCATATGTACTTCACTACAATGGTAATACGAATCCGTTGACAGGGGTCCATTAGGGCCATACTATAACCAATCGATGGGTATTTGTAATACCAAAGAATTTTACACCAGGGACTTATTTTTAAAACATTAGGAGGTTTTTGCGCTAGACAAATATATGAAATAGAAAGTTAACTTAAATAATATACTCTAATATCACAATACAGGCTTGTTTGTAAGATGAACTCATGGGTCCTACCAGAGGAGGTGATGGAAGCGGCCGATAAGTAATAGGTAATTGATGCGAAATTATTGATCATTAAAAGAAAAAGCAGGAAAAAAAATACAAAATGCAAAAAGAATTAACGGGGTCTACTCAGACTGGTTTAGCATCAATATTTTAACAGTGGTAGGTGATCCGCTTGCTCGTTTGCCACGTAATTCCATAAAAAAAAATTGCAAAACTTAAAGTGTCAATGGGCAGAATATATTACCCGCAGAACTGGTGGTAGACGGGGCCGATCGATCCTACAATTAGGGCCACGTACAGGTCGACGCAACGTAGGTAGGCCTCCCACAAGATGGATCAATCCATTCAACGTTGAAGGAGTCGACTGGATGAGGGAGGCAGGGGACAGATCTTTGCGGCGATCAATGGGGGAGGCCTACGTCCACTGGTAGACAAATATACGGTGAAAAGAAAAAAGGAATTGACATTTTCACAGATTCTTAAATGTCTTACAGACAGATGTTCTAGTCACGGAGTTCAAAAAATCCATAGACAGATAGACACTTCATAGTTTACATTAAAGTAAGTATAGCCAATTTTCTTAAACTAAAGTTATGACTTAAATCATACGAAATAGCATAAAGGCAATGTATTTGTAGAGGTGAGATATGACGTGACGGATGTTGCCTTGCCGCACATCTACGGTCTCGGCCCGCGGCTCACGAGATCTCTGGACAGATCTGAGTAAACATGTTGGTATGCGCTCAAAATATTTACAAATTGCGTGATTTATGTTTATCGCCATTTAATTTATGACGATGAATATGTCATAGTTCTTATACATTTTGATTAAAATTTATTTGTTTGCGTTTTATTTAATGGAGCGGAATGCGGCGTGCCGGACTAAATATAACATTTCTCTTATGGGGCACAAATAAATATTTATTTAAGTAAGTTATTTGTGTTCACATTAATGTTAACATGTCACGTTTTTTTTATATCACAAAGTGGCAAAAGAGCAAGCGGCCCCTGGAAATAAGTACCGCTACCCATAGGCATCCGCAACAAGCTAATGAGTTGCAGATGCGTTGCCGACCTTCATGGACGAAGAAGGGGACAAACAGAAAAAAGGATAATTCCATTCACTGTCCATCCCCTCCTCATCCGTCAAATCCTCTTCCTCTTCCCATCCTTTCCTAATTAGAAAGGGTAGGAGGGGGAAGAGGACTACAATTAGGCCTCCAGCACGTCACTCATCAGACGAAACGCAGAATACTTTCACTTCACGCCTGTCCTCTGTGACGTCGTGGTATTTCACCGGTCGAGCCGGCCCATTCGTCCAAAAGATGTTGTTATTGCGGGCTCTACCACTGCTTTTATCATCCTTAACGTAACACAATAATTTGATTTTGAGAGAGATTTTGGCCTAAATTAATTCCTTTTTTCCCCCTTCTCTCTCCCCTTTTGTAAGTACCATTTCACAGTATTTGGTGAAAGTCTTCGATTCGTGGAAATCATTATACAATTTCAGGTACTACATTGCACACAAGACATGTAATCACAAATCAGTTCCTAACCAGTCACCACTGTTCAGGCAAGTCACAGTGACGTTGCAATCTGCGTATAAAGGAATTGGGTTACGCGGCCAATTTTTTCCTACCAATTGTTACTTTTTGTACGGGTTTTCGGAATCCACATCGATTGGCGTCACCGAGTACCGTCACATTATCACTATGACGTGTCGAGTCGACTTTTCCTGTGAACGAGTTCTTTAGCGAAGCTTTTGTTGCATTTAATTGGATTAATTCGTTGAGTACGCTTTTTATATTATAGACCGGAAAGCATTAGTGTGTTTATCACTGCGGATAATCAAGGGTAAGGGTCAAAATACATGGTGTATTTCACCCATAAGCAAGGATGGATGTCTTCTGGACGATTGCCGTACTAAGAGTACTAGATACAGTTTTAATATTCGAAGAACTGACACTTGTATCCTCACGAAAATACAACAAAACCGTTCCAAATGCTCGTAGCGATTTGATACACCATTATTGACCCCGACTGAGCAACGTCCCCGCTGGGTCACTGCCGGGCCGGTGTGCCAGTGACCTCCGACAAGGACTCGGCAATGCTCCGCCCTCGATCAGTCTCGGCGACTCTAACGTTTCCTGATAGTTAAAGGTCGATTTATGACTTCCTAGTGCGTCAAATACTTTAGTTTTAGATATATTATCAATTGGTATAAGTAACACAACCTATATTAGGTAGGATAAAATCGATGAAATGATAATTATAAAATTTTATCATTTATATTCCCCAGATGATTGAAAACAAAATATTTAATCAAGTTTAGACTGTAGAAGTGACATCTAGAGTGGTCGCGTCGTTGACATTTCTCTGTGTTGCCAGTTACCAATGACATTGACCTGTATTTATAGATGCGTGAGAGAGACGGTGTACGACTGAGATTTCAACGGATCATTTGCCTTGGTATTAACGTTAGACGTGTTATGATAGGTCACAAAACCTGCAGTGAGCAACTTTATATATTAACGAAGCGAGGACTCAAGACTTTTGCCTCATGATAATGCGTCTAAGCGTGTTTTTGTACAGGTCAGTGACCTGCCTACAGATCGACTTCTATCTTGTTTCTTGTCCTTACTACAATTGCGTCAAATAACTTAATACCTTATTTTATTTTCTTTAATAAAAGTTGGAAACAGTTACACATATCTATTTCTATAAATGTGATATATAAATAAACATAAATAGATATAATATGCATCCAAAAACCTAGAAATTGTTTTCAATTATATGTTAACTAAAATATCTAAGTTTTAGGGAACTTAGTATTTTTTAACGACCGTATCACAATATCTAGATATGTGTGTACGTGCACATCTGCCCCTTGTCCGTGGCGTTAGTGCATTGCGTCAGAGCGTAGTGAATCACGAGTTTTTTCCTTGTCTTATCTAGAATCTGTGAAGCGGTGGCGAGGCCAAAGCCCCTCGAGGCGGATCAATCACTTAATGCTATTATAATTGACTACATTACAGCATGGGTTCTTTTTGGTGGTCATCCATGAAGCAATGGGTTTTGCAATTGGGTATAAGCTCCTACCACTGGGCTACGGATCTGTTTCAAGGTACCTACTCATCTAGGACTGGAGGTTGGTGGTTTTTATGGAAGAAGGTGACATGCGGGCATTGTGTAGGTAAGAGGTTCATTGATTAAGTGGAGGAGGGTATGAAAAGGGAGATATATCTTTTCTTGTCTATCCCCTCCCCTGTCCATTGAAGGTAGGCGACACATTTGCAACTCATTTCCAGTTACTTACACTTTACATCAGGTCAATCGGTGATAGGAAAACACAAATACCGTCGGCACCTGTGCTGTATTTCACGAGATCGTGGTTCACACACGAGATATTTTTATATCCCACTGTAGCTGAACTTTTATTATTTCTATTGTTGAAGGAAGACATTATTTTAAGTGCTATGTTGTACTTAAACTGAGACGTAATAAATTACGTAAAATACAGAACATTTTGTTCAGAAACATATAAATGAAATCTTAATGGATGTCATATCTAGGTTTTGAGTTCAATCCCCGCAATCAAGACAAGGTCGGGTAATATTAAATTAATTATCTAATTCGTTAATAATTTAGATATGTCATTTTGTCTGTTATGTTGTGTAACACTGTAATCTATCAGGTTGACATAGTAACAGTTGCCAGATAACAAATGCTTAGATTTATTCATTTACCATAGATAAGAAATATATGTTGCCAGCCCAGAAATTACCTAAAATAACTTCCTCAAGGGTCAGATGTCAAATTTCATATCTTAAATTGAGTACCCGAAAATATTTTTGACACATATAATTATACCACTGCATATCTACATATGTACGATCCATCTCGGCTTTACACGGGTAGGTCTTACATACAAACTTTCATCCCCTAGCTAAGACCTTTAGGGAATTAAGTTAGAAAAGTCCTTTTTTAGTGCCTCGCTGACGTAATTCGTAAATCTGTGCAAAATTTCAAGTCCCTAATTTCTTACCAGACTGTGTTATTGTTATTTATAGCTTGTAGCTTAAAGTACATTCTGTTAACTTTTTAAATTTATAATGTCTGTGTAACCATGACCTGTAATTATTTAATTTCCAATAAATCTGTTTTAATGTAGATAATTAACTCAAAGTGATAATATTAGTCACAAAATATTACGAAAATGTACGCAATCAGCCGTACAAAGTTCAATGCCGAGGTCGATGAAATTGTTACTGAGAGACAAATTTAAATGTTGAATCACCTGTTTAAAGGTCATTGAAACGTTATAAGGAAACATTCTTTATTAATATACAACTTATATCCAATAGAAATGTACAGAGCATTAGCATTCCTTTACAAACCACCCGCAATCACCTGGACCTCGACCAAGGATCGCCACAAACATCGGTCTTTTGGTCTCATTCACTCGTAATACTTTTTTAGTATTCCATGAATAAGACCAGCTTCCATCAGGGTCACGGAGGCTACATTATTCAGTTTGTTAAGCACGATATTATGTATCTTATCATCAGAGGAAATTCAATCACGCATGCGCGATGTGGTCGCACCACACGCTCGCTTCTACTTCGGACGGTCTCAATGAAGTATTCGATCGTGTCACTGACAAGATAAAACGTGTTGACTCGTGTCCCGAATCATCATTTACATAAATGTATAAAACGAATTTCGACTTATCAAATCTCTATGCAAATATTCCAATTGATAACATACAAAATTAACTGAGTCATAGATATTACGAAACTGTGCGTTACGTTCATATTACAGTGGTCATTGAACATTAACAACAAGAGTGGCATGAGAGTTAATGTTAATAAAAAAACACAAAAGAAGGTGGCAATCGAGCTAGCTGTCCAAGAAAATATGTCCATTCAACCCTGTCCAATCTTCATCCCCACCTATCTTATCTTTATTAGGATAGGGAAGAGGGTGGAAATTAGGTCTACGGCACCTCACCGGTCGAGCCGGCACATTCGAGCTACAGATGTTGTTGCGGACTCTACCACTGTTAACTAAGATTCTCGTACTCGTACTATTAGCCTACTTTGGCAATTTTTCTGTTTCGGGATTTTATTCCTTTTAATCATTTGCCTAAATATTCGTTGCCGCCACAGAGGAAACACAAAGACGGTTGTAAAGAATCTTCAAGTGGTGAAAATCTTTAATAACTCTGGAACCACTCATCGGATCTGGATAAAATTTTAAATGAAACCAACCTGGACACGAGGACTATCGATAGCACAATGACAATTTTCGTTCGCCAAGCACTTTATCTCCAAAACCTTCAATGCAGTTTTCTTTCTTACTTGTTATTCGATTGACTCTTTGTAAATCTAATCTTAGGTATTAAAATTGTAGTAAGTATAAAAAAGATTCTAAAATATATAAAAAGAAATTCGCCATTATTACTTCTTTATTAATTTCCGAGTGCATGGCAACACCACTAGTTAGTGACGTGAACCGATATTTCCCGACCAGAACCGGTATTTTCACCGCCCTTACGTTTAAGGATATAATTAACACGTTTTAAAGTAATCACCGTGTTTACTGTACGACGTCACAGATAAGTGTTAATTTTTTTAGCAGTAGAAAACGAAGTGCTGTATTGAAAAATTGACGAATGCCGACAGAAGTATAAATTCAAAAAAGGTAGCAAGTCGGGACAATAGTTTAAAAATAAACAAATAAACAGAAAGAAACGCATGGATCATATTCCCGATACGGCCACATAGCCGGCAGAGTCTTCTCCCCTACTCATGATAGAAGCGTTGCTGGAGTTTCTTCCGCCACTTCTCCCAGCGCTAACGCTTTCCGAAGTGGTAGTAATGTTAGTTGTGGTAATACTTGTAATCAGATAATGGCTACGAGCGTCCAATCCGGTTATTATTTTAAAGTAACGGCCCGAGCCGGGGCTCCCTCTAAGTTACTCCTAAAAAGGCTTAGGCTAGGCGCCCTCTGCGCCATGCCGCCTGGAGCCCTATGTAGTTGCAAATGCCTCCTCCAGGCAAACAGTGACCTTTCAGTCACAAAAACGCATGTTCAAAAATCAAATAAGCATGTTGCTGACGCAAACCTATGAGGTTTTCCTTCAACATTCATCGGTTGAATACGCGTGAAAATGTAATGAACAAACTCATAATACCATTTATAATTTTAAGTTGGCATAGGAGTAATTATGAAGAAAATATGTGATGTTTAAAAAGCTGAAAGACTCTTATGACCTCGCTTCGAACATGTTTTCTCCAATTAGTCACGAAAAATCTTCGACGTCGAAGGAAATCCGCCTCGTCCACTCGATATATATTGAAATGTAAACCCAGTAAATATTTGTCTTTCGGTTTGGAGTGTTCTTCGAAGTCTGGATTGTAAAAATACATGATAGTAATAGCTCGTAGATTTTAAACTAAATAAAGCTAGCTAGCTGACTAATGAGCAATAACTGCAACTAATTTGACAACAGTATTCGAAACTTGTCAGAGTGGGGCGTCACTCGTGATCCGGGAGCAAGCGCCGGGCCCCGGACTCCGGACGTACAGATGACTTGACGAATTTTTCCGAGATGACTCTCGCTGTAACCCAAGACAAGAATAATTACTTTCAAGCAAAACGTTCTTCAAGCTTGAAGTAGGTAAACCTGCACAGCTGGACCGATATGCACCCTATTAAATTGCATGCTTCATAAAAAAAATATTACAAAACTAATAGATTTAGGTTCAATCATCATAATGGATGTGAAGAGGTGAGCGGTGAAAGAGACAGTAATATGGAAAATGGATAAAATAAAAGTTCTCGTGACTTGTATGAGTCACGTTTTGCACTCGCTGTGTACTGAAATTCCTACGAACATAGAACTGTTATAAAAATAATCCTCAAACAAAATCAAGGCAGCACATTGCTACAGAAATAAAAATTCCATCGTAAAATAAATAATAACTTGTTAAATATAAAGCACAACACATTATTAATAAGCCCACTCAGTAGGGTTACCATGGTAATATTTTATCTGATTAAATATTAAATTAAAATTCCTACTAATATCATAAATGTGAACATAAGTTTGTTTGTAACACTTTCACACGAAAACTACTCAACCGATCATCAGGAAACTTCGTCTTCTTGGAGATATTAGAAGTAACATAGGATGCTTTTTATGAAAAAAAATACTATAGACTTCGAAACGGCTGGACCAATTTCGATGATTTTTTTAGGGATTGTCCAGATTGGCACATTCCCGTGTTTGATAGCGATCGGATCAACATAATTAGTGGTACCCGGGCCACTAGTTAGGTATAACTTAAAGCTAGTCAAAATAAAATACGAGACCTTTTGTCGTCACAGATATCACCAATGTCCAACAGGCGGGGTTGAGTTTAAGGCTAATTGGGAATTTAATCCAAGCACCATGAATAGAATAGCAGTGTCAAAAAGTGAATGCAGGTTTTTAATTACATAATAATTATTAAGGAGTTGGGTAAAGCGTTCATTATATTATTATTAGTATTATAGGTCTACAATGCTCATAATCATGTATATTTTCATGACTATCTAACCATACATATTATTAAAAAGTGAATTAATGACAGTACAGACAATCCAATTACATCTAGCAGCATGGCAACCCTACGCAGGCGCGTAGTAAATAACCGGAACGCGGCCATAAATTAATTTGTTTCGTGGGTGACACGCGCTGACATTCCGCGCGCGCACTGTATCTGCTCCATTTTTCTCGGAACTCACTTTCACCATTTGGCATCTGACGCAATTTCGCCGGACATTGCCGCGCTCTCCGCACGGTGCGATCGTGCCAGGCCAGATAGCAAATAGTGCCAAGCTGCCATATTTGGAGCGAGGTTTATCTAATTGATTAATTTTATCTAACGATTACACAAGAGTAATAATTATAAACAACTAACAAAAGAAACAATATTAACATGAGTCGATTATCGTTGTTTATTTTATTTGTAGTTGATATGAAAATCTCATTATAGGAGTCGTTTTGATCCTTTCAAGTGCTGTTTGAATAGATAAAGAAACAATCCTACCAATATTATAAATGCGAAAGTTTTTAAGTATGTATGTTTGTTACTCTTTCACGCAAAAACTACTGAATGGATTTTAATGAAACTTTACAATATTATAGCTTATACATCAGAGTAACATATAGGCTATATTTTATAAAGTTATTGTACGAATGGTCCAAAATATAACGATAAGTGTCACGTAAGGAGGAAAAAATCCGCCATATGCGAGTTATTCCAGTGTGCGCTTCATACGATTCGATCGTAAGACAATCCCACCTCTAAAACTTCTCCAATTCTTCTTAACAGTTTCTTCTTTATTACATAAGTCTGTGTGATGCAACAATATTCTTCTGATCAGTAGTCATCGCTTATGATTCTTATTGCCATCTCTTCCATAAATAATAAAAATTCTAAGTAGCACCTATGTTATTATTTTACGAGTTTAAGGCTTTCTGGCTTTGCTCATCTTTGTCACGTCTTAACTCTATGTAGACATTGAAAAACTATCAAACATGTGGTAAATCACGTTGGTAACGCTAAATCATACATTTAAGAAACGACATGAAACATCAAACTGAGATTGTCAGCGTCATGTCATGTGTCATCCGCCCATTGTACCAAACACCTTAGTGTGCGTCCAGATCTCGCGCTCGGCTCTGTGAGCTGCACGTTCCCGGCGCATTCGCTAGATCTGGACGAACCCTTAAAGTCTTAAATGGAAGCAATTTGGTGGCTTCATTACAGCTTCGTGCCACAAGGTGTCATGTCGCTCGGTGACATTGGCGATTGGCGAGAACCAACCACGTGCCGCGTCTACGCCGCCATTCTTAAAACGTTATAAATGACGACACTTTATTATACTATTTTTAAATTTAATGTACCAGTTATTATTAATTGAGTAATATTATATTTTAAATGAATGTAAAATGTAAAACGGAGCTACATATCTTATTATTTACTTTAGCATTAAGGTTTATATTGGTATGGTAGCGCATTTGACTTAAGTCGTTTAGCAACCAATGACTGTAGGAAGCGTGGTTTCATTCATAAGTGCAAATGAGGTCGCAGCGTACGGACATAGTACTTGGCGCGTAGTTTCGCGGCGTCGATTAACATTTAATTAGCCATGACATGAGATTGATAACCGGGAGTCAGTCGCCGCTGGATTTTATTGTATTAATTAATTTATAACATGCATTTGACGGATGTCCGGTTAAAAGTTCACATGAATTGCGTCTTTGGTCTGGTATTGTTACATTGTAGATGCATGCTAATACAGATAATAATAATTTAATGTAGTCAGTAGGTACTTTGTAACTTTCTACACGTTATAAATTGAAAGCAGAGCAAAAATCGTGTCTAATATATCTACGAATATCAATATATATAAAATTCTCCTGTCTCAGTGTTAGTTGCCATACTCCTCCGAAACGGCTTAACCGATTTCAATGAAATTTTGCTTATACATTCGGAGGTCTGAGAATAGGTTTATATCTATCTATCTATACCTATCTTCTATCTATTTATCTATCTATAATATTATAAATGTCAATGTAAGTTTGTTTGTTACGCTTTCACGCAAAAACTACTCAACCGATCATTATGAAACTTTGTACATATATTCTTGAAGGTATTAGAAGAAACACAGGATACTTTTTTATGGAAAAACATAATATATAAAAAGCGAAGTATGTATGTTCCTTATAGACTGAAACGGCTGGACCGATTTCAATGAAATTTACAGGGATTGTCCAGATTGGCACATTCCTGTGTTTGGTAGCGTTCGGAACAACACAGTTAGTGGCACCCAGGCGAAGCAGGGGCGAATCACTAGTTTCTATATAAATAAGAGTGAAATATAACGTTACATTCGATGTCTTATTTCTCTTTTAAAGAGATAAATTGAATAGTAAATCGAGTGAACGCTAATCGTTTTCATAGCACACACACAACATGGCGTCATGGAATTCCTTGACAGTTTGAAAGTCGATACTGATAAATTCAAATATGTGTACCGCATGATTCACTGGCGACCGAAAGCAAACTATGACGAAACAAACGTCGAGATGAAAGCATAGCGTTAGTTGGGCCAATTATCACCATGGTTACATCCAAGGCGTTTTTGCAATTACTTATTAGGTGGTTCTACTTGGAAATATTATTTCTCAATACTTGCAATTTGTCATTAAACATATCGATGTCAGGAGCAGTGGTGTCCCAGTGGTTTAAGTCCCGACTTACGTACTGTAGGTCGCTGGTTCGAACCCAGGCAGGCGCTTTACTTTGTGTAATTTATTTCAACACTGCTCCAAAAACGGCGAAGGAAAACATCGTGAGGAAAGCATGTCTTAAAACCACCAAATTCGAAGACATGTGACATCCGCTGACCCGCACTGGGCCAGCGTGGTGGATTACATCCCCTTCCCTCTCTCGGAGAAGACGCCTGTGTCCATGCAGTAGTAATTTTCTTTTCAGGGGAAACATACTAAAGAAGGGTGATTTATTAATATTATATATCGAGGTCTGCGTCGTTGACGTTGACTCCGACTACCACTAGACAGACTACACTACAAGACTACAAGAATACGGTGGTACCCATGTTTATAAAATTAAAATTAAGTTCAGTACAGTGTTATATAGTGCCTTGTTGTGAGACTTTAGATAGGGGTCATTATAACTTGGATGCCTAATCCCGGAGCCATGACGATTCGTTGACATTTACAATCAGTTATTTTTTTTTCATTTCTTAAAACAACTGTTACTTGTTATTGCTGGAATTTTGTCAGGCACTGCTTTAGAATGGCTGACGCAAATTTATATTCGGAGTTTCAGTAATAGGCTAATAGATAATTCAGCAGTGTACAGGTTGAGTGGCAGGTTCGTACTAGAGACGTTGCTGTTGCGGACTCTACCACTGTTACTATATTGCTGTCTCGGGGTGTGGGTGAACGCCTCAATTCAGCCCTGGTTTACCAAGCTTCATGTTGTAAAAGTTCGGTAAGCCTGGTGTTACTTATATTTAACTAATATAGTTTAAAGGATATATTGTAACACATAACACTTTCTGGATCTGCTGGTCTGAAAGTAATTGATCTTATTAATTTATTAATTAATAATATACAATTATTTTTAATTTTAATCTTGTTTAATTGACTTATCTATACGTAATAAGTGCGTGTTATGACTCAGATATTTTATCAAGTGGGTCATTCGCTCACCAGAAGCCGTTGCGTGTCTGCACCACAGTACAACTTACCCAGTAGCAGTATGACGTGTCATAAATTCCTAATTTCGACTTATTTGTACAATTAAGTTCATAGGAAAAGGGAACATTTAAGTAAAACTCACAAATTAATTGTATTACCTTTTTTCCCGTAAAACAAACTAATTAGTGATTCATTGTAACAGCCTACGTGAGAACGTGTAAGCCTAGGTTTTCTGAGAACCTGAATTAAGTGGCCATATAGGTCATAGTGTAGACGTGGCGTGCGGCATGTAACATGCTAAGTTATTCAAGTCACAAAAACTTAACTGTTCGGTCGTTTCGTAATTCGCAGGCCTTGAAGTGGTTGGTAAGCGGGAAATACCAAATGACACCGTGAAGACGAGACAAATCAAGATTATGTTACGTTATGAATTCAGATAAAATTATCTTTTTTAACGTTTTATTTTACTATTTATTCATATTCGGATGGACTGCATCGTACGGTAACACTGAACTAGGTACAGCCTATTTAACTTTGACATAACGTAAATTATTAATTCTAAAATAATTATTTTACCAGGTTCATGAATTAAATGAGAATTCCAATTACATTTCAATATATTTAAATGAAATAACGCTTACACTGTCGTCCAAACAATAACAAACCAAACTGAATGGAGGAAGTCTACACACTCACAGTTATATTGTTGGCGTGGTTAGATTTGACTTCATTTGAAATCAAAGCACAATCTCTGCTTAGTTTGCAATCAGTTGGCCGTGTGTGAATGTGCCAGGATTATTATGAGGTGGCGAAAATCCTATATAATTATAAATATACCCAAAATTAATAAGATAATAGGTAAGATAAATTTATAAATATATAAATACAATGATTCCTCGGCAGGGGAGCCACGGCTGAGGGTTAAGGGACAGGGAGAGAAACCTGCGAACAATTCAGGCGGTGTTCAGCACCGCTTTCTGCATTTGATTTATTATTATTATTATATTAAAAAAAATACTAACGTAGAATGATTTTTCACTGGTATTTCACCTTCGCTACTAAATTACCTTCAGAGTTTCTTGTCATCAATCGACATAGCCAAATATTTACAAAAGAAAAATGTAAACTTATTACACAAATGTAAAAAATAATGAGTTTGATTTAAACGAATAATGTATTTAAACAATAAACCATAAACCTATACAACGTGACATGCGAAGTGCGTCAATGGTGTCTACATTGCTTAAGCCCGGTTTCCACTGCGAGCGGAACGGAACCATTAAGGATTCCGTTTCACTACACAGTCGGGGGAAAGGACCGGGCGAGCAGAAACAGTTGTAATGAGATGCGCGAATTCATTACAACTCGTTCTAAGGCGCGGAACAGAGTAAACGGAGTCCTTTCAACTCGCATTGAAAAATTACATTGTGCCTTTTCTACATTTTACATTCACAAAAGGAGTCCGTTCCGTCTAACCATCTTCCGCACATTACCGCTTTGGGGTAGAAACCGGGATTTACAACGGGCGCGTGCGCGCTCGCAACCGGCGATATTTCCTCAACACACTGACGTACGTAATATCCAAAATGGACTAACGAAAACGATAATTTCTAAAAAAAAATTAAGCTAATACAGTAAGATTAATTTATGGAACTCATGTTTGGAGTGGTGGTTTGCGCAAGATTACAGATAAAAATCGCAGCCTAGCTGCTAGTTCGTGGAAAATAATAATATTTTGCTGACATTATTGATGCAATGATCACGGCTCGAGTACATCGAGAGAGGATCTGCAGAATAAAAAATGAGCTTTCTTTTTAAAGGACTAAATGCGACACATAATCTGGCAAGGCAAGATGTGAGGGGACAGGAATTTGTTTGACAACTGTACCATCCCAAATATTGACAGGGGAAGGATGAATTTTTCTTTATGTGAAAAGGTGGCAAACGAGCAAGTAAATCGCCTGATGTAAAGTGAGCGCTAACCATAGACATCCGCAACAAGCAAATGTGTTGCAGATGCGTTGCCTACCTTTAATGGACAGAGGAGGGCATAGACAGGAAAAAGGATATTTCCTTTTCTTCGTTACTCCCCTCCCCGTTCAATCCTCTTCCCTTTCCCATCCTATCCCTCTTATGGGGAACGGGTGGGAACGGGAAGAGGACAGAAGACCTCCGGCACCTCGATCATCAGACGAAACGAAGAGTACTTCTACTTCACGCCTGTCTTCTGTGTGGTCGTGGTATTCAACCGGTCGAGCCGGCCAATTCGTGCAACAGATGTCGTTGTTGCGGGCTCTACCACTGTTAAACGAAGCGATAACAGAAGTGTTAAAAACAGTTCTTCAGAAAATTGCGAACTTGTCTAGAGTATTGTGGATGATATTGAAATATAATAATTTCCCTTCAAGTTGGTTTTCAATCGATTTTGGAAGGTAAGATTTATTTGTTAAACAAATTAGGATATACATATAGATAGACAAACTGTGTATGACTATTACTTCACCTTGTTCTGCTCGTATGTATTAGGAAATCAATGGTTGGCGGATAGTTAATAATTACCTCCTAACAAAGTGACATGCGCACCTCCACGTACGCGCTTACGTAGAAGTTACATTGATGGCACACATCGATGTTAAATAATCATTAGTTTATTTGTTTTAAATAAATCTCTCACTTTGTTACGTAGTGGTGTATTGTTGCATTGTGTTTTTCATATATGTTATCATCATACATTAAAAACTTTGTTTATGTAGTGATGTACCCATAATGTTTTCAGTAATTGCAATCCAGTGTTAGCTAGAGGCTTCAGCCACGAAATCCCGTGAAGTATATACTTGACCGCAGACTGCAGGTTTCACTCATTGACGACTACGCTAGGTGTAGAGAAAAGGAGAGGCATAGTGTGCTGAAATACAATTAATTGTGCGGTGTGGAATCCTCGACCACAGAGCGAGAACCGACAATCAATGTACTAATAAATAGTAAAGAATTTGCACCTTAAAAATAAAACACAGTCACCCGTATCAAGGACACAGTAAAGATAATGGTCAAATCATGTCTGATGACGCTAACGCCACAACAAACTTTAGTTATTCAAATCTGAACCATAGTGACATAACTACAGGTCACATTTTTGATTATACAAAACGTTTCAATAACCTGGTTGAATAAAAATTTGGCACATCTTAAGTCTCTGTTATTCATATCGCACTATTGTGGCTAAAGAAATTTAACAATAATTTTGACCTCAAGATAATGTATCACAGAAATAACCATTTCCATACGGATATGCGTACGGCAGTCGTTGAACAAAGGCTCTGCATAGTAGACCCGCACCGCACGCAGAACTTCTATAAGCGCACGACACCGACTTCACATACATAGCTACTCTGTGATGTTATACTTCCCGTTTAATGCATTCAGGCAAAAGCCGATGACTGTTTGTGACTTAAAACTTACACTGAGCTGGTCCAGATCTGGCGAATGCACCGAATGTGCTTGCGAGCCGCTCGGGAGCATCCAGGTATTAAATATGAGATGGCTAAGTCTTACGTCATATACCAGAAAAAAAACACACCCTAAGTGAACAATTTTGTTTCGGGAAGGAATTGAAGCTAAGATTCGAGGCTTACCAGCTAGGCGGTTTTATCTATAAGCTTGAAATCACTTAAAGATCATATAACAAGGAAAATAATTCACGCTGCTTATACATTAATTGTCTAACTCCTCGTGCGCAATGCGCTATCTTATCTTAAACCAATAGACTATTCGATATACTTTACTGTTATTAAGTTATCTGCCACCAGCTACTTTGATAGACATTTTTGCACTCCGATAATCTCTACCTAGAAACGACTACAAATCCTTTTACAATTTCGACGTTCAGAATCATTGACGATCTTTCAATGAACAATATCGGTTTATATTGCCATGATTATTGGAAGAAGTCGACACGTCTTCTGAATTAATTGAACGTATTCTTGCTACTTACAAACACTGTTTACATTGGTAGAACACATCTGTTGCACCAATCCATCGGCTCGACCGGTACCACGACTTCACAGAAGACGTGAATTAGAACTGCGTTTCACCCGATGAGTGAGGTGCCGGAGGCTTAATGCTATTCCTCTTCCTCTTCTTGTCCATTTCTAATAAGGAGAGGGGAAGAGGATTTTACAGGGGAGGGCATGCCATCCTCTGTTCGTCAAAGGTAATCAAGGCATCTGCTACTCGTTAGCTTGTTGCGGATGCTTGAGGAGGCGTTAGTTGCCAGGATTGTGCTCAGTGCCACTAAGATTACATTTTTAATGGAATAAGCTGGCAAACGAGCAAGTGGATTACTTCATGTTAAGTAAACGCTACCCATAGACATCCACAACAAGCAAATGTGTTGCAGATACGTTGCCTACCTTTAATGGACAGAGGAGGGCATAGACAGGAAAAAGGATATTTCCTTTTCCCCGTTAACCTCCTTGACCAATCCTCCTCTCATTCCCATCCTATCCTTATAAGGAAAGGGTGCGAAGAGGAAGAAGGCTCAAATTAGGCCACTGGCACCTCACTCGTCAGACGAAACGCAGAGAGTACTTCTACTTCCCGCCTGTCTGTGAGGTCGTGGTATTTCACCGGTCGAGCCAGCCCATTTTGGCAACAGATGTTTTTTTTGCGGGCTCTACCACTATTACACTACACTTTTTCTGTTTGTGCCGTCCTCTGTTCATCAAAGGTAATCAACGCATCTGCAACTCATTAGCTTGTTACGGATGCTCGAGGATTACTTCTGTACTTGCTTTCGCTTAGTTCGCTGTTAACTTAAATATCTTTTTTTTAACATAATAAATATAATATAAACCTATAAGCGAATCTCTCCTGCTGTCTGTATATTTATATATTTACGTAGTGCCTCATCAAAAGAACGCGATGTATTTTGGCTTAATCACGGAAATATTTATAATTAAATGGCTCGGTATGTCAGCGTGGGCTATTCGCTGGAAACTGAAGAGCTGGTGTTTATGTTAACAATTATTGGTCCGCGCCAGGGCTGCTACCGGGACAATTTATACAATTTTCAAACTGAACGGTTTATACTACAGCCATGACAATATCGCTCGGGCTTATGAAACACTAAGCTTATTCCAAATCCGATATAAAATGACCTGTAAGTTCATCATACTTCAAAAACGTTTCCTTGTAAGGAAACTTCTCTCATATATATATACATTTATTATAGTTTGTGTTTTACATGCCAACTATTCGACGACCGTAAGTGAAGTGTGTATGTCACCTTCTGTCATTGTCTTAACTCTATGATTTTCGTCATGCGCAGTGGTGGTGCAAATATGTCACCGCCACACTTCTTTTCAACTAACACATTTCCTTCCACCACGCCTTTCTATCAATGGTCCACTCCTTTCTTGCTCATGGCATCCTTCACGAAATCCATCCAGCTTTCCTAAAGCCTACCCCTACCAACATATTCATCTACGTCTACAACTTTCCTTGTCTCATGCCATTTTTCCTTCTTCCAATCATACCCATACCATGCTAACCGTTTGCTTCTTAATCTATCCATCCATTAGTGTTACCTCAACACATTCATTTCTGCCACATGTACTCTTCTTTCATCCATTCGAAGGAGGGTTGGCGTCAGGCTGGCCGTAAAAATTGTAGCCAAGCCCTACACAATGTGGACTACAATCACACTGTGCCGAACCCACATGTGTGGGAAAAAGACAAGGAGATGATGATGTACTCTTCTTCCATCCATCTCTTTAACCGTCTTACTCGCAGACTCGCCATAAATTGACAGTTCTTATGGTTTTGTAAATTTGTAACTCAAGAGTTGTTGAGAGATCATCTTAAACACGTGACCTGTCGCCATTTAATCTTTCCGGCGTAGGCTCGTTATTTTATTCCCAAATTAATTGGTTATTTTTAATTATTAATCCAAATGTTATATTCTTGTTAGTGTTATATTCAGAGATTGGCAACCCTATTGTGGCAGTAGGTGTGAATGCGCGGCCGCCGTCTCGCACGTGTCGCGACCAATAAGCTGGTGTAATCATTTCCCGATGTTGATTGCGTCCCGCCGGGACCGACACCTACACCGACTCCGACACCGACACCGTCATACATATCGACACGGACACCGACACCGGCGGCACAGGGAGGACGTTTTGTTTATATTACTCAGTCGTTTCACCAAAGCAATTTGTTTTTACGAGTGAAATTAGTTTACCGATACATACATACATATAGGTGTGATTCCTACAGAACTCGAAACATGAGCTTTTGCAGATGCGAGATATCTATGACAAAATTGAATTCAAAATTGAGCGAAATTAAAAAATATAGTTTCACTATTAGTGATGTACGTGATATAAACTATAATTGGAGAAATAAACTGAAATAAAATAAAAAAATATTAAAACTATCGTGAGACATTATTTATAAACTTTTTATGAAACGGCTTTACTCACGTTTGCGTTTTTCTCGGTGTTTGTACCGACAAGTTTCGGACCTGCCGGAGGTCCTTCAGGGTGAGTGGTATTAATTCCCGGTCGCGGCCCGCCTCGCACAGTGAAAGAGGATCTCCGACAGGTCCGAAACTTGTCGGTACAAAACACCGAGAAAAACGCGAACGTGAGTAAAGCCGTTTCATAAAAAATTTACCGTCAGCCAATAAAAAAAAACGAAAGACTAAAGCTTTACGTAAATTAGTCACGCGAATAAGTTATGTAACTGTAATTAAGATGAGATGGTGGGTCGAGACAGGACGGCAGTACCTGCAATAAAAGAAAAAAACTTAAAAAAATTAAATCTACAATATGGAAAAAGGCTTCTTTCTTGACCTAATAAGCTCCAAAGCCACAGCTCTCGTTTATGATGAAATACTAAGAAAGTAGTTTTAGAAATTCAACTCCTAAACTTTTTAATCGGATCATCTGGAAACAAAAACTATCGATTTTAAAAAGAAATTCAACTATTCGTACACGTCGAAGCTATGAATCTATAATACGAAAACAAAAAGGTATCACGGATCCGTATTAGGTAGGTACAGGCAGAGCATTGGGTTATTCCATTACCTGCATCTAAAATAAGACAGCGAGCCTTTCATTTTATAGATGGTGCCGACTGGAATGGGGGAATCCCCGGTACACTGTAGGAAAAGTACTGAATTATTAACGTCAATATTTTTTAGAAACCACAGGTTTGCGTCAATGGTTAAAATGATAGTTTATCCGGTATAACAACTACAGGTATTTTAAAAATTATTTGTTTTAATTGACTACTGTCTTATAAAATGATGGATAGTAAGTGGCATTCGCTAGAAATGTAGCGTTACTGTCGAGTCCCGCTGCTTGAGTCGAGAGTAACCGGTCATGCACGATCGGTGTGTGTGTCTGAATGTGTGTGAGCGAGAGCGCGACATGAGAGAGCTCAACGCATTTTTTTTAATAAACTCCCTTCATGCACAAGCAAAGAACATGCTAAGTTTTCTTGAATGCAAATGTACATTTTGGAGCCATGGAAAACAAAGTCATTGACCGCTTCTATCAGGGGACTGATGCAAAATATTAAATGCCATTGACTTAATAACAAGTCGTATATCTGTTTATCGCTCGTTATGAACCAACGTAAATGTATTATTTCTCGAATAACAAGGCAGTTGATAAATTTTACGTCATGTCTCAGTACTGATTTTTTGTTCACAATTTCATACATTGGTTGAAACAATATAAATCCTACCAAAAACAATCTTTAAGGTTGGTAGCCATAGCCAAGGCATAATACTTTTACTATTGAAACGTGTTGAGACCTCTAATAGGGCCTAAGACACTACCTGAGCTCCGATTTCTGAAGTACGAATTGGCCGTTTCGTGATTGTCAAATATTATACTTTCTTATGACTTTAAATCTTCCAGCAACTTCATAGCACACATCAAGAATTACACAGAGATATACAAATTGCAACAGAGACATTTTCAATTATCGAGATTGTTTAAAGGAGGATTATTCCTTTCGTTAGATCCATTTAGTTAGTCAGTTTATAGGTCTTTTCACTTCTTATTTGTAAAATTAATAAACATTTAAATATCATTTCAAATCAGGCAAAATGCCACAGTTTAAATAATAATATTTAACTGTAATGGTCTCATCCATCTCTCCATCTACATTAAAGGCTATTACGTTAAGCAACTTCTCCATTCATTCTTTATTACCTCATTCGTTCTTTATGTAATCTGGTGTTTTTTTTCCTGTTTCATCATAAAAGATATAATAATAACCCCTAATAATTTTATAAATGCGAAATGTCTGTTACGTTTTCACACATAAAATACTAAACCGATTTAAATTAAATTTGGTACAGATAGTTTAGCACCAAGTACCAACAAGATCAAGGATCAATAGGACCGATCAAGTTAAAGACCAGCTTTTTTTATTTTATTTTTCACACACGGCCATCTGATCCCAAACTAAGTAGAGCTTGTGCTATGGCAACCAGACAACCGATATACTTACATATACTACTATTATTTTGTAAACACATACTTAGATAGATAATCACTCCCAGACTCAGGACAAACAGACATGTTCATGCACACAAATGTTTGTCCTGAGTGGGAATCGAACCCACGACCTGCGGCGTGAAAAGTATCTTACAGACCACGCCAACCGGCCCAGCTTTCGCGGGCACATCTAGTCTTTAATATGTTGAATACAGCCATCGAGCTTGCCACATCCATAGTGTGTTAGTCATAAATGAAATAATAACATTTTCTATTCAGCCACATGATGGCATTGCGATAGAATTCTTGACGTGCAGCTGAATGAATATTGAAAGATGGAAGTTTTATAAACAGCGTGACAGTTGGCAAAGTGTCCAAAGCTTTTTGTATAAACTATCTCGTACTTTTTACTCATATTCTTGGGAATTTCAGAATCGAAATTAGATTTTAATATCTTAGAATCATAGGACACGTCATTGTTTTTCTTTTTTTAATTACGGAATTAGGCAACAATCGAGCGCGCGCTGCCACACTCTTGCTATGGAAGTCACAAGAACACACTTCTTGAAAGTCAAACCTCAAATTTTTAAGCAAATTAACAGTAAGCTAGTATTAGTATCAATAGAGAGTTAATTTTTACCTATGTAATCAACTAAAAACTATAATTTTAACATAGTTCCAGACAACAAGCAAAATAATATACAAAAAATTAATGTGCTACTTCGACGTATAGTTTCAACCAAAGCTTCCACTTGCCTGAACAAATACTCAACACAGTCAGTCAGTGTGCCGGGGTGGTTCCGGCAGGCGGGTGACGTCATGCGTGACGTGGCCTTCCACCTTCCCAGAAGCCTTGCTGCAATCGATAGTTCCACTGAACTCCCGGAGGCCGTGTCACGGCCCGCACGAAAGCCTTTCACAGTAACAATAAACACGCTAGGTTGACGGAAACTTTTATGAATTACAAAAAATACTGTCAAAAATGTAAATCAATGTATCTTATCCTGTTGGAGGGAAACATAGAGATATCTAAAGTGCGTTTTCAACGTAACTTAACTAGCTCACACTTTGAACAACTTATTACGTTACAATTGACTGATTATTGAACACTTTCCCATGCCACTAAATGAAGAGGTAATTGATGTAATTTAATGCGTTTTGATTATTTTCGTTGGCCCTGGACAAATTCTAAAGCACACCTGCTAATGCTATGTATCAGGTTGGGAACCTAACCTGAACTTTTTAATAATTAATTTTAACTTTCAGTCGTGGTCGATTGTATTATTGGATATTATATTTATAATACCATCTTGTGGTAAATGATCAAGTGGTAGAGCCCGCAACAACAACATCTGTTGCACGAATGGACCGGCTCGACCGGTGAAATACCACGACCTCACAGAAGACAGACGTGAAGTAGAGTATTCTGCGTTTCGTCTGATGAGTGAGGTGCCGCTGGCCCAATTCTAGTTCTCTCCCCCTTCCCACCATTTTCTTGTAAGGAAAGGATGAGAAGGGGAAAAAAACATGACGGTGGAGGGGATATATAGGAATTGGAAATAAACATTTTCTGTTTGTCCCCACCTCTGTCCATTAAAGGTTGGCAACGCATCTGCAACTCATTAGTTAGTTGCAGATGTCTATGGGTAGCGATCACTTGACATCGGGTGAACCGCTTGCTCGTTTGCCACCTAGAACTATAAAAAAAAAAAAGTGGTTCACCCAATAATAATCTGCATCTGAAACAAGCTTATGAGTTGCAAATAAGTCGCCTACCTTTAATGTACAAAGGAAGGGACAAACGAAACAGTGCGCCTCTCTCGACATTTCATGCCACCCTCATCCGGGTTGGAATGGTCTGCCCTCGGCGGTATTTCCAAACCAGTACCACTTAGGGTCCTTCAAGAAGCGAGCCTATCTCTTTCTTAAAGGCCGGCAACGCATCTGCAGTTCCCCTGGGTTGCGGGTGTCCATGGGCGTCGTTGATCACCTGTTCCCGCCGCTCTTTCCCCTTTCTCTTATAAAAAAAACATGAAAAAAGATATTACCTTTTCTTACCCATTTACTTCCCCGTCATATCCTTTTCCTCATCCTATCCTTGGGAAGGGGAAATGGACCAGAATTAACCCTGCACACCTATCAGGGGAAACGCAGGACGCTTCCTATTGATGCGTGTCTTCTGTGAGGCTGTGGTGTTTTACCGGTGGAGGCACATACGTTGTTACGTGGTCTATCACTGTAAAATCTGGTTTCTCATGAATTTCATATATTATTATTATTATCTTCAGACAGACAGAAAGACAGTTAAGGCGATAGCAATGGTTAAATACATCAAGGGACTGTACCCGACAACTGACGACACGAAGTATTATCGCTGCTTATATAGATTTAGATAATAGACATTCTTTCATTTGATATGACAAAATTATTATATCATTCATAAATTATATTTTTAACTAGCTGTTTCCTGCGACTTCGTCCGCGTGGAAATAAATTCCAGAAAATAATTTCGAGGGTTTTTCACTTTTTGCGCGGAACCCTGAATATGTTGCTTAAATTGAATTCGCCTATTTGAATCCCGACAATATTATCTATCTTCCAGTAAAAGTCCCATCCGAATCGGTTCAGTCGTTTCGGAGATTACCCGGAATAAACAAACAGACAGACAGACAAAAATTTTAAAACTTGTATATTCGTTATAAGTACCGTATATACATCACATGTATTGAGTTTGGTTATGTTATTGTGACAGACAGTTCAATTTTATTTATCTCCTCTTTTAACTTAATATATAAATAAATCTGAGTGTCGCACAGTTTGTTGTCGGGAAGTTACATGATTTTGAACACACTTCTTACATCTCCATTTTCTCTCTTATTTCTCATCTTTCTAATTCAAAAAGGTAATCTGGGCTGTACGACTTAGGGAACATACCCGTTCAGGAGCGGAGGGAGATCTTCAAAATGCCACGGAGTTAATATGTTCTAGGGAGATCTCACGCTTTTTCAAGCTATTTAGAGCTAAATTTTTTGGCAAACTAATAGTAAGAAAAGAGTTACTTTAATAATAAATATCCTTGTAGTCTTGTAGTGTAGTCTCTCTAGTGGTAGTCGGAGTCAACGTCAACGACACAGACCTCGATATATAATATTAATAAATCAGCCTTCTTTAGTATGTTTCCCCTGCAGGGAAAATTACTACTGCAAGGACACAGGCCTTCTCTCCGAGAGAGGGAATGAGCCGTAATCCACCACGCTGGCCCAGTGCGGGTTGGTGGATGTAGCATATCTTCGAATTTGATGGTTCTAAGAACATGCCGGTTTCCTCACGATGTTTTCATTCACCGTTTTTTGAGCAGTGGTGATGAAATAAATTACACAAAGTAAAGCGCCTGCCTGGATTTGAACCCACATCCTACAGTACGTAAGTTGGGGCCTAAACCGCTGAGCCACCACTGCTGCAATGAAAGAATAATTGAAAAGTATATGGAGTATGGGGTGGTATTGACATTCATTACGATTGCTTGTCAAGAGGGGGGGGGGGGACAAGAGAAAAATATAGGTCACGTATCTGTGTGGTGAGCTATCCTGTAACTGCTTCCACCTTTGTAGGACTGTTCACTCGATATCAAGGAAAAGCCATAGGTAACAGCTGATCAAGAAAGCATGCCGTACATGTTTTCCAACAAATACTAAGTGTTTTGGGTTTTATTCATTTGGGGTTATTTAATCGTTATAAGACTTATGCATAAATGAAAGTAACAATGAAATCATTCTGATGGAAGCATACACTATCGCTCTACAACGCCGCGATCTAGATCCGTATCTAGCCCGATGAGTTGTATTAGACATTATTTCTTGAAAGTCTAGCCGCAGTCATATCACATTCACTCCGGTATTTCCCTACGCTGTAATCAAGCAAGTCTCCAGCCGATTACAGTCGATATCAATGTTTCTTTTTGGTAATTCGTCATTTCCTTAACATTCGAGAACAAGAATTCTGAAGCTATTTGTAAAACCTACATTTTTTGACAATTTTATGAAAACCAATATGTCTTACCTTTTATCCCGAAACAAAAAACTTGAAAATTAAGTTTTAAGTTAACCATAACGTATGCGAAACCCCGGGCGAGTCATATTATATTATTTAACTTCAAACCCAATACAAGCAATAAACAGAATACTATAGTACTAATTTTCACTCGCTGCACAATGGGTCATAAATCATAGTGACGCTAGAGCGATGAGCATGTTGCGCGGGAGCATCGCCGTTATCTATAAAAACGAAGAAATCATAAAGGCGCCGCACCGCACTTATCGATAGCAATAATAGGCAGCATTGCCTCTGCCCATAGAACCACTTATCGTGTGAGAGAGAGCGAAATACTCTCTGCACCGCTCCCAAGTTTTACGTAATGTACAACGAGCGAAAAACAGTATTTTAGTAGAATAACAGTGGTAGAGGCCGCAACAACAACATCTGTTGCACGAATGGGCCGGCTCGACCGGTGAAATACCACGACCTCACAAAAGACAGGCGTGAAGTAGAGTATTTTGCGTTTCGTCTGATGAGTTAGGTGCCGGTGGCCAAATTCTAGTTCTCTCCCCCTTCCCACCCTTTTCTTATAAGGAAAGAATGGGAAGGGTAAGAAAACTTGACGGTGGAGGGGATGTATAGGAATTGTAAATAACCTTTTTCTGTCTCTCCTCTGTCCATTGACCTTCAATGGGCAACGCATCTGCAACTCATTAGTTAGTTGCAGATGTCTATGGGTAGCGATCACTTGACATCGGGTGAACCGCTTGCTCGTTTGCCAACAAGTACTATAAAAAAAATCTGCAGCGGCGACAGCAGCTGCGCCGACCTAACCAACTAAGTATAACCTCACATGCGGGCGGGAGGTCGCATTGTGCTTCGTTTCAAAAGTGAGGCGTCGCTAGTCATAAATTACTTCCCAGCTGTTTCGCCGCTCCTTTTTCTTAATCGCTTTACTTCTTCCTTGTAGTTAAGAAGTTCCCTCTTTTAAAAAGGCTGGCCACGGGATCTATACTTGTTCCAGCCGCTTGCTCGTTGGCGACCTACTCCTGCGACTCTTCTCCCTTCAAAAACGACCCCTGCTTGTTTTTTTTCTTTAGCTACCCCATTATTTATATCATATATAAAGATTGACAATGATTCCCCTGATTGTTTATGTTAAATCTATATTTTTATCTCCTATAAGAATTCGACGTAAATTATAATTTTAATATTAATTAAAATCTAAGTAATAATGTTAAAATATTTGTTCGCTCGTTACAAATGAGGTAGCAATGAAGGCTCTACAAATTAAAACAACATAGTCATCACACGTGTACAAGCAAACAGACAAATTACTGCTCTGACCACAGATCAAATATGATAAAACAAACGAAATTACAAGGCAATTTGGTATTTATCTGCCGCGGCACACGTTACGGTAGTCTACACGCCGCGCGGCGCCAATCTCGTTAATTATGTGACGCCAGCACTATTAGTCTATGACACAACATTCCGAAATGTTAGGAAATGGCATACCGCTTATCGCACTATACAGATAAGAGAAATTGATTAAGCGACTGAAAAATGTTTCAATTGCCGCTAATATTTCCAATTGGACTTTCCTAATCGGATAACCAACTGCAAGAAGCGATTGTAGTTGATTAATCATTCGAAAATGTCACTAAATGGAATGGTCCGTCAAGTGCGGTACGTAAAAACACGTCGAGTCAAGGCACCGCAGCGGAGATCCGTTAAGCGGCACCGCTCTACCCAGACATCCCGAAAGCGTTCGCCGAAAAGTCTAGCGCAACGTCATGACGTAGCCGTCAGCCGTCAACCGTCAGCTGAGCACACACGGAGAGGCGGAGCGGTGACGTCACACCTGCCTTACGCCTCGGACCTGCACGCATTGAGTCAGGCTTTATAATTGAGAACCGCCGCCTAACCCACCATAACCCAACAGACCGCCGAAGGAGCAACACGTGCGAGTGGCCGCATTGGATTGCCGCGCTTCCGATCGTGAAGTTTATTAGTGAAGTGAAATGGAGAAAGCTTTGTTTGTGCTGGTGGTGGTAGCGGCGGCGGGGGCGCACCGCCACCACCCCAAGTTCCCCAAGTCCTCGGAGGAGGTTGACACCTTGCTCTACAAGAAAGGTACACTGCCTGTTCTGATCCAACTCGTGCCATACTTGAGTGATAGTGAGACGTTTGTCTATGAACGCTGTGTCTACTCTTTATTTTTAACTAGTGTTTGCAAGTAACTAATGATAAATTATTTTCGACAGTGGCGTGTTCAAGTGAAAATGACCTGTTGAGGAATGAAATAATCGAGAAGTCAAAATGTGGACAGCCCAAAGAAGTCTTCGTGCCCCTTCATCCTCGGGCCACGCATGAACAGGTACATTATTTTTAAAACTTTCTACTCGAAATGGCTCAACATCCAATTATTTTCTTGACCTCATTACACTAAAGCTTTCCAATTAACTTAATGATAATTGTTTTGACAATCAAATATAGTTCTAAAAAACTAATTAGTAATTTAAAATAGACAGTTAATAGTTAGTAATGAACTACTTTGAATACAAAACTACGAATTAATAATTCGGTACAATAGTGATATCTAATCTAGTTATTATTTCAATTTTGTAACAATGCGACAGTTTTTGTTTGACTATTTAATCAAATTAAATATTAAAATGTAAATTGTCGTGTAAATCCGTAATTGCGATGATTAAAGATGCGTGAGAAAATCCGTTTCTGAATGTACTGACGCGATCGGTTTTCCCCCAGGTGAGCCCGGGCGCGATCTGGGTGAAGCAGTGTGTGGGGCTCTGCGACTACGAGGCCTCGGGTTCGAAGTGCGTCGCCACCAGAACTAAAATCCAACACATACCGGTGAGTACGAGGCGATGTATCGTAAGGACAAGTCTGTTTATCTCTGCTAAATTAGGCGCATCCTTGACACAGTTCCGACTGCCGCTGGGCGAACTGGTTGCGCAATCGTCGCCCTTAGCGATAACACATAAGTTGCATCTCCTACTGCCACAATGTGACTAGGCGAGTTAAAAGCGTCTATTTCATTATTGTTCATACACTTTCTATAAATGTTAATGACTCAGAAGCACATTTGAATACCGGAAGTGATATGGAAACATTCCCATTATTGTTATACAATAATTAAATATATTTTGTTGCACAAAGTATAAAGAATATTTCGATCATACTAGGAATTTCCATTTTGAATCAGTTCGACTTTACTCAACTTGATAGAGGTTGTTCACATATATTGTATTAAGATCACAAAGATAAGGAACAAACAAAATTCATTGGAAAAACTACCATTAAACCATTTAACGAATGTGCTATTTCTGTAAAATAGGTCACCGCTGACAACGAGCCAAAACCGCAACAATTAATCAATGACTCGATAGTACTTGTAGACGTAATCGATGTATCTTTGTTAACAGGTGAGGATATACAACGTGAAGACGAACAAGGAGACATGCTCGACGTATCCCATAGAAGTGCACGAGAGCTGCGGATGCTGCAGCCTGTCGCCGGAGGAGTGCGGGGCGCCGCGGGTGTACAATCCTCGTAAGTGCAGCTGCCAATGTCCCAACCTGGAGGAGAAGCGGAGTTGCCACAGGAAGGTGCGTAAGATGATGGATGTCTGTGCACTAACGCAGCTGTAACGCCGGCACGCATGTCACGCCGACAGGCTCATAACAAAACGCTTGCAATTCAATGTTCCGTTTCTTTTTTTTTACATAAATTTTTATTCTCGTTTATTTTTAGCTCTCATTACTATCACATTCAATCATTAAATTTATAATTACTATATATTGAGCTTTAATTTTAGCTCCAAAGTTTGAAGCTTTTAAATTAGCTTTCTTAATACCCTGCTGTTTACAACGGTTTTTGATATTTCAAGCATTTTTTCTAAATTGCAACAAGTCTTAATTGTTGACTTAGCTTTATTGTTTTCAATGAGTTTTCAGAAATATACTGCATATATAATATTGAGAATTTAATAGTAAATAATACAGCTATAGTTTTTGTGTTTGCATGAATTCGTTAGACTTTCCCAAATTATTCAGATTTAATTCTCATTCTTATCATTACCATTTTTGATGAGCGTGTGCCGTGCCGATATCCATTGTCTTACAAAATACTTCTGTAACAGATTTTAAAATAACTCAAATATTGGTTGCTTTTTATTATTTCGCTTAAGTTTTTGTTTTGCTAAACACTTACTACAATATATATTATTCTTTATCTCCCATTCTGTAAATTTTTTTTTAATGGAATTGATTAGAATTCGCTTTTTGCGACAGTCTTGGCAGGCGAAAGTTATGAAGAAAAAAACGATCTTTGTTTCCGAACAGACTTTTTCTTTGTTACAGCGGAACCAGAATATGAAGTGGAACCGGTATAAATGTACTTGTGAAGAAAAGAGGCAGACCAGGAGGGGACTTCCGCCCGGTTTCTGACTTAAGCTCAACGGTGATTTATCAAAGGAAAAACTCTCTGAAGTAAAAACAGAAGAAATAGACTATGGACATTTAGTATTAGTTACTCGTGCGACTGAATTAAGTGTATGTCCTTATGGAAATCGTATTAATGAAATCCAAGCAGTATTATAGATATAAGTTAATTTATTTGTTTAGATTGTAAGATGTATTGTGGGACCAAATAGTGCTGTGACTCGCTAAGCAGTTCCATGAAATTTGCTCCTTGTTCTTAAATTTGAAATCCTACTAGTTGTACATTATTTATTCTAATAGTTATTTTAACAGCTTCAATTTCTTTTAGCGTGACTTTGTCTAGATAGTAATTCGGTATTAGGACATCACGACTCAGTATTTGCTAGGTACGTAAGCGCGGAATCGGCGCAATTCCTAAATTGTGATATAGTTATTCCAATAGGTTATTCTTTAGTTTACAATAAGGCATTTACTTAATAGTTAATAAGAACATTTGCTTCTAGTCAGAAGGTTCTTTTGAGTGTATTTATTTAAATTATTTTAACATCGATTTGTAAATTAGCTCTCTTTATCAATTTCCTGTCCTCGTTATTTTGATAAATTAAAATGTTTTCGGTTTTATTTATAAGGGTCCTAGTCTGAATTGTGCCAAAGGCATGGAATCTCCCTTTGTATTCTAAATTAATTTCTTAATTTATTAATAGCTTTTAAGAAGAGCTTCAAAAGCTTAAAGTGATTGAATCACATATTGTGTAAGTAAACAATTTTTTATTCCTAATTTTAATAAATTTGTACTTAATTTTTTTAAGGCAATCTTTCATTACTTTACTCTTTCTCTACGTGATAATGATTCACGAAAATGACTTGCCAGAGTGAAATTTTTCGGTGACATTACTCATCAAGATACGACGTAGTTAAAAAGGTCAGTCACCGTGACATCTATGCCGACTGCTGACGCGGGCAGGCGCGCCAATACTAGTTATATCCACATTATTCTAGTCACATACAATCCAAACAGTTCAAGATTTGTAAACGCATTTACGTCTTAGTTTCTGTTGTTCATATAAAGCAATAAATTAGTTTAAATATTTATCAAAGCGAAAGTTGCTAGCTTATCGACAGCAGGTGATGCAATCGTAGGTGATTTACATGGAACCAAATACCTTGATATGAAACATACCAACCATACGTTAAAATATACGTCTAGAAAATACTAGTACATAATACCAGATGAAATTTCTACTGTTACTTTCATAATTATCATTGTTTGGCGTTCTGCTAGGACGACTACCAACCTCACAGTCAACGAAAATTTGCATAACTAAATTCTTCTGCTCATTTTTAGTTTCAGTCTGCCATTTTATGATCTTTGACTTAATGTAGCTTAGTACAGTATCTCACAGGAGAGGCGTGACGGAGAAGTAATCTGCGCTTCATGGGATTACGGGAGCTACTTCAGCGGCTTCAGCTACTACATCGGTGACTAAGTTTCTAATTGCCGTAATTAGTAACTGTCGAATTTATATCGTTGTTTATATCGTTTGTTATAAAGTTGCCGGTTTCACCAACTGGCAACGGAAATGTTATTCCGCACCGTCCCTCCATTTCCCTGCCCACCAGTGTTGGCTTGTCCTGCTCAAGCTAAACGTATCGTTGTGAGTTGTGAGTACTTGCGCAGCGTACGAGTGGAAAATGGCGACGTAACACAATGAGAAGAGAGATCGGGCTATTTAGTTGTGACAATTGACAACTTTTAAAAAGATAGTTGCCCCGTCTGGATGTTGACCAACCTTATGGTTATTGTTCGGTTGTTGCCACTAATGTGTAGATAAATTTGACAGTTTTGTCAGTATTTGCGTTGTTTAATACATTGTATCTATTAAGCCGTCATTAATCCGAATTAAATTTATATGACAAGTATATTAAGATTCAAACTTGATATAACACAAAGGAAAGAGAAAGACGAGAAGAGTTAAATAAGAATTAATTATTTTATACACGGCTGTATATAGAAATTATATATGTATACATACGGCTTGTAAATAAATAAACAAACGATGACACAGACTTTCGGCGCGAGTACGTATTTTTACATACTGCCTATGTATCCACACGTGCTCTTTTAATTAGAGGTTAGATGAAAATGTACTAAACACACACAATTATAATACCCTCGTAATTTAGTATGATCCTTAAATTAAATTATGTAACGTTTATCTTTCTTAAATGGAAATTATTAGGCATAAATATATTTTTAATATTTAATCAATACTTAATCACGGTATATCAAAAGACGTGTAATTCATTTAACAGTGGTAGAGTCCGCAACAACAAAATCTACTGCACGAATGGGCCGGCTCGACCGGTGAAATACCACGACCTCACAGAAAACAGGCGTGAAGTAGAAGTATTCTGCGTTTCGTCTGATGAGTGAGGTACCGGAGGCCTAATTTCAGTCCTCTTCCCCTTCCCGCCCTTGCCTCATACGGATAGGATGGGAACGGGAAGAATTGGACGGGGAGGGGGTTGTCGGAGATAAGGAAAAATCCTTTTTCCAGTGTATCCCCCTTGTCCATTAAGGAAGACAACGCATCTGCAACACATTTGCTTGTTGCGGATGTCTATGGTTAGCGGTCACTTAAACTTCACGTGATCTGCTTGCTCGTTTGCCACCTTTTTCCATAAAAAAGACGTTAATAGTAGGTGCAATATGTATTTACGTGACAGGAATATCTCCTATACAGATATGCCACCTGTTGAGGTCTCTTGCGGTCTAAAAATGTATCGCTATGTTCTAATTTAAAGGTTGGGGTATAAGACAATGAAATACTCCACCGAGCAGGGTAGCTAGGCACAGTAGGTCTGGCCATAAACAATAACTATTAAATACTAGCTGTGCCCCGGGACTTCATCTGCCACACCGCACACTAACCATAGTGTGTTAATATAAAGTGATATTCGCCACAATAAAATATATATAATATAATATACTTGTAACTGTTCATCATTGTGACGCGATGTGTGCAGCCAAAGACAATTTATATTGTACTAGTGATCCGCCCCAGCTTCGCCCGGGGGACCGTTTCGGAATCTGTACGGAACAACGTCTTTTATATATGTAGATATGCACCCTTAAAAAAACAAAACGTATCCCACGGGAACCGTACATTTATCCAGGATAAAAAAAGCAACCTATTCCAGATTGTAATCTATCCCTGTACCAATTTTCATCCAGATCCGATGAGCCGTTTTTGAGTAAAAGAGTAACAAGCATCCATACATCCACACAGATAAACAATCGCATTTATAAAATTATAGCGTCGAAGAAGCTAGATTTTTTTATTTTTTGACAAACATTTTTTTTTATTTTTCGTAATATTTTTTTTCATAAAAAGTATCCTGTTCCTTCTAATACCTCCAAAGAATATGTGTACAAAGTTTCATGTTGATCGGTTGAGTGGTTTTGACGTGAAAGCGTAACAAACTTACATTCACATTTATAATATTAGTAGGGATAGTGCTGTCGTAACCAAAACGGACACACTTGAGAAAAATACTTCATTGAACCAACACGTCATTTGCCCGCGCCATTACATCTCACCGTTATTTTCCTTTTTGCTGTGCTGTGTTAGCGTGATGTTAATTAGCCTATATCCTTCTTTAAATTTGGACTGCCAAATGCAAAATTGAATTTTCAAATCCAATTGGTAGTTCCTAGGATAGGCGCGTTCAAACAAATGAATTCATTAGTTAATCTCTCGCGTACACAAGCTACTGAAGATCTTAGATTCAATGCTACTGCGAAGATGACAAGACTCACCAATCCTTGTTATGGGAGTTCTTGGTTTTTATTCTAGTAGGATATTTATATTTGGGCGAAGCATAGCGTACACCAGTGATAGAAATACTTTTTAACGCCTTAGTAATTTAGGAACGAATGCTTAAGTCCGGAATACCCATGAAACTAAATACTATAAGTTCTCACCGTTTCCCGAAAACGTACCCGAGTCTATTCGTGAATAGCATGGTCGGATACAGCACGCTGCAAGCGCGCAGGGACATCGCCCTTGTGCGAAAGGCGCGTGCTGCGCGACGCGGTGTGCCAGCCGGCCGCCCCTTTACTTCGAGCCCTCAGCTGGAACTAGCCTAATAAGAAATGCGCCGATCTCGCGTGCAAGGCGTTAAATATAATATCTAATTATATATTTAGCAAGCCGAAGTTGGCAGAAGTTTTAAGAAACAATTTAAATCCTTACCAGGATCTTTAAAGATTTGTTTTTTTTTTAGATTAAGATTAACGCCATCTACATGCTAAAATTTAAACAACAATACATGTTTCGGAACTATTATTTTAAAATACTTTTTAATGTATAGTCTATATAAAAATATCTTGATATTTAAGCGGATTATGTTCTTATAAGATAATTAATTCCTTTACAATAAAATCAGTTAACGATTCGGTATCGAGGTGAATTCCCCGGTAGAGAATCAATCAATTTTTATCATATTTAAGCCGGAGTGAAATGGCACGAGGCGACGGATTAAAATGCAATTCCAAGAAAGGTCAGGGAGAAATCTGATCTTATGTCGTTTAAATTTTCCGGGAAAATACTAATATGTATGTGAGAACGATCGAATGAATCAAGACTAATTATGAGCGAGATTATTTCAACATTTTTAATCAACTGTAAAACACAACACCGCTTATTTCAAAGCGTACGCTGGAGAAGACTAGTGACCCGCCCCGGCTTCGCCCGGATACCACTAATTATGTTGATCCGATCGCTACCAAACACAGGAATGTGCCAATCTGGACAATCCCTGTAAATTTCATCGAAATCGGTTCAGCCGTTTCGGAGTCTATAGGGAACATACATACTTCGCTTTTTATATACTATTTTTTTTTCATAAAAAGTATCCTATGTTACTTCTAGTACCTCCAAGTATATCTGTACAAAGTTTCATGATGATCGGTTGAGTAGTTTTCGCGTGAAAGCGTAACAAACAAACTTACCTTCACATTTATAATATTAGTAGGGATGCTCTGCCGATCCAGAATGTACCTAGATGAACTTGAAGACTAAATAGATATAAAAATGAATAAAATTGATGTATTGGAATCATCTCCCTGCCCTTTTCCCACTTTTTATTTATGTGGGATCGGTACTATATAATCGTAGTGCAAGCTGTAATAAGTTTTGGCTACAGTTATACTGACGCCAACCCTCCTCCTGCAAGTATATGAAGTATTATAAAATTATAGAAGTAATTGACTAATATTTCTTTTAATAATTCACAACCAAGCTTAATTTTGATTGGAAATGGATTGGCTCGAATGTCGGATTCGAATTCAATACCATATTGTGTAGTGTTTCGCAGTCCGTAAATTGGTTCTATTGGTATACTATCGTGATATATCAGATTGTTGATTATTAAAGAATTATTTGAAGATATGTTCAAAGTGCGCTTGCTAAGCTTAGAATAGTGTAAAGATACAAGCTGTATCTCTCGGCAACAAAAATACAGCCAAATCTGAGTGTAAGGAACAATCAAGCGATTTGACTCGTAGTGTAGGCGGGCAGTCCTACAATAGCCATCTGGCCGCGCTATAATCTTCATGTAAACGTTTGTTCGCATCGTAATGGCGCGCTCCCCGCCTCGTCTATTCCAGTATCGAAATGCGGTTAATTCTAAAGGGCAGCTGCTACTACAACTAACAAACTTGCAGCAGCGTAGCGGAGTGCTACAAGGCTACGGCCGTAGCATTACTCACTGCTATTTCTGGACGCCTCCCAACGTTTACTCGCTGTAGTTAAGTAAAGTCTTTGATCCGTTATTTGTGACTATTTTAAATATATTATATTACTATTCGTTTTCCAAATAATTCATATACCTATTTAGTATTGTACAGCAGGACGTATGGACGTATGGACGAACTTATATCGATCAGATGACATACTAAAGAAGGGCGATATAAAGAGTATCCGCTTGTATTCGTAGATGTATGAAGGCAGAAGAAGCGAGTGAGGTGTGCCAGGATCCCGCCAAATGAAATCTCCAATCCCACGATCTCTGCCTTCCCCTCTGGGTGAGACGTAAGCGCATATTTATAGAGGAGGGGATAAATAGACGAACGAATATTATCACCTCCTCCGTGAAATCCAAGGAGGATCTCCGCTCAAAAAAGAGGACCAGAACTAGGCCTCTATCATTTCACTCATCGGACGAAATCTTTACAAAGAAACGTTAAATTACTTCTACTTCACGGCTGTCTTCTGTTAGGTCTTGGTATTTGACAAATCGATCTGCCCTACCAGTGTAACAGATGTTGTTGCGGGCTCCACCACTGTTGCGTACTTAGTTCCCTGCCACACAATGACCTTACAATATGATATCACTAAAACATGTATGTGTCATACAGATTATTTAAAAATACAGTAAATTAACAGTATTTTTTATTATGTAACCTTAACTAGCAGTTTATTACATCCATTACGGAACTAAGAGCGAATAAACCGTCGAAAAAGCTGCAAATCGTCTATTGTTGAATCGCCGCGCGTGCGAAGTCGCCGAGGAAAAACATTCGAAAAAAGTAACATTAGGTAAAAACTCAGTTATTCCCCAATGCGTATATTCCAGATATAAAAAAGCATAGAGACAAGTGGAAACTGCGTGTCTGTAGAATATTAATTAGACGGCAACACTTTGATGTGGAACTGGTATTGAGTTTATTACAAAAACTACAGCATTTTTAAGTATTACAGTTCAAATCATATGTCACATTATTTATTTATAATCAAGATAGGCGAAGGCAAATCAATTAATATGTACAAGACATTAATGAACGGCGATGATGTTTCTGGGAAACTTGTATAATATGTTTTGGTTCCAGATTTTAAACTGACGTGAAGATCTCAATTTAAATCACATTTAGGATGTAAGATTTGAAGAGTTTTGTTTAAATTGTGAATTACTAATTCATTCGTCAAGATAACATTGTGATTGGTTATGATTTCAAATATTTTAACAGTGGCAGAGCCCGCAACAACAATATCTGTCGCACGAGTGGGCCGGCTCAACCGGGGAAATACCACGACCTCACAGACAGGCGTGAAGTAGAAGTACTCTGCGTTTCGTCTGGTGAGTAGCGTGCCGGAGGCCTGATTTTAGTCGTTTTCTCCTACCCATCCTTTCCTTGTAAGGATAGGATGGGCAACGCATGAGCAATTGCTTGTTACGGATGTCTATGGGTAGCGCTCACTTAAACGTAAATAAATATGCATTCCCGCTCGTTACCCTAAGATGTAGGCCGAGATTACGGATTCCCATTTGCTGCGATCCTGGTCCACCTCTCTCGTACTTACTATAACAAATCTGTATGTCGTAGAAGGCGGGGCCTCAAACAAACTAATGACAAACCGGTGCACGCGTCACTCATCAAACAGAGGCCGGCCCATGCTCGTGACATACCGACTACTTGGTACTGTGTCATTCTGCAAATATTTGTGTTAATTTTTTGATCAAATATTTAAAAAAAAAACAAACAAACTCATATTACGCAAGTCCAAAAACAAACTGCGTACAATTTGATGACGATATGTACATATAAAAACTGCTTAAAGCCGTTAATTTTGAAGGACTGATTCCGCTAATTCCTTAAGTAGGTTCTCAGACAATGGACAGGAACCTCATTATAGTTATGTATTTCAGTATGCACAGTCAACATGAATCATTAAATTTTAATCGGCGCCAAAGCGAGTACCAACTGTAACGGTTGGGGACGTGAAAATCTGATGGATGGACTGCTACAAGAACATCTCTTTCCTGTTCCACATCTACACACTTCTCTCCTGTTTCCTGCAAAGCATTGACATCTCTTTTTGATTGCAGATGAGCTGCGTGTTCGTTAGTACCAAGGGAATGTTATATTGCACGGGCCGGAATCATTTGTGAGAAGTTAATCTGTAAAACACATCCGGTTATGATGACTCAGTGCGATTCGTCTCGCCTAGCACGCGAGGTGTATCCCACTGACACACTTACACGTCGCCGGCTTCATGCCAGATTAAATCTAATGCGATTTGTTCCACTTAAGTAAAAGTAACTTAACCAATGATCATAGTGTCATAATTAATAATATCCCAAGAGTGAGCGACGACCTGACCCTCGTGATTTTATAAAACTCGAAAGTTTATCTGTTACAGATAAAAATGATCTACGTTTATAGGTTATGTAATGTTTTTTTACAAGAAAAGGAGGCAAACGAGCGGCGGGAACACCGAGGTGATCAACGACGCCCATGGACACCCGCACTGCAGACGCGTTGCCGGCCTTTGAGAAGATAGGCTCGCTTCTTGAAGGACTCTAAGTCGTACTGGTTTGCGATAGCACCGATGTAAGCTTACATATTTGCTATTGCGAACTAACAGTGAAGGCGGTATTACGACGTCTTCGTCTTCACTGAGACTGGTCTGTCCACGCAGGAACTCTTAACACAAGCGTTTGACAGTACACGGCCAATCCATAATGTTTTACACACAATTTTATACACTGTGTTGTTCGAACTTGGCCAAGAAAGTGATTTTAGCGAGCGCTAATCATACTATATTCTTTCTGGAATATTCGAAATGTCAAATATAGTTCTTTTTTCTTAGGGAAGTTGCCTCTAGATAGATATGGAATACTATCCTCTAGGCTACTAGAAGATAGTGGTAGAACCCGCAACAACATCTGTCTTACCTCACAGAAGACAGGCGAGTATAAGTATGCTTCTGCGTTTCGCCTGATGAGTTAGATGCCGGAGATCCAATTTCAGTTCTCTCCCATTTCCCATCCTATCCTTATTAGGAAAGGGGAAAAGGTTGAGAGGGAATGAACAAGGAAATATACTTTTTCATGTCTTTCCCATCTTCTGCCTTTTAAGAGTAGGCAACGCATCTGCAACTCATTTGCTTGTTGCAGATGCCTGCAGGTAGCGGTCACTTAACATCAGGTGGCCCGCTTGTTCATTTGGCACTGTCTTCCATCCAAAAAAGATTGTTTTTTCAAGAGGGATATCATTATCTTTAAGAATTATACAAATCAACAAATTAAATTTCTTTACTTAGATCCGGATGCACTAAACATCCCTACTAATATTATAAATGTGAATGTAAGTGTGTTTGTTACGCTTTCACGCGAAAACTACTCAACCGATCATCATGAAACTTTGTACACATATTCCTGGAGGAAAATACAATAAAAAGCGAAGTATGTATGTTCCCTATAGAGCTATATACTCTGATACGGCTGGACCGATTTCGATGAAATTTACAGGGATTGTCCAGATTGGCACATTCCTGTGTTTGGTAGCGATCGGATCAAAATAATTGTAGCGGTACCCGGGCGAAGTCGGGGCGGGTCTCTGGTAATTAATAAATAACGGTTAACAATTTTATTTAAAAAAAACTGTCGCGCATCAGTCGCACTGCGTTCGGGTAATACCATGTCCGGCCTTGTCACCACAAAAAAGCCTTTAAGACGAAGTTAAATATTTAAGTTTTTTTCTTATGTTTCCAACTACTTTATGCGTATAAATTGAGTGATAGATTCCACGAGGAGGAAATAATTCTATGGTTACAATATTGTCTCAATTTGCCAATCATTATATTGATATTATATAAGGAAGAGGTGGCACCAACGGGAGCTTTATAAATGACCTAGACCGATCATGGATGAACCAAAATGTGACAAAGCACAGCCTTCTACATAAAGATCGTCAACCCACCTATTACAAGTTTAGTTCTGGGTTTTAGGAGTAGCAGCATTCATTTAACATCTGGTGAATCGATTACTGGTTTCCCTCTCTCTTCATAAGAGACAAAAATGTTCAAAAAAGTTCCTCCTTCACATCATGTACCTGTAGGCCAGGAAGCAAGGAGGTGGAGAGTATAAGATATTGAAGATTACACCTCAAACACTAGATGCAAAGTTGAACACTTATTTCATCTACATCGCTAGGATTATGAATGTTGGTATCGATGGCGAATGTCCATAAGTGCCAACCAGACGCACGTCAACAGAACAGTCGCAGGTGCTCGGCGAGCCTAAAACCAATGTCATTTCGTATGATCATTGTTTTGATAACACGTCAAACAGCTTTCTGTTTTTTACTCTATGTTGATGCATACATGTCGTAGGAAAACAAACTTCGAGCAAAAATGTTTTAGCGCTCCGCAAACAGATGTCACGAGCAAATGACTAAGCCGCAAAAATAATTTGTGACTCGTATTAGACAATACGACGTTTCTCGTTGCATCTTGTTAAACTTAACGTCATAACGGCGACGTCACGCAAGATTCTAAAGATAACGGTAGAATTGAGTAAGGCGCGAGGAATTCGAATCTACGTACGTACGGTTATTATGCCGCGTATAAAACAGTTGTAAATCTCGTAATTATAAACAATGAATCACGGGTTCGGGACCAGAACTATGTTTGTTGGTTTAGTCATGGCCATTCGGGACGGAGCACCGAGCTCTTAGAGCCACTTGGTAGCGAAGAGGTCCAGTAGGAATCCGTCAGTATTAGGATTAGCATAATTTTAATATAGAAGCCATATCAGCTATTGTGTAACATCGGATCTAATGCGTACGGATGTCCAAAGTCCGATAAATTACAAGATACCCCTACTAATATTATAAATGTGAATGTAAGTTTGTTTGTTACGCTATTACGCGAAAACTACTCAACCGATCATTATGAAACTTTGTACACATATTCTTGGAGGTATTAGAAGTAAAATAGGATACTTTTATGAAAAAAAATAGTATATAAAAGGCGAAGTATGTATGTTCCTATCGGATCAACATAATTAGGGGTACCCGGGCGAAGCCGTGGCGGGTCACTAGTAATAATTAAAATGTCATTATAATTACGTTTCACTTTAAAAACGTCCTCTATACTTACAATATTACTACTAAATAGCTATTGCCTGCAGAATCAGCGCTTGAGGAACACACATTTTAACAGTGGTAGAGCCCGCAACAACGGTGAAATACCACGACCTCGCAGAAGACAGGCGTGAAGTAGAAGTACTCTGCGTTTCGTGTGATGAGTGAGGTGACGGAGGCGTTATTCTAGTTCTCTTCCCATGCTTTTATGAGGCCTGTAGGACGAAGCATTTGACCAGGAAAATAAATAAGAAAACGATTTTTTTTGGTTTATCCCCTCCTGTCCATTAAAGGTAGGCAATGCATGTGCATTATCTTGTTGCAGATGCTTACGGGTGGTCACTTGAAATCGGATGGACCGCTTGCTCATTTGCCTCCTTCAATTATAAAAAAACAGACCTAAACGTATGGCCAAAATAGTGAATCATCTATTAGTTAAAGGGCGGATCGAAGTTCGCCGTAAATTATATTTTCATTTTTGGGACGATGATTAGAGAATTCTTAAGGGCATTCTTTAATTTTACAGTATAAACAGAATATAGACAGAATACATAATTTTAATGACGTATATCTACGTATATCTCTATCTTTCTCTCTGGAAAAACTGAGATAACAATATGTTTTGTGTGGATGTTTTGGCAGTGTTGAAAGTCTTGAAAGATGTTTTAAAAAGTCAGTAATTGTTCTCACTGCTCGTTCTTGTACATTCACATGTGATCGATAATGAAAAATGTTTACGTGAGTGCCGACTCTCGGAACGCCAGACAACACGGCGCCTAGGTTTAATATAGCATTCTTAAATCTTTCTAGACTTATGTTTTAATATTTATGTATAGTTAGCGCAATGAATTATAACTCCCGAATGACACTCTTGACTCAGATAGTGTAAATAAAGTTATCCAAGCACTATCTTCGCTTTGCTACCGTAACAACTTTTATTAATAATTGAGCTGTTATCTAGCTAATTATTGTCACCTAAAAGTACGCTAGAATTATTATTAAGTCTTAAATATTTTAAAAATGATGAAAAATAGTCATAGACGCTAATAGACGATAAAACAATTGTAATTACTAAATCGATATATAAACAGAAACAAGTCGACAAGTTTATTTTAATTTTTCCATAATTACCCTTTGAGCAACCTTGAGCTTCAAAGTGAGGAGCGACGTCTCTATTTGTCACTGGCAACACACACTAGTCATAGACTTTCCTCTTGAGACACTGTGGTTTTGTACAAGGATAATTTCCCGCTGGCTGCCCAACCGAATTCGATTCCGCTTTTGGTATTTGATATTGCTATAATAATAACTGATATTTCTTCTTTGTATGTTTTAGAAGACGTTAACTCTAACAAGGCAGCTTGTGAATAAAACACATCGAGATTTTGTGAGAATTATATTTTGCAATTCGTTTCTCAATGTTGCATTTGATTGTTTTATATTTAATCATATCTTTGTATATGTTTACCGGTAGTTTCCATACGCAATGCACGTGATTATTGTAAGAAAATATATTTCTTTATTTCTATATACTGAAGCGTAACCTTAAATGGTAAAATCGCTGGCGCAGCTCGCGCGTCATTAACCCGCCAGAGCACGAATTATTTTAGACTTGCAACACTCGAATTAGCGCGCGTACTAAATATGTTATTTTTAAACGTAAACAATCGTCTTTAATTAGGAACGGTTCAACGGAACGCGCGTGGGCGTGGCCGCGTGGAGGATCACCTGCACTGTTTGTTTGCCTTCGCTGGCGATCGGACGTGTTTGTTTGCTGAGCTTAGATTTATTGCATATCCATTGCGATCGCTGAAAGACACGGTTCTTTAAACCGATTAAACGCAATCGATTTGCTGAGTCGAGCTTTTATCTGACCATTGGATTTGGACTAATATGAAAACTAATCGAATGTATACTTTAGGACTTATAAACACATGGAGGGAATTTTTTTAACTCGTATGTGGAAATAGCACTCATGGTAAATATACTAATAATACATCTTTATCATCTTAAGACTAAATCAGTTCACTACTGGACAAACGTCTCCCGCAGTTTGCGGCCCTCCGCGCACCGCATCCAGCGACATATCACAACGAATTATAATTAATTTACCTACAATTTTTAATTTCCTTCTTTCAATCCTCTTCCCTTTCCCACCCTTTCCTTTTTCCTTTCAAGGATAGGGTGGGAACGGGAAGAGGATTGGACGGAAATTAAAAAGGAAATATCCTTTTTTTCTTGTCTATGCCCTCCTATGACCATAAAGGTGGGCAACGCATCTGCGACACATTTGCTTGTTGCTGATGTCTATGGACAGCGCTCAATTTACATCCGCTTGTTCAAATTTCTAGATCAAATTTTATATTGAATTTAAAACCAATAAGTAATACGTAAACCATAATTAAGAAACAAAAATTGTAGAGAGATTATTACAGCAAAAAACTATTCAAAATTATACATTTCAATAATATTCGATAAATATTTTGTAAATACTACTACGTAGAAAAATCCAAAAATAAAAACAATTACGGAATTATGATTATTAGGTAGCAATTGACATTAAAAGGAGCGGGAATCCGAGCGGTGAAAGCGAATTTCGCGAGGTTTTGAGTGACCTCTCTCTCATCGTTGCGGCCAGTGGAAAATCCCTCCGGCAGCGGCGATGAGGCACGTATTCACATTTTTAAGCCCACGAAGAATATTTCTATAGTTACTCATTTGACCAGAACCAAATTCCATGATACTGATGTGTTCTGTGTAAGAGTGAGCGCAGAAACACTTTACAAGCAAATAATTTTAGTTGCGCGGCCCACGTCAGTACGTTCCAGTATCTACATATTTCGATCAAAACAGGTTTTTTCCTTTGAAGAAGCATAATTATAGATTCGAAAAGTTATTATTGGGTGCGTGCGAAACATGCGACGAGAGAATCACGCCCCGACCATGACAGGGGCTTTGAAAAAAGGCGGAGTCATCGAAAGATATCCTGTCCTCTGGAAGAAAGATGGGATTATGTGGGCTCTTACCCACACAAAAGACCCCTTGGTGGCTATTCGGACCCTCTGCACGATACTGAGGAGACAATAAATTCCCTTGTGCTCCGGCAACGCAGGGCCACGCCGTGTTGCGGTCCGCCCGACCACCAACACCATAGTGTTACTAACGAACAATTTATTACGTTCATGGAATGTCGTTCGTACACAAAACGAAAATGAAAGGTTCTTTTCTTGCCTGCTAATGAAGTGGATTCGGAACTAACTAACTGAACGCTCAAAGAGTACACACCTGAATAAAAAAATGGCATATTCTATCAGTTTTTAATCTTTATAAGCCATGTTACACGCCTAAAGTAAATACACAAATATGAAATCATACCCGTTACCCCGATCGGTAGGCAGAGATCATGGATTTCAATTTGGCGCGATCCTGGCACACCTTTCTCGCTTCTTCTACATTCATACATCTACGCATACATGCTCGTCGTTATGGATGCTCCTCACACTTTTTTAGGAAGCCACGAGTGATATAAGTTTTCCTTGGGTGTCCCCTACCAACATTGGCGCTCACTTTTGCAACATAAATTTGTTTCGCTATTCTCTCTTCATTCATCTTTTAACGTGCCCGAACCATACTATATCATATAACGGAGTGACGGGAATGCTTTTGCACACATCTGCAGTCCCGCGTGCGCTAGATGCCAAGGTAGCTCCGTCTCTGGGGAGGACGAGCCTCCCCAATTATACTCCAAAGAGGCCTGCCGGAACTCCAAAAGCACCCTCTAACACTTACTTTTGTCGTTGGTGACGGATTCCCCCGAACCCGTCACCCGAATTATAGAAAATGACTTTCAAGGCTCCCAGAGGCGGATCTGGTCTTAGGCTACACCGCTGACTGCGAATGGTAACTCATCAACGTCGCATCTGCATTGCGACCCCGTTGAGTCGCGGAAGACAGAGATGGTGGAACACCACCAATCATCTCCCTTCGCGACTCTACCTCGACTGCGGAGACGAGAGATAGCGGTCTACCCGCAGACCTACAGCTCGTCTCCAATGTGGATTCAAACCAGTCTACCTCGAGCAACCATCTCTGGATAGCCCTGGATTCATCTTGGTTCATCGTGGGTGACCAGCACACGGCTAATAAACCCCACCGCCACGATATTAATTACCTATTATAACTAGGAAACGTTTCCAGCAACCGAATTTGTAATCTATTAAGCGGATCGAATTGTAACAGTAATGGAATGTTCCACATATCACGCGATGTTGTACGAATAAAACGAGTAACGTATCGCCTCTTACTCGAAACTGGCCTTGTGTAAATAACTACCGTGTAGTGATCAAATATATGAATGAACGGCGATTAACGGCCACCTGGATCCGAAGTAAGGGGAGCGCGCGGAATTCTTGGCGGTATATCAAACGGAAACGGTAGGAATTCTACCGTACCGATAAGTTTCACCGAGAGCGGTATCGACTCATTGTCGAAATATTTGGTGTATTTGCAACCCATTTCTAATTCTGTATGTTCTAATAATGCTGAAGCATCGCCTATTTCTTAATAGATTATCGATCGTAGTTGAGATTATTTCAGACGCGCTATTCTTGTTATTGCTAGTATTAGAAGGATATTTTGTGTATCAGTGTTTGAAATTTCAGTCCCTTTGATTCTGATGTCATCACCGTCACATTACAGACCTATGAAGCACGATGCATGAAGGAAGTAGTTGAAACCTACTCAGTAACAATATTATCCGAGTTCAAATTTAATGCTTGAAATGCTTTCTTAGTAAGTTAAATTATTGTGTTGCCAGAGCCAGAGGCCCTAGTGCTTCGGGAGCCGAAGCGGGGATTTCTGTACATCCTTGAGCGCGTCTGATCATATCGGAGGCATATTGCACCCTATATTAAGTAACCTACACCACAAATCAGTCGTCTATGTAGAGGCGCGTGCTTAGGGTAGCCCATAGAGCTGTAAGAAAAACATCAACAATTGGACAAACTCGAACGCGAGTACAACATATCTATGGTATAAATATGATTGGGATAATGTGACATAAAATAATCTGACCAGACCAAATCAACAAAAACCACCTCTTAAAGTAAAAATGTTTCTTTCATTTTACCATCTAATCTTTAAAATCCAACAGGTCCCTTTGATTGTGACAGAGGTCACTCTTTGCTTAGAGGAGGCATTTACAGCTACACCGGGCTCGAGGCGGCAGGGCGCCTAGCCTAAGCCTCTTTAAGACTAAGCTCGAGGGCTCCCTCCGTATAGGGAGCTTCGGCTCGGGCTGTTACTTTATTATAACAGGATTGGGAGGCCGCCGAATTCTTACGTCGCTTCGGTGGACGCTCCACGGAATGATTCGGCTTAAGGACCCCCGAGAAGGAACCTCGGCTTAGGCTGTCACTCATTACGGTTTAGCATTCCGATTAGAGTGTGCCCGAGAGGGCCGAGCCTCGGCTCGATCGGTAGGTATTATCGGATGACTCCAACAGGTTGCCATGACACTTGAGGATGTATACTACTTTAGCAGCGATATCGCTAGTAGAAAACAAAACTTTCGAAATGTCACGTGGTCTATAGTTAGCGAATCGAAAAAAGGTGTACAATATTGAACTCTATTCCATCGACAATTTAGTAAACGTCAATCCATAAAAAACGTTGACAGGTGACAATTTTGGCAAGCGATTATTATCGCAAAACGATATTAGTTATGGAATCGCTTCGGACTGAATTTACTTTGTCTAGGGGTCAGACAAAGCAAAGACTGAATCCACAAGGTAGTGTGTGAATCATAGTACTTTATAATACTAATTTTGTGTAGGAAGGTGTGGTTCTATAGACATGTCATGACCATAGACAATGAAACAGTGGTTGGATTAGTACTGTCGGCAGTAATCAAGCCGCCGAGTTCTTCAGAACATATATTAGTGCAGGGAGTAGGACAAAGATGTAAAATAAAAGCAACAGAAAATTTAATCGATGCAGATTTCATCGTAAGACCTTGACCGCTGGCTTGTTTGATAATTTATTTAGCTATACATAAATTTATCAGATTAACAAGAAACCAATAAGAATAAAAGAAAAATAAAGTAAACAGAATAAGCACTAAACAGTTAACAAGAAACCTTACCATAATTAATTTTAAACTTATTACTAGAACTAGGTCTGCGGTGGACAACGTTATTAATATATATGTATGTATATTTATACTAAACCACTTAAAAACATCTCAGTGCGTCGTAAAAATTGATCGCTTTGTATATTATTGTAATGTACTTCATTTTCTTTTATATACATTTGAGTTATTTACATATATAACATATATATATATATATATATATATATATATATATATATACATAAATTAGTGTTGTTCTGTTTTTGGCAACCTCCTAAGTACATTAAAACATCACATCAGGTAAGAAATAACAAAATGTAAAACGGGCATTGTAAAACGCATGTAAGAATTTGATTCGAAGTGATAAAACAATTTATTTGTAAATTTCGAATGAATGAATTGAGAATATTAATAATATTCTGAAACAAATGCAATTACTAATTTCCATGATTCGTTGCACTTTTCAAGGTTTTTTAAACAATATTAATTTATTTTACAAAAGGGTTATATTTTTAACTTGCAACATTGAGAAAATAATACGTGCTATTTAGAAATAAAATAAGAAATACCATTTTTAATAAAACATCAGTTCAGAGTTGCTAAACACCTAAATTAACCATTAGCACCCGAATTCTGAAAGGCTGATAAGTTAGAACTGTCAAAAAACGGATTAAATGTCATTTGAATTGCTACAAGCATGTTCAACATTTTTCTTTTATTAATTGACATTGATTTGACACATTCAACTAGACAGGCTGGTAAGTAGAATAAAAATTTGATATACCTTTCAGACAACGGGCGCTACAATCTGATTGGTACTTTACAAACTTGTGCAGTTCATCATCAAGCAGTTTGTATAGAGTTCAAAAATATCACAATCCCGTCAAATAAACCCGGCGATTTTATCTAGGTCTCATGCTATATAAATACTATTGGATAACTAACACCAAAACCTTTCGAATTAAAACACAGCCAACCCTAGTACAAAGTAACATTGGATACATCACTAGTCGAAACGTCAAAAATGTGTGGAACTGACAAGCTTAAATGTCACGTGGTCTATAGTTAGCGAATCGACAAAAGCTAGAATACTCTATCCATCGACAATTTAGCGAACTAAAGAAGCGTTTACAGGTGGCACATTATGACAAGCGATATCGCTTGTATACCGATAGCGCAGTTCGTTAAGTAATCGCTTCAGAGCAAATGTAAAGAGCCACATCTAGAGCCTCCGGTATACAAATGAGGTCATTCAACAAACACCGAATATAAAACCATTAAAATTCATCTTTTTTCCATAACTTATGGATTAGTCAATTATTTATTAGCACCCAAAGCTTCAATATGTAAATGTAATTACAATTTTTCGTCAATATAGTAAACAATCAATCAAGGCGGACCGATTTTTTGTCTATACGTGGAGTATGGTTTATAATGAATGAACCGAATATAGACCCGACAGCCAATTTATGATGGAGCGCTGAGCGAGGGACACATGTACGGTGTAAGACAGAGCGGTCGCCCGCGCCTATTTATTGGTGTGTAGACGCTCGGAGTACCGCGGAATTGTTAGTAAATTTAGTAAATAGGCTTGTACTGGGGGACAAAACTAATAAAACAATTGCCCTCTCAATTCAATACGGTCCGTCGTCCGGCAAAAAATAAAACGGACGTCCACAGACTGTCATATATTCTACGATAATAGTTTAAAACCGATAAAAAGGCATAACTTACAATATTTGAGGCACTTACATTATTACCTCCATAAGTGAGGTGGCACTTGACTTTCTTTTCTATTCTATCCTACTTCTTTTTCTTTCTACGAACATGCTTGTAACTTGTTTTGTGTCGATAGTACTTATGAACGACGGATGTTAAGTGTACATCTTTAGGATGCAAGTTACTCTAACATACAGTAAAGCCTTTTAACTATGCAATATATTGGAAGGACTATTGGAGTATGCGTTTTAACTAGAACAATATCACAATTATATGAATTAGTTTAAAAACAAATATTTCACCACAAGCGGGTAGACAGAGATTAGATTTGCTATTTAATATTGGAACTCTTAATTGGTCTGGTGACATCTACAATCCTGTCGGATCAAATTAGTTTATTAAGTTATTTACAATAATTACAATTGCCAACTTAATATTGTTTCTCAATGGTGCTTGAAGATGTTTTATATAGATAAATTTTATATAACACGCACAGACAACAAGATTTCTTTATATTCCACTCGTAATCTTTGGTGATTAGTGCTTGATTTCTCATTTTAGTTTCGTAGAAAAGTAAAAAATACCAAGTTTAATTTAACATGGTTAAATTTGTTCAACAAAATATTCTCATGGAATAAAAGGCCAATGGTTTACAATGGCTGACGGGATATTTTTCCTTACTTCCCTACTTCTGATTAGGCACATAGTCAAATAACCCAATCTTACCCCTAAATAATCCCAAAGACAAAGTGTAATCGCATATTTACACTTATGTATAACAACAGAATTCCGATTTCACTATTTGGTCCCCTACAGAGTATATGACTTCACTGAACAATCACTATATTACGGAGCAGTTCCTGAACTTTAACTCCTTCAAACTGCCGTTATATTGTAAAACGCACTCAACCTTTCCAAGAACACACTGTCCATGTTTTCACCAGCGAGTGCATCATTCCTCACATCCCTATTCACTTGTTTTTCTAGCTTCATATCGTTAAGAGACTGTTGCGAGGAACTCGTTGCAAGATACCCTTTGTTCTTCTCTATATGCGTATAGACTTGTAGTTTCCCATCCGTGTTCTCAGATCTCACACTAGTTTTTTCCATTCCATCCAGCGGTGAACTACTGCGGAACATCGGCCTTAGAACTGCTAAGTCTCTGTCCTCTGTCAAGCGATCAGTATTTTTGTACACCATTTCATCGGAATAATCTTTTTTATATTCATGCAACAGTTCACTGTTTCTATATTCGAACACATCTTTGTATTTAATGTATTCAACATGTCTATTATTAAGTCCTTCCACAATGTTTGTGAATTCATCATTCATTGAGACATCTTCGTTGGGAGCCACAGTGACATTGGGTGCACCTTTTTTAGTCTGAGACTTCTTCGTTAACTTTTGAGGTGGTTTCTTATCTAACATACTTCTAAGTATTGGATTGGAGGCGGTTTTCTTAGTCGATTTATTTTCTACAGGCTTGGGTTCAGGATTGACGTCATCAGATTGAGTTTTGGCCTCTTCCAGTTTGTGTTTCTTGCCCTTGCCGTCTTTGGGTTTGGTTTTCATCTCGTCGACTCTGAGGCGAACCTTCTCGTGGATGAGCATGTGGCGGCGCAGGTCGTAAGTGTTTCGGAAACATTTCTCGCACTGCGGACACTTGTAGGGCTTACTGCCTGGAATACAAAATATTATCGTCAATAACAATGGAAATATTTTACTATTCGCTTTATGTAGGCAAAAAAAAATAATTAATTTTTGAGTGTACGTACCTGTGTGCGTGCGCATGTGGCTGAGGCGGTAGGAGGAGGCGCGGAATGTCTTGTTACAATAGTCACACTTGTAGTTACGCTCGCCGGTGTGGATGCGCCGGTGCACGTTCAGCGAGTAGCGCCGCGCGAACTCTTTGTCGCAGAACTCGCACTTGAAATGTTTCTGTAACACAACAATCTAATCATGGAACAAGCTAATGAGTTGTCTACCTTTAATGAACAGAGGGGGGATAAACTAATCCACCCCCTCCCCGCCAAATCCCCATCACGACTCATTCTAATTAGAAGAGGATGGCAAGGGGGAGAGGTCACAGATATACTTCTAGTTCAGTTGATACCCATCTTCTGTGAGATTGTGGTATCGTAGCACCGGTCAACCAGCACATTCGGGATACAGATGTTGCTCTACCACTGTTGCGTTACATTAGCACTGACCTGGTCGGAGTGTATGGAGGCCTTGTGGTACTTCAAGTCGCTCCACTGGCGGAAGCTTCGGCCGCACTCGTCGCACGCACAAGGCCGGTCGCCGCTGTGGACGCGGCGATGGATCTAAGTAGAAAATAAAACGCTATTTACTATTTCTTTGTTTACTAAATTGAAATGTTACGATCTGACCTTCAAAGCGGCAGCCGTATAGAATCCTTTCTCGCAATCCTTGCAGTAGTGTTGCTTTTCGCCGTGCATCAGCATGTGGTATAACAAACTGTTCCGGTGGTGGAATACTCTATCGCACAGTGGACATTCGTATCTCTTCACGGGTTTCTTCTTATCCCCTGCAGCTTCTGTAGTCTTCTCGTCGTGCGGCGACTCCCGCGGGATGGGTTCCGAATTGTCCGACATTATGTTTTCTGAGAAATTAGGAGTGTCTTGATTTCGTACTTCGTTTTCAAATATCCGTTGGAGCACTTCTTCTGCAAAATAAAAGTTCGCATACCCATCATTTATATATTGGTTTTTCAAAATGTGTAAGACTTTTGACATTATGTAACATACCTTTAAGTTGTGGGGACTGCACGTGCCTTGTTATAGGAGCGGGTGGGTTGACGGACGGCAGGGTTGTGGGGGGCTGCGGTTCGGGGGCGGGAGGGGGCGCGGGTGCCGGTGCGGGCGCCGGTGGGGGCGGGGCGGCGGCGTGGGACACCGCGCAGTAGTCCGGCGCGCCGCAGCCGCACATCTCACCGCCACCGTTACGCATGTACCTACAAACATTCCGATAATACTAATACGGTAAAACAATAATCTCTTACAACTAAATGTGCTCTTTGGTGAGTTTAGCATGGTGCCCACTACAACTCACCAGTGTCGGACATGCTCCTGGTGCACGTGTCCGTTCTCTACGATGAGATGCGGCAGCAGCGTGGGCTCGTACGGCTCGCCCTCCTCCACCGCCACGTGGATGCCCTCCATCAGGTCCTCCGGCTCGCTGAACTCGCCCATGTCCTCCAGCTGTAATGCCCACTACAACTCAAATATACTCTACATTTCTTTTATACTGACCTCGTTAGTAACTTCTTTGAGGAACATACCTAACAAAGAAAGGAATCATCTAAGCTGGTAAATTATCAAAACCATTAGATACACCATATATCATTAAGAAGTTATGAAAGCTTTGAATATACTAAACAGTGCCATATTTTTCCACATTCCCAAAGTTTTTGCCTCATGTTTTAAGCTACAGATTTGAGAAAACGCCATTAAAACCAGAGATAAAATAATTAATAACGGGTTCAGGACGCTACCATGGTTACCAAGATTTTGTAGTACATCATGGACATGCGTGTGTGCTAGGGTAGCCATATGTCATGGGGATGTCATGTACCAGGCGACTTAGGATTCGATATAGTCTACTTGTACCGGTCGCATAAGGGGATATGATTTAAGTGAAAAAAGCTTGTCATGTAGGAACGGAACGAGAATGAAATGTATGTGTGAAAGGGAGAGAGGGAGGTACACAAGATGGCGGAGTGACGATGTAAACGTAGTAAATAAGTAGGTAATTGAGTTTTTCTTATTTTCCCGGTCCCACATGAAATTAAGACGTAAGACAAGGCCCGAATTGGTATACCCATAGGGTATCAATCGCTATGCATATGTTAACATATTACCTTAAGATTCAAATGGGCCTCCTTGACGTGAGCATCGCACTGTCTCTGTTTCCTAAATGACTTATCACACTTTGGGCAATTATAAAAATCCAGCTTTGCAAGCGTCTCGTATAGATCCGCCTTGCCATTATCTTGAGGTAGTTCTTCTTGCCTTCCGCCAGCCATCGTGTATTGTACCTTATTGTGACACGTTAGTGTCTTGTCACTTGTAGTGTACAGTATATGCTTATCCATCGGTTGGTACATAGACTTTGGCACCGTGTTCTCCAGAGACAATTCAACAAGCGAATCGGGCAGCGTCTGTACATTATCAACCATACAAGTATTTGTCATCTGAAATAAATAATTATTTTACTATACACGTGTCAAAATTTAGACCTTCAAACATTGCTCGAAGACCACCAATTTATATTCATGGGCAATTTTGAGGATGCCCAATTTCAATCCCATCCCCCCTTCCATTCTATCCTCTAAAAAGGGTAGGATGAGGGAGACAGTGTATTGGACAGGGGATAGATAGATAGACAATTCCCTACTCAAACTCTTACAATACAACTCATCTGCAACTCATTTACTTGTCAATGTCCATCGGTAGCATATCTTGACATGAAATTAACTTGTTTTTCCTAGATTCTACACTTTAAATTTTATGCAGAAGAAAAACATTCATGTTTTAAAATTAAAGCACATCGTTTTACTAATGCCATACACAGTCTAATTTATTATACGTTTAAGATAATTAATTGGTAACCAACCTTATCAATTCCTAAATCAGGTACGGAGTTTTCTATAATGATTGTTCCATGGGGCTCGTAGTGCTGCTTCAGGTGCTGATAGAACTTCAGCTGCTCGTCCCCATAGAACTCGCCGCAAAGCTGGCACAGTAGGATCGGACGCATCTGATTATATAAAATGAAAAGCAATTAGGCTGTCTGTCCATTGACGAGGAGGGAAGATGCGGAGGCATTTACAGCTTCACCAGGCTCGAGGCGGCAGGGCGCAGAAGGCGCCTAGCCTAAGCCTCTTTAAGAGTAACTTAGCTCGAGGGCTCCCTCCGTACATTGAACCTCGGCTCGGGACGTTACTTTATTATTATTACTGGATTGGGCGAAACCAAAGTGTTGTGTGGGGAGTGAGTGTACAATGTACCAATACAAACAAGAACGCCATCTATTTAAGATAGAGCGCCATCTATCGGAGATTGGTCGACAGAAACAAGACCAGAGAGACATTTACGATAGTTGGGCCATCTTTGTATAGCTCTTTTCCTTCTGACGCCTGATAAAAATACACGCGCCATAAAAAAAAGTCATTTATCTGTAAATCATATAGAACCGAAGGCTCTAAGCTGCTCTAGGGAGCGCGCGACTTATTCGAAGCGAACGAACAGTTGTTTAGGTTCTTCGTTTCTCCGCTCCAATGTACAGCATATGACCTAGGACCTGTAGATCATCATGTCATGTTCGAGTATACAACTGAGGAGATACTTTCGATAACAAATTCAATTGAACTATTCAGCAAAAAGAAATAATGGTGGTCCGAATGTGTCGGCTCGACCGGTGAAATACCACGACCTCACAAAAGACAGTCATTAGCGCATTTAGAATTAGAATACACAGAAGTATAAGCGTTTTGTCCTGATGAGAGAGGTGCCGGAGGCCCAATTTCAGTCCTCCTCCATTTCCCATCTTTTCCTAATAAGGGTAGGATGGAAAGGGGAAGAGGATTAGAGGGGGGATAGGAAAAGGAAACACCTTTTCCCTATCTATCCCTTCCTCTGTCCATTAAAAGTCGGCAATGCAGCTGCAACTCGTATGCTTGCTGCGGATGTCTCTCTGCAAGTGCTCTGTTGGCTTGTCTCTACCTTCTACCATAAAAAAATCTGTGTACCATAAGAAAAACTAAAAAACTACAGGATGAGCAAAACCTTTTCAGTGGAGGTTCTAAAATATTTTTAAAGATAATGTTCTTGTGTGTACATTTTCTTCAAAGGGCGACAAGCTACAAAATAATGGTGACAATGATAAATTAATAATGTCCAATATAAGAATCGAGTTGAGAAGACTAAAGCATGCTAGGTATGTAAGACATATGCGAAGACAGATTAAACACAAAAATAAAATAACATTACATTCAAGCAATAGTCAATTTAAACAACCAACAAACTCATCCATTTGCACCATCAAATTCCGGATAAGAATACGAATTGAAGACACTCAATTGTTCAAAATGTAACGAACATACAGACATACATTTAATACATATATACATACATACCCGCGACAAACTTAAGCCTCCTTTCAGTTGGGCAAATACAAAGTAGTAAATTAGATAAAAATCAGTCATAAAGTCACATTTACAAATTGATTGGTTAATAATATAATAGAAGAATAATAATGGAGACCGAGCAGTAATGTCCATAACTTACATCATGTGTTATGTGGTGGGCTTCCCCGGCGAGGTGGTCAGGGTGGGGCACACTGTTCACAAAGTTGTCCGGCAGGATCTCCTCCTGCACTTGGGAGTTGCATTGTATCACCACTATCTGATCCTGGAACAGCAATTCACACTACAAATAAATAACAAAAGTAAAGCACAACGGTATATAGTACCATTGTTATTTATTAAATCTTTTATCTATTAAGTATGTACTCACGCCTATAACCCAGAGAGGTAGGCAGACCATGGATTACCATTTGTCGCGATCCTGGCACACCTCTCTCACTTCTTCTACATTCATATATCTATATCGTGAGTTATGGGTGCTCCTTATATCGCCTTTTTTTAGTAAGCCACTAATCCGTTCACTCACTTTAGCAACATAAATTTTTTTCATTGTTCTCTTATCATTCATCCTTTCAACATGAACCACCGAAGTATACCTTACTCAATTCTAGTCACAACATCCACTTATAAGCCACAATTTTTTCTCAGAATGCTATTTTTAATCCTATCATTGAATGTCACGCCTAACATACTTCTTAAGGATCGCATATCATATTTTTACAACAACAAAAAGCAGACAAACATATAAATGTTGATTTTTATTTATAAGAAAACTCACTTGTTGCGGAGTACTATTTCCAGTGTTTCTCTTTAATTTCCTGGAGATCCGCTTCTTATGAGGCAGACTCTTTTTACTTCGTTTGTTCTGTGCGGGCGAGGCGCCAGCAGCAATGTCCAGTACCTGTCCGTCACGCTCCGTCAGCATAGGATTATCCTGATATAAAATGTGAACACGGAATATTTTAGTTAAGCAACCAAAAAAAAACAGATTAACTGTACCGTCCGGAGAAGACTACAAATAGAATGATACCTCACTCTGCAATATTCATCAAACAGTTTAGTCTACAGGTAACAATGGAACGAACATACCTAAATATGTATACAGTACGTTCGTATGTATTTAGCTATATATACATATACTACTGACCCGCCCCGCCTTCGCTCGGGGTAATTATGTTGGTCCAATAACGAAAATTCACAGGATCACCCTCTAGGGCAATCTGACAATTTCCAGAATATTACATCGAAATCGGTCCCACCTATTTCGGAGTCTATATGGAACATACAAACATAGATTGCAACGCCATCTGCTGGGTTTGTTTGTGAATCCAAACCATCCTCGAATCCACTTGAACAATACAAACATTCATTCAAATCGGTTCAGCCGTTTAGGAGTTCACTGTCAACACACTTACAGAAGAATTATATACACATATATATATGTATATAAATATATCCGCGAAATACATTACACTCCTGTCAACTGGGCAATAAGATGAATAGGCAGTATTTACTTATTCTTTTGTGCTATGCAACAGAGTTGGATTGGTCACTAATATGCGACAAGACAACTGTTTCCAAGATCTTCAATGACATCCTTTATGTTTGCCAGTTAATTACATTATATATGTCCGTTATTATAATGATTAAAGGTTAGATCGAAATGACTATGAAACATGTATTGCAAATAATGAAAACCGTATGCTTACCAATGGCGGTCCATTATACAGTCTCATAGGCGCGTCCAATATAACAGAAGCGTCCACTTCATTCCTGACTGCAGATATCTGAAAGTTTCATTTACGAAAAGTACCAAAATATTAAGATGCGATATAATATCACAACTTGATCGGCGACCAAGACCTTAATTTATGTTGAGCATAGAAGTAAAATGACTAGTCGGTTACCAGTTGCATTTTGGGTAGTGTGCGCAGGATTTACACGAGTTAATTCCCCAATCACCAATCTACCATTGGACATTTAGACATATATATGGTGGGTCTCCATCCCTTTATCGCAGATATACCGCGCATACAAACGAAGCGAATCGAATCTTCGTTTCTTGTGTGTATGGCAAAGGATTGGAACAAATTCCCAGAGTCTGCATTACCATCCAAACCGTGGCCTCGCCACGTCATAAGTGGGTACCTTCAAGAGAAGAATGTATTGCCTGTAACTAGTGCGTAACATGTTTTGACCACGTCACCACTTAAGAACAGGTGGGATTGGTCACGACATCAAACCTGAACGGCTGGACCGATACCACCAATATTTTTTTGGTGTTGTTTATTGTCTGTAGGCCTTCCTAAAACTTTTTATGAAAATAAGAAAGTTTCACAGGAACTCAGAAAAATTAAGAAAAACTTTTCTAATGTAAGGCGCTTTTGGCATAGCTTTATATTATTTTATACTACTTGGCACCCATTACCTTAAGTTTGGGGATGAATGTTTGTATAGTGAAACTACCCTTGTAAAGCCAGGCCGGGCTGTAAATGTATTGTGCAGTACAAGAACATTGATAAAACTTTCTTCCTGTGATGTCAATAAGTTATTGTTGTCATAGACTTATTAAAATATTTAAGAGGAAAATGTGTACCAATTATTAATGAACAGTTCTAGATGTTTACCTAATATTTAGAATATCAATCCATGAGAATGTTCCTTATAATTACTTTCATATATGTGTTTATTTATATAATTATCAAACTTCAGATCACCTCACCTTGTGATGTGCAGATGGATGAGGGGGTGGTCGGGATAGTTGAGCCACTATTGCTGCCAGTCTCCCTTCCGGATCTAGAAGTTCTTCACTCCATTGACCTTCACTGGCTTGTTCATTAACTGATACCTGTCTGAAAATATGTAAAGGTGCATCTCGGAGTAATTTACTTTAAATATGAAGGTCACAATTCTCACATTAATAAATTTAAAATTAGCATTTCTGCAAATAAGAACAATACAAGTGATTTACAAAGTGTATATTTCTCACAACTTCATTATATTTATATAAGAACTGATACAATCTAGCCAAATGATTTAGTATTATTTTGGCAAAATAACACAGGACATAGTTTGAAACAAGTATTTTGTTTAGTTCTAAATGGAATAATATATGTGGAAACATACTAAAGATAAATTGTTAAAATTTGAATTGATAGATGGCTTCATTTATCAGAATACAGCAGACCTCATGATGTGTCTTGCATCATGATGTCTCACGAGACAGACAATATAAATCCAGTCTTGCCAACATTTATATAATCGCTTAATAAAAGTCTGAAAGTACATAACAAATCATGGTAAATGACTAGACTATTTATTTTCATATACAGCTGATAAAATGATAAATAATACCCTCTAGATTATTTTAACATGAGACAAATGCAAATTTACAACAGAGGTCATTTAATACTTATAAAGTCATTCTCAACTTAATGTAGATTTTACAGAGAAAATTGTAGTCCAATAACTAACAATCTGTAAAGTTAAGTTCCTACCTATTTCAGTTTGTCAATTCAGCTGGGAATATTTTATCTTATCATATAGTTAACATTTATTTAATCATACTCATGCTTGTAGGCTCTAAATAATCAAAAACTAATACAGCTCTGACAGGAGCCAATCAATGTTTTATCAAGTCACAACTTTGATTATATTTTACGTATGCCTACTTAATAATGATATTATAAATGTGAATGTAAGTTTGTAACGTTTTCAAGCAAAAACTACTCAACTGATCATCATTAAACTTTGTACACATATTCTTGGAGGTATTAGAAGTAACATAGGATACTTTTTATGACAAAAAAAATAGTAGATAAAAAGCAAAGTATGTATGTTCCCTATAGACTTAGACTCTGAAACAGCTGGACCAATTGTGATTAAATTTACAGGGATTATCCAGATTGGCACATTCCTGTATTTGGTAGCAATTGGATCAACATAATTAGTGGTACCTGGGCGAAACCGGGGTAGCTTTGCCCAGGTCAAAAAAGTCAATTCTTGTTACTAATTGAGCCTGTCTAAAACTAAATGCCCACACCACTTATAAGTTACAAGGCTCTAGGTGTTTCTTTATAGAATTGACAAATAAATATTTGAAACCAAAGCATTCAATTAAGTATTTTTTTTACCTGCACATCTGTGTTGTTGAGAAACTGAGAGGCTGCATCACTGTCACCACTCGACCACCGCCGTCGTCCTGCACGTTAAGTGCAAGAGTACTGGCGTCCACATGAACAGCCTTTGTATGAACAATATAATGGTAAAAATCCAACTTTTATATTTGGATGTGGTCAAAACGAAATGTAAATTTGAACCGAAAGTTCACAAAATTGTACTGTATTTTATATCTAAAATTTTTATTAATAGAGGTAATGTTTTATCTCGCCTAATTGTGAGAAAGGTAACAAAAAGTAACAAGAAACAAGTAGTACCTCTGTAGACTGGTGCGAATTGATATAATGAGTAACGGCATCATCCATTTTATCTTCTAGAAGATGGGAACTCACGTTCCTCATGATGAAAATATAATATTGTTTTTTTTGTTTATTCCATTTTTGTCTTCGCTGCTGCTGGTTGACAGCTGTTAAGGTGCAAGGTCGCTATTTATACAATTTATATAAAATTACCTTTAAAACAGCATTTAAGAAATATATGTATACATTTTAATTAAACGAGAATCTTTACCTTATTTTAGCAGCATTTAGCATTGGCTATTTAGATAAAGTTTTATAACATTAATGATAATATAAAAATCGTCTAATCTATTCAACACGGCAATAGGTGTTGCCATAATTGGCTATTTAAGTACCATTTTATTCATTTCCAAATCTCTTTTTATATTTTATTTCAAAACTTTTATTTATAATCTATATTATTCTATGGTTAATTATTACTAATTTAATTAAAAACAATAATTTGTGTTGTATTATAATTCATAAAGTATAGTGGTATATGCATGAAAACTATCGATTCCAAGTTCTATGAGACTAATAATCGAGAACCTAGGATTGAAAACCGAATAGATTCATTAATGGCCAGCAAAGAGGATATAAAAGATGGTCAGATACTTCTTGATCCTAGATTAACGTTTATTCATTGACTATGTTCCACTGTGCGTTCGCAATTTGCATCAACGCTTGGGAACAAGTGGAACGGGAAAAACCGTGTTCATTAGTGTTCATGAGCATGATTGTAATTGACGTCTAATGGAACGTATGATATTTGAAAAAGTACGATTTTCTTGTCATCGTCATCTTTCTGCTCTTTCCCCCATCTATCTGAGATAGGCAGGCACAGTGTGTTCTCCTCTTACATATGCCTCTATCCGCCATATTTGTATTCACACAATCCATCCATACTTTCTTCGGTCTTTCTCTACGATTGTAACGCTCCACATTCAATCCGCTTACTTTCATCGCTGTATGTTCTGAATCTTATATATAATGGCTATAAATAAACTGTAATTAATTTTACTAATCACGTTTTATATACTTTTAATTACCTGCGGCCTCACGGTGATAATTTTCTGGAGAAACATTAATTTCCATTGAAATATGTCTTTCTTCATCCAATAAAAAAATTCGAGGTGTTATCTCTATCTTTGTTAGTAAATTTTAAAAATTGCGCGAAATTTGTCAACTCTCATGAAGATTCACATATTCAAATGGGCGGTTCTGAGGTTTTATCGAGAGAAAATAATGGCGTCATTAGTGCCGTTTTCGCCGTGACCACAACGACCATAGTCATCAAGAGGAACGGCTTAATGTGCATTTTGGGTTGTGACTTTGTAGTGGAACGCAGCCAGCACAGTACGATTTTTACTGTCAACTTGACAAGCTTATAATGTCAATGTCAATATTTATGTCATTCGCCTTGCTCGAGCAGAATTTGTACAAATTTTCAATGAAAAATATAACTTATTATTTTAATGTTTTATTATAATATGTTTCGCAATACATTGAAATTAAATGTTATATCAAGAGGTCATGAGGTGAGTTTCCTTAATTTCGGTAGCAAGCCAACTTTTTTGAAAAATACGTTCTTATTTGTTCTTATGTTATCCAAGATTTAACTTGAATATTGTGTCAAAATAATGAAATTAATATTTAAAAGTCTCTGTTATCTCTACTTTAACCTTTTCGAGAGTTCTGATTGAATGCTAGAATAATATATGATTGTCTACTCTACTACATGGCTCAAGGTAATCAATTATTAAGTCATGATTTTAGATTCTTGCATTGATTTTGAACTCAAATCTTGTAATTTATAGTTAATGTTGGCCGATTATATGGATGTTTAGGGGGCTGAGGGGAGGGGAAAAGGAGTGGAGAAACACACCCATTGAAGGGGACTTGGACTGACATCCCAAAAAAAAAACGGGGGGTTCCGTAATTGTGTGTTTCTCGACTCTTCCTCGTCACCCCTCAGTACTCTAAACATCCACATTAGTGGATAACATCATTAATTTTGGTGGCCTTGGCCTAAATGCCTTTTAGACTGACAATGTCCCCCCAAAAAAAACTAAAAAAAACCGGTTCTGTAATTCCCCCTTCAAGGGGTGTGTTTCTCCCCTCATCCCCAAACAGCCGTATTAGCGGGCAACAATGTACAGTTTTACCTTAATGTTTATTTTAAACTCATTTATCACCCTTAAGTCCAGCTTCAAGTATTACTAACCCAATAATATTTGATAAGAACTAGTCATTGTCTCGACCTATTGACATATTTGATTACTTTCAATTGGTCCTCTTCAAAGTGTGTGTATGCAATTGTATTTACACGGAACAAACAGTGTTCTAAGACTAGGAAAGATATTGCCATATTATAATTTATTTCTAATTAGTTTTCATTAAATCTTTAAGAATATTAATATCTTGTTTGTTTTTATCAGATACAAAGATGTAAACACACCAGCAAATTAGATGCCATTAGGGAAAAGCTAAGAGAGGGCCCTGGTTTAGCAGATTTCGTCTCTGAAGACAGACCTGCAAATTGGGATGATTATGAGGGCAAACTGAAACGTGAAAAAGGAGAAGCGGAAAGATTGAGACTACCTCCCTGGTTAAAGACATCAATTCCCACAGGTTTCATTGTTTTTTGCTTGACAATTTATATTCTATCCCTATCCTATGTGACAAAATAGCATTGCACTACAAATGCAATATGGTTGGGCTGTGGGGGGAAAGGGGAGACAGCAACCTCTGATGCCATTAACCCTATTCCTTGCGGTATGTGCTTGGCTGTGGAACCTTAGCACAGTTCTGCTGTTGGGGGTTGGGAAATCTAACTAATTACTTTTTGTGTTCTTATGTGTATGTATTATTATAACAATGTAAACAAAACTTATCGAATTTCAAAAAACAGTTAAAATTACTTTATTTAATGCCTGCACATTCACATTCTGAGCCTATGAGACTAGGCAATGCTCTAACGCTACAATTACATAACATTTTGGAATCTGCAATACTGAACAGGTTACCTTGAAACATAAAACTTTTTTAACAATGGTAGAGTCCGCACGAATTGGCCAGCTCGACTGGTGAAATACCACGACCTCACAGAAAACAGGTGTGAAGTAGAAGTACTTTTCGCCTGATGAGTGAGGTGCCCCTTCCCACCCATTCCTCATAAGGGGGATGGGATGGAAAAGGGAAGAGAATTGGATGGAGAGGGGATTAACGGGAAAAGCAAATATCCTTTTCCTGTCTTCGCCCTCCTCTGTCCAATAAAGGTAGGCAACGCATCTGCAACACATTCGCTTGTTGCAGATGTCTATGCTCACTTTACTTCACGTGATCCGCTTGCTCGTTTGCCACATTCTCACATAAAAAAAATCATTGTAAAGAACCATATTACTATCCCTTTATCTATTTTGTTATGACATAACTTTGTTAAATATGACCATAGTTCTATTTTTCCTATCACTTTATATTATGAATATTTTTGTATCACTTTAAGGTTCAAAATTCAGTGTGTTAAAGGAGCAACTTCGTGCTCTGAAGTTGAGCACAGTGTGTGAGGAGGCTCGGTGTCCCAACATTGGAGAGTGCTGGAGTGGCGGCAAGCATGGCACATCTACAGCTACTATCATGGTACATAACTATCATTCTAAGTGACTATCGGACAGACAACAAGAAAATCATGTATGACACTTATTTCTTGAAAATTACAGATTCGAAGCCTAACTAACCCATAAAACAGGTAAGGTGAACCATCACTGGGTTCCAATTTACTATTGAACATGTTCTTGTGAATCATGTTCTAGCACAAGCATATGTTTAGTTGGAATGGTTTAAAGTAATATTAGTAAATAATTTCCATAATCTAGAGGTAAAATGCATAAAAACGCAGAGGTATACAATCACTGACTTTATTTAATGAATGTTCTACAATATTTGTTGTGGTCGTGTATTGTGACCAAGTGGTCAATTTTAATTACATGTAGTTTATTTAGTTGCCAAGTAGTATTATAGAATGTTAATACTTTAGATAACACAAGGCAGGAAATGCCAAAATATTGTAATATATCTGGTAAGTCCATTCATTCTATCGTAGAGGAGGCGTGTTAGGAAATAGCTGGGAAATACTCAACTCTTAAAAGATTGGCGGTGCAGGATACATTTACCCCTGCATTACTTATTCTTCTACTATTTCCTCTCAGAGACAAGAGTAACAAACAATTCTTTCTTCCAGAACATTCTGTATGACATATTGGTATAACTTGAAACAATAATTTTTTATAATAAAAGGTGGCAAACGAGCACGCGGTTCACCTGATATCAAGTGATCTCTGCCCATAAGCATCCGCAACAAGAGTTGCAGATGTGTTGCCCATCTTTTATGGACAGGGGAAAGGATAAACAGAAAATGGTTATATGCCTTTCCTATTCACCCCCTCCACCGTCAAGTCCTCTTCCCCTTCCCATCCTTTCCTATTCACCTCCTCCACCGTCAAGTCCTCTTCCCCTTCCCATCCTTTCCTATTCACCCCATCCACCGTCAAGTCCTCTTCCCCTTCCCATCCTTTCCTTATTATCAAAGGATGGGAAGGGGAAGAGAACCAGAATTAGGCCTCCAGCACCTCACTCATCAAACGAAACGCAGAATAATCAACTTCACGCCTGTCGTCTGTGAGGTTGTGATATTCACCAGGCCAACCAATTCGTGCAACAGATGTTGTTGCGGACTCTACCACTGTTATATAATCATCACTAGCTATGAATATTGTTTCCAGCTGATGGGCGACACCTGCACACGAGGGTGCATGTTCTGCTCAGTGAAGACGTCGAGGGCGCCACCGCCACTGGACCCCGACGAGCCTCGCAACACCGCCTACGCTGTGGGCCAGTGGGGACTCGGGTACATTGTGTTGACTTCTGTTGATAGAGATGGTGGGTTCATAGTACTAATTATTTTTTTAAATAGTATGCAAACAAGCAAGCGAGTGGGTTGTAGTGTGACCACAGCTACCTGTAGACATCGGTCAACTGTCAAAAGTTATGGATGCATTGCCATCCTTTTTAAGGGGGATGTGGAAGCAAAAAAGAATAGAATGAAGAAATAGGAAAGCAGGTAGACAGGCCTGCGAAAAGCGTAAGCCAGAAGAAACAATCTCTAGTTTCCGCGTGTTTTTGTTAGGCGGGATGTTAAATAGCCTTTGTGTCATTAATTTGTGAAATACAAAAAAATGATTGATATACTGATTTGTGGTTTCCGAGATTAGCGCATTCAAACAAAGTCATTTATTGTATTAGTAAAGATAACAAGATTTTAGGATATAAATAAATAGGTAGAGTCAGCATTTTCTGGTATAATTTATAAATTGAAATGTTGCCCGTCAAGTGGCGCCACCATTTTTGTTCATGGTCAACTCCAAAGATTTTCATCCTCGATAATTTAAAAGTATATCATCAGACATTAGATTCTAAGTAACATAATGTTGTGATCAATACTTAAAAAGCAACATTATTTCATGCATGTTCAATTGTACAATCTTGTTTTGATACTCACAATATGTTTGTTGCGGTAATTCACAGATTTGCCAGATGGCGGCTCCTCACACTTTGCGGAAACTGTCAGAGAAATAAAACGACAGTAAGTTTCGACACTAAAATAATTAATAAGCTTTAAGCTTTTGAAACTAAAAAAATCCATTACATGTGATATCCACAGTTATTAAGTTATAACACCTAGATGGCGCTATTCGATATCAAATGTTCCATTACTTATGGAATATTTAACGAGCAACTAGATGGCGTTGTTCTCTAAATAGCGAATCCTGAAGATTCTGTTTTAAATTAATCCGACGTTTTTGATGAGCTTCAAAATTACGTACTAATATTCTAGTACAAACATAAATACACAACATTCTAGCGTATTAAAAAACGAATTCCAGTATTTTCTATTATGTTCACATGTAATATTAATGTTGTTTAAAAAAATTATAGTCAATTCTAGTAAGCTTCAGTACAAAAATATATTTGACTGCTTACAGTAAAATATGGATAGACGGTGTTCAAACCTTTTCTAATAAATATTGGAATTTCCCTTCTGTATAAGCTCCAATAACGTGCACTTTTGGTATTAATAGACAACTCGCATAGTACAATTTACATAAACACGTACATTAGTAGTCGGTGTGTTCCAGGAACAGTGAGATCCTGGTGGAATGCCTGGTGCCGGACTTCAGAGGCAGCCGGGCGTGCATCGCCACCATCGCCGACTGCGGCCTGGACGTGTTCGCGCACAACATAGAGACCGTGGAGAGACTCACGCCCTTCGTGAGGGACAGGCGTGCGGGGTAAGAGAAAGGGAACAAATAAAAGGGAACATTTTCACATTTTTAATGTATTTCTTTTTTATGTTTTATTCACTTAAATAATTTTCGATAGAACTCTTATTTTGTTTAAAATAAAACCAAATCATGATTATTACAGTGTCCTTAATAATTGTAAAAACTTGAGAGATTTTTTTTTGTTAGTAGGACTTGTTTACAATTTTAATGTGTGTAAAGTTTTCTTTAGTTAATAATAGATGGCACCACTCTTGTACGGAACTCGGAAATCATAATCACAAACAAAACTAGATGGCGGTGTAGTCGGTGCGCCCACTGGGCCCACCGACTACATATACTTATATTTTACTGCCTGTGCACTTGTAGACTTTTACAGAATAATCTTTGCAATGATTGGATAAAACAAGTGTAAAAATTATTATTTATATGTTTCTGAAGATACCGCCAAACGCTGAAGGTACTGGAGACGGCGAAGGAAGTGAACCCTGACCTGGTGACCAAGTCCTCCATCATACTTGGATTAGGAGAGACCGACCAGCAAGTGGAGCAAACTATGAAAGGTACACAATGATATATTATGTTGCAAAAGCGAGAGAGAAAGACTACAACAAAACATAATTTACCATTTAAGTACAGCGCCCTCTTACGCAAGATGCATACAACTTCACATTCGGACGCTTCCACGTCAATTTGATTTGTAAAAGTCTTGACCGCTTTTGTTAGTATATTATTATATTATGACCTTTAATGGGTCCGCCATATTATGATGTAATTTCAATCATTAATTAGTTAAAATAGGCCTAAGTATTTGTACTAACAAATGTGGATGCAATGTTCTAAGGAGCTTCCAAAAACTTCTATAGAATACTGTCTTCAATACTTTTTGTAATCACATTTAAATGATATATTTTTTCCGTCTTCAGACCTTCGATCAGCTGGTGTCGACTGTGTGACCCTAGGTCAATACATGCAGCCCACGAAGCGGCACCTGAAAGTCTTCGAGTACGTAACTCCAGCCAAGTTCCAGCAGTGGGAGGTGAAGGGTGCAGAGCTTGGCTTCCTCTACACCGCCAGCGGACCACTAGTCAGGTCTTCCTATAGAGCTGGCGAGTTCTTCATCACAAGTCTGCTGAAAGATCGGAAGGCTAGGACCTGCTGACGGCAAATTAACGAACTATCTAGAAATATACGAAATCTTAGATTTTCTGAAGTGATATAGAAATGATAGGAAAATTTAAATTAAATATGTAATCAAACGTACGTCGTATGTTTTATAGAAAATAAATTATATTAATAAAAAAAAACGAAAATAAATTATAATAGACTTACAAGCTTGCAGCTTGCAATATAATAATTAATTATTTTATTTACAACAATTTCATGAACGAATCATCACAATACATCACAAACTTGTGTATCTTTTTGTATTTAATTAAATGATTACCGTTTATTATTGTACTTACACTTAAATTATGTATTTTATAAAAAAATATGGCGCTTTGAAAGTAAAAAAAAAACAACTTGTGTACAAGTTATGAGGTCGGGCCGTGGCAACAATTAGCTATTATGTTGTATATACGCAATGAAGTGTCGTGTTGTTTCACAGCAATATGTAATTTTTGTAAACAAAGATTTTTAACAACTTTTTCTCGTATTAACTTACTAGTGACGCGCCCCGGCTTCGTCCGGGTACCATTAATTGTGTTGATCCGATCGCTACCAAACACAGGAATGTGCCAGTCTGGACAATCCCTGTAGACTTCATCGAAATCGGTCCAGCCGTTTCGAAGTCTATAGGTCTATAAGGAACATATATACTTCGCTTTTATATACTATTTTTTTTCATAAAAAGTATCCTATGTCACTTCTAGTACCTCCAAGAATATGTGTACAAAGTTTCATGATGATCGGTTGAGTATTTTTCGCGTGAAAGTGTAACAAACAAACTTACATTCATATTTATAATATAGGGATAACATCTATCTATATTACACAATTTCACTTGACTTTATTTCAAGATTTTCACCAAATTAATTTTCCGTTGAAAGTATAAAAAGTGTAATACCGCCGCCGCCGTATGGTAAATGACGTTTGTTTGTTTACAAAAATGATATCCTGTTATGAAACAAGCCATAACTAATGTGGTTGTAAATCTCAAGCTAACTCTCGTCTTAGTTGTGTTATTAAACTTACCTCGAACTCGATTGTCCTTATTGCTTCGGTTCCGTTTGCAATTTAATGATTTGTACATTAATAATAATAATAATTATTATTTATTATTTACATTTATACATTAATTAAATATATTATATATATATATATAATTATCAATAATAAAAAATACTTTATTTGACTTCCGGATGAGTTGCTATTGGTGGACGAATTATTAAAATCGTTTCGGGTACGAATTTCAAACAAACAAATCTGTAATCTTTATTCTGGGTTTCTTGCAATATTAGAGTAAAGCTTGTTTGTATTTTGTTTTCTGTTACATTTGAATTGTTTGCAATAAATATGTTATGGTTACAAATTGATTTTTATTACTTCCCGCCAATTTATCACATGCCCACTAATGGTAGAAACAACCTAAAGCGCCAGTAGCCTAATGGTTACTATCGGTAAAGAGGAAAGAGGTGGTGGATTCGAATCCGCCATGAGATTATTGTCATGAATAATCCAGCACAAGTCTTCGAGCTTATTTGGATTGGATTTATTTCAAATTTATTTTAACCATAAATTTGAAATTGGCGCGAACAGTCAACAGCGCCCTGATATCGGCGGGAACCGTTTTGCGCGCGAAATGTGCTCTCCGCCAATCAGAGCCCGCGACGCAACATGACGCAGTCTTTTCTCTTTTTTGATTGGTGCGTTCAGGACACAGAATACAAATGACTACGTTCAGAGAGTGCATTGCGCAGCATGAACATCTATTAATTGGTTTTAATTATATTTCTTATTAATTATTTTTATTAAGAATGCTCAGTAGTTTACAATTGTCTGGAGTTTTCGATTAGTTGTTACGATATTCCTGGAGCATTGTTGCACCCCGACACCAAATTACGTTATACATACGTTCTCAATGAGGCAGGCCTTCGATAATTTTGGTGTTATACATAGCACGAAGTATAACAAGTCTGCCTAGTGGTTGAATCATAATTAATTCGGTTTGAGAGGCTTCGGATAATTCTATGTATTATGCATATAATAAATATTTTATGTATCATAAAAAAATGTCTTGTCTACAAAACTAATGAGTGAATTATCATTACGTTAATGCTACGTCAATTGTTGATTAAGTTAGATCCCGTATTAATATTTTCATTACATATGCATCTGTAAATAGTGTTGCCTATTTGATTTTACAGTAATAATCAACTTGTTTGTCAAAACAAGTATCTTTCGATTTTAGCAGGCAGATTACACTTGTAATTATTTTAATTTTAATTAAATAATTTAAATATAATTTAATAAAAAAAAATTAAAAAAAAATCATTTTAATCCAAGAATGTATGTTGTTTTAATTCTATCTTTTTTTATTGAATCCAATAAATGCAAATTTTGATAGCCTGGGCAAGTGTCAAAGTCTGGTTTTATTATAATAAAATTAATTACATACTTTTGTTCGTTTATTTTAATTAATTATGTATAGTGTTTTTCCAGCTGTCTGTTTCGCGATGTGCGCTCGACCGCCGCCCCGAGAAGCGAAAAAATCAACACAACACACGTTGAATACCAAAAACATAACTAATTTATACCGCGCCCTCTACTGGAAATGTAATGAAAGTAATAAATTGTGGATGCGGCATTCTTATTGGGTTTGTAATCATTATTTTCAAATTCAATCAAATCTTTTAGTTTATTTTATTTTATTTAGAACGATTTATCACTAGAATTAAAAATATATTTATAGTCTGCAATTAGACTAATACCAGTAATTAATAACGCATCCAGATTCAGAAGCGTTGTCCACGAATTTAATAAATCTGCTTGCTTTAAATATTTTAATACAGCGTGAAGCAACAATTGGTTTTAGTTTTTATCGAGCATTCATAATGTCTTTTTTTATATTACTATGTGGCAAACGAGCAAGCGGTTAACCCGATGTCAAATGATCGCTACCCATAGACATCTGCAACTAACTAATGAGTTGCAGATGCGTTGCCCACCTTTAATAGACAGAGGAGGGGACAAACAGAAAATGGTTATTTCCAATTCCTATACATCGCCCCCACCGTCAAGTTTCCTTCCCTTTCCCATTCTTTACTTATTAGAAAAGGGTGGGAAGGGGCAGAGAACTAGAATAAGGCCTCCGGCACCTCACTCATCGGACGAAACGCAGAATACTCTACTTGACGCCTGTCTTCTGTGAAGTCGTGGTATTTCACCGGTCGAGCCGGCCCATTCGTGGAACAGATGCTGTTGTTGCGGACTCTACCACTGTTAAAAATCTATTTTTACGCCCTTACTATGTTAATGAATGAGTTTATCTTCGTACAATGGTCGGAGAAAAAAATCAGGAAGCAAACAATTTACAAAAAATATCTACAAATGTATCATGTTACTACTAAATAAACAGTACAGTTAAAACAAATTAAATTACTGTATTTATCTTAATTTGGTTATTATATGACATACATAAATACCGCATCCTTGATTCCCGTGACTTTCCATTTCGTAGTTGCCAGTGTCTGATGCACGTATGGTCAGCAAACGGCGCCGCGGGCCGCCAGCTTTTTGTGAGGTCGTGCGACAGTAATTCTGCAATGAGGTTTCGAAAAAATTCAGACTAAGACTGCCTTACAAGGCACTAAAGAGCTTTGGGGGTGAAACACACACACACAAATCATCCTTAAGTAGTATCTTTATTTATTGAGAAGCTGCTTACATAGCGATGTCTCCACCTATAACAGCAATAACATAAAAAACAATTGCCAGTATTAAAAATGAAAAGAAAATACCAAACTATGTTTTGTTGTATTTTTATCTCGTATTTCCGATAAATCAATTGAATACGGCGTCCGTGCGAGCGCGCTCGGCAGCTCGGCTGCTCGGCAACTTGGCTGCTCGGCAACTCGGCAGGCGGCCATTCCCACGGCCACTCATCAAGTATGCGCGGCTCTGAATTTTGAGCGGCGCATCCGAACGCAAACATGTCCCCGGTAAGCCGTTACAACGCCCCACTTTATAGGTATTGCCACAACACGCGCCTCCGAAATTTATCGCATTTGCCCGATTTGCTTCCAGTTGTTACAGTGCACACGCACGAATTTACTATCTGACGCGTTGCATCCAATTTAACTGGGATTGCAAAACGCGAACAATTTTCTGTTAGTGTATATTGGCTGATATGTTTAGCGCTTTCCAATTACTACATTAACTAAACGAATATATTTTCGGGGACGGAGTTGCTCGAGTATATACAGTGTAAAGATATAAATGTATTTTAGATAGCGCTATACTTGCACCCTCTGGTGGCGCTCAACGGACAATATTAACTTGGGCTATGAGAAGGAGGCGTTATCAATGAAAATTCGGTATAAAGGCAAGTTTTAATACTCCATGTTATTTCATTGTTGGAGATACATGACATCGTTTATTCTTTGGTGTCATAGATTAATGCAGAGCCATGCAAGAGTCTGTTGTTACTTAACTATAGCTAGCTAGTCTATGATCGTTGACTCCTCCCTCTCTTTTCTTCTTTAAAATATCGTTTTTCAAGTAACTTATACCTCTTATATAGTAAATGGTATTTTCAATTGCAATACAATATGTTTAATTGCATTTCCCTGTCCCTAACTTGCCGGGCTCCAGGGTGAGACGGAGTCTATTTTAAAATATAATACGCTTTTATTTTATTTTTGGAAAATTCCGCGAGTGGCTCTGGGGAGAGAAAGCTAATTTCAATTTCATTTAGTTCTGGCGCGATTCCATGCACCGGCCATAGATGAAACGACCGGTTTAATAACAGAACTGTCTCATGGCGTACATAAAATATTTTGACTATTTTGTATTAGTAAGGTCTTGCTACATTATATCTTTGTAAACCTATTCCATATAGTTTTGTTCTTGTCATAAATTTCAGTTAGTGATTTTACTTAGAAGTTTTTATAAAACTAGCTTTAAATAAATTCTTGGTACTGTAACTTTTTAAGTTGCAAAAATAGGTGCTATTCTGTGAACATAGAGAGCTCATCCAAGGCTTATTTTCTATATTTTTTAAGTGTCCATAGTTTCAACAATGTAGCTAATCGCCAGCTGTATAGAACCTCATACTTCTTTAAAACTAACTCATCCGCCGTTACCATTCAAGCTAAACTTCCAGCTATTTTCAGCTTTTACTGCTTTTAGGAATTCGTGTATATTTAAACTCAAAATTCTATGAATTATGGAATGATTTCTAGCAACAAAATATCAAGTAAGTGCGGGTAACTAATTAGAGAGTAATACCTAATTGGCGCACGCCACGATTACTCAATTGTTAGCTAATCCAGATCTAGTGGGTCAAAGGTCGTATGAGCTTACTTGATAAATAATACAGTACATAGTATTTCAATGTGTTGATTCAACAGTGAAGTGAAGAGTAGAATAGAGGACGCATAATGTTCTGTAATAAAGTATTAGTATATACTTATTCAAAACAAGAAATTAACGCTATAAATGGTTAGTTGTTTTATATTAAGTAATATTTACAATGAATATTCAAATATCTATAGATGTTACCTACGGTTTTGGGGTTACCTGTCTACATTAACTTGCTCTGTGGGCGACTGCAGGTTCGCAGGGCGGAACTCTCGGGAGCATTTGGGTCCTGTAGGCTGTAGGCAGGCAGATTACACCCGGTCTGAGCCCCGATACGCAATTCCATTCGTTGCAAGAGGATTCCGCATTTTTATCGCCGCCACTATTCGATGCCTCTTCTATAAAATTGGCCGAGGATCGGCCGCAGGATTTATCGACACTATTGCCTTTATTGCGGAGCTGATTTGTAGCAACGTATTTGCCTAAGATGAATCTAGCATTCATCTTTTTTCGAAGATTGATAGGCATCCTATCAAGTGTTGTGCTCCGTTGTGTATACTTCATTCGTTGTGTTTTATATTTGTAATGCTGTATAAAATAAAATACGTGTTGTCGCTCACATTTCCGGTTTGCCAGAAATGTATGAGTACGGTACTGAAACGTAAACTTGCGTAACTGACTTTAGACAGCAAGTGTGTACAGTATATTATGCAGTGAGAATATCAGGCTACACCCTGTGTGAAATGCCATAAGCTTCTTTAAAATTAAGTTACTATGATTTTTTCAATAACAGTGAGTGAGCTATTGTGACAGCGGCCTCTTTTTTATGTATGAAGGGAGTAGAAGTACACCTCTTAGCACCTTAGCAGAGGGGTGCCCGCTGCTAGCTTAGCTAGGCATAAGCTAGCACCTAATATCGAGAAGATACACGAGAGGAACTGCGGACACCTTGCCAACCTTTACGGCAAGCTTACTCCTTGTACGCTCGCTTCTTGAAGGACCTTAAGTCGTATTTTCGTAATACTGTGCGTGCCATTCTTAATATATCGCCACTTAAAGATAATCTTAGCACTGAATTAAATGTAATAGGTAGTAAGAAAATTTGCAGAAAACTAGTATATAAATATAGTACGGACAATTTAGAAAAAAAACAAGTTCCACCTTTCATTAAAGTTAAGGTAAGATTTTGAGGCGGAGCGCGGCGGCGGCCGCAAGTTAGCTTGCATTTTTATTAGTTTTAATTTGATCGTCTGCTGCCGGATGCCGAGACGCGAACCGATTGTCTACCTCTTGGAGCACAATCAGCTTTTATATAGAAATAGATGTAGCATAAGCTTGACGACGGATACAGACGATGCAGTCAAATCTAGAATGGTTCAAATGTTGGCGTATCTCAAACGCGATGGAAAATAATTTAGGCTAGACATTTTCTTAATTATATCTTTGTTTGATTTTAACCGTATTTTTTCGTAAACCGCGTGTTAAATCCTCCTTGTTAAGGCAACTGGTTAGAAATGAGTTGATCTACTTTGAGTTCAGATTAAGCCATACTCTTAGATGTTTTTTTATATATTAAATAATAAAAAACCTTAGAATTACAGCTTCAATTTTAGTTTTTTTTTAAATGAAGCCAACTTTTATGTATTATATTATAATATAATAATAATAAATCCCCACTACAGGGTCACAGGCCTCCTCTCCGAGAGGGAATGAGCCGTAATCCACCACGCTGGCCCAGTGCGGGTTGGTGGTTGTCACATGTCTTCAATTTTGGTGGTTCTAAGAACATGTCGGTTTCCTCACGATGTTTTCCTTCATCGTTCTTATATTATATTAATGTTTTAAAATTTAATTGGTACTTTTTTATTACTTTGTGTTCGTAACTACATATTATTGTTATACAAAACTTTTTCTAAAATTGCTTGCTTAATTACTTTATGCAATTTATCCTTTACATAAGTCCAAAACCGTACATTAGCAAAGCATATAAAGTGGTTATAGAACGAGTTGTAAAGTATGAGTAAGCTTGCAGGGGCGCCCAGTCCGACCCTGTCCAATTTCACGCTTCAATGCGCGCTGTAATTCTGGAAATAATGCACCGGGAAGCGACCTAACTCTAAAAAGCCCTGCTTCTCCTTATGCTGCAGTGTCGGGATTAAAGACAACAAATTGTAACTATGGCGGAACTTTTGTACTTAAAAGATTATTGTTTTATAAGCATCATGTGATTACATTTATGACGTAGTCAGAGATAATAATGTATGTTAAGTAAATAACTGTGTGTGTAAATAAATGTATCAAAAATGGTGCCTATGATTTACGTACAACTCCTGCATCCGATAAAAACATTGCACAAAGCAATAATAACATGATTTTTCTACATTCATCCCCCTAAAGGTCTAAAGTAAGGGACGAAAGTCTAAATAAAGAATATAAAATAGGGCTACAGCTTTGGACAATCGTCCAATAAATTAAATTGCATGGCGGGTGAAACCGAGGGCTCAGCTTGTCTAATGTAAGATAGAGGCCATTAGCATGGCATCACTCGAGACGCCGGCGCCGTGTGCACACTGGCCGAGAGTGCGTGCTAATGCGTCTACGATTGCATTCCCATTGTGGTCCCCGCTCCAACTCGTAAGAACTTTCTAGAAGCAGCTGCATTGGGAAACTTTCACCGCAATGATTCTAGAGGTTCGACGGGATTAAAGAGTTTTTAATATAGTCATAAAACAATTTTATTAGACTCAAAGACTTTGAAAATATAAAAATCTCTAGAGAAATATGTATGTAACTTAATTTAACATCAATAAACGGATCTTTTTATCGGTATCTTTATTAAATACTAGTGATCCGCCCTGGATTCGCCTGGGTAGCCGTTACGGAATATATAGTGCCTTTTAAATACGTAAAAAATACGTATTTTAACTTCTTAGACTTGAATACTCTATTGTATACAGTTTAGGAGACTGTTTAATAATACACTAGAACTTTCCCAAAAGTCGACTGATTTAGCGAATTGTGTACTGTTGCCGCTTGCAATCTCAGAGCGATTTGATTTCTGAATTGGGGAATTAATAATCTTACTAAATTTTGATAATCTTACATTTAATATATGGCTAAATACAGTTAACAATATATTTTTTTTGGTACTAGAGTCAAAGTTTACTGATGAACACAATGCCTACGTCGTAGAAGATCTACGAATATCTACGAACCAAGGCCTAGATTATCCTGTAGCACTTTAAGATTAAGAATGACAAGTACATAAGGACTCATTCCTCAATCCTAACGTAGTAGGCAGAAGCAACATATTTCCATTTGCCACACTTCCATCGCTTTTCTCTACATTCTACCTACGCATACGTAGACACGGATTAAGATTCGGTTTAAGGATACTGTACCTTATACTTCCTAATGCATAAAATTTCCTAGCGCTATCTTAAAATTTTCTTAAGCTAATATAATATCTGAGTGGAATATGTCTGAGGTCCGGACCGCGCGCGTCGGCTTGTGAAATTGGTCATCGTCTGGCCGCTTAATATAGGAGCTTCGAGAATAAATTTAAATTAAATAAGCTCTCACGTCTTCTATTTACTGTGGAGTAGAAAGGTGAGAGCTTATCACAGAGTGGTAAAAAAATAAAAGAAAAATATATCTTTTATGGGGAGTTAACAGGATTGAAAAAATCATTTTGAGACCATATATCGACTAGATTGGATTGCATTGAATCAATTCATCCTAATAATATAATGCGAAAGTTTGTAAGTATGGATGTATGTCTGTATGGATGTTTATTATTCTTTCATGCAAACCCACTTTAATGAATCGAAGTCAGAGCTGGGTTTTGCAGGAAAAGCATGCTAGGAGAGTTAATGCCATTGCGATGCGATCCTTAAGTACTATGTTAGGCGTGACTTTGAATGATAGGGTTAAAAATAGCGTTATAAGGGAAAAGTATAGCTTAAAAGAGGACGTTGTGACAAGAATTGAGAAAGGTATGCTTCGGTGGTTCGGGCCTGTTGAAAGGATGAATGAATAGAGAATAACGAAACAGATTCATGTTGCGAAAGTGAGTGTTAGTGTTGGTAGGGGACGCCCAAAGAACTTACATCGATCAAGTTAGTGATTTACTAAAAAAGGGCGATATAAGGAGCACACATAACCGACGAGCATGTATGCGTAGATGTATGTATGTAGAAGAGCGCATGTTTCTTATTTCATGCCATCTAGTGCGTTATTCAACGTCAGGTTATTCCTATAAACTGCAAGATAGGAGTGTATTGATCTATTACCAACATTATCCAAAGCTTTAAAACGCTTATAGAATAAATTGCAAAACACTTAAACTCCGAGCGTAAGGTGATATTTAATCACTGATGATTAATACGACGTCTTAATCTAATTTAGTGAGAGCTTAAACTTGACTCCTCCGTCTCGCACGCAGTAAACGCTGGTTAATCTTGATTAAGCGAACAAAGTGCGGCCGGCTGGCTTACTAATTCCATCAACGTCTACGTACGGATATCGGATATATCCGACCGTGTGTTGTCACGGATATTGAAATATTATAGACACATAATGAGCATTCATTTAACCTAGATGCATGTGTTATCCAACCTCTTCGGTTACGGGTTACGGGTATTTCGTTAAAAATGCATGTTGGTGACGAACTGTTCATTTGTACGATTATCTGACGTGTGTATAGTTAATCACAGTTTTGAATAAGTTACAACTTAAAAATGATATTTTTTTTTATGTTATAAGGTGGCAAACGAGCAAGCGGATCACCTGATGTTAAGTGAGCGCGGCCCATAGACATCCGCAACAGGCAAATGTGTTGCCTACCTTTAATGGACAGAGGAGGGCATAGACTGGAAAAAGGATATTTCCTTAACCCCGTAACCACCTCCCCGTCCAATCCTCTTCCTTTTCCCGTCCTATCCTTATGAGGAAAGGGTGGGAAGGGGAAGCGGACTGAAATTAGGCCTCCGGCAACGCACTCATCAGACGAAACGCAGAGTACTTCACGCATGTTTCACCGGTCGAGCCGGCCAATTCGTGCAACAGATGTTGTTGTTACGGGCTCTACCATTGTTAATAACTTAAGTAATAACTTTTATGAGTAAATATTGTGGTAATATGAAATGTAGAGATCTCTAATTGGTTTCTCAAGAGGTGAATATTCGCCGTTGGTTCAAATGCAGGATGATTACGTAGCAGTTGCCTTGGCCGGAGCAAATCCGAGCATAGAGTGGGGCGAAAGTACCGGCCGTGTAAACATGCGTCTGGCGTCGCCGGGAAAAGTGCACACGATACATGTCGAGTGCTCGCGACCGGCCGACTGTCACACCGACATGATGAAATTATTATAATACTAGATAATTAAGTTAAGTATAAGGTAAATATAGTCACTTAGTTTTAAAAACTTTTTGAAATAATCTACGGCATACTTACAATTTGCTTAGCCTCATGTATGCTCGCCAAACATAAGCTTTGACTCAGAAGTTGAAATTAACTCGTAATCTGTCAGCGAGCAAGGGAGAGAAGTATGCTGAATATCAGGAAATCAGATAGGCTAGAAAATCGTGTCATAAGAACCAAAATTAGTTAGTGGTGGTGAGCATACCGTAAAAAGACCAAAAACATTTAGCAAAACTGTAGCACAGTATCCAATATCTTAGAGTAGGAAAAAGGAAAAAAGTCTACAAGAGAGTAGGTCGAGATAGACAGAAATGGAAAAGGCTTTTTTATTTATTTACTAATGTTAAAATTAACAAGCTAATTACTTTATTAATAACCACACAGACAACAAAGTAAATAAATTATTTATTACATGCTTGCTACCGATGTATTTACATTTTGTACTACCTTGGTCTTACATTTTACATCTATATGTATTCTTAGGAATCTCAAATACGTGAATTTTTAAATGATACCTAAAATCTTTACATCTGAAAGTAAAAGAAAAATGTTCTAAGAACAAAATTACACCAATGTTCAGGTAACACACAGTAACTTGTTAGATGAGTTATTTTAGAGATAGCTAAGTTAAGCAAAAAGTATTTAAGATACGCTAACTTTAGCAAACTTCAACCGCTCAGTGTAGTGCGCGGCCGCGTCGAGTGCATGCTATACACAGCAGGGACCTAGAGGCAGCGCTCGTGGGTAGGTAATTGGTTGGAAAGTTCAGCGGGTCGCAGATACCCGCGAGTGGCCCCCGAGTGCACCTCATTAATATCGTAAATGATGTCGGAATGTTGCCAGCATGTCCCACATACGTTGGAAATTTCCAATTCTGTAAAACATGTTGCAACTCATACGAACCAGTATAACTTCACTTGAAGAGTTGTTAAACTGAACATTCTCATTTGATTTCTTTCCAAGAAAAATGAGAGCAAAGATTTATAGATTTTTAATCTTTTTTCTTGATAATAACAATATCCTAGGACATGTTCACACGCGGCCTCTGATGCCAAACTAAGCAGAGCTTGTGCTATGGCAACCAGATAACTGATATACTATGTATACTATCTTTACTTACTTAAATAGATAATTACACCCAGACTCAGGGCAAACAGACATGTTCATGCACACACATGTCTTTCCTGTATCGGAATCGAACCCACGACCTGCGTGAGAAACAATGGGCTCGTCAATAAGCTAATTCTAGTCTTACAATGATATCTTTAAACATAAATTAGCTTGCTCCATTTAAAACAATGAGAAAGACTATGTTTGAACTTGAACCGAAAAACAATGAATTGGTACGGACAGTATACTACAGTTACTAAAGACTACATTTAAAAATATGAAGTCAAAATCCTTGCTACAGGGTGTTCATAAACGTTACTTATTGCTGTTACCAATTTGTATGAAATTGAAGCGAAACTAATTCTCAAACGTTTTAGTTTACGATGGCGAATTTTGTAAACTATCCGGAAACAAGTTAGTTAACCAGGCGACTGGCACAAACTTGAGCTCCTCCGCCGCCTGGAACTTAGAACAACTTGGAAATCACTTGAAAGGGTCATAATTCATGTTCGTCTATTAATTTAATAAAGGTATCGCTTAGATTAGTGCACAAAATTAGAAATATATATATAAATATGCAATGTCTGATATTTGAAAAATTTTGAAATTTTCCTAAAATGTTTACAAGCTAACTAAAATGTTCACAAGCTAACTAAGCTATCTAATGGAAATGTAAGCTAGTTGTTAAAAATCTGTTGTTGGAACAACGTCCAATCAAATATAAATGGTAAGCATTTCAAGTCAGCTCGTATCATTTTCACTTCTCGTAATCGTTTATTTTCATTGGTGCCGGCGTTCACTTTATTTTTATGTTTCAATAGCTGTGCCCCGCGGTTTTACCCGCCCTGCAATTTTACTTGTAGCAAAATGATATTGTAAATTGAATACATTGGTGAAACCGCACCCAAATCGGTTGAGCTGTTTCTGAGATTAGCGTTAACAAACGGACATACAGACAAAAAATCTAATAATCATTGTTTTGGGTTTTATTGCGTTTATGAAGACCCCAATGATAGTTTTTCTCAAATATCTTCCATGTACAGACAGCGATCAGTTACAGTTTTATTATATGTATAGACGGAGGTATTGGAGATATTAATTTGAAGTCATAATACCTATAATATTGATAAAAATGACTACGAAAATAAAAGCGGCAAATTTACCGAATGCGCACCAATAAAACATATCTTAATCTAAAAATTACCTCGGGAAAGTCAACATTTCCAAACCGAACGCGTACATTCGCATTAGAGAGAGAAAAAAAGTTAATAAAACCGATATAAAATTAAGTCAACAGGCTTCGGCGAAAGTTATTCATAGTGGACCTTCTGAGGTGCGAACAGAGGAAGCGAGGGGACCGGGGGCCTGGCGGGAAGGGAGGGGCAAGGGTAACAGTCTTCATGAATTGGAAATGTAATTTAGATCCGTATATATACGAGAGAACAATTGTTTTCACCGAATTGTTGCTGCCAATTTAAGTGATATACACTTATTTGGAAATGTTAACAGCTCCGGTTAGTCGCCTTCATATGAGATGGAGTCAATTGGCACGGATCTTAATAATACCCATCTGTAAGTAAAGCTTATTGATACTTGTAATGGTTCTCGCGGTATTTTGACAACTCGGAAACGGAAATAAGAGTGCAGTGCAACCATTTATGCCCGGAATGTTTGGCGCTATGCCGTAAAAACTGTAGCCAGAACCTATACAGTACGGTGATACTGTACCGACCCCACATAACGTGAGAAAACGTCAGAGAGTTGTTGGTTCTATCGTGCCTCTAACGCTATGTAAAGGCTGCTTGGCACTTAGCGACAGATAGATAGTGAAGTTGGTGGTACCTATATCCCTAATGTTTATACTCCCCGCAAAAATGTAGTAGACGGAATACCTCTCAGCTGTGTGAAAGAACGTATAACTAGGTATTTAATTTTCTATATCTTTACACGAGGCTGTTTATCTTAAGTTTTATATCTTCCAATTGTAAGCATTCATAGCCAGTCTACCCTCTTCAATTTCATCCCGCTAACATAAAAACATTGACACTAGCAAATAAACAGAGGAATTACCTGAAATAGAGACGGTCCTAAGTGCATTTCGCGAGCGCAATCCCATTTCGCAGTACAGCCACGTGAGACAATCAAGCGCGCGACAAGCGAGATGTCGTCGGCTGTTTAACACGTACGACACGACGTACTCACGATACTACTACTGTACTACTTAAGATGTCGAAAAACGTTATTAATTGATGTACTATACTAACACAGTTAAATGTGAGTTATGTTTTAATTAACAAAATAATTTAATTTATTTACCATATTTTATACATATCCCAGTAACTTCTAATGAAGTCGTCGTATGTAAAGTGGTCGCAGTCCCCCAGTCAACAGAGCACGGGACCATCTCGTCTCGTAAAACACACGCTTTACCGAGTTATTATACGGCGACGTTTTGTTAGAACGACCTCCCCGACGCGTCGAATCTAAATTGCAGGAAATTTTATGACAACTGTTTAGCAACTAGTGTCGTCGCGGTCACTTACGTTACACTTACTATTGTTTTTTTTCTTTTTGCTGTCTTGTGTTTTAGTGCGGCCAGTGAGAATTCTATATTTCGATGAGGTTTTTATATAAAAGAAAACGGTTGATATATATTAAGTTAAACTTTCTTTAGACGTGTTGGTTTAATTATTCTTTCCATTACCATACATGACGTATAAACTTATAGCTTTGCGTAAACGGGTTCAACGAATCCTTTTACATTTATTTTTCTCGTTTTAAATTTTTATTAAGGCATAGGGGTTTTTTTGGTGATTATCTATTTATTTAATACTAGTGACCCGCCCCGGCTTCGCCCAGATACCACTAATTATGTTGATCCGATCGCTACCAAACACAGGAATGTGCCAATTTGGACAATCCATGTAAATTTCATCGAAATCGGTCCAGACGTTTCGGATTCTATAGGGCTATAGGAAAACATACATACTTGGCTTTTTATATACCATTTTTTTTCATAAAAAGTATCCAATGTTACTTCTAATACCTCCTAGAATATGTGTACAAAGTTTCATGATGATCGGTTGAGTAGTTTTCGCGTGAAAGCGCAACAAACAAACAAACATACATTCACATTTATAATATTAGTAGGGATTGAATTATTGTCGCGAGTTTTCAGTTCTATTGGCAGTCCTTGTGACTAGTTATTTTTCCGATTCGGTCAAGTTTTTAGTGTAATACGTAAGAAAATAAATAATTATGGAAATATCAATTGGCTTTGTTATTTGTGTTCAGTCTTGTGTATTTATATTTTCTTTTTTTTTTGATTTGGATGAATTCAAGCCTTGGAGGTTTATTCAGTCAAATAGTATGTGTAATTGCAAATATTTATGTATTTATATGCCTTTATTATAAATAGCGCTCATCTTGGAATATGTAATTTTACTAACAAATCATTTAGTATGCTATGTAGCTTATTATTCAGTCCACCTTTTTACCATCTTCAACCGTTGCTCACGGTACACCAAAGTGTGATAAAGTTATAGCCTCGAAATATATCAGTAATGTAGAGATAGATTCAAATGAAGTATTGAGCCTACTAAAAACATTGGACCCGACTGAAGGCGCTGGACCTGACAACATCCCGCCTCAACTAATTATAGGATGTGCTAATAGCCTGTTAGAACCAATCTGTATATTATTTAAAAGATCGACAAAAGAAGGATGTATGCCAAATATTTGGAAATCTGCTTTTATTACACCTATTCATAAGAGCGGTAGCAAAAATAATGTCAAAAAATATCGACCAATTTCTAAATTATGCTTGATTGCAAAAGTTTTTGAAAAAATAATTTATAAGCAACTGTATGCTACGTTTCGTACGTAGTTTCTCATTTTTTAATCGACCAACAGCATGGCTTTATGCAAAATCTACATTAAGTAATCTTTTATTATTTAATGATTACGTCACTTTTTTCATGGATAAGGGTTCGCAAGTAGATGCTATTTTTACAGATTTTACAAAAGCATTCGATCGTATAGACCATAAAATACTTCTACAAAAGTTGCTAGCTGCTGGTATTCCTGGCGATTTATATAGATGGCTTACTTCTTATATTGAGAATAGGTCGCAAGCTGTTTGTTTTCTTTATTATTTTAAATTAAGTCTGTATTATAATAGCATTGCGTTGAAGTGTATGTTTTCCAAATAAAATAAAGTAAAATAAATAAAATAAAATTATAAATGAAATACACACTTTCCACGTACTTCTTTTTACATATTTATGTAAGATTTCTGCGAAATACGTATGATCAATTTATTTCACTGTCCCTTCAGCCAAGCGTATTTAAAGAAAACTAGCTGTGGACCAAGCTTCGCTCCGTGTTGTTTTTTATACGTAAGATTGATTGTTTTTTTATATGGCTATATATAGCTAGAATATATAATTAAATATGGGATATCAAGCCCTTGACAACGCTCCAACAATAGATAATGCAAATCCCTATCAAAAGATGGCGCTGATTAATTAATTACATATTTCTTTAAGTTTTTATGGATAAACAGACACGATCAGACAGATCTACCGGACTGTTTTACGTAGCTCCAACAAAGACTAATTATGCGATGAATTCTGTTACAAGCAGAGTACTAAACACATATAATAAACATTTTAATTGCATTGACCCGTTTTCGACAACAAAAAAAAAATTCAAAAACTCTGTCGTTGCGGCTTTAACCAATGGCACTACTCAGTCATGACATCATAATAAATATATGTAAGTGTATGTATATGTTAGGTAATCAGTAATTATGTAATATAGCAATGAACGCAGAGACATACAAACATGCGAGCACATACATACCCACGTACACACACACACACACACACACACGCAGATACACACACACGCACGCAATTACACAAACACACAACACATGCGCGCAGCACTTCTATTAGCAAGTATTGTATATAAAATAAAAATCTGAAAGGCTTAGTATTTAAGTAATTGTTATCTATATATGTGTAATGTAAACAAGCTGTTTGATTTTGTAAATAATAAAATAAATAAATAAATAAATAAATAAAAGTTTTGGATTGTAATGTAATGCTTAGATTTATTCAGATACGCTTAAAATAAAATATATTCTTCTGAAGCTTTTCCTCTAAGAAGCGTATTTCGAATCATTTTAAAATTCACGATATATTTCAAGAGATATTCCAAGTAAAAATAACGTCGCCTGAAGAGAATGTGTTGTGTAAAGAGTGGCTACAGGTAGAGACGCGGATATCGTTAAACCGAGCGACGATCTGCGCTATTCATCGCTGGGCCGGCCTCTGGAGATTGGAGGGCTGTCGCCGATAGATAAACGCGCCTCCGAGCAACCTGCGCCTACACTGATGGACAAAATGATAGAACAAGATTTAATTCGAGAAAAATTTAATTTATAATTTTAATATATTTCAATTGAAATACACCGACCGCATAACCAGCAAATTTAAAGTTCTTATATTTAATTGCAGTACAGTCTAGTTGGGAGTAACGATCACCATCCTCTTGATCCTGTACAGCGGAAAGAAGTTTGGGCAGTATTTTTAAGACATGTTCTTCCTTCTTACCTTCCAAGTGACCATGGAATTGAAAACCACTTATTAACCTTCATGATATGGATACTAGCAGAGAACCAAGAGAAATGTTGTCCGTCAGGAGAATGAGAGGCCTAATATTATGTGTCTAATTCCACATGAAGTTAATATAGGAAGGGCTATGCTAACCACTAGTATATTAGGTCAGGTATGAGGTTGAAGCGCACTTGCGTGAGGTTGCACTTTTACGTTTCCTTCGATAAATGATGTAGGCAAAGACCCTCTTTCAACTTTTCTATTTTCTTCCTCTAATATAGTCTAGTAAGGTATATCTAAACTCTATAACATTTAATTAAATAATTAATCCAGCGACTAATAATTTTGTCGAACACTGTAATTACTAAGAACGTGTGCGCTTGATTCTAGGTAATTTTATTTTTAATTAAAGTTCAAGTTGGCGTGTAAAAAGCTCTGCTCGATGCAAATGAATGTCCCATAGGAAAAACCAAGGCGGATCTATCCTCAAGCTATATATATAAGGGCATAGACAGAGGATCTAATCTGATCTCACGATTGGATAGTTCCTGCTCAGGGCAGTCGGGATCGGAATCGATTATTTACTTAGATAGTTCGAACCTTATCGGTTTATTTACGTCTTAAGGGTAGCGTAAGGGTTGTGTTATATGGAAGTCCCTTTTCAGAGTTCAATAAATTTATGAAAGAAAAGTACTTGGGTTATTTTGAACCTTGTTACTATCCGAGTTGCAAAAAAGTATCCGTTTAGTTAGTCGAACAATTATAATTGCGATGTTGCCGTATATATCCAATTTTATTCCTGTTTCATTTTTGCCAGTTTCAAAAATCGATTATCTTACGCTCTCATACAAATCAATGTACATAAAGATTATGCAGTCGACGAAGAAAATTCAGCAAGCACGAGCTGGAGGGTCGTCAGACAATCAGCGTGGCAGCGAGCGCAAACAGCTTGTAATGAGACGCCACGCGCGCTTGGTTTCTAAATTAGAACAACGCGTAGGAGTTTGGCTTGCGGTTCCACGCTATCACTCTGAGCTAATTCTCTAAGCACGGGAAATCTACATTTCGATTTGTAAATATTTGTAGAAATCAAGCGAATGTTAAGTCTGTCTGTCTGTTTGTCTGAAGCGACGATCGTTATACCATATGTAACAGTTTTCATGTAGTAAAGAGGAGAGGGATGACTTGTGGAAGAAGTCACTTGTAATATTGAACGAAGAAGGAAACTTCTCTGTGACAAAGCCCCAAAGTACATCAAGTCAATGCCTACATCATCGAACTGCTGGTTCGTAAGTCATATAACTGTAACATCGAGATTAAACGTTTTCTATAATGTGGCCTTCATCGAGTTCACTTCTGCTCTACGCTAATTAAGACCCTCGCTAACTGTAGAGAGTTCGCGGAATGGATTTCAATATAAATTTGACTTTGTCTGTGCAACGGCTTCACACATCCGATGGAATTCAACCAAGATTAACAATCGAGGTCTAGCGCTCGACTCAATGTCGGACTTATTAGACTTCGAAATCATAGCGCCCATAGAGGCTACTCACTACCCCCACATAGTGGATCACACACCGGATATGCTCGATTTTGCAATCGTTAAAAATATCAATCTCGCCCTACGCGAAATAAAAGTGATTCACGAGCTTCACTCGGATCACTGACCTGTTATATTACGGCTAGGGCCTTCTGCACCAGCCTCGCCTTTAACGAAAACCATCGTGGACTGGTACAAGCTCAGTGCCAAGCTCCAAAACATTAACTCGCCGCAATTAGATTCTATCCCCGATCAAATAGTTAACGAACAAGATATGGGCGTTGCAATCGGAACTCTCACAAGTCATGTCCAAACCACCATCGAGGACTGCTCGAGGCAGATCCCAGTGATGGATAACCATCGCTGGGAGCTGCCCCCGGACGCCAGGGACTTGCTGAGACGTAAGAACGCGGCCACCCGAGCTTATGATATGTATCCCACCGAATCGCACCGAAAGCGGCTACGTAAACTACAGCGTGAATCGAGAGCACGCATAGCCGCCCTCAGGAACGAAAGGTGGGATACAACATTCAATAATTTAAAGCCATCCCATTTAGTATTCTGGCGGCTTCCCAAATCACTTAAAGGCGACACGTATACCACGATGCCGCCGCTCTTACGCCCAGACATGACGCCAGCCATGCTGGACGAAGAAAAAGCCGAATGTCTGGCTGACAGCCTCGAGGCCCAGTGCTCTCCCAGTACCCTACCGGTCGACCCTGCCCACCTCCGAATGGTGGACAGCGAGGTCGATCGGAGAAAACTTGAACCGCTTCGCGACTCCGTTCCCCTGGTAACATTCGACGAAGTTAAGGAGTTAATTAAAAACTTGCGTCCACGCAAAGCCCCCGGCTCAGATGGTATCACCAATAGGGTGACCAAACTCTTTCCTGCTGCTAATATCCAGCTCCTAGTTGTCATTTATAACGCGGCAATGACCAAAGGCGTCTTTCCCAGCGAGTGGAAGGACGCTGAGGTCATAGGGTTCCTCAAACCCTCAAAGCCGGCCACAAACCCCACGTCATACAGACCCATAAGTCTTCTCAAAACATTTGGGAAGATCTATGAGCGTTTAATATTAGCCCCCCAACGTACCTTTATGAACGCTAAAGGACTACCAATTTCTGAACAATTCGGCTTTCGTGCCAAACACTCATGTACCCATCAAGTGCACCGCATCACGGAGCACATCCTTACCAAACGACAACGCGGCTCTAGCACCGGAGCACTTTTCCTCGACGTGGCGAAGGCGTTCGATAAAGTCTGGCACAACGGGCTCATATACAAGCTGTATGAGTACGGTTTGCCAGATCGTCTCGTATGCATAATACGAGACTTCCTTAGTAATTGAACGTTCCGCTACCGCGTCGAGGGAGTGTGCTCTCAAGTGCACCCCGTTCGAGCCGGGGTGCCTCAAGGGTCAGTGCTCTTTACTCTCTACACCAACGATATACCGCGCGTACGCGGTGTAGAGCTAGCCCTATTTGCCGATGACACCTGCATTTTCACGTCGGGCCTTCAGCCTGACGCTATATGTCGACGCCTCCAGTCCGCAGCCAACACTCTCGGTGCATGGTTTCGGAAATGGAGGATCGAAATAAATCCAGCAAAAAGCGCCGCCCTTTTCTTTTCGTGACATAAGGAAGCTCACCTTCCGCGTCTCACATCCAGCAAACTCATGGACAGCCCAATTCCTTGGGAAGATAAGGTAAAATACCTAGGTGTCATCCTCGACTGTAAACTTAACTTCGCCGCTCACGTTACCCGGGTCAGGAACCGAGCGGCCTTAGGTAGGTATTAGGCCGCTTATTCCCATTAATCAACAAAAAGAGCAAAATGTCCCTCCGGAACAAGGTGACACTCTATAAAGCTGTAGTACGTCCCGTTATGACGTACGCTAGTCCGGTCTTCGCGCACATATCCCCGAAACAAATACACCGACTTCAGGTGATCCAAAACAGATTCTTGCGCAGGGCCACCGGGTCACCGTGGTTCGTGCGCAATGTCGAGTTACACGTGGACCTAGAGCTGCCTACCATAGCCCAACACCTGAAGTTGGCGTTGCGTCGTTATTTTGATTCCGCCGCCGGTCACCCCAATCCGTTAGTCGTAGGTGCCGCCACCTACAAACCAATCGCGCTTGGTACGTTCCGCCGCGACTATAGACGACCTAGGCACGTACTCGACTATCGAGACGATGCAATAATGATCGCTTAGGCTAGGTTGAAACAACTTCGCAACAAAACCACATACCGTTCTCGCCGGCGAGGACGGCCATCGCATTCAAGATACGGCCACATAGCTGGAAGAGTCTTCTCCCCTATTAATGATAGAAGCGTTGCTGGAGTTTCTTCCGCCACTTCTTCTCCCAGTGCTAACGCTTTCCGAAGTGGTAGTAATGTTAGTTGTAATAATACTTGTAATCAGATAATGGCTACCGATCGAGCCGAGGCTCGGCCCTCTCAGGCACCCTCGAATCGGAATGCTAAACGCGTAAAGAGTGACAGCCCAAGCCGAGGTCCCCTCTCGGGGGCCCTTGAACCGAATCACTCCATGGAGCGTCCACCGAAGCGACCTAAGAACTCGGCGGAATCCCAATCTGGTAATAATAATAAAGTAACGGCCCGAGCCAAGGTTTCCTCTACGGAGGGAGCCCTCAAGCTTAGTTACTCTAAAAGAGGCTTAGGCTAGGCGCCCTCTGCGCTCTGCCGCCTCGTGCCCGGTGTAGCTATAAATGCCTCCTCAAGGCAAACAATGACCTTTCAGTCACAAAAAAAGCAACGGCTTCAGAGTGTTAAGGGTTGAACATTAAGCAACATATTTGTTTCATCGCATGTTGATGATGTTTGGACCGTGTCACTTCGATTTATATAGTTGGGAGTGCGCTTTATGTTAAAGAACTGTGAACTGTAAACAAGGAACTGTGAACTGTGAACTGGGTGACGGGCGTGCACTCACGCCCGTCACCCAGTTCAGGCAGAAATAACGGGTTTCCATTTGGCGTGATCATGGCACACCTCTATCGCTTCTACATCCATACATCTACGCATACCAGCTCGTCAGTTACGGATACTCCTTATATAGCCCTTCTTTAGTGTGTCACTAATCTGGACGATATAAGTTCTCCTTGGACGTCCTCTGCCAACGCTGCCACTCACTTTTGCAACATGAATTTGTTTCGTTACTTTCTCTTTATTCATCCTTACAACATGCCCGAACCACCGAAGCATACCTTTCTCAATTCTTGTCACAACATCCACTTAAAATCCTTATAATGATATTTTTAATCCTATCATTAAATGTAACGCCTAACATACTTCTTAAGGATCGAATCTCAACGGCATTAACTCTACTAGCCAGCTTTTCCTGCCAATATTATATATAATCTTATATAATCTATGCAATCTTCTGAACAGTTTTCGTTGACAAAATACTATCAACACAAACTGTCGCTTAATAAAAACGGCAGCTTGGTTTAACATTTTTGTTTTGAGTCGTTCTATCCACCCCATTTTCGCTTAGTGAATAAATAGAAATTATAGCGGCAGTAACGATACATTCTCACGGAGTTAAGCCCGGTGCGGCGACGCCAGACTACCTGGCTAACCCTAGGTCCACCCGCTGCCTATGGTTACTCTGTAATCAGCCATTCCTATGCAAATTCGCTCGCTGAACCAACTATGGCTTTATATAAAGTCGCGCATTCCTGTTACTGTCGTCGCATTATGTGTTTAATCTTTCTTCAATATAATAATTTCATATTAATGCTACCGGTATCAAATAGCAATTTTTTTATTATGTGATATACTTCATATGCATCAATGAGAATTTATATATTTTGGCTACCTTTAAGCAAGAAAGAATTGTTTTTGTTTTTAAATTTTAATGCCGCGGTAAGTAAAATGAATAAATCAGTGACCAATAAAATATTTCACGTTTCACCCAATTTAATGAGCCATGTCTGGATATCCAATCGACCTTACATTCTTGGTAACCATTTTTTTATAACATAAAAGTTCAAACGATGAGCTGGTCGCTTAAAACTAAGTGTTCACCGACACCCATGAACATCTGCAACACCAGAGGCATTGCAGGCGCATTGCCGGCCTTTCAGGAAGGAGTTCGCTTCCTGAAGGACCTTAGGGTTTGGAATTATTTTTCTTTTCTTATTCAATAGATTATAGCCCACATTCTTTCTTGAATTCGGAATGTTCAAGATGGCTGCGTTTCCTCGCTTTACTTCTAGTAACAAATTATGTTTTGACAAGAGTTTAGAACACGAATAGAGCTACATCCATATGCTTTATCACTACGTACAAAATTCTAACCATGTTTCAAATGTATCGAATACACTAAACGCAATGGAAGTGCCTGCCGGCTTCAATGTTTGGAACGCCGTCCGCTGTAGCAGTAAGTGAATTTTCCCTCTATGCAGCCACTTGAGTCGGCTACAGAAGGTTTTATCCTTTGATTACACTTTGGTAGAGTTTAGAAGAAACCCGATGAGTCCCCGCGCGCGGCCGATAGACGAGAATTGTTTCGGAAGTTTTCCCTTTGCCCGTCCGAGTACAACGTTTTAACGGAAAGCCGATCTACGTATGCGATTCTTTGTTTCGCCACTTCTTTTGCTATCGCGTAATGTTTGAAAGTTTGAGTTTACTAGTTTGTGATACAATGTTCTCGAGACGATCGACATATACAAGTCCTTATTGCTTTTTCTGAAAGTATTTAATTCAGAGATTCCGATGCTAAACAAAACAAACTAAATAAAAATACAGAAATATAAAAAAGAGTTCTTCTGAAGGGGCCGGCTGATCCTTCTCCAGCAGGCCTCTCCAACAGCCAGATCCTTTGCTGATGATCATAACTCCGTAAATATGTATGGAACAAGTTACTCAAATGATAGAAAATACGCGGTAGTAGTGGAGTGGAAACAGTGGGTTAGAACAGAGTAAGCATAATCTGGTATATGTTTACTCTGTTCTGTTAGTCTGTGAGCGTGAGGTTGTCGCGACGCCGCTCACGTCGCCAGCTTTGAGTCGCGGCACCAAAAATTGTTGCACGAAACAGCATCGGTTGTGCCAAGACGCTTCATTAGGAATAACGTGTTTGCTCGTCGAGTACTGTCTCCGTGTTTTTGTAACTTGCGAACAGGATGACACGTGACCAGCTTGACTTATTTCACAAGTGCTGAATGGCGGGAAAACGCTAATTTTGTGGGGGTTTACTCGAAGACGAATAGAGTACTTTTGTATTGTACGTATTCAGAAATTAAAATGTTTAGTCGTTACTGTATTGAGCAATTTATTTATATATTGCGTATGAATAAAATATTCAGTAGAAGTTAGACAGTAAATTGTGATAGTTGACACAGGGTGCGGGCAGCAAGGAATTAATTCATCACTTTGTCGCGAACCTAGAATGTATTTTGACTGATGACGACGCATTAAAAATGTGTCACTTTGTCTTATTTCTCTAGCGTGAAATGGAATCCAAACGAGTCTTACAATACTGTAAAAGGTAAAATAATTCATTAAAACTTCCGAAATAACTACGTCACAGTTCGTTTACTTTACATAAATACCATCGTACTAATATTACAACTGCTATTAATATTAAAAATGCAAAAGTTTGAATGTATGCATGTTTGTTATTCTTTCACGCAAAAGCTACTGAATAATTTGTAATGAAACTTTACAATAATATAGCTTATACATTAGAATAACATAAGATATTGTATGAATTGAACAAAATAAAACGATAAGTGGCAAATGAAGAGGATAGATTCCGCAATACGCGAGCAATCTGGTGTGTACGTATATAATGTATAATGGAAATGTTTACCTTAAAGAGTCCTACGAAAAGCCTGCGACAGCATATATCTATCTTTTATGTGTAAGCCACTATATGTTAATTATAGTGCGGAGCGAAATTTGCCGGCCAGCTAGTAACTTAATAAACTTCATCTGAACGATGTTAGAAATGTGATTTACGATTTAAATCTTATTTAAAGTGAATGCTACGAGTAAACAAAAATAACAACTCTAAATTTTTATAGCAACAAAGTGTACGTCCGTTCAGATATAAATAAAACATTTCCAATGTGTGCCTTTCTTTGTCCGAACTGTCGTTCAATTGATAAGCTGTGGAAGGGCCGAGGTTATCGGGTGGATATACGGAGGGACGCTTCGGCCACTGCAGCGCGCCCAACCGGTGACTTGCCCGGTATGAATTGTTATAGATTAAATAAGTAAGACAAGTCGACTTCAATTCTACGTTTACCTTTTTTGATAATATTAAAAATGTACTCACAGAATCTGTGTATCTGTGGAAGTGATTTCTTGAGGAGGAACGGAAGTGTGTTTGACCAATGAGCGCGCGCCATTATCAAGTAATGTCAGATGTTTCATGTCATATACTACTGTGAGATAAGATGGTTTAATTTTCAGTTTTTCCTTGTCTTTTTATGCTTTTTGATTTTCTATCCCATCTTATACAAAGCTGTTGACACAGTCAATAAATGACGTTACTATTGTTAGTTTCAGGTTGAAATTGTTTTTTTTAATGTTAATTACCTAGCAGTCAGTCTTGTGTTCGTTGATCTATGACCTCGCGCCCATCGGTCATCTATTTGCATTGGAAATCTATAATAATCTCATTACCCGGTTCGACGTTCCGGCGCCCTTTGATTGCCGACGCCCCTTGTAATTCTGTTTGCGCCCATCGGTCAAACGGACCCTATTGATTTTTGTCATTAAACAATAGGCTTTAGTTGGCGCGGGTCATGTTGACACTTATTTTTGTCGGCCTGTGCAAACTTACTCAATATTGATATGTTTTAATGATTTAAGTATACAAAAAAATTGCCTGTTACAGTGTTGACGTATTGAATTTAATGGTGGAAACAAGTCGACATTTATATTTGTCTCATCGAGCCTATTAAGTCAATGTAATAGTTAGTCTTTGGAATCTTTTTTTATAACATAACTAGGCTTCGCCCGGGTACCACTAATTATGTTGATGATTGCTACCACACACAGGAACACCTGCTGTGCCAATCTAAGCAATCCCTGTAATATCTCTATAGACCTAAATTTATTAAAGGGGATCCTTTTACATACTAGAATTATAGAAAAATGTCAAAAAATCCCAAACAGCTGAAACTATAGCCAATTGGATTGGATATTGACGTGAGCGTCGATAATACAGTGCAACGGTATTACACTACTCAGGGTTGGAACTGCTAGATGGCGTAGAAGTAGCTAGATTTTTAAATTTATTGACAACATTTTTTTTCGTAAAAGGTATCGTATGTTACTTTTAATATCTCCAAGAATATATGTACAAAGTTTCATGATGATCGGTTGAGTAGTTTTCACGTGAAAGCGTAACAAACAAACTTACATTCACATTTATAATATTAGGTATAAATTTATGTAACTTTTGTAAGGTCAAATTTTCGTGAACCGCTACTTTTAAATGTTAAAACAATAAAATAATTTTCCTATATTCTTTCGTAAGGGGTCGCAAGAGGCCGGTAGGTGGCGCTTTGTTGTCTCAAAGACAAAGCGGCTTTCGTTGTCTAAACCTCAAACGATAAATCCATTGGTGTCCGGTGCAGCTTATACGACCCGCTGCGCCTGCCCTCGCCGCGCTGAACCGATACAACCATGAAATAATCGAAAACAGTCCTTAACACCACGCAATAAAGTCTTACCCAACTGTAAATGTAACTTTGCAAGAGCACATTGAAACAACTTATTTAGATGCGTATATTGTTAATTTAAACTCTAACAACTTAGTAATAAGATTCATGCTGTACGAATGTACATGGAGGGATTATAGACAGTCCGTTTCCGATCGAGGCTACGTCTTTTTTGACTTTACCGCGTGTCGGATTTGGTGCAAATCGTTTAAGAAATATCCTTGAGAAATGCACAAGTGAATCTTAGTCGGACATTGTTTAAAGTAAAGTAAAGTGACTAGAAATATTTATTAACCAATATAACATAGACAGTTATTAATAAGTCACTATTATTTATAATTTTGTGTCAATGAAAGATGTCTTACTCAGAATGTCATGGTTTTATTTAAGTTAAGCATTAAAAGCTATTTTGAAAAAGTTAGGTTATAAAACTTGCTGGACTAATATGAAAATACACTTATCAGTTTTCAGCAGTATGCACATTTTGTTTTACAACTTAAGAGGCTAACGAGCAGCGGATCGCCAAGTAAGTGATCACCGACGCCCATGAACATCCGCAGCACCAGAGGAACTGCAGATGTGTTGCCGGCCTTTAAGGAAGGAGTACGCTCGTTTCGTTTATACATACGAGATGAGAATGCGAAAACGGTTTAAATGTGAGAAAAAGAGGAAAAAGAGAAAAAATATCCTGTCGAGGATTTCTAAGGGTAGTCAATATATGGCGCTTGGCTAATGAGAATGAGGTTTCAAAAATGTTTAGGGCGTGAATTACTAGAGCTGCAAAGTACCATTGTGTTTATGGGCACCATGGCCAGTGCTCTGGAAAGGTTTATTGGCCGTACGGGTCCTTAATTAGCCGGGGAGCGCGGGAGGTTAGGTCGCGCGCAGTTTGTGACGGGGCATTGACTACGATTTGTGAACGCGCCTTTATGTTCAACGTGTGACTGTATATCCTGCGTACATTTATGTTGTTAACTGTACTGTACTAGCACATATCAAGTATGTTATCGATTTTCCTATGTGATAAATGAAAGTCGTTAAATAGGACATTTGAATCAAATCTGTCATTGTTAGGGTTGTCGCTAAGCTTTCTTTCTTATTTAAGGTTGTAGTATGCATCCGTAAATTCATGAATTTCAACTGTAGAAAATTTAAATGCGACAGATTTAAATGACCTTGTTTTTATAAATTTGATCCAAGATGTCGATTTGATAAATCAATAAAAATGTATTTTATTAAATAAAACTAATAGCGACTGGAATTTCTGACGTCCCTACGTCCCGTGACCTTGAGCGTTGTAAATTACTCGAAACGTCAGGAACAAAAATAGTAAAATAAACGCATTAAAATCCGTATTCGCGTAAATATAAGAAATGTACAGAATTGTTATATGGTTGATGTTATATCCTTAACGAAAATAATTCGCCTCGTATCGCAAATATATTAATGGCACGTAATTTTTTAACATAAAAATATTTCTATTTCGTTCGCCAGCTGCCAGGCGGCCGCGATCGGAGCATCGGATACATTTATTAAAATTAAAATTTAATATCATTTATTTACATACCAGCTGTATCGAGCTGTCGCGCCCCGCTAATGAGATTTCTGTATCTCTTTTATAATTACTTCCTGAAAAATCTACTTAACGTTGTTGATACTACAACTACACGTAGGACTAACATGAATCGCCAAAGGTACCCTGACGCAATCACCCAGTTGTTCCACTAACCAACCCACAACACCATTATCCTAGAACCATTTTACCCCAACTAGATATTAGTAGGTACATAAGGAGTAAAAAATTGTTTCCTTGTTGTCCTCCAGCTCTACTAAAAAAAAATATCTTTGCTAACAAAACCATGTCGCAACGAGTCACAATATCTGTTCCATCAGATGTTGAATGATAAAACACTACCCATTGAAAGTGTTATAATTCATAATTTCGCTTCTCCTTATCAAAAAAAGTTTAACGAAATATATTTACAATGAGCTTGTATGAAACTTTTGTTGCCTGCGTAACTTCACCCGGAGTGCGGGAGTGCAATGTAAATCAAGGTTGTGAGTAATGACAGCATCGCTAAAGTCGCGTTATAATTACGACACTGGGTTGTCCATTCATTTGTACTTTCATTATTCTTGCCTGTTTCCATTGTTACTCAATTTATTATTCACAAGAAGCTTGAAGTTTAATCCTGATTGAAATATCTTGTTTATTGTGTCTGTGGGTGACAGGTTTAAACGTGATAAAAGACTCCTTTGACAAGAGATAGCTTCAGGATCTCCAACGGAACTCACCCTTGACAAGAATACAACTACCGAGTGTTATATTTGACGAACAGCTTAGATTATTTATTAGACTTTATATTTTTAGATATAAGCTAATGATTGCGATCTCTGTTTAAATCTAATTATATTAATGAAATATATTAATTAAATTAAAAAAATAAAGTGTATGTAATGAATTACATATTAACATCATGAATCCTACTAATATTATAAATGCGAAAGTTCGTAAGTATGGATGTATGTTTGTTATTCTTTCACACAAAAACTACTGAATGGATTTTAATGAAACTTTACAATAATATAGCTTATACATCATAGTAATATATAGGCTGTAATTTATAAATATATTCTGAGAATTGTCCAAAATATAACAATAAGTGTCAAGTAAGGAGGAAATCCGCCATAAGCGAGCTATTCTGGTGTGCGCTGCAAAAACCGTAAGAGTTACACGTATATAATGTATAAGAGAAATGTTTACCTTAAATAGTCCTACGAAAATTTCCACGACAGCATACTATCTTTTATGTGTAAGCCATTATCGCCAGAATAGTGAACCATCTATTAATAATAGGGCGAAACGAAATTTGTTGTTAGTTGTTCAATAAATTAAGATAAATATAGACACGTTGTTAATTTTCCACTCATCTATTTATTGGAAATAATATCGTGTCTGATTGAATTGTGGCAAAGTTCCGCGACGACTGTGGAGTCAGTAGTAACACGTGGCCGTAACGACTGCGAACTGTTTGATTTACTCGCGCAACAATTGTGTTTAGTACAGTCGCGACTGCCGGCACAAGTTGAGAACAACCGTAACATACATTGTTAAGAATACACCTTAATTTTGACGACATATGTAAATAAATAGATGACTATGTACTGAAGAGATCGGTGATATATTTTAGTTACCAATGATATACATGTTTTTGAAATAAGTGTGTTTTTACATTTTTTTTCACGTAATTAGAATATACCGCTACGCCTACCTTTATTGGACAGAGGAGGGGATAAACAGAAAAAAGATTATTTCCTTTTCCTATCAATTCCCTGCTCCATCAAATCCCTTTTCCTTTTCTCTTTTAAATAAGAAAAGGATGGGAAGGGTAATGGGATCAGAATTAGGCCTACGGCACCTCAATCGTCAGACGAAACACAGAGTACTTCTACTTCACACCTTTTTTATGTGAGAAGATGGCAAACGAGCAAGCGGATCACCTGATGTTAAGTGAACGCTACCCATAGACATCCGCAACAAACAAATGTGTTGCAGATGCGTTGCCTACCTTTAATGGACGGAGGAGAGCATAGACAGGAAAAAGGATATTTCCTTGTCACCGTTAACCCCCTCCCCGTCCAATCCTCTTCTCCTTCCCATCCTTTCTTTTTACGGGGAACGGGTGGGATGGGGAAGAGACGAAACGCAGAGTACTTCTGATTCACGCCTGTTTTCTGTGAGGTCGTGGTATTTCACCGGTCGAGCCGGCACATTCGTAACAGAGATGTGAGTTTTATTGTATGTTACTTTAGTATATGTAAGTCGTGATAAGTTTTTTTAATTACTTATATTATTTAGCAGACAAATTAATGATGTAAGCTGGTATTCATGAGCAGAAACTGTGTAGTATTGAAACTTTTCCGATGTCGATGAGCCAACCTTATACATACCATACCTCTGATTCTGTAGACACCAAAACATTTAACCCAAAAGCTATTGTGATAATTATATAATTAATTAAATCAAATGGGTTGACTCACGTTCGCATACTTCCGCGTCTTGTTACCGATAATTTTCGCATCTTTCGTTAGTTTTTCTTCAGAGTGGCTTTGAGTTATCGGTGAACACTCCGTGAATAATGTCTCACGACAGTTTGAATAATTTTGTTACTTACTAACTTTCAAGTCCCGTAGTCATATGTCCAAGACCACTATAGATTCAATTCATGGGAAGAGACTTAAGTACAATAAAGAGATCGGACAAGTCAAGATATTAAAAGATAATTTGCCTCAGTATCTTTTCTGTCGGTTTCTTCATCTACACAATATATATATATATATATATATATATATATATATATATATATATATATATATATATATATATTAGTTTATTAGAAAGAAATTAATGGTTTATTAAATAAAAATACTTTACATTTTATTTGGTCGCTATTAAAATGTTCTGGAAAACAATTCATCCCTCAAGTAAAGAAAACGCGGCGTAATGAACTGGTATTTAACAAATAACCGGAGTAAAAGGAAGTAATACTTCGTGAAATATTCCAATGAAATATGTATTAAATCTGTGGCCGGCGGGATTAAGCCGCTCAGAGAGATCGGATATTAACAGGGCCGGCCACCACTGTCAGAGAGGCGATCGCGGGCGACTGAGACAAAATGAAACAAATAAGTATGATGTAATTCCCTGTCTTCCTTAAATAAATATTTACGCGAATACTACACATTGGAAAAAGTAATTTTACCGATTTATTGCGTTTATTTTACGTTTCTTGTACCCGGCGTTTCGAGTACTAGTACAGCGCTCATTGAAAATGAGAGGGTACCAGCAACAACATTGGGATGTTCCCCCCTCTCCCTCCGTGAGCGCTGTAAAGTAGTACTAGGCGGCAAACGAGCAAGCGGTTCACCCGATGTCAAGTGATCGCTACCCGTAGACATCTGCAACTAACTAATGTGTTGCAGATGCGTTGCCCACCTTTAATGGACAGAGGAGGGGGCATCCAGAAAATGGTTATTTCCAATTCCTGTACATCCCCTCCACCGTCAATTTTTTATCCTTTTCTTATAAGAAAAGGGTGGGAAGGGGGAGAGAACTAGAATAAGCCCTCCGGCATCTCACTAATCAGACGAAACGCAGAATACTCTACTTCACACCTGTCTTCTGTAAGTCGTATTTCACCACGTGGCCACTGACCCATTAGTGCGAAAGATGTTGTTGTTGCGGGCTCTACCACTGTTTTATTCCAATATTTAAAGCTTTAAGAATGACATAAAACATGTCATAATAGCACAATGACAAAAAAAACATGTGTTCTTTTTAAAAACCATATACATTTTATAGTTTATTTATATTAGAATCACTTCATATCAGACTGATGTCTAGTCAGTTGCGAGTAGGGTTTGCAGTGGGGAGGTACTTTGGAGTAATGTATGGTATGAAGCATTACAGATTCTTAATTTGCATTATCATTGCACGGTGTTTATACAATTTGCTCATACTAGTTGATAATTTTCAATCAAAAAATTTTGTGCAATTCACTTGTAAGCCTGAATGTAGAGAGTTATATTTTTTATATTAATGTGTAAAATAAGTTACATTATATATGGTACTAGAATTTTCATTATTAAATAAAGTAGCTTCTGATCGCTTAGCTCCCACTGGAACATCACCTTAACACGAGGTGTGCGGGAAGCAAAGAATTTAATCTGCAATGAAAGAAGTCAGAGGTTCTTTGTGCGTGTCACCCTCCCCTCCCACCCCCGTCCCGCGCCCCACGCCTCTGATCTGAGACCTTCATTTCGGAAATCGTGACAACCGCTTTTTATTGATATGGCATCTCTGCCACCATCACACGTACTTACCCGTTTCTGCGTGGAACTTACGATACAATCAACTCATGTTAAATGATCCTCTCACCTTTGAGAATAACTTCACAAAATTCATCAAAAGCAATATCCTATTTCGGAGTCCGTTTTACTTTCAATTTTCGTATAATTTATAAACATTTTAGATAAACGGTAGACAAAATTGCAATGGTCGTAATAAATCTAAGATTTCCCATATGCCATATTCCAAAGTATTAAATTAAAGCATCCATTGTCACATCCATTATCTTCGATATCCAAGTTCCATTTCCTAACAATTCAATATGATCCCTTTGTTGCAGGTTTTTCGCTTTAATAAATGCGGCGGCGCACAATCCGAGCTCCAATAATATTGTCACCTCGGCTCTTAGTGGCACAAGCTCTCACTTCGCCGGCCATTTAGCTTTATTCCTTGTTATTCGATTCAACTTCAAAAGCAACCTTATTTTTAACTTACTTATATACGATACTAAACTAACTAAATACCTACTCGTATGTTTAGAATAGATATGTTTTTAAAGTGAAAATAAGTAACTACATTTTAACGATGCGATCTAAAAGCGACATCAACTTGGTGTTACCATGGTACGAATAACAAGTTTTTGTTATTTACTTATAATCCCAGGTTAAGTCATTAATTACTTTTAGGGCCGACGAAAATAAGTTTAACAAAGCTACGTACTGCTTAATCGAGTATATAGTTGGTTTCTAATCTTGGTTTTCGTTAAACGGATTTCATCGGTTACAATTTGATCGCGCTTACGAAAATGAAGTTAAGCGTAAACATCGCCTTCAATCTAAGCGCAGATGTCATGTTATACAGTATATCAACTCTAAACTTTAAACTTGGAGCATAACTGCGTTTAGCTGGTGAAATGCAATTTGGAGCTTTAAACTCCGTTACACGCGTAAAACGAGCTTAGGTCGAACTAATCGTGTTTGTTGTCAACAGTGAAATCTCCCCTTAAAGTCTTTTTTTTTCACAAACAAAGAGTTGTTACTGGAACATGGTATTTTTATTAGAAAAAGGTGGCAAACGAGCAAGCGGATCGCCATGTTAAGTGAGCGCTACCCATAGACATCCGCAACAGGCAAATGTGTTGCAGATGCGTTGCCTACCTTTAATGGACAGAGGAGGGGTGGATTATATTATTTTAAGGGAATATTCATTTATTAATTAATGTTAAAATATTTATTTTACTTGTAATGAAGATCTTAAACTTAGATTGTAGTCAAGTTTAAATTTTACTGCGAATTAAAAACATATTTCCTTGACTGCTAATTATATTTAAATCGAGCACTTGCTATTCAATTCCATTCCAATTTTAACTCACCGACATTTGAATATTATAAACATAAATTGGGAAAATTTCAGCGAAACATTGGGCCGGGAGGATTTAATTAAATATCCCAGAATAACGCCAATCAAAGAGTTCGTTTGCCCAACAAATGTGGCATCGACACTTGCTCTAAAGTCTTAATAATTCCTCATTTGTTTCAGTTCCGCGTAAAATTTTATATTCTACTATTATAACAGCGAAATAAAAAGAAAAAAAAACGCGTTTAGTAGTGGAATGGAGGAGATATAGCATACTGAACTAATGATAGCCTTACCGTGGGTTTCTGGCGGAAAACCGTAAAAAACAAAAACTGATATAACATGTTTTATGACGTCACATCAGTGTTTTTTGTAAAGCATGCTAAAAAGCTTACATCGTGAATATAACTGAACTTATCACTGAAGTAAACTTCCGTCGCTCATTGTACAAACAAGGACGCAAGCAGGTAAGGCGCTTGCAGGTGACCGTGTGTTTTTTTATGTTGAATAAACTAGCGTTTGACCACAATCCCATCTGATGTTAAGTGGTGATGTGGTCGAAAGATGATACGTACTAGTTTAGCAAGTAGTTAATTTTTGCGTGTTGATTAATTATTAGTATAACAAAAATTAATAATTTTCATTCAACTCACGGTTAAAATTATAGAAGTAACGTTAATTGGTTGACAATTGATATCTCGCACAGGTTGTAGCCTAATATTCTCACTACACAATATACTGTACAAGACTACTTATAACAATCAGTCAAGGCTCGGGCCTCAAGAGGTGTAGTCACGACCGTTGACAGGAGTACAGAGTCTTCTTCCTTTGACAAGTGCTTATAAAGACTCTTGCTGTCTAAAGTCAGCTACGCAACTTTACGTTTCAGTACCGTACTCATACATTTTCGACAAACCGGAAATGTGAGCGACAGCACAATAGAATTCAAAATGAACCTCATTTGCATAATCTAAAAGCTACAAGTTAAGGCTTTGGCGACGAGCTATCCAAACATGCAATTACATATCCAATAAAAAGAAGGAAAAAGGGGTTTATTAGTATTGACGAATTACTTTAATTAAAAGTGTATTACTGAATGTATCACGATCATGAGGAAATTACGCGCGTGGAAAAAGCCATTTACTGTATCATAAGGGAATCGTTTTGTTGTCTCTGCCCGGACGGGGTATTAACCCGTGTAGCGCAGATTAACTCTGCGTCACGTGAGATATTGTACCATTAATCTGAACGATCGGTAGAGCCGCCAGAAATTACACCTACCTGCTTATACCGGCGCCGGTGACTGTTTTAAGTCTGGAAGCGATGAGCGTCCCTACAGGATAATGCCTTACATTTTATCCTAACTGACATTATAAATGCGAATGTTATTTTGTTTGTTTGTTACGTTTCTACTACTTAATGACTTATCGTGAAATTTTGCACACAAATTATCAGGGGTATTGAAACTAGAATAGGGTAATTACCTTGTATCCCGAAAACAAAACTATTCCATCGGTAGGTACATAGAACTTTTATAATATCGGTTGCCATGGTAACGTTACGAAACACGGTCAACAGCTTGTACCGTTTATAAATGACTAGTGGCCAGCCCTGGTTTTGCCCGGGTATCATTAATTATGTTGCTTCGATCGCTACCAAAAACAGGAATATGCCAATCTGGACAATCCCTGTAAATTTCATCGAAATCGGTCCAGCCGTTTCGGAGTATATAGATCTATAGGGAACATACATACTTCGCTTTTTATATACAATTTTCTTTCTCATAATAAATATCCTATGGTACTTCTAATACCTCGAAGAATATGTACAAACAAACATACATTCACAATTATAATATTAGTAGGGATTCTCAAAATAATTCATAGAAAGATTAAAAACTCTGTGTGTTGTTAATTTGTGCTGCAGCCCAGGGTTCCGTTCATATAACGCCCGCAGCCGAGGAGAAAGTTAGTTTTAATCAATTCATTATCTCGTTAAATTCTACCCTACCTATTTATATAATATATATATATATATATATATATATATATATCAGACATCATTTTCATAAAAAGTATCCTATGTTACTTCTAATACCTCCAAGAATATGTGTACAAAGTCTCATGATGATCGGTTGAGTAGTTTTTGCGTGAAAGCGTAACAAACAAACTTACATTCACATTTATAATAATAGTAGGGCTTACAATATGGAGTTACTGAAATTTAATCACGGAATGTCAAATGTCTGTTTCATGACATTTTTCATATCTAGTTACTTCATTTAAAGAAAGGATGACTTACCGTGGGAGGGTATGCTACATTCACATAACTTGCTGTAGTTATAACTTATGTTTGATAAGTTATTCCGCATTTTCTATACTTGAGTCAGACTTTCAGATTTCAGAGAGTATTTAGAATAGTAACAACTATTACCACTATTTAATAATAAATATCTCATCTTACGTTTTTCTTATTTCGATATTTTGGTCTCCTTAAAACTGCATTTTGTATAAAGTACACATTATACCAGATTCAAATATCCTCTTAAAATATTGCCTGTCGTTTTGTGCCACTGTTTTTCCCACATGGTTTATAAATGCAGATGCGATTGGCTTTAATCTAGATCCGTGTCCGGATAGACGTACGTTACAATATTAATTATTCATCGGGTCGAGCGTATAAAGCAATTTCACGGTTCTTTGCGCGCGAATCATAGCGCGCCGCGGTATACAGGCCGGCTAGCGGCGGGCGACGGCTCATTGCTTTTTGTTTCCATTTTGTTCTTCCCGTTTTATCGGTTTTGAGGTTTTAAAATTTAATGCAATATTTATTATATATATATATATATATATATATATAGCTAGATTTACACATTCATCATCATAAGCACATATGCCTAGGTCACTGAATTAACAATGAGAGGATAATTTCGAACTGCCGATGAATTATCTTCGATATGCATTCTAAATTAAATACTTTTTACTAACACATGTAAAATGATTAAACCATATAGAATTTGCTTCATTAGATGCAAGTACAAGTGGAAGCCGCACCAGTATAGGCGTTTAACTCGTGGCTGTAAATCAGACGGCCAGCGGAGCAGAGCGGGAGGCGTCCGGTACTATCAGACGGACCATCGTGACGCTCCACTGAATCCTATAGTCTTTACATATGTATCTAGAATTGGTTGGCATACAAAATTAAATTAAATTGCTTACTTGATACAAGTTGTTTATTTTAATATCCTAGGCATTTTAATTTATGACAAGTAGACATGAAACGAAAGGGAACTTCTGACTGCTTATAGATCTTGGAAGTGTTTTTTGTTATTTAGAAATGTGTAATCTAAGCTATAATAATACCGCTGTATGTCATAAAATTAATCTTTATTTTGAATTAAATTCGAATCGTCATGTTTGCAAACTCCCTGTATCACAGCTAAGCGCGTTCGTAAGCCCAAACCGCGCGATCAAATTTCCCGCGTCAGAGCTTTTGCGATGCGCTTTTACATCGAGGCTAATTGTCGTTCACTAATGGAATATTGTACGATTATTCAGGTCTGTACACTGTTATTGAATCACACTTTATTATATGGGTTGTACTATACACGTGAGTTTTTAATTAATTTAATTTAATTTAATTCTCAATCCATTCTCCAATGAGATCCGATCATTTTTAATCTACAATAATTTTTATTTCACTTTTTGTCAATTATGAATATCCAAAAGGGTTAGTGGCAACATACCTCATGTTTAAAATTGTTAATTGACAGACGGGATTTCGTTAAACAAACGCCTGGGATTTCGGCAGCGGGAAGTGGCTTCATTAACATTTATATTAATTGAATATATATTGTCGCTTAAATTATAAATGTTACGCCCTGAGATTATGTCGGCGCGATCACCGAAGCGTCAATAACACCGGTTCTAGGAAGGTTCCAGAATACTGTACTATATTGTAGGCTGAAATGCTTCTTTAGTAGAAACATTCTCTAGTGTATTCTATAGTGGTCTGCTATCAGTTGCTTCAGCAAATGGATTATCGTTTTCTACGAAAATTTTAAAACTAGTTTCCTGGAATCCGATAGCAGCGCCACCTACAACAATTGAATCTAAACCGGAACAAACCTACAAACATCAATTCCATGTCCATTTCGGAAGAGTTAAGCAAATCCTTTCTAAAGGTTCGCTTGCTCTACCGCTCATGATGTTATATAAATTATGTTATGGTAAAATCAAATTGCATACCATCTACTCATCGAGTCTTAAGTAATTTATACTAACAGATGCGTTATATTTGAATAAATTAAATTAAAATTAAAAAAATTTTTACATATTTATTGCACGAAAGTAGAAATGGGGAGCAGTACTTTCAAATAAAGATGTAGTTGTTGACTTCGGTACCCAATAGGAGGTGAATAGCAACAAAGGGATGATGAAGAATGCCATAACTATTGACTCCTCAATAGTTATGGCATCTTCTTGACTCCTCAAGAAATGCTTTTAAATACGTGACTTGTTAGTTGTGGCCATGAGCGACTTATGTCTGTTTTTTATTCTATTTTTGTTTACTGAGAAGGTGGCAAAGGAGCAAGCGCATCACCTGATGTAGTGAGCGCTACCCATAGACATCCACAACGAGCAAATGTATTGCAGATGCGTTGCGTAACTTTAATAGACAGAGGGGCATAGACAGGAAAAAGGATATTTCCTTTTCCCCGTCCAATCCTCTTCCCTTTCCCATCCTATCCTTATGAGGAGTAGGTGGGAAGGGAAAGAGGACTGAATTTAGGCCTCCAGCACCACATTCATCAGATGAAACGAAGAGTATTTCTACTTCATGCCTGTTTTCTGAGGGTACTCTACCACTGTTTCTATTCTATTTTTCATTCTGTACAACCAGTAGTTTGCATAATGTCATTGTGTCTGGATGTGACATGCCTTTAGAATCTTGTGACTGCCTACACTAGCTCTAGTAGTGTATCAAAACAGCGCGGTGCGCCGTTAACCCTTTCAATATGAAACCGTCGGCTCCGTTTTTTTTACGCTTGGTGAAGTTTTATTTAATTACTAGCGGCGCCCGCGGGGAGCGTCGGATTTTTAATTTCATATGAATAAATTCGCAGATGCGAAAGTATGCTTTGAATCAAGCGTACAATCATTAATTTATAATTACAACAGCGACTTAATTTAATAATCGTGTTTAAAAAGAACGTAACGTTTGCAAGAGGAAGGGACGAACTTTTTGAACATCTAGGGAACCCGTAGCAGGTAAATTGAATCCTGAATCCAGCATTCACAACAAAAATCTTCTAGAAGTTGCTTTGATTAGCCCTCAAGTAATATCATTTTGGGTGCAAACCCAATTTAGTATCACAGTACATCCATATCTTTATCACTTCGTAAGGTGTCGTTACAACACAACCGAAACTCTAGTAGCAATCTGGAGTTTCGGTTGTGTTGTAAAACATACCCTCGGCGAGGGGAAAGGGCTGGAATGGGTTCTGTTATGGAAATTTAATTATTTTACGGTCTAGACAATAAAACACTAGATTCGGAGGGAGGTGTGCAATGGGAAGGCGGTGCTTCTAATTTATGGCGTGCTCACTCGTCGCTTAATTCTTCGCAGGGCTATTGGCGTGGCTTAACATTTGAATTTTATGACGTTTTAATTTATTCGCGTTGTGATAAAGTTACAAAAACTTGTGCCACATGGTTGTTCATCGGAATAAATGTTTATAGTCCTATGCAAAAAGTTAGGATGCTTCTCGTGGAGATACGGTTCTAAAAATACGAAAATGAACTTACTTAAATATGGATACAGCATTTTTTTCGGTGCAACTGTGGGGCTCTCGCACCGAGGTGGACCTACCCAATAAAACCACACGCGTTCCCTCATGACCATTGTGTGGGCGCCACGGGAGCATGACGTGCACATGACACCGCAACGCCCACTGGCCGCCCCGGGATGGGGCCCCGCTCTAGCAGACGGCACCGTGCAATGCAGATTCGGGAGTTTCTCTTCCACTCGCAGCCCCACCGCTTCCGCAATAGAGGTGCGACCCCGCTGAGTCGCGGAGGGCAGGGCGAGTGGCACACCGCATTACCAGCACTTCTCACCCTCCGCGACTCACCCTCACTGCCGGGGACGAGATCCCGCAGTACGCATGAAAGTGGACTCTAATGAGCCCACCCCGAGCGGCCTTCTTTGGCCGGTTCTACCTCACGAACCAGCCTTGGGTTCCTCTTAGCTTAACCGTGGGTGGCTCATACCCACGGTTACTGAGCCCCACCGCCACGACAAGGCGGGAACCCGGTCAGGAGGATGCATACAGCATGCATATAATACCATCAGCTGTTGATCAATATAGTTAATTACTAGACCAATCGCCCAATGGCTAATTGCCCTCAAACAATATTCCACAGATATACTTTTATAGCCATCTAGCTGGCCCGGCAAACTTCCGCTCCGCCCTATAATTAACAGATGGTTCACCATTTTGGCGATAATGGCTTACACATAAAAGATATATGCCGTCGCGGGCTTTTTTCTACGACTATTTAAGGTAAGCATTTCCATTATACATTATATACGTGTAACTCTAACGGTTGTTGCCGCGCACACCAGAATAGCTCGCATATGGCGGAGGTTTTTCCTCCTTACTTGACACTTATCGTTATATTTTGGTCAATTCACACAATTTCTTTATAAATTATAGCCTATATGTTATTCTGATGTATAAGCTATATTATTGTAAAGTTTCATTAAAGTCCATTCAGTGGTTTTTGTGTGAAAGAGCAACAAACATCCATACATCAATTCTTACAAACTTTCACATTTATAATATTAGTAGGATAGTGTATGTTATTGGCGTAGAGGCCAATTACAATCATTGCCATCAAACCTTAATTAATCAAACTAATCTAGTATTTTCATAGTCAATTTGTCATCGATACTGTAAACTTAAGAATAAAAATAAAAAATGCTAACGAGAACTTGATTATTGACGTTAATTAAATGAACAATTGACTGATTATTTTAAACTTTTTTATAGCTTTGTTATAGCTTCAAAAAGGTAGTATCAGAAATGAGAAATTTGTTGTGCATTGGTCGGCAAGCCATTGCTTGTGACAGCTGGACAGGTCAAGCCGCAGCAATACCTTGCGGTCTCCATGCCCGCTGGCGGCAAGACGAAGACCAGCTGCGTTGTATATTACAAATACCCTTTGAAATATAATATAATTTATATCCATTTTAATCAGTTATTTAACTGAAATAATATGAAATGTATAAAACCCATAAATAAATATATATAAAACGCATACAAATACCACCAAAAGGTATATAGATATAGTAATATCCCTACTAATATTATAAATGTGAATGTAAGTTTGTTTGTTACGCTTTCACGCGAAAACTACTCAACCGATCATCATGAAACTTTGTACACATATTCTTGGAGGTATTAGAAGTAACATAGGATTATTTTTATGAGAAAAAAAATAATATATAAAAAGCGAAGTATGTACATATGTTCCCTATAGACCTATAGACTCCGAAACGACTGGACCGATTTCGATGAAATTTTCAGGGATTGTCCAGATTGGCACATTCCTATGCTGGGGAGCGATCGGATCAACATAATTAGTGGTACCCGGGCGAAGCCGGGGCGGGTTACTAGTATTAAAATAAAGTAATTAAATACAGGTAGACCTAGTTAAGGAGCCAAGGCAATAATTAATTTAATTAATTTGTAGTGTTCATGTGCACAATAAAGATTTATGTTATGACACACGAGCATGTAAATCACCTGATGTTAAGAAAGTTAAATTAAATAAATAAAGTGAACATAGCCCCATGGACCTCTGCATTAATTAGATTCAGAGACACCCAGAGAAGGGGAGGGATGATAGATAAAGATAAGAAATGAGAAAAGGGAAGGACATTAGGTCTACCAAATCTTAGTCAAACCTAGTCAGAGACAGCAATTACTTTTCCAATTTCCTCGGTTGGATATCGAACTCAAACTCTGCGGAGTAGAGTCATTAAGCAATGATCTTGTTTTAATTATTTCTGTGGGAAACAATTTGAGAGATAATAAGCTATTCAGCAAAGGAAACCTTATTGTTCATTTGGAGTTCGCCTCGCTTACGTTCCGAATGAAAATACATGTGAACCGTGGCCATCTCTGTAGGCCCCTGCCGGAGTAGAAATAGCATGTAATTAGCGGCGAGCTTGTTCCCGAAATTACGAGGGAACGAAGCCATCGAATGGAGTCGGAACAACTTTTAGTTCGTCGCCGGATTGTGAACTAACTTTGAGACTCGATTGTAAGGTATCTCAAAGTAGGAATGCATTCCGTTCGCACACGGATATAATGAACAACTGGATGTGACGAGGCTTAGCAAATTGTGATGAGATTCAATTGATGAAATATTGTTTTGTTTTAAAATTGTTAACGTGTAAGCTTAGTACAAATAGTTCAAGTCAACTTGACGCACAGCGCTGTATTCGCGTGCGCTTGTGAATCTGCAGTTTCGCGGCACAGGAAGTCGTCCGACATCTTGTCACGTACGCGCTGTCACTGTGTCTACTGAAGCGATGCACTCATAACGCCCCACTTCACTATCTAAAAATTTCAAGGAAAACAATATGGTATAAATATTATTAGTAACTTAAATTCTTTTTGAATCATAGCTGCTTTTCAATTTAATATTTATTAACTCTATGATTTATTTGAAATTTTTTTGTGTAAGTTAAGTTTTTTAAGAGATATATAAACTAAAATTTGTTCATTACCTTACTTATTACAATACTTAAAATGTATTCATTAGCATACATTACAGCTTACAACACAAGCTCACATTAATTAGAGCTAAGGAATATTATAATGTGAGTTAGACACATCCAGAGGCGCATATTCCGAGTTGGATCTACTTCCGCTCGGAGTTATCTCATTAAATTGAAATTCAATTAAGCAGCTCACAGCTTTTGTGATCGCCGGACAAAATTTTGGTATCGGTATATTAATATTGTGGAGTTTTAAAAGTTTTAATATTTGCTTCTATTAAGCAACTATTATTCTTCTCTCCTTGTCCTCAGAAAGGTTACTCGTCAAAAATTGACAAGTACTTTGATTGTTGCAAATAGATAACAGGTTTTTTTATAGTGCTAGGTGGCAAGCGCGCAAGCGGTTTACTCGATGTCAAGTGCTCGCTACCCACAGACATCTGCAACTAACTAATGAGTTGCAGATGCGTTGCCCACCTTAAATGGACAGAGGACAAACAGAAAATGGTTATTTCCAATTCCTATACATCCCCTCCACCTTCAAGTTTTCTTCCCCTTCCCATCCTTTCCTTATAAGAAAAGGGTGGGAGAGAACTAGAATTACTCACTCATCAGACGAAACGCAGAATACTCTACTTGACGCCTGTCTTCTGTGAGGTCGTGGTATTTCACCGGTCGAGCCGGCCAATTCATGGAGCAGATGTTGTTGTTGCGGACTCTACCATAGTAAAATATTATAAGCCTTGTCTGTGTGTCGCTTTATGACACCTTTTTCCAAACAAAAGGTATTTTGGCAGTACCTAAACTTTAAGCTTAACAATTTGCTAAACATTTTTATATATCATATACAAAGTCCATAGGCTTAGCTTAGGCAATATGCATAGCGTAAGCTTGGATATAACAAGCAAAGTTGTCGAATGTTTTCAGTGAAAGGTATGTTTTATTAAAAATAAGCAGCTTTCGGCGGCCTGGCACCAATACAGTCGGGGAAAACAAACGAGCAGCCGGCGCGCGGCTCCTAGTTAAATAAATGCAGTGTCAAATGATAATGTTAATCCTTCGCATGCAACGCCGCCGGCTCCCACGGGGTTTACCCGTTCGACAAACGGGCGGCGAAAACGCTGCAAGACGCGGCGTTTCATGCGCAACAAACGATTGAATAATGATGTCCACCGAGCGCTTCGTAGTGCAGGGAAAAGTAAATGGCACGAGGTAGAGGTAGATTACCCATAATAACTGATTGACCAGGTCAGAGCGGAAAGGGTGGCCCTTTGCACGATTGTGCGTAGTTGACATTAGTTAGAGTGGAGTGGAGACAGCTAGAGAAGCGGGTCGCTGCAACTTCTTGATGACCAGGACCGGTCTGTTAAGACGGCGAGGATATAGAAGATAATTAAATTAAAATAGAATAAATAATCGCTGGTTGGTAGTTGACAAATCAAAGGAATGCGCGCAAAAAGGGGTGCGAAATGACACGTGTCAGGGTTCCCTGATTGGGCGCCGCGGCCGCGTGTCTGCTCGCACCCCACAGCCTGCATGCAATTAGATGCCGAATAAGCTGATTTTAAGCCGATTTAACAAGTGTACACCCTCGCGACATAGGTTCGTTTGATTTCTGATAGACAATTATACACAGAAACATTGTTTGAACTACGGTCGTGGTGGAATAATTGTTGGAAGTCAATTTTTTACTTGAATTGTCCTTGCTGGTCTAGTAGTGGACGATTATTCGCTAGTAAGTTCGCTAGAAATATTGAATGTTTTAATATAATTTAAGTCACTAGAAAATACAGATTGTAACGAGTTATTTGCAATAGAAAGCGACATGGCGAGTAGTGTATTTACCAATGATAAATGAATGTGGATAGAATGTAAGTTAGGCGTGACGTTGTAAAAAGTGTTGCTTAAAAGTGGACGTTGTGACTAGAATTGAGAAAGGTATGCTTCGGTGTTTCGGACATATTGAAAAGATAAATGAATGGAGAGTTACGAAACATGTTCATGTTGCAAAAGTGAGTGGCGGTGTTGGTAGGGGTCGCCCTAGGAGAATTTATATCGGTCAGTTTAGTAACATACTAAAGAAGGGCGATATAAGGAGCACCCGTGACCGACGAGCTGGTATGCGTCGCGTCGTGGTCGCGCCCAATGGTAATCCATGATCTTTGCCTACCCCTCTGGGTTACAGGCGTGAGCGTATATTTATAGAAGTATGTCATAATAATACTGATTTAAGAGGAGCGGTTGCTAGCTGGCTTGCCGATACATCATATTTAGGATATAGTAAGGTCAGTGCGAAGTATAGATTTAATTTTCTGTGTTAGGAGGTCGGACTATGTGAATTTACGATTTTATATTTTTTACTACACAATTCCTAATATCTTTTCTAATTTACAACCAATAAATAGTTAGTTATATTTTTGTAGAAATAAAGATAAAAAGAAGTAATCCCAGCGCGTTTACTGGTAATGATTCCGCATAAAAGATTGTAATTTCGACTTTTTATTATGCACGATGAACATATAGGGTAGTCAGCCTAAACATACAAGTGGGTCATTTTATTTACGTACAGATAAACATTTTGTGAGCCAACAATGGCGGGGTCCGGTTGCTAGTTACCAATGCCCAGTATAACTTGAACTTCCTCGAAATTTTGCAGTTCAAAGGTTTCACTTATGTTCCTAAATATTATGTATATTCTAATAATGATGCTGTACATATAAAAAACACATATATCTACTTTAATTGATTAAACTTTTCACAATACCCAACTTACAAGTCTTGGCATTTTAATTATTTAATATAAAAAGTCATAATGACAAATTTCTACAACAATTGTTTTGTGGCGGCAGTGCTCAGTGGTTTAGGCCCCAACTTACGTACTGTAAGTCGCGGGTACGAACCCAGGCAGGCGTTTTACTTTGTGTAATTTATTTCGTCACCACTGCTCCACAAACGGTGAAGGAAAACATCGTGAGGAAACCGGCATTTTCTTAGAATCACTGAGTTAGAAGACATGTGACAGCTACCAACCTGCACCGGGCCAACGTGGTGGATTACATTCCCTTCTCCCTCTGAGAGGAGGGTGAGTGTGTGTCTCTCTGCAGTGGGGAGTATTCTAAAAAAAGGCCGATTTATTATTATTACTAATTGCTTTGTAAAATTAAGATCCCTGAGGCGGCAACAATTTTACTGTTAGTTTAAACTTTAGATACTTATTCGTCGGTACAGAAAGTGGTAACCTAATAGGTTATATGAAGTCTGCCAACCCACATTGGAGTCATAAGCGCTCCTTTGTAAGTTTACTTGTATTTATTTTTGTACTAACGAGTATAGGTACACCCAGTATCCACAATGTAAGGATATTTTTTTGCAAATTAAACTTTGGTTATTATTTTAAATTCTTAACAACGGATTTTCTATAATATTGCATAATTACAATGTTAGTTAACATAAAACCACTGTATTTAATCTTTAAAAAGGCAAAAGGGTTCCAAATAAGACCAACTTGGCCGTTGGATGGAAGGTCACGAATTTCATTAGCGATATTAAAACGGCTGTCCCGGGGGAACCCAAGGACCCTTCCCATTGTGTTCCAAATTCTCACGACCATTATACGATGAGCTCTCCGGATTCTGACGTCTAAATAGAAAAGAATTATGTGAACATTCACTGTTTAACATTGCGGACTTATTGTACCTCTAAATTGAATTTAAATTGACTTTTGTATTCGGTAATGAATACTGGTTTTATTGTATTTATTGGGTGTAAATTGTCTTATCAGACACGATACGTGCTTATGTGGGTATCACTGCATAGTAGTCTAGTCTTCTCTCCGTCTGAGAAGTATATACCCATCAGGATGTACCATTTTACAACCTTACAACTCCTGCATATGAGGGCTTGTATCTCATATTTATTTTTGTAGAACTCCAATCCTGTTTCTCCTCTTGGCTGGGGGCTAGTAGATTCTTGATTTAAGTAGTACTATAGCGTATTCGTATGCATAGTAATGACCTGTATATGAATGTAAACTTGATTAACAGTCTCTCATTTTTTTATTACAGAAGAATGTGGCCAATGAACAAGCTGGTTACCCGATGTTAAGTGACTGCCCAATATTGGCATCTGCAATGAGTTAATGCATGCTGTACAATGTTGCAGATGCGTTGTCTACCTTTGCGACGGGCCTATTGGCATGGTTTGTAAGATACTTGTTTCCACGTCGCAGGTCGTGGGTTCGATTCCCACCCAGAACAGTGTGCATGAACATGTCTGTTTGTCTTGAGTCTGGGTGTGATTATCTATCTAAGTATGTATTTACAAAAGAAAAGCTTTGCTTAGTTTGGGATCAGATGGCCGTGTGTGGAGTCCTAGGATACAAAAAAAATGGACAGAGGAGGTGATAAATAGAAAAAGTGTATTTAATTTTCTTATCCCTCCCCTCGACTGCTCTCCCCTTTCCTATTTATGGGAAAAGGGGTGGCCCTCCTCTAATTTAAAAGAGATAGGAAGGTGAAAAAGACTAGGATTAGGTGGAATTACAGAATTCATGCAACAGGTGTTGTTATTGAAAGCTCTATCACAAAATTTAAGGTTGCTAAACTTTTTCCATTTGAAAAAATTTAAAAAAAAATATTCGTCTGAGATTCGAGGCCTAGTTTTTTCATAATTTTTTTTTTTATATTACCAAGTGGCAAACGAGCAAGCGGCCCCTGGAAATAAGTACCGCTACCCATAGGCATCCGCAACAAGATAATGAGTTGCAGATGCGTTGCCTACCTTCATGGACGAAGGAGGAGACAAACAGAAAAAAGGATAATTCCATTCCCTGTCCATCCCCTCCTCATCCGTTAAATCCTCTTCCTCTTCCCATCCTTTCCTTATTAGAAAAGGGTAGGAGGGGGAAGAGGACTACTATTAGGCCTCCGGCACGTCACTCATCAGACGAAACGCAGAATACTTCTACTTCACGCCTGTCTTCTGTGACGTCGTGGTATTTCACCGGTCGAGCCGGCCCATTCGTGCAAAAGATGTTGTTATTGCGGGCTCTACCACTGTTAAAATGTGTTAAAATATCATGGCCTATAACGAAATCAGAAAACAGTTCGCAATTTAATTATAATTCTTAATATGATACAACATTTCCACCAGGCGATTTTTATGCGAGGTGCGAATTTAAATATGTTTGCAATTTAGTTGGGTGCAATTAGAGCGACTTCTGTCTTGACACAAATTGCATTAGGGAACCGCAAAGCTCAGACGCGTCTGTGTTTGCGTCGGCTACTAAGTTTAATTTTATCTCTTTATGGTCAAATATTAAATCTTTTTAGACCTTGATTTTTTTTGAAAATAACTCCAGCCGCGTTAGCCGATATTCGGTAGGGGAAAAACTTGTGGGTTCGCATCAGCAACATGCTTATTTATTTTAAATTTTGAACACTTTAGACGAACTATTTTTCATTCATTTTTCTTGTATTCAATTTTGAATTTTATTTCAAGGTACAATGGTTTGTTTTTGTTAGATTATTACTAATGTTTTGTTGCGGCTGTTTTGGAGTTTTTAATTCCGTCTCTTTTTTACCATTCTCAAGTAGCTGGTAGACTTGATAAACGAACACATAACATATATAATAATAAATAAAAACCAAAATCGTACGCTAAAATGTACTCGTAAATAAAAGTAAAATCTCCCAATAGGACTTTTTTTTATGTTACAAAGTGGCAAACGAGCAAGCGGCCCCGGGAAATAAGTACCGCTACCCATAGGCATCCGCAACAAGCTAATGAGTTGCAAATGCGTTGCCTACCTTCATGGACGAAGGAGGGGACAAACAGAGAAAAGGATAATTCCATTCCCTGTCCATCCCCTCCTCATCCGTCAAATCGTCTTCCTCTTCCCATCCTTTCCTTATTAGAAAATGGTAGGAGGGGGAAGTGGACTACAATTAGGCCTCCGGCACGTCACTCATCAGACGAAACGCAGAATACTTCTACTTCACGCCTGTCTTCTGTGACGTCGTGGTATTTCACCGGTCGAGCCGGCCCAATCGTGCAAAAGATGTTGTTATTGCGGGCTCTACCACTGTTAAATTACGATCTTTCTCCGTGAATCATAACTAATCTTATATATGCGAACTTGAGTTTGTTTGTTTGTTACGCTTTAACTCCTTAACGACACAACTAATGATCATAAAATGCACACACATTGTCAAGGATACAGAAAATGATACAGAGAGATACATAAACATTAATTATATATATTTCAATAATGTCGGCTGCAATGGTAACAAAAAATTCCAATGTGGAATAAGAGAAACCCAAAGCGAGTACCAGCTAGTTATTAATAATATACTTTGTAATGTTGTTGAAGGTCAATATTGCAGGACCTCTAGATGTAGAAAGTTTTGAACAACAAGTTTTGACAATTGTTGAACTTCTTCTATTGTTAGACAGGGGTAGAGTCCGCTACAACATCTGTTGCACGTTGCCGGCTCGACCGGTGAAATACCACGACCTCACAGAAGACAGGCGTCAAGTAGAAATACTCTGCGTTTCTTATGAAGAGTGAGGTGCCCGAGGCCTAATTTGAATCCTCTTCCTCTTCCCACCCTTTCTTTATAAGGATAGGATGGGAGCGGGAATAGGACGGGGAGGGGGTTAACGGGAAGAAGGAAATATCTTTTTTCCTGTCCATTAAAGGTAGGTGACGCATCTGCAACACATTTGCTTGTTGCGGATGTCTATGGGTAGCGATCACTTAACATCAGATGAGCCGCTTGCTCGTTTGCCACCTAATTCCAATTAAATAAATCAGTTAATTTTAAAATAACTGTTAACTAAATGAAGGGTATATATGAAATGCACGTGCGTATATTTTGATAGAAAGTAATTAATCCCAAATCAATTTTATCGAAAGCTTCCTCGTGATTGACAGCTTCGTTAAAACTAATATCAGATTAGTAGATATCTCTAATTGAATCTCGACACAGTGCGGAATAACAAAATGCTTATTAGATGTGCTTAACTTATCGATGACTTTGAGGGGTGAGATTTGTGAGACAAGGGGTGGTGTTAAGAGGACGAAATGTCTTGATCCTATATTATTTATTAGTGTTTCTGTTGAATGGAAATGAAATAACAATAATTAATTATTTATTTAATAGTGAAAATAAAAAAAACATACCTGTACAAATAAGGTTATATGAAAATTTACACTGTTGGCGTAATTTTGATAAAGGTGCGCAAAACTAACAAAAAACTGCTTGCAAAATATTCAAAAACAATCAGACCAAAAACACATATGTCAATTACTTGACTTTCGAATTGCGCACCGGCTTTACACTAGAATTTTTCGTTCCGCGCATCGATGAATTTTCCGCTCACCTCTCGAAGGTAGAAAAAAACGGAATGGGAATCAAACGAGCGCCACGTGAATGGCTCCAACAATGACCAATTTGACACATTAAGCGAACAAAAAACTAAAAAAGGCTGATACAGTTATTGCCCTCAAAGTCGACTGGGTAGCCACACGATACGGATAAAAATGGACAGTCCTACAGTCAGTCCCAGTAAAGATGTAAATGACATTTGATACATTACAATAAAATAAATTACACTTTACTGCAGATACAGAGCAGATACATGCAGATGTTACGTCGGTCCTCAGCGAGTGTTAGTCTAAAAAGTTTTTAATTAAGGTTTATAAGGTAAAGTAAAAACCGGAAATGTATTATAAGTGAATTAGATGGTGCCATCAAGTGCTTAATGTATTATAAGTGGACTAGATGGCGCCACTAGTCTTTTAGAACGCGCTATAGAATTGCTATGTGAATTAGTACATGTTCTCAGAGAAGTTGTGCCTCTGGGCATTTTGCCATTTAAAAATTTTAGGCTCATTGTTTCATAAAAGTTTTCTGAGCTATCCAGTAGTATTAAGGATATACTGATATTTTACGGCCAACTACTTGCTTTCACCTTTGGAAGACGAGTCAGCTGTGGGTCTCAGGTTAGTTATAATCATTGTTAGTTGCTAACTTGTACCCTGTTCTGTGTGTGTAAAAAAACTTTGGCGTTTTCAAAGTTTTTGTCTCATTTCACATGCCCTAAAGACACCTGTTACGTTTTTTTTTTATTTTGGATGAAACATACCATATAATGAGAAGGAGGCAGACAATATCATTTACGTCACAAAAAAGAAAGAGAAAGCAGATATCGTATTGTACGAAGTCACAAGGGAGGTGGAGATTAACAGTTGTAGAGCCCGCAACAACAACATCTGTTGCACGAATTGGTCGGCACAACCGGTGAAATACCACGACCTCACAGAAGACAGGCATGAAGTAGAGTATTCTGCGTTTCGTGTGATGAGTGAGGTACCGGAGGCGTAATTCTGGTCCTCTTCCCCGTCCCATCCTTTGATAATCAGGAAAGGATGGGAAGGGGAAGAGGACTTGACGGTGGAGGGGGTGAATAGGAAAGGGATATAACCATTTTCTGTTTATCCCTTCCTCTGTCCATTAAAGGTAGGCAACGCATCTGCAACTCTTGTTGCGGATGCTTATGGGTAGCGATCACTTGATATCAGGTGAACCGCGAGCTCGTTTGCCACTATTAAAAAAAGATTGCTCCACTGACGAGAGCAGAAAGGCTTTTAGCAAGTACGATTAAACCATATAAGTCTATATATATCACGGGTGTGACGTGGCTACCCTATTCGGTGCCATGGCTACGGAAGTGAGTATTTAAATTTCCATTAGGGACGGAATCGGGCTGAATGTTGATAATTGGTGTCAACTGAGGCGCTCAATCGTCGGTGGAAATTTCTGTTTCCTGACAATGGAACACTTTCTAGTGGTAGGTGGAGGTGACGTCAATTTTGAACCATTTTATGTTTTTTGGAATGATGTTTGAAATTAGATTTCTTTTCGATTGTAAATGCTTTACTGCGAAGAATTAAGAAGAAAGAAGATATTTAATAGGTTAGGTTAGGTTATTACGTTTGACATGATAGTTGTTTTATAAAAATAATATCTTAAAAAGATATTTATTACAGAAAAAAACGTCAAATTGTTAATAATTTATTTTGTTCACAAATATCTAGTCCGTTTATAAACTGACGAAGTTCGCAATTGGTAGGTAACACATACACTATTATTACCACGGTGCACCTTACTTTCACATCTTACAGAAATGAAACACAATGTTTCGAGTAAATAAACTTAATTATCTTGCCTCTGCTTAGGCCATAAGATGTTTCCGAACTATTGCCAACTTTATTTAATTTAAAGTATTCAATTAAAAGTTTTTTTTAGGAAGCTTTCAAATTCACAACAATTCAATAAGGAACGCCTTCGTGTTAGTTTGACACTAAGCTTACGCCTCGACACACCCCTTGCCTTGTCACAGTTGAAAAAACCTCTTGAGGTTGCGTGCAAATTTATTTTCTTGCTAAAAATTAAATAAACGGGCAAGCTTGCACCCGCCGCCGCACGCCGCGCTGCACGCAAAATGGAAAACTTTGCCTTCTGCAATATCGCGATATGTATTTATTTGTCAAAGATCAAGTCGTCTATCAGATATTCAAGTCTGTTCAAAAGATTTTGAATTGGGTAATAAAATTAATAAATTATCTACATGTATGTTGCTCATTTTTGCACCAAGTGCGTTATATCTTACTTCTCGCTTATGTAACGAAACGTGATTCTTCAAAAGTTTTTTTTTCGCTTAGTTATCAAATCGCCACCTAAGAATGTATCAAAACATAGCCAGGTAGAATTCCTAATCTGCGCACTTCAATTTGTCCGATCGCCCCCAAAACGTTATATTACCTCTTTAAATGCCGAATAACTTTGTTCGTTAGGGCATCGTTGCTCCTGGACCCCTTGAAAGGGTGCCGTAACAAGGAAATATTGTTATACTGTTGCAAAATGTTTGCTGTCTACTGCTTGACGATGAAATAAGTGCCGCGGTTGTGGTAAGTATTTTTGGGCTGCTTTTTTTATTCCAAGGGGACAGTTGTTGGAAATGTCACGAGGTGACTGGTCAGTGGAGTGTGATGTGACGAATAAAATATTCGAGCTGTCATTGACTCTGACACATCCCCAAGCTCTAGTGTAACTTGGAAGCTGGTAGCGGCCATTACATTACGAAGAGTGACGGCAATCGGGTTGTTTCGTGGAGACGCACTACGTTTTTGGTGGAGTGTTACATGAAGCCGGTCTACTTACTGTACTATCGGTCCTTCATTCTCCTTACCCTAACGCCGTCCGTCTAAATTATTCAAGATAGAGTTTTGTATTGTGTGTAAAATTTGCTAACATTATTTTAAATTATTTCAGCTATGCTGGTGCTAGAGAATGCTTTATGGTAATCGAGCCCACAACTGTATCTTTCGGAGTCCGTAACCTAAACTGTCTAGCTATTTTTAATGCTCATTCTCCCAGAGGCTTGTCAATTTCGGTATAAAATTGACTTTTGCTGCGAACATTTAGCTCGCCATTCTTTAACATGTTCTATGACACCTATTCATGGCTTTTAAAAACGAGAGGAGTTTGGAGGTAAGCCGGCAGCGGCGGATCGATGTAATTTAATTTCATGAGTGGCCTGCCAGCCGCGGTGATTCGTAACAGCCTAACTTCAGTACAAGTTTGATAAGGTTTCAGGCCAATTACTGTGACCGTGAGTTTCTTTGCAGAGTTGTTGTTTTTTTTGCACATGTTTTGAATTTGAAGTATAGGGGTGCGTATTTCTTTTTAAATTAATACCATTTATATCTCAGAGGGGGAGCAGTGGTGGCTCAGCGGTTTAGGCCTCGACTTATGTACTGTAAGTTGCGGGTTCAAACGCACTTTACTTTGTGTAATTTATTTCTTCATCACTGCTCCAAGAATGGAAAACATCGTGAGGAAAGCGGCATGTTCTTAGAAGCACAAATTCGAAGACATGTGACATCCACCAACCCGCACTGGGCCAGCGTGGTGGATTACGGTTCATTCCCTCTGTCCAAGAAGAGGCCTGTGTCCCTGCAGTGGGGAACATTCTAAAAAAATGCTGATGTTATTATATCTCAGAACAGACAATCTTACAATAATTAAATTTCATGCCATACAATTGACATTGAACGTAGATCGCAAATACCAAAGTGATTCTTTTCAACAAATATAGAGTTATATAATTTTTCTAGAGTCGAGAATTACCATGCGATGTAAAAGTGTGGTTTCGTTTCTCGTTTAATCTCGTGTTATCCGCTCGAAGGACCATCATGTACAAGAGAATGCTTCGGGATCTCATCTCCGTGTGAAACTGCGCTTCGTTTTTACTATTTTGGTTCGTCGTGACGTTGCAGCGCAGCTTGCGTCCGTAAATCGGAAACACTCTAATTCGTTGCCTTGATTTAGGAAATTATATTTAACATTTCGACATAAAATTTTAGTTTCGATTTAAAGTCTAGATTTTCATTGATGTGTTTTTAGATGACCTTAGTGCATAAGATTAGATAGAGCTATATAGATTTATAGACAGTTCAACAGTGGTAAAGCCCGCAACAACATCTTTCGCACGAATGGGCCGCCTCGACCGGTGAAGTACCACGACCTCACAGAAGACAGGCGTCAAGTAGAGTATTCAGCGTTTCGTCTGATGAGTGACGTGCCGGAGGCCTAATTGTAGTCCTCTTCCCCCTCCCCCCTTTCTAATAAGGTAAGGATGGGAAGGGAAAGAGGATTAGACGGATAAGGAGGGGATGGACAGGGAATGGAAATATCCTTTTTTCTATCTATCACCTCCTTTGACCATAAAGTTAGGCAACGCATCTGAAATCCATTAGCTTGTTGTGGATGCCTATGGGTAGCGGTACTTATTTTCAGGTACCGCTTGCTCGTTTGCCACTTATATATGTATATATATATACACTTATATATATATATATATATATATATATATATAAAAAGATTTTTTTAGAATTACTTAGATTCAGCTTTTTACACCTCTCTCACCTGCCAATGTGTTAATTTTAAACAATTATAACCTCATATGTGTTATAATTAATGAAATGTTATCCTGTTTGAATACAATATTTAAATATAATCTCGATGTTTTGACTCTTTTCAGTTAAATGGTATAGACGCACTAGAGGTGTGCTTGTCATCACCAAATGTTCTGTTATCGGAAATACTGAACTTGTGTTGAAGTGCCTACATAATGTTATACTAATAATGGTTGAAACCCATGGCTAAAAGTCTTGGGTGCAAACCCCTTAGTCTGGGACATCGAGTGGGTAACAAGCAGAGATCGGTGTGAATTGTCCCCCAGGTAGCCAATTAGCCCCCTCCCCCGGAGTCACCCCCCGCGCCCTCGCTCCGTGGCGGCGCGCCTAACGAGATGTCAAACTTTTTGCCGGCCCGTCCCGCCCCTTTGTTTGTTGTCCAACCCGACAGAGCGACAGCCAGTTTTTGGTTCTTTCGATTTTTATTGAAATACTACGGATTTTCTGTGGGGCTGCAGGGCAAAAATAAATATTAAGCGTTGCTATTGTTGGGCGCGTTTATTTTCTGAAAAGGGGTTTGTTACAATATCGTGTAAGCTGAACTGTTGTCGGCCAAGGTGCTTTAACTGAACAAATGTTTGATATAGAATATTGTCCCATTTATTTTCATAAGAGAAGAAATGTGACGTAATAAAATGTGAATTCAAATAGTTCACAATAAGTAATTGTGTATATTTCTTACATTTCGGAAAAAAGCCAGGATCGCGTCAAATGGAAATCCATAGGCTCTGCCTATCCCTCTGAGTTATGGGCGTGAGCATAATTTATATCTATTGCCTGCAAAAAATCATTAAAACATTGGTGTATATCGCTCATAGTTATTTAAATGTGTCTAAACTATTACTGGGAGCTGCTTTTTCATATCCGAGGACTTCACATGTGTCACAAATACACGGTTTTTGAGTACAAATTTAGTTTAGTTAAACATATTTTAAGTCAACGTTGGACATACATGCATACATAGTACATTTATTTATTATTTTATTTATTACTTTGGCTAAATGAATAAATAATTCAAAATGGTTTTTGGAAGAAATATAAATCATTTGCTAGGAAATATATCAAGAAAAATAAATTATATGTCTTTATAAAAGACAGTTGCGTCACATTGGAAGTCAATGGCAACGTATCCTCGAGGCAGTCGAGTATGACAAATCGAATTGTATGAAATATAAGGAGGTCGGAGCTGAATGCGATATTCAAACAGCCGAGGCAACGAACCGTGGCCGGTCAGCGCGCCAAATTGGTCACAGGCCGCGGACTTACTCGGGGACGGACTCTTGCTAAGTGCCTCGTTACTAAAGCAGATTTCTTTTTTATGCTTGTTAGATATAGACTCACGAGAAGCAGTTATTATACATTACTACATAGTATGATACTAAATCCCAAGCCGCAAATTTAATGTAATTCACCGGTAAACAAAGTGATTCGTGAGATAGTTTTAATTAAATTATTGTATTATTTATGTGGTTAAAATGCCTGTAATTTTTTTTATAGTACTAGGTGGCAAGCGAGCAAGCGGTTCACACGATGTCAAGTGATCGCTACCCATAAAATAAATAAATGAGTTGCAGATGCGTTGCCCACCTGTAGTGGACAGAGGAGGGGACAAACAGAAAATAGTTATTTACAATTCCTATACATCCCTTCCACCGTCAAGTTCTCTTCCCTTTCCCATCCTTTCCTTATAAGAAAAGGGTGGGAAGGGGAAGAGAACTAGAATTAGGCTTAAAAATGCATCGACAATACGATGTAGTAGAATTCGCAATAGGCTGGTATTAAGATGTTGAAATTTAAAAGTAAATGTTAGCGAATATACTTTGTGACGTCACTGTCGATGAGTCACTTACTAGACGAATAACTTAAGGTAACATCTTCGAGTTCTATCCATTCTACGGAATTATTTCGCTAGTACAATATGAAAGACGGTTGAAAGTTTCATAAATGAGACGTTAGTGTTAGCACAATGGATACATGCACGCACGTTGCTCCGTAACAGCGAGGAAAGGGGACGGGACGGGTCGAAGTGTTGCCGCCAGTGATTGTAGCTCGCGAGGCCGGGAGGCCGGGGCGCGTGTAATCAGCGAACTTGCCGACACAATCCCGCCGCCTCGACACTTACATAATACGTATTTACATGGCCGCAGGCATCCGGGATGACGAACTACGCAGACGCACTAGTTTGTCTATGAATTTTCAATTTGCCTATCATTTAAAGTTTATCCTCTTGGATTGTTTGGGTGTATAATTATGGATATACTAACTGAAACCGAAGTAGTGGTAATGCAAACGCCAATACCAGTTGTATTCAAGTTGAGAGTGAAATGTCTAGTGTTCAGTAAAATATCTGTGAAAGAAAAATTGTATTTAATTTGGGCACGTTATCGTAACTTGTTTCCCCCGCCGGCCGGAGCCGGAGGAATTAATAACATTTTAATTTGCCAATTCCCGGCGCGCACCGGGAATATCGAGGAATCGCAATTCCTACATTAATTGTTACAAAAAAAGAGTTGTTTGGTTTGACCGTTTGTTCTAACACTTAAAGCAAAGCTTGCAGAAGCTACTATTTGTTCGATATTTAGTCTGTTGGAATTTGTGGCGTTCACATTTCGAATTACTGTGTAGCTAACTAGCTACAGTTAATCTGATTATGTATATGTAATTTATTTATTTTTCAAATTTCCGTAAAATAAACTTAAGTATATAACTTAGTAAGTAATTAAGTTAATCAGTAGTATAGGCCCCGACTTACATATTGTAGGTCGCGGGTTCGAACCCAGGCAGGCGCTTTACTTAGTGTAATTAATTCCATCACCACTTTTTGAAGCAAAAACATGGAAGCCGACATGTCTTCCACCACCACATTCGAAGACGTGACATCCACCAACCCGCACTGGACCAGCCGGGGGGATAACGGCTCCTTCCCTCTTTCGGGGAGAAGGCCTGCAGTGGGGAAATATACAAAAAAAGGCTAATTTATTATTTATTATAAATTAAGCTTGTTAATAAAAATCAAGTAATAACTTTGCCATTATTATCGGCTTGAGGCAAATTATTGTTAGATATAGGCTTTTCCAAGGCAGGTTTAATAGCCATCGTGGGACCAGGCTGTTCATTTCAGTCGATATACATCCACTACTGGACGTAGGCTTCCCCCATTGATCGCCACAAAGATCCATTCTCTGCCATCCTCGTCTAGCGAGCTTTCTCAACCTTGACCAGGTCATCGGTCCATCGTGTGGAACGCCTACCTACGCTGTGTCGTCCTGTACGGGGCCGCCACTCTAAGACCTTTCGGTTCCATCGGCTATCCGTTTTGCGAGCAATGAGTCCGGCCCATCAACACTTAACGCGTGCAATTCTTCGGCCAATGTCGGTTACCTTAGTTCTACTGCGGATCATATCAATTCTAAAGCGATATTCGATAAAAGGGACATTTACAAAAGTATCATAATAAAGGTAATTCGCTAAGTTTGTCTAGAGATGGGGATCGCAGAGCGCGCCTCGCAAATAATTCAACATGAACTTTAGGCGGCAAATACGGGATTATGTTAATTCAGCAGCTACTTCAACATTCAAATCCGATCTTCGAGTGTCTGAGACGCGGACCCTTGGAGTCGGCGAGTTTTACGGCACTTGCGTCGCACGGAATGTCTTTCGCTATGAACGCGCGGGCCGAGGATTTCACATCTGCATTTCGCTTACGTTAACTGGTGTGGAAAACAGACTTGCCTCAGCTACGCTTTAAGTATGCGATCGTGGAATGGATTTATTATATGTATTCTATAGCAAATTAGGTATTTAATAAGTATACTAATAAAGTTAGTGTCTTTATTTAATTTCTACCAGTGAGTACAATATTTTAACAATTATACAGCATTTATAAATGTATTTTCTGATATTATTAAGTGATATCGATATCTTTTGATGTATAGGTGGGCCACTAAGCCACTGATCCCTGTGCGTATCGTAACAATTTTTTGCACTCTCACCCCAACTTTAGTCGTCCATTATTTCTGACTGCAGTCAGTTTAAACAAACGTCTATTTATTTCTATAGAAAAGTTTGCAGTTCAAAAAATCCAATTGGTATCCCACAATTGAGCTATCTGAAAGGGTGGCTAGTCGCTGGGGGTAGGATTGTGCGCGACCCTGTCTCGTCCGGTTGTCACACGTCCCCGGACGTATTAGTAGGGTGCGACGAATTAGCTTTGTTCTGTCGTCACTATTTCTTTTTGCTTGTCGAAAACATTGTTAATTTTTTATTCCGATTTTGCTTCAAGCCCGAAACGGAATCTTTTGAAAATCTTTCTTGTTTATTGGTTTTAAATGCATTCTATTATAACATCTCGTTCTTATGTTAGGTAGTGATAGAATTCAATTAAATTTTGTAATAATTAAATAAGACTTGATTCTTTTTTTTAATCTATTGTTTTGGGTTTTTATCCAATTAGGACACGGCAACCCCATAGTAACTTTCCAAACTTCAAACTTACATACACGTAGAATAATTATTCAGGGAACGAGCTGACAGAGCCGCGTCAGAATACGGGTCATATATGATGGACTGTATAAGCCCTACGTCCATTGTGTTGAGCTTCAAATCTTTGAGGAACGACTCGCGGTCCTGTCTCGTTACTCTCACATTCCAACAGTAACCTGATTTACATTAAATTGTTGTTAATAAAATAATGGTAATTTTTTTATAGACTATCATGTAATAACTTACAATGTATTAAAATTGGTATAATGTTAGTTTTTCGCAACAAAACTAACCTACAAAAACGATAGTATCGTCTAACTTCCCTTATCGCTATCGACTATTTCCTTGAAATAAAAAGGCTCAGTTATCAATTCTCTATATCGCGAGATGAGTTCCCATAACGATGGCAATACGAGACACCGAGCCCTCGCCCGACGCTCGGCTGTGGTCCAAGCATTAGCGACTAGCGTGTCCAATATTTATAGTAACATTTTATGCGTACAAGAAACTAGTAAAAATGCCAAGAAAATTGTACTTTGTTAATATATTATGGTGAATTGTTAATGGTATTTATCTTAGTACTTTTTCAAAATCATTTGTAAGCGATCAGGATGTTTATTTTATCTTTTTTCACCAGACCGGATCGTTCTTTATGGTGGCTCGTTCAGTGGTGGCTCAAAGGTTTAGGCCCCGACATACGTACTGTAGGATGCGGGTTCGATCCCAGGCAGGCGGCTTACTTTAAGTAATTTATTTCATCACCACTCCAAGAACGGTGATGAAAAATATTGTGAGGAAACCTGCATGTTCTTAGAACCACCAAATTCGAAGACATGTGACATCCACCAACCCGCACCGGACCAGCGTGGTGGATTACGACTCATTCCCTCTCTCGGAGAGAAGGCCGGTGTCCCTGCAGTGGGAAACATTCTAGAAAAGGCTGACTTATTATTATTATTATTATAAAGGTCAAATTAAAACGAATGTTTTAGACACCTAGCGCTTTTATACGATGTAAGATGCAATGAATCAACGGGTGGCAATGAATTGACGGTATAAACGGTCCTCAATAAAACACCTCTAGGTAATAATGAGATTCGCGTGACCTTTTTCGTTGAAAGTCTACTAATTTTCATGTCTAATTGTATAGATGCACCTAGTAGTACTATATTTGGTATGAACCTCTATAGTCAATAAGTTGGATAACCCTGTGGACTATTTCTAGAGCTATTTTATATTAAAAGCGTCTTCAAATACAACTAGTAAATTTATTCCTATTATTTTCTGCCCGTTTGTCACTTTCTCGCATAAAGAAAAATCTACTTCAATCGGTGAACCAAGACAGTAACAATATTGCCCTCTAATAAACAAAAAATACAATTAGCGATTCTCCTATAACTTGGGCCAAGCGTTAAGCCTTAAGACGGTCATTTAGCCGTAATAATCGCCCGGCGTGGACCAGAAAGAAACAAGCGGACGCCGGGACCCGTTCTTTATTATACGTGTTCACGTGTAATTGGAAACGCCGCTTGAAAAAGATGAGAAGGGGACCGTATCTTTTATCTCTCAGCCGAGAGCGCTGACGATTTTTTGTTGTTATTGCTCGCGATATTGGCAGATTGTTTTTTATTTGTACGGATTTGTGTTTGAAGGGAAAATCGAGTATGCCGGAAAAAAACACATATATAACCTAAAAAAAATCTATTCGGGATTATTTTTTGTATGTTATAAGGTGATAAGGGAGCGCTGCTCATAGACATCCGCAACAGGCAAATGTCGCAGATGCGTTGCCTACCTTTAATGGACAGAGGAGAGCATAGACAGGAAAAAGGATATTTCCTTTTCCCCATTAACCCCCTCCCCGTGCAATCCTCTTCCTTTTCCCATCCTATCTTTATGAGGAAATGGTGCTAAGGGGAAGAGGACTGAAATTAGGACTCCGGCACCTCACTCATCAGACGAAACGCAGAATACTCTACTTCACGCCTGTTTCCTGTGAGTTTGTGGAATTTCACCGGTCGGGCCGGCCCATTCGTGCAACAGATGTTGTTGCGGGCTCTACCAAAAATTAAAATAGGATTAAAATCTTAGACAAGTTATAAAATTATTTCCGAATAATAATACTATCATTTATTCATATGTCAGATTTACACGTCATTCATTGGACGTAGGTCATTCAGAGTTGCAATCGTATACTTGGCTTGCAATTTAAATATACTATGGCATAGCTATAAACTACTTTACATTTACATTTTATGTAATTAACAATCGTTTTAGGAAATAATCACGGCGCAACGCGAGGGCGTAGGTCTAGGTCCCAACTAAAAGCAATTCCATTATGTCTGACAGCAATCGAAGTTGGCGCTGAGTCGCCACTCCGCACGTGGAGTCAGATCCTCTGCAGACTCGATTAAAATCTTGTCTTGCACTTCTGAATTATTTGATCGTGGAACGATCGCTTTAATTTGGTTCACTTCAACATATATAACTTAAATCCGACGCTTACAGACTTGCTCAATGGAAACTTGTATTGGAAACTGGTTTAGATTACTCGCTTACTGGTAACGTGAAAGCTGGGTGCAAAGCTTCGTAGAAGCTTTCTCAACCCGTAGAAGCATATATGTAACATAATACATTAATTATTTCTTTGAAGTATTCTTTTATCGATCAATTCAATTAATTTGGACTAAGGAAAAGAGTTACAGAGTTAAGGTTAGAAAAAGTAAAGATTTTGTTTTATGTAATAAGTTGGCAAACGAGCAAGCGGATCACCTGATGTTAAGTGACATCCGCAACAAGCAAATGTGTTGTAGATGCGGCAACGCCTACCTTTAATGCACAGGGGAGGGCATAGACAGGAAAAAGGACATTTCCTTCTCCCGGTTAACCCCCTCCCACTCCAACCCTTTTCTCGTCCTCATCCTATCCTTATGAGGAAAGGGTGTGAAGGGGAAGAGGATCAGGCCTCCGGCACGTTACTAATCAGACGGACCGCAGAGTACTTCTGTGAGGTCGTGGTATTTCACCGGTCGATTGTTGTTGCGGATTGTACCACTGTTAAAATTTAAATCGCTTGTAAAGCTGTTATATTACATTAAAGTGGCGAGATTAAGAGATCATATGCTAAGGGAGAGAAAGAAAAATTATCACAGAGTATTCAAGAGAAAGCAATAGAAGCAATGGTAGACAATTCAAACGATGGGAAGGACGGTTTAAGCAAAGCTGAGAGTCCAGAATGGATCCGTATCGCAAATAGTTAAATAGTCTTTAAAGCTTACATTAAGCCTAATTTAGAGACACTAAAAATTGTTGCTTTAGTATTGAATTGTACAGCTAAATCTATAACTAACGACAATTATTTGTAACGTTAATACTGTGAGAATGCAATTAACGTCATTCAATGACCGAACATGTATGTAATGTAATATAATGTTTGTAAGAGAAGGGATTCTGACCACGATTAGCCTTTTTGAGCAGCCGATATTTCGGCACAGTTACATGCGCCGTGACTGTGCTGGGAGTAAGAATCCTGTCTCTTACAAACCTTATATTAGTAAAAACCACGAAAGCTTAAGGTTATTTATCTAATTTGTAAGTCATAGTAATTTCATTGTAATTACACTTATAAAATAATAAATAAAAACGATTTGCAATGTTAAAAAACTGGAGTGGCCTTTTTAAAATGCTAATCAAAGTCGATGAGTTTCAATCCTTCATTGAATTCCAAAGCGTGATTAAATTTTAATTCATTCCCCGACTACTTTCTTCAGTTTTTCATTACATTGATTATTCTAAGAATTAACATTTCGTATACCTATGTGCAAGCTATACCATAAATCCAATCCCTAGATAAGTTATTTTTAACTTAATTTACATTAACAATCGTAGCCTATACTCCTCACGATCACGTATACGACCAAAGCGTAGATTCTGTGTAAAATGTCATCCCTACTAATATTATAAATGTGAATGTAAGTTTGTTTGTTACGCTTTCACGTGAAAACTACTCAACCGATCATCATGAAACTTTGTACACATATTCTTGGAGGTATTAGAAGTAAAATAGGATATTCTTTATGAAAAAATTTTTTTTACGAAAAATCTAGCTACTTCGCCATACTATTATAAATGCGAATGTTTATGTGTGTGAATGTATGGATGTTTGTTACTCTTTCACTCAAAAACGGCTGAACGGATCTGAATGAAATTTGGTACAGGGATAGATTATAATCTGGATTAGCACATAGGCTATTTCTTATCCCGGATAAATGTACAGTTCCCGTGGGATACATTTTGTTTTTTTACGGGTACATATCTACGTATATATGAAAGACGATGTTCCGTATAGATTCCGAAACGGCTTCCCGGGCAAAGCCGGGGCGGATCACTAGTTTTAAAATAAAACCACTGTGTGATTAAAATTGTAATTATTACCACCAAATTTTTGTTAATCCGGCGAGCAACTTCATGGAGTTTTACGTTTAATCGTAGTGCATAATTAATTAAATAAAATTATTCACTAGTCTTGTTTATTTTATATTATCTTGTATTTATAATTTGTCGCTATCGTGTCTTGTAATAATAAACAAACTTTGTCCCTGTGAGTAAGCCAGTATAGTTAACAGTTTACAATGGGGATGGATTAAGTGGCGCATAATGAAAAGCCATCGGGTCCCTGAGGGGTGGGAGGGGCAAGAGGTGCAGAGGAGCTGGGTGCCGCCGCGAGGGGCGCTGTCGTCGAGATCAGCGACTGCTCCCTTTTTTAATTGTTTTTTTTATTTATATATTTATATTGGGGGCCAGATTTGTAACAAAGCTTCTGATCGATTTTGATACTGAGCATTGGCTTATATATTTTATTAATTTAAATTTTTACAAGATTAGAAAAGTGCTGTTTTTTTTAACTTTAAACACCACTTACTATTTCTTTGCTGGGTTGGTTCCCCTTATATATTTCTCTAAGGTCATTTCATTTATATGGGTAGAGTGATTTGTGCTTTTCGCTACCATTTTTGTAGTTGTACTTTATATCAGATCCACCGCGAAACAATTTGCTTCCCAATAATTTTGCAACAACAAGCTTGCAAGCGTTATTCCGTACCTTTGCTGGGCTTGGCTTCAGTATAGATATGTACTTCCGTCCCATAGGCACGTGTGTGGTTTAAGCCTGGTCAGTACGCGAATTATATTTTTCAATACATTAGCCGAATTTAAAAAAAATTGAGTTTGGTAACTTAACTCATCCCTACTTCATATTAAAAATGTGAATGTAAGTTTGTTTGTTACGCTTTCACGCGAAAACTTCTTAACCGATCATCATGAAACTTTGTACACATATTTTTGTAGGTATTAGAAGTAACATAGGACTTTTTATGTAAAAAATAGTACATAAAAAGCGAAGTATGTTTGTTCCCTATAGACATATAGACTCCGAAACGGCTGCTTTTTGGCACATTCCTGTGTTTGGTAGCGATCGGATCAACATAATTAGTGGTACCAGGGCGAAGCCGGGGCGGGTTACTAGTTATTCATAAAAAAACGGACGACACTTTTCAAGCATTGAAATTTCCCAGTGGTTTTTACCATTTTACAGTATCATGAACTGACGAAAAGGCAAAATCTCTGCTCTGTTCTGCGCAGGCAAAATGAGCGTATTTTTATACCGATACCGTTTTACATAAAACCTCTCTAATTACAAGCAGCTATCAGTAAGTATTTATATTTATTCTATTTTTATCATATTAATATTTTAATTTATTTTTATCCTAGGAATGTCTAAACAGATATTCTACGATCTATTGTCTTGTCCAATCTCATACGACATAAAAGCGCCACTTTCACTCTTTCTGGTACAAAAAAAAAAAAAAAAGAAAGAAAAAGAAAAATCGATGAGATAGTTGTAATAAAACGTTGTACATCTATCACGCTCTCTGTATTTACTAACATGCACCTTTTAACCGCAGCGACTTGTGTTGTATTTGTATATCAATGATATTATGAATAACAATTCAGTGGGACCACAATGGCACGTTTTCAGATAAACATTGAAATTCGTAGGGTCTACGTTAATGACGGTAATGCTGGCGCGCTGCACGGGGCAATGCGGGGCACGCGGGAGGGGCAAGCCGCAGCGTCGGGACGCTTCATTTGATTTGCCTGCAAATTATAATTGCTGCTATTCGTCGCTTTTTGAATAGCTGTGCTACGTGCGACGCATAATGCGCTAAGGGCATTATCACACGTAAGACTTTTAACAGGATATATTGTTATAATTGCTAAGGCAATTATCTGCCATTTTATAATTCCCAATTGATTCTGTTTGTACTCAACACAGACGGCTTCAGTTGTCGTTCGCCGTCCCGCGCGCGCGATACCTTAACTGTAACCTTATTAACTTTGTCGTTCAAATACAGTCGCTTCAATAAATACAGCTTTAATACAGTACACTTACCAACAGATTTGTTTTCTGGTTGTTACATGGTCATGGCAATGGTACAGCAGTTGCACTTGGGACCAATCAAGCGCGGTGAAAATCAAAGTGACTTTTTTTTGTGAGAAGGTGGCAAACGAGCGGATCACCTGATGAAGTGAACGCTTTCCACCGATATCCGCAAAAGGCAAATGTGTTGCAGATACGTTGCCTACCTTTAAAGGACAAAGGAGGGCAGGAAAAAGGATTTTTACTTTTCCCCGTTAACCTCCTCTCCATCCAATCCTCTTCCTCTTCCCATATCCTTGTGAGGTAGGGATGGGAGGGGAAGAGGACTGAAATTAGGCCTCCGGCACCTCACTCATCAGACTAAACTCAGAGTACTTCTACTTCACGCCTGTTTTCTGTGAGGTCGTGGTATTTCACCGGTGGAGCCGGCCAATTCGTGCAACAGATATTGTTGTTGCGGGCCCTTCCGCTGTTAAATATCTCTCATTATCATTATCCTCAGGCAGTTAAAATGATGTCGGAACACGTGACGTGAGCGAAGTGTCTTGAACAAACAAGCGCTTGTCATGTTGTAAATAGAATACCCAGCGTACCGGTTCTTTTATAAACGGTTGATATACAGTTAAACTATTTTTTTAGTGTTCTTAGATGACGCCAGTGTGTAAGCGCCCTAAAATGTTGATGCCATTAGCATTTGGAGCACGTAACACTTGCACCGGTTAACGGTTTGTGATTGAGTTGTTAATTTTCAAGTGTTAAAATTTTTTTTAATCGCCAGTATCGAGTTAGTGTGTGAAAGGGATGAATGACTGAAATCTTTTTATTATAAAATCTTACGTGATCGATTCATGAGCGGTTTCTATCCTTTAATAATAAATATCATTTGGGATCACTTGTAGAATGTAAAATTTCATTTGAATGAAATGCAAGTACATAAATTGGTATTCTGTGACAAGGAACCTATATAATATAACTAGTGACCCGCTCCGGCTTCGCCCGGGTACCACTAATTATATTGATCCAATCGCTACCAAACACAGGAATGTGCCAATATGGACAATCCCTGTAAATTTCATCGAATTCAGTCCAGCCGTTTCGGAGTCTATAGGGAACATACATACTTCGCTTTTTATCTACTATTTTTTTTCATAAGAAGTATCCTATGTTACTTTTAATACCTCCAAGAATATGTGTTCAAAGTTTCCTGATGATCGGTTGAGTAATTTTCGCATTAAATCATAACAAACTTACATTCACATTTATAACATTAGTAGGGATATACTTCCGTAGGAAAAACGCTGACACAACTTCCTGAGCGACCAAGTCTATATGTTTTTTGATAATGAGCTTATGTTACTTGAGGTCCAATTAGAGACCTCTTCCCCTTTCCATCCCTTACTTATGAGGATATTATAGGATAGGATAAGATAATAGATAATAGGGAACAGGAAATTTTTTTTTTCTTGTCTACGCCTCTGTCTATTAAAGGTAGACAAGGCATATGCACCTCGCTTGATTGTTGACGATGCTTATGGGTAGTGGGTAGCTGTCACTTATCGTCAGATGAAACACAGGCAGTCATAAGGACTGCCGATTGAAGTGAAAACTCTACATTGAAAATGGAAGTACAAGAAAAATGTTCGAGGCTGTTCCGAATTCAAATAAACATGTTGCTGACGCACGTTGAGCATGTTGTTGCACGCGAACCTATAATATTTCCCCCTACCTAATATCGTCTAACGCCGCTAATGAAGTTTTCACTTCAAAACACTTTGATTTATGAAAGGACAACAAATCCACATTTCCTCGTAGCGACGGGGTCTACGCGAAGTAGACACGGTATCTACGGATATCATTGGACACTGCTTTTTCTCAAAGGCATGACTATACCAGCATTGGTAACGCCTAGCCCGATGATAAGAGACAACTCTCGTGCAGCATTATATGTAAATAGTTTGAGAGGAGGGGCGCGGGGCGCGGGGCGCGGGCGGCAGTGACATCAAACAAAATACGTAGCGACTGATTGCGCCGCACGCCGAGTTTCATATTCAATGTTTGCGGCCGCTAACTAGTTGACACGGCATCGCCCGTCTGACGGATTCATTACCGGCTTCCGAGCGTTCAATCTGTTGCGACAATTTATTCATCTGTATTGTTCATACGTCGCCTTGGTTTCTAAAGACGTAGACGTACCTACGAGTAGCTTTAGAACTCGTGGTGGTTAAGATTGACCCCATCCTTAGGTAATATTTATGAAAAATAAAATTTAAAAATGTGGAATAGGTGAAAGCTAAGAGACCCATGGACTTTTTTATTGAACATTTCTGAGTAGTATTAAATTGTTAAACGATTGGACCTCGTTAGAATAATAACTATAGACGCGTAGTTTGTTTGTTCGTTTGATGACAGATTTGATTGTTATACTAATATTTGATAATTCCTTTATTGTATCTTTGGTTTATATGTCAGTCCCATACCATATAAGATTAAACCATGTAAACAAGTTTAGTTTAAGATCGTGTTTACTGACTCTGGCTTGTTAGATAAACAAATACGATTTCATTAATTTTAGCGAAATCAAGAGAAATTAAAGCAAACTGTATACCTCAGCGGTCGAGTGCGGACGCCTAATCCAAACGATGTACTTTTCCCAAGTGGTCTAGTTGGAAGACAAACAGTTAACTATGCAGACGCCATTGACGGTTCCCATTTAATTAATAGTGGTTTAGCGAGACCGGCCCGCAGTAACACTACGTCTTGAATTGCAATTTAAACTGATTGTTAAACTTGTTTTATTTTGATTTTGTATGGGAAAGATATAATATCATTGCAATCAACCACAATAGGGTAGCCAGAGGTAGACAGACTCTGCAGAAAGTCAGACGGTTTTGAACCAAAATCTTATTTGTAAGATAGGTAGTGTATGCCTTAGTGCTATACATGTCATAAAAGGAAATTAAAATAGTTGAAGCGGGGAGGAAATATGGACCACTACAAGGCAGTATAAAAGGCACTGAACTGAACACCTACGTGAAGCTTGTCGCGGAAACCTCTTCAAAGCAGATCGATGTTGATGTAATGATATTAACTGAAAATGGAATTATTTTTTTCAATTTGTCCAATAGTTTTTGAAAGTTAATAAAGGAATTTTAACATGGAGTTGGGCGTGGCTTAGTCCAACCAAACAGTTTCGTGTTTTTTGCAGTACTAAGTGGCAAGCGAGCAAGCGGTTCACCCGATTCAAGTGATCACCCATAGACATCAGCAACTAACTAATGAGTTGCAGATGCGTTGCCCACCTTTAATGGACAGAGGAAGGGGATACACAGAAAATGGTAATATCTATGCCTATACATACCCTCCACCGTCAGGTTTTCTTCCCCTTCCCATCCTTTCCTTATAAGAAAAGGGTGGGATGGGGAAGAGAACCTGAATCGGGCCTCCGGCACCTCGCTCTTCAGAATTCTCTACTTCAGGCCTGTCTTCTGTTAGGTCGTGGTATTTCACCGGTCGAGCAGCCCATTCGTGCAACAGATTTTGTTGTTGCGGGCTCCACCACTGATAAATCGTTTCTGAATTACTATGTTCTAATTTAAATGGCCGCCTGCATACTGCAGGATTTTATATTCGAATAACCTATATGTATATATAAAACACAGCCGCAGACTACTGGGCCTAGAGACTTGAAATTTTCTACAGATATTTCTATTAATACGTATGCGAGAACTGATTTTTCTAAATTCATACCGTAAAGATATAAAGTTCGACGAAGGCTTGTATTTGGAAATAATAATATTCCAATGAAAGTTCACCTCAAATCTACATGGTCCATCGTATTACGACTCGGCTTAGGCTGAGAGGGTGAGACCGCGCTCAGCTTGTGTAGACTTATGTTTTCAGTATGCTAAGTCTTTCTTCAATGAAGTCTTAAAATCTGAATGTCACTAAATAAAAGGTTCTCTTTAAAAACACATGATTACTGAAACCACATAAATACAAGTTTTTTGTTGGTGTTGTCACAATAGAAATATTGTATTTTAATTCTGGTATGTCTGTGATGTTATACACTCGCCCGAATCGCTCGGGTCGTCTGTAGAGGGCTTTTCAAATCGTATTGCCTAAAATATTCATTATAAGGGCGTGTATTCTTGTATCTACTGTCGAATGTGTTTTCTTTGGAATTCTTTGCCCCTTTCCAATTTCTTGATTATGATATACCTGAATTTAACTGTACAATGGAATATAAAATAAAGCCTATTTTTGGTTATACGAGGGGGTAAATTATCTTATGTTGAACCTATTGATAACTAAAGATTGAAAAAAAAAATTCTAGTTGTAGTTGGTAACACCAAAGACAAGAGACCGCACGGCCACTCACCAATAAGATGGAACGATCAAATAAAAGCCCAGCTGTCGTCATTCTACGCGGTGGATCAGACGCCGATGGTAGCAGATTCGCTCCACATGCATACTCCTCATACTAGGGACCAATCCTGCAGGGGGATAACCAGTATAACATCACGTTGAGACTCTTACGAGCACAAAAAGGGACAAAAATATTAAATGACTCGTATTATAATAATTTAAAAATTTCTAATCAGGTTTCATTTAAATGGCGTCGGATGAAACTACGGGGCATAGCTAGTCTACACTATATAAAGAGTAAAGATTTGATTGTTTGTTTGCATTGAATAGGCTCCGAACTACTGAACCGATTTGAAAAATTCCTTCACTGTTGGGAAGCTACGCTATCCCCTGGTGACATAGGCTGTATTATATTTTCCATTAGGGATCCTATCTAAACCTCCAATAATGTGACCCAAGGTGTGAAAAAATTACGTACAATAATCTTTACCTTGAAATTTGGTTACAATATGTAATTTCGTCCAACTTATAAGGTATGATAGTTGATTTTAGGTTTTTTTAGTGTTACCCGTGCGAAGCAGACGCGGATCCCTAGTGTAATATATAATGATACTTTGAGTAAACTAAATACCACAAACACTATTGTGAGTTATTTTGATACAATATATTCCATTCGAAGGCAAACTTTCGAAGTTTAGGAATGCTGTTTACAATTTTCTGTATAATACAGCATGCGAGGAGTTGAGCTTGTTGAAGTGGGTTTAATTAAAATTGTAAATTCGTATTCGGATAGTTATTAGTTAGATGTTTTCATGTAAGCGGATCTAATTTTATAGAATAAGCAAACGTAATTCAACACTAAGTAGTGGTGGCCCAGGGTTCGAACCTAGGCAGGCGTATACTTTGTGCACTGTATTTCATTACCACTACTCCTAAAAGAAACCATCGTGAGTAAGCATGTCTTAGAACCACCAAATTCGAGCACATGACATCCTCCAACCAGCTCTGGGCCAGCGTGGTGGATTATGGTTCCTTCCCTATCTCGAGCAGGCCTGTGTCTCTGCAGTGGGGAAATGTACCAAAAGGCCAAAGGTAATTATGGGTCTCTTAGGAGTTATGCATGCTTTAGCAACTACAAAAATATTTTATTCTACCTTTAAATCTATTTATTATTCCTCTTTAAATTGTATATATTCAATTAATATACGTCACCGACCGATTATGAATATCGTCAGTTTGTAATTGGACTACCTATATTGTAAACTATCAGCGAATTGTCAACTGAACGAATTAAAGACAATTTATCGTATCATGTTATACGCAACAAACCTATTTGTTACGCGAACTCGGACCTGTAGCTACACGTGGGTTTTTGAGCATGTCCAACTGACAAGTCAAACTGATAGTGTGCTCCCGGCACGTGACGCCCGACGCGACGCCATCTTTGTGGAAGATTGCAAATGTTCATAACAATTAAAAAAGGGACAAGGAAATGAATGGACATGAATTCGAGATTAAATTTTAACTTATTACACGCAAGCAAATAGTTCACATTTGACAATTCGTTTAGTTCATAATATTCTGACAGTTTCACATAAGTTTATAATATGCCTAGTTGGATTATATTCAACCAGGCCTGGAAAATATAGTCGTTTAGTTTAAATCCGACAAAATAAATAATTTACTACACTGCCACGAATAAATACACACAACTATATCGCTGTAAGCGGGAGCGAGTCAGGAATAGATCGAATGTACAAGGCAGAGGGAGACAGATGCAACGGTGACAGGCGCTGCACGAGCAGTTGCACCCGAGTAGGGTCAACACAATGTCAATTACGTACAATTAAATATACTTGAGAATTTTAAAAAAACTGTTAGTTTTTACAATTCTTCTTAGATTGTATGAAATAGAATGTATTACCAATTTTCCTTCTCTATTTTAGGTCAACCAACAACCAACGAACTAGATCCACTTACAAGTACTTATATAATTGTTAAATTAAAAACAATGTATTATTAGTTTACCAGAATTTGGTTTCGTATTAAGTAAGGGATTCCAAGCAACAAATAATTAATATAATTCGAATCAACCATTTATTTTCTCTTTTCTTAACAGGTCCACATAAATATTTGAAGTATTTTATAGGTTTTCTGCTGACTCTAGCTGCTCACACGTGCGGCACAAGCGAACAGGCCTCATAATGAATGGCCGTCGCCTGCCGCCATATTTCAGAGAATTAACAAATGACCTGCTGTCGCTCCGAGCGCGGTACACGATTTTTCTGCGCACTGTACCTAACGGCTTGACGTAGGTGCGGTTGCTAGCGGCTATGGCCCACAGTACCAAATGTCGATGCCGCAGCCGAAATGTTTTAGGGTTTTGTTTCAAAAAACTAAAATTCTCTCAGTTCACTAACTTATGTAGATTGTAATTGGACTTAATTAGTTTTTGTTAAATATCGTTCGGCACTAGCATTTGCTTTTTTACTGATGACTAGTGATCCGCCCCGGCTTCCCGGGTGACCGTTTCGGAATCAAAACGCATCCCATGGGAACCGTACATTTATCCGGGATACGAAATAGCATATGTGCTATTCCAGATTATAATCTATCCCTGTACCAAATTTCATCCAGATCCGTTCAGCCGTTTTTGAGTGAAAGAGTAACAAACGTCCATACATCCACACATATAAACATTCGCATTTATAATGTTATGGCGTTGAAGTAGCTAGATTTTTTGACAAAAGTTTTTTTTATTTTTCGTAAAAAATATTTTTTTTCATAAAAAGTATCGTATGTTACTTCTAATACCTCCAAGAATGCGTGTACAAAGTTTCATGATGATCGGTTGAGTAGTTTTCGCGTGAAAGCGTAACAAACAAACTTACATTCACATTTATAATATTAGTTGGGATGATAAAACCGAAGTCTGTCTTGTCTTTATATGTAGGTCACTGTTTTTTGTTATAGAATAACTTACCGTCTTTTCCCTATACTCAACGGTAAGCACAACAGTATAACTTGTTTCCACTCTTCTCTACTGAGTTATATCGCATATGGTGGTGGGTTCAGCATTAATTACTTTTGTCCTCTACTCCGTTCTGTCTCCGACATCGTCATCAGGAACTAGGCAGTCACGTATGTCTTTTAGTCAGACAATAGCTACCGATCGAGCCGAGGCTCGGCCCCCTAAGAGCTCGACGGCCTCCCAATCCAGTAATACTAATAAAGTAACAGCCCTCTACGGAGGGAGCCCTCGAGCTAAGTTACTCTTAAAGAGGCTTAGGCTAAGCGCCCTCTGCGTCCTGCCGCCTCGAGCCCGGTGTAGCTGTAAATGCCTCCTCAAGGCAAACAGCGACCTTTCGTTACAAAAAAAACGTATGTAGTACTACATCTTTCCATCTTGTTTTGGGTCTGCCTCTGACCGGGAGAACGCTAATTTTAAAAATAACAGGCACTATCTTAGTGCTTCATATTGTTAGAACTAGTTCAGTTAAGCGGGAACATTGCTGTACAATACACCTTATTTTCTGAAAATATTTTTATTGACAATTCCATATATAGGTTTTATTCTAGATAAACCGAAGACTCTCGTCAACTGCGACGAGAATCATTCAAGTTTCAAGAATCATGTATTCATCATTCGTGATATTAATAGACAAAACTAAGTTTTAAAATGTCTTATAATTTACTTAACCGCTTACTCTAGATTAGGTAAGGTGATCTTAGTTTATTTATATTTAACGTGTTCCAATATATTGACCGGTAGTGGCACAGCGGTCTAGGCCCCAACTTATTGTAGGTTGCGGGTTCGAACCCAGGCAGGCGCTATACTTTGTGTAGTTTATTTCATCACCACTGCTCCAAAAACGGTGAAGGAAAACATCGTGATGAAACCGGCGTGTCCTAAAACCACCAAATTTGAAGACACGTGACATCCACCGCACCGGGCCAGCGTGGTGGATTACGGCCCATTCCCTCTCTCGGGGAGGAGACATGTGTCCCTGCAGTGGGAAACATTCTAGAAAAGGCCAATTTAATATTATTTATTGATATAATTCGAAATTGTCCTACCGTGCTTAGCTACACTGTGTGATATAGAAATTAACGACGGGGCCTCTAAGCCCGCGCGCGGCCGACGGAGCCTACTTCACATCGCAATGAATGCAATGCTTGGAAGCTGCTTGGTTTCATGCTGCCTGTTGACTATTCATTTGACATAGTAATGTTTAGTATATATATGTATGTTAAAGTTAATCTACCAAGCAAATGAACGCGAACGGAATGTATATGTAACTCGCATATTCAAAATATTTTTTATACATTAGTTACCACTACCTTATGTCTGTCTGTTACCTCTTTACTTATATAGGTGTTAAGATAAAAATTTTGGAAGCCCGTCGCTGTTAAATAGTAGCCTTTTTTTTAATTTACAAATAGCTACATGTATTATCTAAATTGCAATGGAGCTGATTAGTAACTGTGTTATGTACAGTCAGACGTAGTATTGCAATCGTCTGGGAGCGGGGAGCGATTTCAGGGTTCATCTGCATATTTAACCGCTCAGGGCGGCGCCCTAACGCCTTGATAATTGCTTGTGATTGTTATTGCCGAGGCGATCCGAATATTGTAAAATCTAAATTGCAATGCATATAGAGTTGTGGAGGTGAATAAATTCAAAGGGATCACTGCTTCTCCCTGCAGGGGATAAACAACTTTGCAGCCACTAAATGGTTACATTTTGGTGTTGGGGTCGGCGATGTTGAATGTTTATGAGATTGTATGAATACTTGTTTATGATATGTGCATTTTAAATGCAAATGTTGTTCATTGATATTGAAATAGGTATCAAGGTAATTAAATAAATATATTTGAGGGTATTTCTTTTCAAGGACTGTCGGTGATTCATGTCATCACAACCGCCCGGTGCTTGCTTACGTGAAGCAACTCTCTTCATAATAGTGCTAGTATCATATCATAGGCGACGCCCTAGTAGAACTATATGGTCTTGTAGGGTAGGGAATTTGGCTTACGGATATTTTTAATTTACCAAAAATATATTATATTTCTGATTATCTATTGCAATCATAATAAATTGATAATGTTTAAATTTTGTTGCAATTACTTAAATTACATTTCATTTAACTGTATTTCGCAATATGGAATTAAACTTGTAAACGCGAAAGAAGGTAATAGTATTGTCACAAACATGTATACTTCGTTATCAGAGATCAATTAACTTTACGCTTATTGTTTATTGTCTGTTAGAAGCTAGTACGGAGGTGAAGCGAACCACTACTTCCTTATCCGACAGGTGAATAGGGAGCCCATGGGACTTAATTAGTTCTGTGGGACTGGAACAGAACGCTTTCCAACTCGGAACGGATCAGTCGGATGGTTTTAGCGTTACGATTCTACTGCAACGTATTGTTAAAGAGCAAATACCATTCCCAGAAATTTACTAATTCTTATATGATTGGAAAGAAAATCTGTTTTGAATTTTGTTCTATAAAATATTTTGATTCTATTTATTTATCTGCATCGTAAAGAAAAATGTAAAATAAAAATAAACTTTGACCCAATTGAGTACTATTGAAAGGGATCAAAAGGACCTCTACAATTCGACTTCCGTATAAATAATAGAGGTAATTGTCAGTCCAGTATGTAATTTACAATTTATTAGGCAACCCTTTCATTAGGGGTGTGTTATTGTCAATAAGCCTAGCGCGTGATGGGCACGTGACAGCTTAGTTAGGTATTATTGTACCTTTTGTACAGCCCTGACGATCCTAAACGATTTTATAACTCTTTGTCCTTGTTAAACTGGCTGAAATTAGCTCCTATTTATAGGGAACGTTAAATATATGTCATTGAATTTTGAAAGCGTAGTAATTGCTAAAAGGACCACTGGTGCATTTCTATATATTTTTTTATTTACATTTATTTTTTCATTTTCATTTGCTGTTAACGTTCAGTTCATATCTTTACTGTCCGGAAGCAAAGACGTGAAAACTTTAAAACGGTAAAAGCTTAATCATCAATAGAAGTACACGTTAATTTTTTTTAAATACATCTTTCTCATGCAAATGTAACGGCGATGCTTTCAGACGCATTAAAGCGATAAATGGAGTTGTAAATTATTTGCAGCCTTAAAAGCTTTTCAAAAGGTATCTCCGCATTAAAAGTTTTGTATAAATTGATCGTTCGCGTTCTCAATTTAATTTAGTTCTTAAGTTTATAATACAACTAGTGACCCGCCCCGGCTTCACCCGGGTACCTCTAATTATGTTGATCCGATCGCTACCAAACACAGGAATGTGCCAATCTGGACAATCCCTGTACATTTAATCGAAATCGGTCCAGCCGTTTCGGAGGAGTATGGCGACTAACACTGTGACAGGGGAATTTATATATATATATATATATATATATATATATATATATATATATATATATATATATATATATATATATATATATATATATATATATATATACATATATATAGACTGTTTAAAATATATTTATGTTTCAAGCGCGATCTATACATGAAAAATGATATTATCTTTGAAATATTAAAATCTCAGTGCTTAATTCTATACTGACTTAGACGTAGTGTATTTTTACTTATTGTATCTAAGTGATTTAACTTTATCATACAATTTTCCGATGAAGGCGAATTCAAAGGAGTAAATGAAATAATTAGTGGTTGTTCCGAAAGAAATAGCATGTGAGTTAACTGTATCAGAGAATAACATCGCACACAAGACAGGAACTGTATTATAAGCCTTATCTTATATAATCTATCCTGAGAGATGATATTTTGGTATTGCCTGTGAATAGCGGATAATAGTAATTATGCAACACCTGTATCATCCATGTACACTGGAAGTAGGATTGAAGTCGCTTCCACTTTGCTGTTGCGCAATAATATCTAAACGAAATAAAGTTAGTAAGGAGAGTCGAATTTAATTTAATAGCTGGGCTAATTGGAATGCGCGTATCGTTGGCATATACAAGTAACGCGGCGGATTCTTAGTTCGCCGTGATATTTCCCCGCGAGAAGTTCGGCCGTTCCCTAGTCTGCTTTGTGTCACGACACGTTCGTACATGCTTTCATTGGGAATATCTCCGTAATCTGTGTTAGTAGTTATTTTTTAATTTATTATAGCAAATTCAAGGGAATATTTGTATATAGTATTTGTTCAATTATCTTTTATAATTCATATGTGTAAACAGTGATGTCTGTATGTATGTTCACTATGGACTACGAAATAATTGGGCCGATTTCGATTTTCAGGGAATGTTCACATTGACGCAGCGGGTGTTCAAGTCCCGGGTACCACTAGTGATCCGATTGATACCACAATCGGATCATTAGTGGTACCCGGGAGAAGCCGGGGCAGATTACTAGTCGACAGAAAACTCTTTTAATGACAATATTTTATAAATATGATAGGTATTTTACATTACGTCGTGAAGTATTGTCATCAATTGCTTAACATTTTGCAAGATATTATATTAAATGCTACAATGTAAATCGTACGTTTTACAAAAAAAATTACGCACCTAATCTCTGAAATGGAAAAAGTCTTACGTGTCCTAGCCTTAGCTAGTCAAAGCGTCCCACGTGCCTGTCTACCTATCCCGGCGGTGTGAAAGGAAGCTGAAGCGGAACTGAGTACAGGGTAGTGAGTAGCGTAGAGACACGATAATGTAACCCGAGTCCCGAGTCCCGAGTCCCGGCCGGCGCTTTGACGGGCGAATCAAATAAGTCGTTGGTAGAGAGAGAATTGTAATAAAATTGAATTGCGCGCCTGCCCAGATGTATCTACGGATTTATCGCGGTGTTAGGCCCGTAACACACCGAGCGATTTTTTACAGCCTTTGAAATGATAACTTCCCTAGGTACGCTTAACTTGAGAAGTCAGCTGGTGAATGATCGGGCGAGGCGATCGGAAGTTGTTTGAATTAGGAACTGTTTCGATAAACATTTTTTAATTTATTTTTCAGGTATTCAATATTTAATTTTATTGTTAAGGTACAAGAGTTTTTTGTTGATTATTTATTATTAAACTATTGTCCAATAGGTCTCTAACTAACTCAAGATATTGAGTTTTCACTTCTGTAGGTAGTCCTTATGACAGATATACAAGGGTTTATTTTTGTTAATTATTTTTTTATTATATATTTACAACAGATACATAAAATGGAAAATGTAAATTTCTTATTAATTAAATTTTTCAAGGAAAGTGTTCAAGAAGAAATTGCTCTGCGCTGCGATTCACAGAGACGGTCCAGTTACTCAATCATATTTAGGTTAAAACGGAGGAAAATAGATATAGTTATACCTGCATAACCAATTGGTTGTTTCCTTACTATGTATAACATTAAATGAAATGGTTTTACAAATTATTCACATATGTTACATTTATTTCTAAGTTAATTTTTAATCCCCTTGCGCCCGGTGTGCCACCGTCCTATGCGAGGTCTCCGCGCGCTCGCTTACACATTCGTCGAACTGCATCCAATATGTTTCCGAGAATATTGTCTTTAACAGCTCCATTATACCGACGATAGATTGTGTGGAAACCTCCGCCGGCTCCTCTGCCTCCACCTCCGCACACATTGCCGCGTAACAAAATCTTTATCTTCTTGTTGCATGAATATATTGTTTGCTTTCGGGGACGGGAGTTCCTCTATCTTATTGGGAATCGCTTTGTGCGCCATTTTTACGTTTTCATTAAGCCTGCTGTCTTCTTTTTAGGTTGTATATTACGACGAATTGCAGCTGGAGCCACAGATTCCGATTGCTACATTTTATTAAATGTTGCTTATGTCATCATTCCACCTTTTCTGTGGTCTGCCTCTTTTCTTTTTCCCTTCTTGAGCGTACCATCGTGTCACAATTTTGCTCCATTTCTCTTTTTAAGTGCCCTGCCCATTGCCGTTTGCCCTCCAACATTCCAAATATATGAGGTATAACATATTAATTCAGAGCTCATCGGATGTTGCAAGCGTGCTGCCAGTCTCCGAGAGTAAAAGGAGATGACAACCCAGAACACAACTGTAACGAGTACTGCTAGAAGGAAATCAGGATCTTATTAAATAAGTTTTTTTTATGGAATAAGGTGGCAAACGAGCAAGCGGATCACCTGAGGTTAAGTCAACGCTACCCATAGACACCCACAACAAGAAAATATGTTGCGGATGCGGTGCCTACCTTTAATGGACAGAGGGCACAGACTTCCTTTTTCCCGTTAACCCTCTCCCCGTCCAATCCACTTCCCGTTCCCATCCCATCCCTAGAAGGAAAGGGTGGGAAGGGGAAGAGGACTCAAATTAGGCCTCCGGCACCTCACTCGTCCAACGAAACGCAGAGTACATCTACTTCACTCCTGTTTACTGTGAGGTCGTGGTATTTCACCGGTCGAGCCGGCATCGTGCAACAGATGTTGTTTCGGGCTCTACCACTGTTAACTGTTATATATTAGGGACAAGAGATAGAGTTAACAAATTGTCACTGATTTAAACATATACCGTTGCAATTAAATTCTCTGAAACCTTACAGAAATGAATCAGTTGCTTTATTTCTTAGATCTAACAATTTACAAATTCCAAGTTGCAAAAGTAAATATTCAAGAAAAAAATATTCCAAAAAACACAAACTAATAAATAACCCTTTAAGCGTAAAACAATAAAGCAGGTCCGTGTATAAAGTATATCCCGTGGCGGCGTTTTATCAGAAAACCTCGCCGGCATGTAATTGAATGAATATTCAGGCATCTTAATCAATAGCAGCATTACTAGGGAGCTCCTATGGAAGCATCCATCGGCCTGTGAAATTGGACTTCATCAGAGAGAGATAAGGCGATAGGAGAGAGAAGCGCGAGCGAAGAAGATAGAGGGAGCGAAGCGCGCTTGTATAAATCATTTTTCCTGGCATCACGATGTTTTAGGGCAATTGCAGACTTATTATATTATACTAAAGAGTTTTCCTTTATACAAAGAGTTAAGAATTTAGGATGGATATTACCATGGATTCATTAATAGAAATAAATCACAACTCTTGAGTTGAATTGGCGTGTCTCAAAATTGTAACAGCATTTGTATTATCTTATAAAAATCCAAGCATTTTTTTTCCAAAAGGTGACTGAAGCGAGTGGCTAAATCATTAATTATTTGCCAAACCTTGAGTCACTCCATGGAGCATCCGCCGAAGTGACCTACGAGCTCGGTGGCCTCCCAATCCAGTTATAATAATAAAGTAACGGCCCTAGCCGAGGCTCCCACGAGGAGCCCTCGAGCTTAGTTACTCTTGAAGAGACTTAGGCTAGGTACCCTCTGCACCCTGCCGCCTCGAGCCCGGTGTAGCCGTAAATGCCTCTTCTAGGCTAACAGTGACCATTCAGTCACGAAAAAAATCCTTTCGTAGTAGAGATACCACGAGTTCGAAAGAAGCGATTTCAATCTTCGTTCGTTACACAAATGCAACGGATTGGAACAAGTTGCCAGCATCAGTGTTTCTATCCGATTATGACGTGGGTACCTTTCAAGAGGAGAGTGAATAGGCTTACTAATACGATTGTAGTCAAGAGCAAGTTTATTAAAAAAAGCCAAGTAAATATGTATCATGTCTCAACTCGACAGCTCCAACTACCATCCTTACCATCTTGATGGTTGGCATTCCACTACAGTGTGGTTTTCGAGTACTTTCCTGCCTCGCACAGCAGCGCTGTGGAATCTACCGCGAGCGGTATTTCCAAACCAATACGACTTTGGGTCCTGGAGCCGACAACGCATCTACCAGAGGAGGTAGTGCGGATGGTCATGGGCGGCGGTGATCACATAGTTTTAGGCGACCCGCCCCTTCGTTTGTCGTCAAATTTTATGATTGAATTTTGTTTGGAACGTTTTATTTTAAGTGTACGGACGGCCTTAGTTGATAAAACGCTGAATAGCGATTATTTCTCTTTGCGTTTAGTTAATCAATTATTGTAATATTGTTGGCTGGGACGTGTGCACGTTTTGTGCTTCGGAGTTAGCTTTTTTCGTAACGAAGCAGCGCACAATGTTTGTTGTTGGGCTTACCGTTCATGAAAGCCTCAACGCATACATTTGTTTCTTGTGAAAATGCAAATTCTATGGTTCTATGAAAGAAAATGTTGTCTCCGGATAGAAGATAACTTAAGTTACATAACATTTTACTATTAAATTTGACACTTTTGGTACTAAATGAGGCCAATATCAGTATAAAGAACTTTATAAAGAAGAACTTAAGATAGATTACTTTGGTTTGTTTGTTATGAGGTGGCAAACGAGCAAGCGGATCACTTGACGTAAAGGAAGCGCTATCAATAGACATCCGCAACAAGCAAATGCGTTGCAGATGCGTTGCCTACCTTTAATGGACAGAGGAGGGCATAGAGAGGAAAAAGGATATTTCCTTTTTCCCGTTAACCCCCTCCCCGTCCAATCCTCTTCCCTTTCCCATTCTATCCCCCTTATGAGGAACGGGTGGGAAGGGAAAGAGGACTGAAATTAAGGCCTCCGGCACGTCACTCCTCAGGCGAAACGCAGAGTACTTCTACTTCACGCCCGTTTTCTGTGAGGTCGTGGTATTTCACCGGTCGAGCTGGCAACGTGCAACAGATGTTATTGTTTCGGACTCTACCACTGTTAAAACACTGTTGAACTGTCCCTTCGTAAATCATTGAAGTTGTAGATGTAAGGACATCACACAGAAAACTCTTTGTATTAACAAAAACATTTTTTATTAATTCAAAACTGTTAGTGCGAAAGATTGAATTAAAAAGTGCACGACCTTAACGGGAAGTTATTTAGATTTCGAAAGCTTGACGCCGATAGAAATGAGTCAGGGGGCCAGATCAATCGGGCAATCCAATCAATCCCACCTCATGTATCCGAGAACCAGAAAAAAGCAAAGATAGCTTGCAGATAACCTAGTCGTTGGTCGCTAATAAGTTTGCTCGCTCTTGCACGGCGAAACGGAATGGACCAATTCGCTCTCTTAAATTTCGCAATCGGCAGATCGAAAAGCGACTTTTTCCACATTTTTTTACGACTTTTATCTGCTCCAGTTCCGCGCTGGAAATGGGACGGCGTGATGAAGGATTGATAACTTTTGCGCGTCCTCTTCGGAGTTCATTCGGCTAGTGATTTCGAAGTATCTTTTGGACTTATCAAATATCTAATTGAAATTAATAGGTATTCATACATTTGTCTTTGATTATTAATGCGAACTGGGGTCTTATTTAAGAGCAATATTTTTTTTAAATGTATTTCAAAACAGAGTCGAAAATCGCATTAACTTAGTCGGAGTAGTCCCAACTAGTGATAATATAACTGGAATCCTCTTACAAGGACTCGGCAACTCATTGATATACTGAAGCAATAGCACGCTCCGAGCATTATCGCTGTCCGGCTGCTATTTGAATTTCAATACATACAGAAGTTCTCGTAGATTCAGTCAGACCTGGGCGGCGCTTGCTGCGACGTACTCCCACGGATTTGCTCCAAGAGATTTACTTTAATGTATTCACTATTGCTCTCACCTGCGTTTGTATTTCGGACAATGTACATGTAGAATTTAATTATTTTTAACTTGGATTATATGTTCAAGCAAAATATATCAGAATATTTATGCAAGGAGCACAGCACAAGTACGAATGGAGTCCTTAGGTGAAGAATTTCGGATTGAAAGAGATGTCCGACAAGGAGATCCCATTTCGCCTAAATTATTCTCAGCGGTATTAGAAATGATATTCAGAAACCTAGAATGGTCCGCTTATGGTCTTAATATAAATGGAGAGAACCTCAATCACTTACGTTTTGCTGATGACCTAATTGTTTTCAGAATGTCCGGAATCCTTAGAAAAAATGCTACAGCAACTATCAGAAGAAAACGCAGAAGCAGGTCTTACAATTAACACACCAAAAACTAAAGTCATGAGCAACGCTTCGGATGGGCTTATTATCAAAGTAAATGATGAAGACATAGAAAACGTAAAAGAATATGTGTATTTAGGTCAACTGATTTCCACTGAAAACTTAATGCAGAAAGAAATAGACAGAAGAGTTACTTGGAAAAAATTCTGGTCGCTAAGCGAAATAATGAAAAACAAAGATTGCGGAAAAAAGGAAAATTTTAGATGTATGCATATTATGCTATGTATATATATATATAGTATGCTTAACATACGGCTGCCACACATGGGCACTTGTTAGTGCCTATGTGTGGCAGCCGGCTGGTCTGTTGACCAGCTACAAAATAAATTAATAGTTTGTCAAAATGGAATGGAGCGAAGCATAGTTGGAGTAAGAAGAGACAGAACAAGGTTAGAAAACATAAAGAATAAAACTAAATTCAAAGACGCTTGTAAAACTGCTAGAACATTAAAGTGGCGATGGACAACACATGTTTAGAGAGAGAAAGGAAAAATTGACAAAAATGATCACAGAATGGTATCCAAGAGAGAGCAATAGAAGCAGGGTTAGACAATTTAAACGATGGGAGGACGATTGTAAAAAAGTGGCGGGTCCAGAATGGACCCGCATCGCAAGAGACAGAAATGAGTGGAAATATTTAGATGAGGCCTTTGTCGAAAGACAAGCTGTTTCGCAAGGGCAATTTTCGATGCCGCTTGCCGATGATGGAGACTTATAGTTAATGATTTAGTAACAGTGTATTTAAAAAAAATTGTATTTATTATAATTTAGAAATATTAAAAAAATGTGAAATTGTTATTTAACTTCTTTTAGGATTAGAATGGAAATGTACATTTAAATTACTAACTCTAACTGAAAGCAGCAATAAAGGCTTATTTTATTTTATTTTACTTATTTATTTTATATGTTAAAAATCAATTGCCGAATGGATTTGTGCACGGCGTTGCGACATGATCTTTCCCGTTGCAGAAAACTTTAGAAAAACTGTACATAAAACAAAATAAATGATAAAAGTTGTGACTACATCATCTGTTAACATATCAATATCCCTCAAGCCGTCTCCTGATGTGTCCAGTAGACTTAGATGACAGAAGCCGACAGTTATGGTCAAATCGAACTGGAGTCTAACATTGTGTTGTACGTCATTATAAACTTGACCCCTAAAATCGCTAACGGCGATTTACGTGACCTAATTTGTTTTACGATTAACGGTGTACCAATTTACATTAACAATGTACATTATCTAAATGTAATCTAGGTCCAGATGACGGTATAATTTTAGTACGTATCTTATACGTTGTAGGCATATGTTTCGCGGTTTATAATTACAACAGGTTTTATAAATAAATCAAACGCCGCTAAGGGAAAAATGACTTAAATATAACATCTGCTTTAAGTGATTAATATAAAATAAAATGTTACAACAACAATAGCTTAAAATTTAGTTAGTGTAGATTTGTAACAAAATATAATTTTGTTACAGTAATATCTGATAACATTTGCGGCCGAAGCTAATGTGACACTGGATAATTTTAGGGGCTTATAGAATCTAACGTATAATTTATTCAACGTCGCACCTCATTTGAACGCTCAATGGCCAGTTAGGTATCGACGTGGAAGCAATTTACATATTTAGGGAGCTCACTGGTGATCCCTGTAGGACGCCGTGCGAAGCCAGGCCTGATTCGATACTGGAATCAATGATTTGTTGATTACCGCGCCGGACGCAATTCAATGTGTACCATCCTCAAACGTCAGCGTTTATCATCATGTTGAGATGTTAAATTCATGATGTATTTTATTACTGCATTCTTATTTAAAATAGCAATTTTATACCGTGTTCTTTCCTTACATAGTCTTGTTTCTTTTTGATTGTTGTTGGCAATGAGTGATTTCTGTGATTCTTTTGTACATTGCAGTGAAACGTTACGAAGAATGACGTCACTCTTCCAATGACGGCTTTCCATTGAGTTTCTTACTCTTGAGTTACTTACACATACTTCTTAAGGATCGCATCTCAACGGCATTAACTGTACTAATATTTTTGTAATTAACTAAATTAATTTTAAGTAAACCAACAATATTTTCATCTCAAATATGTACGAGTTAAAATTAAAAGTGAGATTGTTCTTCAATATTTCTTAAACACAATTAAAGTGTCCTAACTTGCTGTCACAGTATATACTTCACCTGTCTGTATGTACGGACTAACGGAACGCCTTCAAAGAGGATTTGTACTAAAAAAAATCTTTCTCCCATCGCCCGCTAATGCTGATTTAAAAATTTCGTGAACAGACAACTGTTTGAACAATGACAGCAATAAATCTCCCTCGGTGTAATTTGCAAGTATATTCAACTTTTAGAATATCTTAAATAGACTTTTTAAAAGCTTTTCCCAGTTAATATTGAACGAGCCACAGAAATATCGTTTTTTATTCATAACGAATGTAAACGGTGTCGGCTGCGGAGCTACGGAACAAGAGGCTTGCGTTATTTGTTTTATTCCAACTTTAATTTTGTCATCACTTTAAATTACCTTCCCAGGAAATTATGATTGGTGAGACAACACGAATGAATACGTTTCCGGTCCAGGTAGAGATGGTATAACATATATACAGTTTGTTATTTCAATAGGCCAGTTGGAGTAGTTATTAAGATACTTGCTTTTCACGCCGCAGGTCTGACTTCGATTACCACCCAGGACATACATTTGTGTGTGAACATGTCTGTTTGTCCAGAGTCTCGGTTTAATTATCTATTTAAGTATGTATTTAGGAAAGAAAAAGTAGTATATGTAGGATATCAGTTATCTGGCCGTGTGGGAATAGCGTCCCAGGATATTATGTTACTAAGTAATGTAACTTTGTCTGAGTTTATGATTACTCATATCAGTTTATGGTAAATATCTCACTTCGGATACCATCACCATTATATATATATATATATATATATATATATATATATACTAGTAGTGGCCTCGCCCGGGTACCACTTATATGTTATGTTGATCCGATCGCTTCCAAACACAGGAACACCCGCTGTGCCAATCTGGACAATCCCTGTAAATTTCATCGAAATCGGTCCAGCCCTTTCAGAGTCTATAGGGAACATACATACTTCGCTTTTTAATTTTTTTTTCATGAAAAGTATCATATGTTACTTCTAATACCTCCAAGAATATGTACTAATTTTATGTTGATCGCGTGAAAGTGTAACAAACAAACTTAAATTCACATTTATAATATTATAGATAGATAGAAAGATATATAAAAACCTATTCTCAGACCTACCGAATGTAAATTTTATTGAAATCGGTTAAGCCGTTTCGGAGGAGTATGGCAACTAACACTGTGACTTTGAATTTTATATATACTATATATATATATATATATATATATATATATATATATATATATATATATATACATATATCTCTTATGGTCCTAAAAGGGACTATATGAATTGGGAGCAACGAGGCTGTATTTGCATACTGAATTGTGAACAGTCAATACTCACGTAATATTATTTTGTTAGAGTGAACTAAAATCTGTTTACTGTATCAACAGTTTTCGAACTATACTATCATTGACGTATATCAGTGTTTTTTTGTGACTGAGAGGTCACTGTTTAGTTAAACTCAAGGGCTCACTCTGTAGAGGGAGCCTCGGCTCGGGCCGTTACTTTTTCAGCATTACAGGATTGGGAGGCCGTCGAGCTCTTAGATCGCTTCGGCGGACTCTCCATGGAGTGACTTGGCTCAAGGATCCCCGAGAGTGGACCTCGGCTTGGACTGTCACTCATTACGCGTTTATGCCCCATGGACACCCGCAACACCAAAGGAACTGTAGATGCGTTGCCGGCCTTTAAGAAAAGTTACACGTTTCAGAAGTTAAAACGCATATTTAATGGTCTTTTTTAAATTTATTTCGAAATATTTTGTCTCTTACAATCTTAAATATATATCACGTTGCGATTTAAAAGGCGTTGAGTGATTCATTTCAGAAGTGGGATAACATGCAAGAGGAATACGTCACAGCAAATGTAGTAATCAAAAGACGTCGTCTTGGAAAATAACTTCATTAATAAAAGTGACGAGGCCAATCTCCATAAAGAGATAATTTCACGCCGCAACAAGCCGACGCTACGTTCGCATAATGTCATTGTTCCGTTCAATAACAAATCATTCCAAATATACAGAAATAATATATCAAAAAATATATACGATTTTAAATTTGTTTATATATATGGAAGTATTACCGCATAAATAATATTTTTCTATTTAGTCTTGTTAGCTGGGGTTTAATGCATGCTATTATCTCGTTACAAGTCACTAGGTTAACTATATTTTCTAGACCCTAAAGGCCAGAAGACCTAGTGGGGTCGGAGTGGAAGTGTTTAATTCTCGATTAATCGATATCCTAGAAATGAGAACATACTAGGATCATCACATGACTCTTATTGTTATAATTCATTTGACGGTTTTGATCAGAAATGTTACAAAGGTAGTGAGTTCCATTTTATATATTTAAAACCCATATCTTTTCCTACATTCAAAAAATTTCTATTATCATTTACCGGGAAATCTTAACTAAATAGCTTTAGAGAGGTTTTCCGGGATTCGAATCAATATATTCATATATACACGTAAAGCCCGCTGGCTCCACATGCGCAGTATCATGTGGAGTGGAGACCGCGTTTCATTAGTGCAATGGCCGTTATTTCCGCTCGATAGGCTTTTATTTTTATTATTATGCGCGCACGCTAATGATTGTATGTGGTTCCATGCAGGTGGACGTTACCGTCCGGATGGACGTACCAGCACCTACGGAATACGGACTTGTACTGTGAAATATATTACAATACAATCGATTAGGGTATGGTATTTTATTTCCAAACTGACAGACAGGGGCCTGTTTGTCTATGACTTAAAAGATTAATGAGGATATTGAATAAACTACAGTACCTTTGTTTCTTGTGAGCAGTGGTAGTTAACGCCCCGACTTACGTACTGTAGGTCGCGGGTTCTAACCCAGGTTCTTTACTTTGTATAATTTATTTCATGACCACTGCTCGAGATACGGGTGAGGAAAACATCGTGAGGAAACCGGCATGTCTTAGAACCACCAAATTCGAAGACATGAGACATCGACCAAGAACTGGGACAGCGTGGTGGATTACGACCCCTTCCCTCTCGGAGAGTAGGCCTAACATATTAAAATAAAGGTTAATTTATTATTGTTATAAGTGCAATATCTTACTGAAATACAAATACACACATTCATACAATTTTCAATATTTAAAATTGATGAGGGAATTAATAAATTGAAATTTAAGATCCGTACAAATTAATTAATTTTATCAATAAATAATTCTCAGTTCACCGATTAAAGGGCTGGTAATTTTGTTTAACACCAAAAATACTGCATCCTCTACAAACGGAAGCCGTAAGTGTAACGAGCCGGTCGTTGCGACTACCAAAGTAATTGCAAGTCGATAATTACCGACAATTCCCTCACACAATCACACTTGATGCCGCTACATTATCAAGCTTACGTGATACGTAAAGTATAATTAAGCGATGCGTTATTAGTGCATGGTTCTACTACGTAAAACTTTGTATGAACGCGTCAATCTTAGGAATTCCAAAACTGATTCCCATAACTCTTTTTTCATTTGATAAAAGAATTATTAATGTAGGTTTTAGGCTATTTAACATCACGCTAGGACATTTAGGAGCCGAGCAAAAAGAAAAAGGACTATAAGCAAGAAGGATGCAATAGCATGGGCGAGGGATGTTGATGGTTTTTCGTTTACAGAATTAACCAACCAACATATTACGCATCTAATTTCAATGATGTCAAGTATAGTAATATCTTGTACGCATCAAATTAAATCTTTAAAGTAACGGTATAATACAAGTAAAAATCGTCGATTTTGCAAAATGGCGCGACGTATCTGTAGTCGGTGTGGAAAAGAGTCAATTGCACGTAATTATAATGTAAACTGTTCACAGATAAGCCTCTCCAATTTTCTGTCGGTACTTCCAACTGGTAATCACGTAGACTTGCTTTTGATTTTTTTATGATAAAAAGAAAATCCCAATGGTCTGGTAGATGTTACTTCCCTAGGTGTGCCTACAAAGACACATCGTAAGTATTGTGAACCGCATTTGTTATGGTTTTTAGATGTAGTGCAATAGTACAAATAACTCCTCCTATTATAAATAAATAAGCACTTAGGACTGTACTGCAGTGCAACAAAGAGGGGTAGGCAGAATGATTTCATTTGATCTTGAGGTTAAAGATCAAGCTTGCAGCCTACCTAGAGTAAAATTTATACTCTCTTTAAAACTATAAAATTTGTTTTTTATAGTGTAGTAGATGTTTAAAGACTGGGTTATAACCAACGCATAAGCTACAGTCAAACAAGGTAATGTAGTCATGTTGTGCTGCGAGTTATAAAAGAAATCGCCTGTTCAAGCGAAATCTTTACTTTTATAGAGTATTCAGCATGTTTGCTGCCTCATGTAGTCCTCTCTCGATAGAATATCGTATACGCTAGTCAAGCGAAAAGATACGTACAAGGAATGCCCAAAGAAGCCGGGGGACAAAGCTAAGCCTCTTTGGATGGGAGATAGATTTATTATTTCAGATAGTTGACTGGGCAGCAATGCTCTGTAAAGGTGAAATAAAGACCGGTGGTACGTAACGTACGGTCCATTTTTATTTAAAACTTTGTTGTGAGTAGCCAAGCATCTGTAGAATCGCATCTCTAAGACACAATGGTGTTAAATGGTGTTGGTGTTACATCAAGATATAAGTTAATAAAAATTTTTGCTAACAACAGATTTAAGCTTTCAGAAGTAACACTAAAGTGTATCAGCAAATACTGACCAAATCGTTAAAAGAATCAGAAATCCATGTGACTGAACTCTTAAACCAGTATTCTATTCTTCTTCTATTTAAATTCAAACCCGGTAGTGGCGCTGCGATCGGGTTATATTTTTTTGTAATTTTCAGAAAAGCAACTTGCAAGTTGATGCAAGACAACGTCTGCTGGGTCCACTAGTATTTTAATTTTTTTTTGTTTTTTCACTCAGGAGTACCCACTTCCGAGGGCCAGTGTATTAATTGTTTTGATTAAAAAATTCAGGAAATGTTCACAGTGACATAGCGGGTATTCCTGTTTGTTGGGTATTAGTGTTATCCGGGCGGGTTGGCCTGCTAGTCTACACCCCCTGTAATAAGTTATTACTAAGTCTAAAATCTAAATTATATTTGTAGGTGTTAATGTCTTGTACTGTAGCACTATTCCCTAGATTAAAAGACAAAAAATCTTTTTAAATGGTCGGGTTACATTGAAATGCACTCAAAACAAAACGTATAACGTTTAAAAGAAACAAGCAAATATATCTGGGGGTTAATGCAACCGCACGGATAAAGTGGCCCATCGAGCGAAAAGATACCCCCCGCCACCCCCGCACCGCACCCCCGACCGCCCACTAGGAATTCCAAATCGAAGAACCTCTGTGAGCTGGTTTTAATGCGGAAAGCTCTATTATAGGATATTGCGGTTTAGAATTGAATCGCCGGCCTCAATTAATAACACTTTTAAGAAATACTTCTAATGAACACCAATGTAATTTAATTAAATTGGATTGTTATAAATATGTATTTAGTCATTCCATCTTTATCATTAGTCAAAATACTTGACGGGCCGGTTGGTAAGATACGTGTTTTTCACACCGTTGGTCGTGGGTTCGATTGCCACCCAGGACAGACATTTGTGTCCATGAACATGTCTATTTGTCCTGAGTCTGGGTGTAATTATCTATCTAAGTATGTATTTACAAAAGAAAAGTAGTATATGTAGTTTATCAGTTATCTGGTTGCCATAGCACAAGCTCATACAATTATATTTTTCTTTCAGTAGAAGTAGCTCAATTTCAGTAGAAATAATTCAATAGAAGTAGCTATCTCCCGTTGAAGTCTTGCCGTTGGATTAATTAATGATCGCTACTAATATTGGATTAAAATTAATCATGAAAAAGTGATGCTTGGTCGCACCCAACATCAACATTTTGGTCTTTTTCCATTAATGAACCTGGGCACTGTAAAAAAACTGGAGTTCCAGGACACATAAGTGAAGTCAGCCCAAGATGAAATCGTGTAAAAACTATGCCTCGAAGATAAGTAAACATACATCACATTTAAGAAGTATGTCCTGAAATACACTAATAAATATAATATTTCAAAAACAATGCGACGCCATGACATGTTGAGTGTTGTCAACTATAAAATTATATTGAATCTAAAACACAAAGGAAATATAAAAGAGGACAGATTAAAATAGTGTTATACAAATAAGTTTTGTAATTTATGATAATTAAATTTTGATTAACATGTATATCTTAGTAACGTAAAGGGTTTTTTGATTTTTTAAAATAAATCAGTATTTTTTTATAAACACCGTTTAAATAGTCCTACAAATAAATATTATTTTAAGACATCGTAAGTATTTTTTTTAAATATGCTAAGAATACTCCCCATTTTGGGGTATCGCTGACACACTGCCAAACATTCGCGGTAAAATTCAAGCTTCACTTTTGAATGTTGAATTTGTATGGAACGCGCTATAGGTATATACCGGTCAAAAGTTTGAGCCACCTTGAAAAAATTACAATATTGAATAAAACTCCAAAAGTTAGTGCTCTACAAATTATTTATTTACCTTATTAAATAGGGAACTTTTTATGTAACATAAAATAATTTAAAAACTACAATAATTGCCATTATTATTAATAAAAAAATATATATTATTTAAACTAACTATTCGTCGAAAAATCTTCCCTTACTTTTTATAACTTTTTTGACCAATCTTGGTAACCGGGCTATTAGTTTATTGATAGTTTCTTGTGAAACATTGCTCCAACTCTGTTGTAAAGTCCTCCAGAGGTCTTCTTTTGACGTCGGACAATGACTACGGACGTTTCTGTCCATCTCCTCCCACAGAAGCTCTATCGGATTGAGATCCGGACTCTGAGGGGGCCACTCCATGTTTTTCAAAACTCCTTCCGTCTCTTTGTGCTCTAAATATCCCCTGCATAGTTTAGAACTATGTTTTGGATCATTATCTTGTTGGAAAATGAATCCATCTCCAATCAAACGTAGCCCGGAAGGAACAGCGTTTCGCTCCAGTATCTCTTTGTACTGCTCCTTTTTCATTATTCCTTCAATTTTAACCAAATCTCCGGTCCCATAGCCAGAGAAACATCCCCAGACCATAATAGAGCCTCCACCATGTTTGACTCTTGGCACTACACAGTCTGGCAACATCTTTTCTTCGGCACTACGACGTACAAAAACTCTTCTTTTCGAACCGAATATTTCGAACTTTGGTTCATCAGTCCAAAGAACTTTTTTAAAGTCTTCTTCAGTCCAATATCGATGAGTAAGAGTCCACTGCAGACGTTTCTTTTTGTTTTGTGTCCGTAACAGTGGTTTACAAACAGCTACGCGACCAAACAAATTGGAATCTCGAAGTCTTTTCTTTACTGTTATCAATGATACAGGTTCCGGTCGAGTTTTATTAAGTTCAGCTCGAATTTCTGGTGCTGTTAAACGTCTATTACGCTTGCTTGTTACAACAATGAAGTTGTCTTCGCTAAAAGTGGTTGCTCTCGGCCTCCCCGAGCGCGGTAGGTCTTGATGACTGCCGGTTGTCTTGTATCGAGTTATTTCGTTATGAACACAAGTCTTCGATAACTTCAGCTTAGCGGCAATTTCTCGTTCAGAGTTGCCTTCGTCGTATAGAGTAACGATGGCGGAACGATTTTCACTGGAGATTTCACGAACTTTTCCCATTTTTGGAGATCTTCACTTGACAAAACAGTAGCTCAGACTGAATAGATTTAACTTTTTTTTTTGTGACTGAAAGGTCACTGTTTGCCTTGACGAGGCATTTACAGCTACACCGGGCACGAGGCGGCAGGGCGCAGAGGGCGCCTAGCCTAAGCCTCTTTAAGAGTAACTAAGCTCGAGGGCTCGCTCCGTAGAGGGATCCTCGGCTCGGGCCGTTACTTTAATATTATTACCGGATTGGGATGCCACCGAGCTCTTAGGTCGCTTCGGTGGACGCTCCATGGAGTGACTCGGCTCAAGGGCCCCCGAGAGGGGACCTCGGCTTGGGCTGTCACTCATTACGCGTTTAGAATTCCGATTCGAGGGTGCCCGAGAGGGCCGAGTCTCGGCTCGATCGGTAGCCATTGTCTGATTGCAAGTATTAGTATTACGTTAGAGTAGGGGAGAAAACTCTGCCGGCTATGTGGCCGTATCGGGAAGGATAGATTTAACCAAGACTAACTCCTTAAATAGCCATGCTATGAATAGGATTTATGGCTTAAAATATTCCTAAATATTTATCAACGCAAAACAATAACCAAACAAATACAAGGGAGCCGCCATATAATATAATGACAATTGCAACACCTGGTCCTTACGCGGCACTCATCTGTGGTAAATAAACAATGCCCATTTATGGCATAGTCATTGAGTAAAAGATAAGAGAAAGGGTGTTTAGACATTTAAAATGATTAGTAGATTACACAGGTGTTCATATTGTTATGTTATCATACGCAGATTTAAAATATTTTGCAAATTATAACCTGTGTACAAGGTGGTCTCAAACTTTTGGCCGGCAGGGTAAATATTACGTATTTAATTTTATTGAAAATAAACGCGTCGAAAATACCTTAAACTTAATGATTGCAGTTGGCACATTTCAGGATTTAACATATATTTTTCTTTCAATAGGAACATTTGCAAAGCCACGTTCCGCTTGTAATTGCAGCTCAGGAATGGCGGACGGAAATGGCGTCAACACCCAATATCCGGCGCGCGCGGGAGAGTGCAGCCTTTGGAAAATTATTCATTTGTATTCTATGGAAAAATTTAATTTATTTTTGCTCGCCTCTTCACCTAGGAACAACTTAATTTCCGCACATAGTACTTCAGGAGATATGTAGCCTTCGCTGCCTATGTATTTTAATTTAAAGCAATATACGCAGGCTAACATATAGCATTGCAACGTGTGTAACTAATATTGACAAAGGCATGTTTCGATTGTTCAGGCATTTTGAATGGATGGGTGAAAGAAGATTGACAACATAAAAGGTTGTAAAGTGAGTGGCAATGTTGGGGACATCCTCGGTGAACTAGTACCGACAGGAATAAAAATGGAAATAAGTCAATTTGCAATAAAAACACAGAGCCTGCGATGTTACACAGTTGAGTTGAGTATTGTATATGTACAGCGGCAATTACAGTGTTAGCCACAATGCCACACCTAGGTATGCTTATTGTAGAAAAATGTGTATGTGTGTCAGTGTGTAACTACATATTAATGTTCTTTCGTTCATCCATTTTCCTTTGGTTTTGTTAACAAATTAATAATTGGAGAATTAATGGTAAGATATTATGACAAATACTCTTCGCATACCGACCATTAATGATCCATCTAATATTCGTTGAACAAAAGAACCAGGTATAATTAACAGAATCGCAGGCAACGAAACATAAAAACAATTTTATATTATTCCATAAAAGAATTTAAAACGTAATGAATATTTCGGGGAAAGAAAATTTTAAGGAATGGCAACTTTACCCGATTTGATTTGGAAGAAATTAAAAACTTTTTGAATGATAAATAGACTTTCTGAAAGCTCACTCCAGTTAATTTTTGCAAACATTCATCGCTTATTCATAAAGTAAGTTTTTATCCGAATTGTACGTTCGATATCTGCCTAGAACCGGAATAACGTTGTGCCTTTACTGTATCTTAAGTAGTTGCCGTTACTTAAACAATTCTTTGATTTATTTAGATTTGACAAGTGGTAAGATGGCCAAAACCTATACAGTATTGTCTATAGTCATACTGTGCCCACACATAACATGGAAAAATGGCAGGGGGATGATGAAGGGATGATATTACATTATTTTATAAATTTTATAGGACTTCAACACCAATGGTCTGAAGGACGCAGCGTAGGTAGGCAAAGCCCACAAACGTATGGTCTTACTTACAATCATTATGTTAATAACTTGGTACTACAATTTGGTCTGTGAGACCACTACATGAGAATCCACTGCGATTGCTTTGTGAGATATGTCCCACAGTGGATGCTCATTGGCTAATAAAAATAACGATGATGAAATCATTGTGGCGTAATTTCAGAGGTTTAACGCAATGTGAGCTAATCGCTTATGGTCGCTTGTGCGAGGCGGCGCGGTGTGGGCGCGCAGCACTCCGCGCCGCCCGCGTCACGTACGTCAATAATTAACCCGGCGAACGTGTAAAGTGAATCACATTAACGAGATCCAGCATAGTTTCACGACTTCAATTATCCTTGTTTCCGCGCAATAGAATTTTATTATTACTACCGAATGCACTTACTAAGTTTTGTATACTTGTATATGTTTTATTTCAGTTCAGTTCGAGTAATTTTTTCATAAATTATCGTAAATGTAATGTCCTTCCTTCCTATTGTGTTTATAATCAAAGGAACTAGGAACTAATTACGTATAATTTGCTCATTGGCTCATTACTACACATAGCTCTGCACACTGGCGCACGTCCAATCTGTCTCTTGTCCGTCGCAAAACTGACCAGTGACCGGCTTACTGGTATTTTAGAGGCATGTACATATCTACTGAACAGATAGAAGTGGTAGAGTCCGCAACAACAACGTCTCTTGCAAGAATGGGCTGGCTCGACCGGTGAAATACCACAACCTCACAGAAGACAGGCGTGAAGTAGAAGTAGAGTACTTCTACTTCACGCCTGTCTTCTGTTCTGCGTTTCGTCTGTTGAGTTTGAGGTGCCGGAGGCCTAATTAGAATCCTCTTCCCCTTCCCTTTCCTTATAAGCATAGGATGGGAACGGGAAGAGGATTGGACCGGGAGGGGGTTAACGGGGAAAAGGAATTATCCTTTTTCCTGTCCATGCCCTCCTCTGACCATTAAAGGTAAGCAACGCATCTGCAACACATTTGCTTGTTGCGGATGTCTGTGGGCAGCCTCACTTCATCAGGTGATCCGCTTGCTCGTTTGCCACCTTCTAACATAAAAAAAACACAACAGTAAACATTGTAGTTATAGATAGTTAATAAAAATTTCAATATAACGTTCATTTTCTTTAGTTTACTGCTGAATAAAAGCTATTGACATAGATGGAGCATTAAGTATGGGTTGTTAGTTGGTTAGTTATATCAAAATACTAGCTTAGACGTTACATTCTCTAGACATATAGACCGTTATTATATATGCATTATTTAGGACAGGATACAATGTTTTAGACTGTACAGTAATCAATTTCAGCTATGTACACGTCCTCGTTGCATCAAATTGCCTGTGAAACTCTCGGTGACATCGGAACAAATTTATAGGGTGGGCGCAACGACCGGCGCGCGGCCGCACAAAAGATACATTTACATAACAAATTGGAGGGCAGCACGCTGCGTCTGTGCCGCTCTACCGTCGCTCTACCATCGCTGTGTTGTTCGGCCTTCGGGTACTAGCGATCGTTATACTAGTTTCTGGTTATGTATCATAGTTTTATAGGTAGGTATAGAAGCAAATTAAACAGAATGGTTTCTAAGGAAGGGCCGAATTTCAGTCCTCTTCCCTTTCCCGTCTTTTCCTAATAAGGTTTGCATGGGGACGAGTTAGAAGGAGAAAAAGAACCATACTTTTTCCCTCCCTAGCGTTAACGCTTTCCGAAGTAGTAGTAATGTTAGCTGTAATAATACTTGTAATCAGATATGGTTACCGATCGAGCCGAGGCTCCGCCCTATTGGGCAACCTCGAATCGGAATGCTAAGCGCGTAATGAGTGACAACCCGAGCCGAGGTTCCCTCACGGGGGCCCTTGAGCCGAGTCACTCCATGGTGCATCCACCGAAGCGACCTAAGAGCTCGGCGGCCTCCCAATCCGGTAATAATAATAAAGTAACGACCCGAGCCGAGGCTCCCCCTACGGAGGGAGCCCTCGAGCTTAGTTACTCTTAAAGAGGAAGGCTAGGCGCCCTCTGCGCTCTGCCGCCTCGAGCCCAGTGAATCTGTAATAGCCTCCTCCAGGCTAACAGTGACAAGTCAGCCACAAAAAAAAAAAATTTCCTGTCTGTCCAATCCTACGTCCATTAAAGGTAGGCGACGCATGCGTTTCTCTCAGATGATTGCTCATTTGCCATCTTGTTACATAAAAAACACCGTCTATTAGTCCTTGTCAAATATTATAAAGTAAGTCTCTTACTTCAATATAGTTAATAATGTAATCGAGTTGTCACTTAATTCTAGAGCATACTAATTTGTTTCTATAAGTAAATCTGTCCAAACATGAACAGGTACTGTCGGCTGTTAGACTTTCTTCTTTGATAGATAAATGAGCAGTAGATATCGCTGTGAAGACCTGGTTGGCGAGTTGCCGCTGCACCTGCGCCGCAACTTGCACCGCAATTTAATTAGGTCCAGAGGAACTCCGCCATTCGCTATGTAAATAGTTTGGCGAGTTGTTAGTCTGTGTCCGTCGCCTTAGGATGTAGCGAGTCAGTCGCCAACTCATCCGACACAGCGTGTAGACATTTGACTACGTCGACGGAACTATGCGACTCTGTTGTTACATTGAGCTATTGCAATGAATGGAGTTGGCTCACCTTCTGCTTCCGTGCCTACTTTTTGACCTCCGACGGACACAGAATGAAAACATTACATATCCTTAGGTATTTTTTCGCGTGCATATCCGGTCCATTGTGACCTCTCGTAGCTTAAAGGTCTGGACCGATTTTGAAAAAAGAGGTGACATTAGACAATAATCATATATCTGAAGGAATCTAAAAGTCTAACAGTGGTAGAGTCCAAAACTGTAGTGTATAATTATTATATTATGCTTATGTGGGTAAGGTGAAATATATTTGTGCATTTAATGTTAATTGTGGAGGTACATTAAAATATCAGTCTTGTTCAATATGGCGGTTCATTACATGGTGGCAGTGGCGTTAAAGACCGAATTTAATACGTAAAAAGAAATGTAGAGTAAATATGGAGCACGCTAGACCTCCAGCGGAACTTATTCTACGAGGTGGACGCCGTAGCCGGCGCGTGGAGCCGCGGGCGCCGCGTTGGCGGGTGCGGGCGCGGCTTCGACGGTCGATCACCAGCGTCGGACACCGGTTCGATGTCTCGCCGCGTGTTAAATGTTCAAGTTGTGCTAATTATAAATGTAACTGTGATATTACCTGTGTTGCTAAAAATGTGATTCGTTTTATGTGTAATCGAAAAGGTCATTTCAAAAAGTGCTGTCAGCAGAAAGTTTATGGAAAGGTATTCCAATTAAATGAAAGTAGTGAAAGTGACAGATAAGGACAAGGACTTGTATCGTGTGTCGACTCTTTACGCCAAATGCGAGGACAACAAGTACGGCAGCAAATGGTATGAAAATTTAATTATAAATAATAATGGAATGCGAGAGGTTTTTAAGTTAGATACTGGGTCAGATCTTAATGTGATATCTTTAGATACATTTAAGGTCGGTAGGGCCGAGAAGTAGGTATTAAATTTAACCGTCAAAATAGTGAATTCGCAGTTGACCAAATTAATTACCTAGGTCTTATTTTTAGTGCTAGCGGAATGCAAATAGATAAAAGTAAATTAAGGGCGATAACGGATCTGCCGGCTCCTCACGATAGGCATTCTTCAGTGCACTTTTTGGGTATGGTGAATTATCTATCGAAAAATATACCGAATCCACCTTCCTCCATAAAATAAATAAGCAATCTGAAGTAAACATTCGGTTAATATTTCTTGAGACAACATAGTTATGAGCCTAACAGGCCACGGGAGTGCAGTCCACACGACCGCTTTATATCACGGAGCGCGTAAACAAATAATTTCGCAAACGCTGGCTAACTCGTGTTAACAAAAATCGCCTGGGAGCAGTCCGCGGTCTTATACAATTTGTTATGCAAATGCTTCGTGTCCACAGTAGACAGCCGCCGCAGCCACGGGCCACGTCTTAACCGCACGCCGCACAGTTAAACGGTTGTTCCCTACACTATGAACGGCACAAAATGTTATTTATTTATGTAGTGAAGGTATTACTAGAATTTAGTATCTGTCATATCAAATGGTCGATGAAGGATTAATTAGGAATTACTTTCATTATTTAGCCTAATATTGTATTGAACTGTATACGTGTTGTGATATATTTTTGAATTTCGTTTTTTTCTATTCCTTCTCCGACTCACGCCTCTCTCGACTGCGCCCACTTCGTAATTGGACAGAAATTCATTATCATTGTTTAGTCTGTGCTCTCAAAATTAATCGGAAATAAGGCGTTTAAATACTAAAATACATGAAACAATAAAAATCTATTAAACAAAACACGACTCATTTTGAAATAGTTTTGTTTTCAAAACTTGACGATGTTACAGTGGACCGACGCTTCCGATTGCAGCGCTGCAATCACGGTGTGCCTTCTAAGCGGTTCCGATTTCCGCCCAGAGATGGCGCTGATCAAAGTCGCGTACAGTTCCCTTTGGATCGCAATCAAGCTTCTGTCCGACTATTGTGTCGGAATACTTGTGATCGCCTTCTTCCGGCCTTTGATTGTACTGTTAACAGTACAGACGATTTACTATAAGTACAAAAGTTTCACAGTTAAATCTACTTTAATGGTCCATTTCTTAAAGTTGTACTATATATAGAATTTAGAAACTTCACTGATGACCTATGGGGCAGAAAGGTCCTGGAATGACGGCAAAATACAGGTTGTCGCAGCGTACTCCCACAAGATGGACCGATGATCTGATTTGATGAAAGTTGCGGGAGTCCTCTGGATGGCGGCAGGGGACCGAGCTCTGTGGTGGTTAATCAATTCAGGGACAAATTATTGCAATGTATTGTCAATAATGTCATTTAAACCTGGATGGTGGGAGAAGTAAAAACTTAAGAAAAAAAATCATTCTTGACAGGTCAACAATCCAGTGTGTTGGTGGTTTATATTGATTAAAAAAAGATAAACAATTATTATGGTCACGATAAGAAGTGTTTCCCACCTGACAAACTATTTGTGTTCTCAAAAATCATTTTATATCTTTCTACCTTCATCTTCTTTAGGTAATTAAAAATTTTCCGAGGTGTCGCCATCAGACATCGAATATTTTTAATTGATTGTATATTTCGTTTTAATTATAAGCTTACGTACACTACAAATAAATTCTTTATCAATTAATTTGGAGATCTTAAAAATAAATAAACATGCACACACGCCCGTAACCCAGATGGGTAGGCAGAGATAATGGATTTCCATTTGGCGCGAGCCTGGCATTCCTCTCTCGCTTCTTCTACATCCATACATCTACGCATACGCTCGTCGGTTACGCGTACTCCTATATCACCCTTCTTTAGTACGTCACTAATCTGGTCGATATAAGTTTTCCTTGGGTGTCCCCTGCTAACGCTGCCACTCACTTTTGCAACATAAATTTGAAGTTCTTAGTTTATTTTTATTTGGTGTATGAATAGTAAAGCTCTCTGGCGAAGCTTGAGTACTTGTAATTTTGATTGGGTAGCTATGCAGAAACCAATAACGGTCAAAGCTTGATTCCAACTTGTGCCGCCGGACTACGGCTGAAGCTTCCGGGAATCATTAGTCCCTTTAGTGCTCTCAGGTGTAAATTCATGATTAAATAATTAAATCAGCAATGTAAATAGTTTTACAACGAATCATTCTGCTAAAGCGATAGATATTTTAATATAAATGCCTTCTGATCGTAATGTCGAATGCTCTTCATTTCATTTCGTAAGGCTGCTAAAATAATCTAGCTGAGGTCAACCAAGAAATATCACGATCTATCGGAAGACTCCGGTGGTTTCTAATTTTTAAATGACCATATTTATTTTCGTGTTTATACACGCAGATATAACTTTATATATCTCCTTTTAATTACTTTAACGATTTATCTGGTTTCCAATTTACTAACACTGAGAGTTTTCCTTTTAACTTTGAAATTAATCGAATTTTATGGCCAGTATCGTGCAGCACGCGCGAATCGTTAAGCCTACAAATTATTCGTAGGCAAACGCGTAGCGCTCTACGCGCTACGTAACTTACAGCGTAGCAGAGACGTGTAGAATTAAACAGTGAAATAAACGGTTTGTGTTCTATTTGAACATTTCTTTAGTATAGTTACTTTTTAGATTATATTTTTGATAATAAATAATAATATTTTTTTTAATTTAATTGAGCAGTGGTGGCTCAGCGGTTTAGACCACGTCTTACGCACTGTAGGTCGAGGGTTCGAACCTAGGCAGGCGCTTTACTTTGTGTTATTTATTCATCACCACTGCTCCAAAAACGGTGAAGGAAAACATCGTGAGGAAACCAGCATGTCTTAGAACTATCAAATTCGAAGACATGTGACACCCGCACTGGGCCAGGGTGGTGGATTACGGCCCCTTCCCTCTCTCGGAGAGGAGACCTGTGTCCCTGCAGTGGGAACATTCTAAAAATGCTGATTTATTATTAATAAATTAATACTATATTTATGTCAGAAAAATGTATATCTAAACAGTTAATATGTAGTTAGCTTGCATAGTTAACAGTCTTCTAATATCGAGTAAATTATGTTTTACATTTGATATATATCCAAAAATATTTTTTAAGGTTAAAGGAAAATAAAATATAAGTTACATTATATTGTAAAAAACAAAATTGTTACATAAAATTTAATCTATGTTAATGTATAAAGCGAGCGGGAATCGCGACAGAGCGCTACGAACTTGAAACTCCGTCCGCCGAATACATCGCACATACGCCAGACTGCCTACATCTATGCTAGACCTACTAGTATCAGTCGTTACAGTGTCTGATAGGCGGCGAGCGCAGTACCACACGGCCTCCGACCAACGCAGCACGCGCCTCAAATTTTCCACCTTCCGAAAATATCGTAAAAAGTTTTCTAATTTTTGAAATACTTTTTTCAACGCCATCTAAACCGATCGCGTTCGTTCTCACGCAGCGTTGGCGATTACGAGCGCGTCTCGCGTCTTTTAACTGTCATAAAAATATTTTTAATCTTTTTGAATCTGTGTAATATAAAGTAGTGAAAGTAATTTTATATCGTAGCTTAATAAACGCTAACTCAACCGGTTGTGAACTAAAGTAGATGCATGTGTAGGATTCGATGTTAGTCGCGTATTTATCGTAGGTTTATATATCCAATCTATGTGTTTAGTATTAATTAACGTATGTAACTATTTAGTACATTTTAAAATCATCTGCACTGTGAACTTCAGCGCACTGGTAAGTTTATCAATTTAATATAATATTATATAAGTGCGTAATACAAAATAAATTTTATTAACTAGTATAAATACTAAAATAAACGACTTAAAGTAAACTATACGAATAAATAATCATTTTCTAAATGTCTAAAAATGATTAAAATTAGATGCTACACAACAAAATAAACTCAGGTACACAAGCATTATGTATCTTTCTACGAATACAGCTGAAAAGAGCGGGAGTTTTACTCACACCTACTCCAATGCTACAGATACTGCCAAGGATTTAAAAGTACAACATTGCATACAGACGTGGTTACACTCGTCAGTCAATATAGTAGATAATTGTAGGGCCAATGATTTGACTAGACTACAGCGCCATGTAAGCCGCAACGGTTTTTTAGTTTCGAGTGACACTTCTGTATTATTATAGAATCCGAAAGGCCGACGTAACTGCGACTTTTACTCATAAAAATGGACGGTAAGCTCGTGTACATCTTAATTGTCAAATAAATCGGGCTTCATTTGGAATACCAAAAAAATATTAACAATGAGAAATGCAAAGTAATTCAAGTTCATCAAGAAAGATAATGGACATGTTTACATTCAAGTTACTTTAAATTGTATTTAGTTAAACGTCCTCACTGGAAGAGGAGGCCTGTGTCCTTGCAGTAGGGATCATTCTAAAAAATAAGGCCGATTTATTAACCTTTTAATTAGTAAGTCGAGTATAAAGTTGACTCTAAGCTTAGACGTTTATAATTTTTATTAATACCCAACTTCTGATTTGAGCAGTATTTAAAATGGTTAAATTAGGAATCTATCTGTCCCTTTCTCTTCATCGAAGTATTTATTTTCGTGGACTACATAGCTTTGCTATTAATTAACAAGTTAATTCAAACTTTAGCCATATAAGTGTGAGGTTCTGTACACCAAAGATAGTGATAAGTAGCGCGGGAGCTTGTCGCTGGCTGGTAGGTAGGATAAGTACGAAGGGTGACTGGTGATTTCTAATTGCTTGTTTGTAAAGATAAAACTGCGTGATCGGAAATTAGCTACAGGCTACATATACTAGCTACAGGAGGCCTAATTTCAGTCATCTTCCCCTTCCCATCCGTTCCTCATAAGGGGGATAGGATGCGAAAGGGAAGAGGATCGTACGGGGAGGGGATAAACAAAATATCCTTTTTCCTCTCTATGCCCTCCTCAGTCCATTAAAGGTAGGCAACGCATCTGCAACACATTTGCTTGTTGCGGATGTCTATGGGTAACGCTCACTTTACATCAGGTGATCCGCTTGCTCGTTTGCCGCATTCTCACATAAAAAAAACATAAAGGGTTGGATGTTAAACATTTTTTTTATTTAAAATCTTTTATTATAAAAATATAAATTCTGTACACGACTTTATCATTTTTAAGTTGTAATTTAATTAAGTATCTTTTTATATCCACCGACAAAAGATGTGTATTATAAATGAACTGGTTTCAAAAACTTTCTCAAACTGAGAGAGAGAGAAAAAAAAACAGATAATAAAACGAAATTGCCAAACATTTCTTTTCTCATTTTTATTAACTTGTAAACTGAATGTAATTGGATTTTAGATTTATTTTGTGACGAGTTCGCTTCGTCGGAATGTTCTAATTTCATGTTTTACATACCAAGCAAGGAAACCGGAGCAGTTAACATGATATCTATTGTCTATACTGATAAATAAAATTGAGTTGTTTGTATGTAATATCAAAATTACATTTCCGTACTCAATACACATGATGTACATACGGTACTTATAACGTAATTACAATTTTTAAAAATTTTGTCTGTCTGTTTATTCCGGGTAATCTCCGAAACGACTGAACCGATTTGGATGGGACTTTTACAGAAAGATAGCTAATATTGTCGAGATTCAATAAGGCTAATTTAGCAAAATATTTAGGGTTCCGCGAAAAAAGTTAAAAACCCTCGAAATTGTTTTCTCGAATTTATTTCCACGCGTACGAAGTCGCAGGAAACAGCTAGTTTACAATAAGATTTCTAAGAAGGCAAGGTGTTGAAAGACTTCTTCTCACAATCTTCTTATACATTGATACATTTAGGATCATACTTAGCGTTTACGGATTCTTCCAACACGGTGATCCTTTAATGTCAACTATCTGGACTTACATTGTCCTCGGGCGTACCACTGTCTCTCTGATGAACGTAAAACGATTTTGTACAACACAGTTAAGTGGCGTGCGAAACTCTTAACTGCAATTTTGGTTCATTCCAGAAATAATATACATACTAGTGATCCGCCCCGGCTTCGCCCGGGTAGCGGTTTCGGAATACATTGGGAATGCAACATAAAAAATCGCCTTTTATATATATACAACTATAAAACAATGTATCCCACGGGAACCGTACCAAGCGTAGCGTAGCTATTCCAGACTGTAATCTATCTCTTTGCCAAATTTCATCCAGATCCGTTCCGCCGGTTTTTTCGTGAAAGATTAACAAACATCCATACCTACATACAAACTTTCTTATTTGTAAATAAATAAATATGCGCTCACGCCCGTACCCAGAGGGGTGGGCAGAGATCATGGATTTCCATTTTGCGCGATCCTGGCACACCTCTCTCGCTTCATCTACATTCGTACATTTATACGCATATATGCTCGTCGTCGTTATGGATGCTCCTTATATCGCCCTTTTTAAGTAAGTCACTAATCTGATCGATATAACGTCCCCCACCAATGCTGCCACTCACTTTCGCTACATGCACTTGTTTCGTTCGTTCTATTTAAAACATCATTTAAATTAAACAACTATTTATTCGAAGGATTGTCGCTTCGCTTTGAAGAGGCGCTCCTCAAGTGGCCCGGAGTTGCAATTTGTACGGAGATAAGGAAATATTGTTTAAATTTTCATAAATTACTGCGTCATCCATCCCACCTTCTATAAGCCCCTCTCTGCCGGAAATCTTGCATACTAAAGAGCGAACTTAATGACAGACTTATTTCCATCAACATCAATATTTATTTTCTATATATAACTTAAAATAATTATTTTAATTAATCCAAATGTAAAAATGCGATCTAATTAATTTTACTTCAGTCTAAAGTAATATTGTAATAATACTTGCACTAAGCCATTCGGTCAAACGGTTACCATAAGTCACTACCTCTATCCCGACCAAACCTCAGTTGCAAGATATCTTTAGAGAGGAATACATAAGGAATAGAAGAGCTCCACCATCGTTATGGGTTCACAAAGTCGTAAAAAGTAGACGGGATAACTATAGTGTATAGACCCATATCAGTCTATTTCATAGTTCCAATAGTTTTAATAAGGTATGCCTTTCATTTTCTTTAATTAATTTGGTCCAAATAAGTTACAGGGCTTAGAAGACTTAAGTAAATCTAATTTTTACCCATTAGGATGAGTGGAGAGAGAATTTATTTTATAGTATTTTATGTGTGCAAAAAGATAATCAGAGCTTTTGGTGAAATTAAAGTTAGTTCAATAGACGTCTATTTTATAAATTATGCTTTAGCACGAGCCTTTCATGCAAATTATTAAAGCCTAAACAAGCCAGTTTCGGATGAAAGGCTGACCCGGGATTCATACAAAAAGCTGTACGCAATGTATACGCGCACAATTCATCTTAGCGTTGTGTTAACATTTTCAAAATGAGTATTGACATTGATTGAAATGCAAGCCCGGCGATGCGTGCACTTCGGCCGTAGACCCGACGAGGTTTTAATCGCTAAATGGATTTCAAGGTTTTTACGCATTTCAAAATCACCGACGAATAAATATTCATTGAAGTTTACAGAAATTTCAAATATTAATTGAAATAAAGCGGTTGTTTTGAAGTTCTTTTATATAAATATACATATTTCGTAGGAATAAACATTTTATTTGAGACGACTTAAGACTAACTCTGTCTGCCCCAGAATTATAACGACTTTATAATAGTTTTTTTTTAAATAAAAAACTACTTGTTAACCTTCTTGCAGATTGATTTCTCCTAAAGCTGAATAAGGAATAGAAAATCGTTCAAGGAAATTTCGGAATCATCATTCTTAGTATAAACAAACCGGTTAAGTTATCCGAGTGGGGGATTGCCTAATGGATTTGTTTAAACTATTACGGAAGGAAGAACAAGCGCGCTTTCCTTGTTAATACAGTCTGGCAGCCTTTAATTTCACATAAAAATATTTGCCCGGCTTTTAAAGTGATTACATCATTTTGCGTAATTGTTTGCGATGGGAGAGACTCCGCTGACGCGAATTATTCTAACTTACTACTATATTTTTAAAAAATATTTTGCTATTCATGCAAATAATTTATCTTTAAAAATAGTGATTAATAGGGTAACCTTTTCTGGAATTCTTAAATCACAAAAATTTAATATAAATTAGGTAAAAGTGGCTTCAAATCTTTTTTTTAGTCCCGCGAGGTTGCGTTTGTTGCTGCAATTGGGGATCCGAAGGAAACTATTTCGTTAGTAACCGAATAAAAAAACAAAACAATTTCAATATACATACCCATTTAAACACGCTTTTATTAATTCGCATACGGCAAGCTAGATTATATATATAATACATTCGCATGTTCGTTTGTTTGTATGTAAAGGAATTCTTGAACACCTTATTAAGGACATGCATTAATTAAAATAGTTTGTCCCATTATGTTAATTTTCAGGATTTGCGATTAAGAATAACGCCATCTATGGATGCTATAATGATTTTTTTTTATTTTTAAAAATATTAATTATTTAGATGAATTGTGACGAATGCATCCAGTATGTAGCCGTTATAGTCATTGTAAGCTACGCGATACAGATCGATTTGTCTGTGTGGCCAATTGAATTATAAATTTATATCTTAATAAAACAGCGCAGGAAGACTGCAAGTCATTACAGCCGCCGGCTGCACTCTATTAGTCCGCCAACGAGCCACCTCACTTAAAATACATTACGTCAACTTACGCCCGTGCGCCGCCTGCCGATGCCGAATCAATTCACCCGCCGCGATCGCCGTCTGTGATCGCTCCTTACGCTTTTTAATACCCTTATTGCTAACTCACTCCAGCCAACACTCGTCCACTGCTAAACGTACGCCTATTTATTCCTTTAACTTTAAGATATTATTTGCATCGATGCATCATACAACACAAACGTGTCACAATCGTTCCACAATTACGTCTTAATGACTTGTCTATGGTGCATTATGTGTACATCACTAATAGAATTGAGAACTTGGAGGTATACTGTGCTGTGTGATAAAATAAGTAAGTCGTACAAATGTGTATAGTAATGTTGAGAAAAGATTTCCCATCGTAATTTTACGGAAAAGCTCGTACTTATCGTGCTGTCTCAAATAGCTTCAGTACCTATTATTTAACATTTGACACTAAACAATAAAGTTCCATATTAAATGGTATGAAAATGTCCCACATTTAATACGATCATCCATTGACAGTTCGGGTGTTATCGTGTTCCGATAAAGATACGAGTTTTCCCGAAGGAATAAAGCTACCCAATGCCTTTTACTGCTTAATGAGCTGGTTTTACTTGGTAACACCTCTCAGCCAACCCCATATATGAACAAACATATTCGTTATATGAAATGGGCGAAGATTGTGTGCCTTTAGTGTTTGTTTCATATTCCTTGTAGGTCTTCTTTGTTGATTAATGTGTACATTCTATAATGTAATATACCATTGTAATGAATCATTGCAGACAATCCTGAAGGTTTCAATATGATATAGGCACAGTTTCAACAACCGTCCAATAGCCCTACCTGTTAAAATAGTTGTGAATATATGCGTTATAGTATTCTGGTCTATGGCCGTTTAATTCTAGTCGTATTTAATTATGTTGATAATTTTAATCTAAAATTTATGTATGTTTAAAGCAGGTGTTACACTGTACAGTATGTTACCTCATGTGTAAAACAAAACAAACAATATGGACCAAGTGAGTCAAATGGCAGGGGCGGGCCATAAAATTTATAGCCTTTGAACCTTTGGGTCCGAATTAGTTTTTGTACGTCGCCTCGTTAACTACTAGGCGAAGGCATCTTCCGTCGGTTGGTTTGGCCGCAGACAGGCGGAGTGACAGTGGGGCTACGAAACCAGCGATCGCGATGTTAAGAATTCATTATGTTTAATTTCTATCCCTAAATTTTAAAAAAAATGATAAACACATTATTAACTACATATATAAAGTTTCGAAAAAGCGAATATGAGTTTGTTTGTTTGTTACGCTTTGACTACTTAACGACTCAACCAATCATCATAAAATATGAAATTGCACACACACTGTCAGGGGAATATAAAATAAAATGGGAGCCTTTAATCCCCCCCAAAAAAACCTTTATCAACAATATCGGTTGCCATGGTAATGTTATATATTTTGACAATAAAAAGTTTATAACGTATTTTAGCTTTTCATTATTATATGCGAATTCATCTTAGAAAAAATCCAATGATTCCAATGAGAATCGAACACGTGCGAAGCCCTGTGCGACAGCTAGTGTTAATATAAAACTCGCATGAAACGAATAATTATTATAAAGGTGTTAACCATTTTATATAAACGAGGATAATTGGTTTTCGAAAATCTCTAACAAACATCGACTCTTATATACGTACATATGTACATAGACCCGCAAAAGACAAAAAAAAATCCAACGGGAACCGTACCGACTATAAGCTATAAACTATCCAGACTATAAACTATCACTGTATCAGATTTCATCCAGATCTGTTCAGCCGTTCGCGTGAAAGAGTAACAAACATCCGACCTACAGATTAATTGACACGACATGACAGTGAAACTTTGGTGGCGTGACGTCTTACTAATTGCGAATCATTATATATAACTAAGCTTATATGTTTGTCTGTACATCTTAAACAGATTGCATAGAAATTGACACTAATAATGACCATCCTAATATAGAAACAAAATGTCTTCTGATAGCCTCAATGCTATGTATATAAATGTAATCGCTAATGTTACAAGAGCGTTTTTACTGGCCCCAACTGAGGACGAAATTTATAATAGTTTCAAGGAGCGTCCCCGGACCCGATTGTCGGCGACCTCTGCGTCGCTGATGCTGTAATGGCGACCTGTGTCGCAACAACATTTGACACATTCATAGCTCCCGCAGACTGTGGACTGTTGTATTAAATTTATTGTTTTAATTAAAATTCGCGTCGCAAGATAGTTTCGGCTTCGAGTCGAGTCGAATGCGACCGCACTTGACGCTCGCGGTGCATTAGATGATTTACGGGCACTCAATGTTGGTGCAACTTAAGGTTTAGTATTCCTTAACAAAACGTAAATAATACATTTTACTAAGTGACTATAAATATTAGGTTTTTTGGCCTCTAATAACAGTTTCGGTGCCTCAAGTGGCATAATTTTTGAACGATTCTGAATACCTACTAATATTATAAATGTGAATGTAAGTTTGTTTGTTTCGCTTTCACCCGAAAACTACTTAACGGATCATCATGAAACTTTGTACACATATTTTTGGAGGTATTAGAAGTAACATACTTTTTATGAAAAAAATAGTATATAAAAAGCGAAATAGCGAATAAATGAGTTCCCTATAGACCTATAGACTTCGAAACGGCTGGACCGATTTCGATGAAATTTACATGGATTGTCCAGATTGGCACACTCCTGTGTTTGGTAGCGATCGGATCAACATAACTAGTGGTACCCGGACGAAGCAGGGGCGGGTCATTAGTTATAATAATTAATCAATTATTTTTATACCAGCAGATGCAATATGTTACTTGTAACAATATAACTTTTAAACCATATGAGTTAAATAAAAGTAACAAAAAAATTATGAATGTTGCGCCAATATTATTCGAGTTCAAAATTGGTTAGTACTAAAAAGCTTAATCGTTTGATTTTTATGCTTCTAATTACACCACTGGATTTGCCACCAAAATTACTACACATTTTGAATTAGTAGTATGAAGGTACTTAACATTGTAATCCACCAGTTGTTGAAAGTTATAGGCAATTATTAAATTGTCATTGTCGTAACATCACAATAAGTAGTTGAATAGAGGATCTGGTCTGGCGTGGATTGGGAGCGATTCAATGAGCTGTACCGAGAGGCACTAGATGCGTCGCGGCTCGCGGTGACGCGCTGACGCGCCGGCAGACGCAGTAATTAGAAACGTTATATTCGAGTGTCGCTGGGCTGGAAAAAATCACGGCGGCAAATGACTCGTCTGGCTGCCACGATGACGTCCGGGATTTAAATGCTGCTCTAATAAACCCCACACCAGAAAACAATTAATTACTCAGTTACAAATTTTACCAAGATTTATTTTATTCTGAGTATATTTAACAGTCGATTGTAACATGTCATATACTTTGCAATTTTGAAATGGCATATGAGCAAGCAAAAATACAATCGAAACAAATGACTTAATAGGCAACCGGTCATTACCGAATAAAAGTGCACAGCGTACATTAACCGGCGGCTGTGTGCGTCGGTAATGATTGTCCGACGTAAGCGCGTAATGTATCAGCGTATCGTAATTATTCAATCGATGGGCCGATCCCGACGGATTGATGGCCCTCGGCGCGCCCAATCACAGGGAAACGCATCCATTTGAATATCACGATAGAGGCACGCAAATTGTGCAATATTGTCTGAATGGCCGTTTAAACAATCCACGTGATAAGTGAGTGCTCTGTAACTGAAATTGGAATCACTATTTGCACTGATGAAATCCTATTTTTCGCCTGAGATATCTAGATCTCGAAAAGACAAAAGTCATTTATTTCCGTAATCTGAAAACACAGATTCATTTCATCTATTAGCCTTTCTCTTGATCTTTCTCTGTAACCAATACTCTGGTACCTTGGTCTGATTATTTACCATATAAGATCCATTATATACCATTACAAACTATGGCCCGTGGTTTTCGACTTGCGTTAAATTAAAAAAAAAATAACCGACGTATGTCCAGCCAAAGCTGAACCCTATTTAATAGACCATAGAGATGAACTTTGAATTATAAATATTTCTCCACATAAACTTTCATCCCCTACTTTAGACCTTTAGGGGATGTATTTAGAAAAATCCTTTCTTAGTACTCGCTTACGTAATAACAGAAATTTCTGTTTAAAATTTTAAGTCTCTAGGCCCAGTAATTTGGACAGCGCATAAATGTATCACTTTTTCTTTTATATATAAAAATCACCAAAGGTATATAGTATAATAGGGTTTTAAGGCTATATTAGTTAAAATCTTACTTAAGATTATAAATGCAAGTTTGTGAGTATGGATGTGTGAATGTTTGTAAGTCTTTCATGCAAAAACTACTGAATGGATTTTAATGAAAGTTTACAATAATATAGCTTATATAACAGAATTACACATATGCTATAATTTATAAAGATATTGTGTGAATTGACCAAAATATAAGTGTGTGCTGCAAAAACCGTGAGAGTTACACGTATATAATGCGTAATGGAAATGTTTACCTAAAATAGTACTACAAAAAATCCTGCGACAGCATATATCTATCTTTTATGTGTAAGCCATTATCGCCAAAATAGTGAAGCATTATTAATTGTGCGGAGCGAAGTTTGCCGCTCCAGCTAGTTTAGAAAAAGTAGTCCAGTGTAAATGTACTCGTATTTCAATACACTTTCATCCTCTCTTATGTTGTGATAAAAATTCCGAACAAAAAGTCATACTATGCGTTTCAACAGCAGCTCAGGTGAAAGTAAATGAGTCTGCGAAGTTACTCGATCTAATATTCACTCGTTGGTTGCATTTTAGTGTGAAGTGTTTTTTTAAACGAGTAAATTAAACGTTCCTAGACAGGATTATTACGATTAGGACGAGTTAATAGAATAGACAATTTGTCAATTCTATCCAGGTCTCTGCATTGATAATAAAATAATTATATATTTACAGTTTTTTTTAAGCTATACTATGTGGTATAAGTATCTGAGTTTGTTTAAAACATTGTTTCACCTATAATAGACAAGACTCGTTGAAGAAATAAAATTAAAAGTCTAGATGGATCGGCAAACGTATGGAACAATGGCGACGCCTTCACCGACCGCGTCCGAACCGCGAGACCGTCGTATTTCGTATTCAACCTCCATAAATTCGGGGTGAGAAAGCAGTCCGATCGAATGGCTTACGAAATATATGTGGAGATAAAAAAAAACATATATCTTCTAACGACCGTTAGTCCTGAGATAAGCGCTGTCCTGAATCGGATTCAAATTTAACTCGTTAATTTCTTTGTCAACTAACGAAGGTTTCAATAAAGAGGTATTTTATCTATTTGATATTCTTTCGTTTTATTTATAATGTTGAGAGGCAATTGAAGAACACACAGCATCGGTCATATCTAGTCGTTCTAAAGTCGCGTCCAGTTTTTTTTATAGTACTAGGAACAAACGAGCAAGCGGTTCACCCGATGCCAAGTGATCGCTACCTATAGACATCTGCAACTAACTAATCAGTTGCAGATGCGTTGCCCACCTTTAATAGACAGAGGAGGGGACAAACAGGAAATGGTTATTTCCAATTCCTATACATCCCCTCCACCGTCAAGTTTTCTTCCCCTTCCCATCCTTTCCTTATAAGAAAAGGGTAGGAAGGGGGAGAGAACTAGACTTAGGTCTCCGGCATGAATTTACTCGCTTTCCAATTTTATTCCCTGAAATATAAAGCTTCGCAAGATAGCCCTAAGGAATCTTTGCGTAATAATTCGTGTAAAATTCCTACAGAGGCCTGCCCACCCTCTATGCAAAATGTCGAGTTATCGCAGAGTATTAATCATTCCTTTCGCCGAGACGGCCTACAAAGGTGATTATATTCAAATTACTCCCCTAATTGTTATTCATATGACAACGATTACGCTAATGTTTTATGCGATATAAAACGTCGATACTCATTTGAATTTTAGCTTTATCATAGAACTTATACGGCACGGTCCGTCCGTCCGTAATCAATGCGTTCGAGATTTTTTAAATATACTCTATTCTTTGACCCTCTCTTTCGTCGCTAAAGGTCGCTTTTTAGTAGAATGAATTGGAAAACGAGCGAGGATCTGACAATAAGTACCGCTACCCATAGGCATCCGCAACAAGCTAATGAATTGCAGATGCGTTGCCTACCTTCATGGACAAAGGAACAAACAAAAAAAAAGATATTTCCATTCCCTGTCCATCCCCTCCTCATCCGTCAAATCCTTTTCCCTTCCCATCCTTTCCTTATTAGAAACGGGTGGGAAGGGGGAGAGCACTAAAATTCGGCCTCGGGAATGTCACTCATCAGACGAAACGCAGAATACTATACTTAACGCCTGTCTTCTGTGAGGTCGTGGTATTTCACCGGTTGAGCCGGTCCAGTCGTGCAACAGATGTTGTTGTTGCGGACTCTACCACTGTTAAAAACATTCTTTCATAATGAAAAGTTATGGATTTGTGGTGCGCAGTGGGTTAAATGACAACCTCAATTAAGTTGAAGGCTCTACCTGAGAAGAAACACTCATGAACCAATCACACTGAAAGATTTGAGGAAGGAGTTTACTTCTGCATTGTAAATCTGCTCGGTACATCGGTAAACATTTTACTTTTGACAGCCATCTGATATTTAAGGTAACGTGTTATTTCCCCAGTTGAATCAACCAAGTCATGGGGAGGTCTTCGCTGTATTGAATCAGTAGTACTTACATATATCCTTCAGCACAGACTTGTATTAAGTTAATAATTTAAAAAGGGTTATTTTTCGCGAGCAAAGCGTTCGCTCGGGACGCGAGTTGATTTGGTCCCGTAATAATGTGCGTGGGGACCATAAATCTTAGTCTATCGTTACCCCACTACATAAATAACGGAATAATTGCTATTTGCACTATGAAACTGTGATAAACGACTTAGGTTTTGCTGAATTTTAGGCACGAGGTGTGCGCGCCATTAATTATATGTAACATCAGGGGTTGCCCGGATGAATCCCGGTTGTATTGTTACATTTGAAATTTGTGAAATGATTTCATGTACGAGGGTATGTTGGTTTGATGTGTTTTGTGGTGGCTGGCATTTATCTTCATCCGCATGTCTACTCTCTCAGTCAGAAATTTAAGAGCCAGAAACATTATGATAATAATATCCTGGAAAATTATTCACACACGGCCATCTGATCCCAAACTAAGCAGAGCTTGTGCTATGGCAACCAGATAACTGATATACTACATATACTACTGTTCTTTAGTAAATACATATTTAAATGTAAACAACAGGGCAAAAAACATTCCTGCATGCAAATGTGTGTCCTGAGCGGGAATCGAACCCATCACCTGCGGTGTGAAAAGAAGGTATCTTACCAACCACGCCGAAAGACGTTAAATATATGTAGCTATTTAAAAAAAATTACACATCCATTTCTCTCAATTAGAGAGTGATTTTATGAAACAAAATTCATTGAAAAGAAAATGCTTTTGCCAACAATTCTTCTAACACTGGCCTATCAGTAGTTCAGCAATTGTTAATATAGAATTGAGAAGTTTTGTCCGTCAATATGCATATGATCAAAACTTTAGTATGAACTCTTTTACAAATTACTTGTTTATTTGTTTCCAGGTACACCAGAGGAAGCAGTCTGGAGTTAAACAATAACATCGTGCAGGCGCTGTAAGTATACGCGTAAAGTTTTTGTAACTTTAAAATTGCAGGCGCAGGGTCGGCGCATCAAATTGCCTCGGACTTTAACCTGCAGCCGCAGAGTTGATTGTAAAGTTTCTTCGAATAACGCCATGCTTGTAGTCCGCCTATAATACGTGCTATAAGGCACATTGCGTTTGAAACAAAAATGAAAGGCAACAAAACTTAACAAGGATTCACGGTTTTTATTCCTCTTTTGTGTATGTTATTAGGGTCTCAAAAAGGTGGTAATAATATCCAGAATTTTCTACCATTGGGGACCATTTATATCGTTTACATAAATGAAAATAGATAAGGGATTTCGGTGTTGATTTTTGTCATCTTAAGGCTGTATGTTTAATTTTTTTTTTAATACAAGTCATATGAAATGTGGAGGGGTTGGGGGTGTAAGAAGGCAGATTCCCGAACAAGTTTCTAAGTATTGTGTCAATCGGATTGTCCGTTCACAAATAAGGCTTTACTCGCGCTATCTGTGGTACCCACACGAGCTTAAATTGTCTGCTTCATATAATTTATAACGCTATTTTATTTGACCGTTTTATTATTTCTACAACCTCTAAGAATTAATTTAGTGGGAAGGTCGATAAAAACTTTTGCAAAGTCTGTAAAATGGAATTATAAAAAATAAAAAATCTATGTACATCTTACAAGGTTTAGTAACATTGAGTGCACTTAAAATATAGAATAAGATCCCTTCTCTGTCATCTGAAGCCTGGAGACATTCTGGACGTCCTTGTAGTTCCCTTGTCGATTCAAGCAATACATTAAACTGCTATTTCTGGCTATTGAAGAATAACTATTTTGAGAGTGAAAAATCTGTCAATCGGAAGCTAAGTAAAAAAGGCTCTGTGCCTTAATTTATAATATTACGAGTACTAGCTTCGCCCGGGTACCACTAATTATGTTGATCCGATCGCTACCAAACACGGGAACACCTGCTGTGCTAATCTGGACAATCCCTGTAAATTTCATCGAAATCGGTCCAGCTGTTTCGGAGTCTATAGGGAACATACATACTTAGCTTCTTATATACTATTTTTTTCATAAAAAGTATCCTATGTTACTTCTAATACCTCCAAGCATATGTGTACAAAGTTTCATTATGATCGGTTGAGTAGTTTTCGCGTGAAAGCGTAACAAACAAAATTACATTCACATTAATAATATTAGTAGGAGTTGCAATATTGAAATCGTTGGTCGTATTCGCAAATTATCAGCATATTATTTGATGTTTGCTCAATAGTGAACATGACACCGATAGTAAATATTTCCCAATCAATTGTAACAGAAAGCACTCATTGCTAAGGTAAAATATACATCAGATTGGGTACAATGTCATGTTACGTGCGAAGTAGCAAGTAAACAAAATTTAAGATATTTTACATCCACTATGCGGTTAAAAATAAACAATTTAAAAGTACGCAGGCGGCAACAAATCATTGCATACTTACACTAGAGATGAAAAGTGTTGATAACAAATGTAAGAAACGCAGTCAGTTCCCAAATGTCCCAACATTATGCTCTCCAGGTATTTAAATAACACCTCTAACGTACAAAACGGTCCCAGTCGACCGGCGAGTTGGGGCAGGATGCATACGGCCCGTAGTGATGTGCCTGTATTAACGGAAATCGTACCTAAATATTCTAACATTTAGAACTAGCGGCTGCTCAGTATTGGCTCTTGATAGATTAAAATTGTTTATACACACTTCTTCATTCATCATCTGTGAAGACGCCAATGAAGTTTTATCATGCAATTTATGCACTGATTAACTATATATGCCCAAGGGTCAGCAGAGCCATGAGTTGATAATATTGTGATTAAATTGGAACCCTGATAAAAGTATAAGATATATAGAAAAAGCGTCAGAGGTGTGCCAAGATCGCGTCAAATGGAAACCCATAATCTCCGCCTACCCCTCTGGGTTAGGGCGTGAGCGTTTATTATTTGGAATAAATGTTTTTACACGATAATTTTCTTTTTAAAATTGTTTAAGAAAGTACCAGAATAAGTAACCAAACTTAACAAACCCTAAATTTTATTACAAAAATGAAATGTGTACCAAATAATTTTTGGTACGTTCTTAGTACGTTCACATCTCAACATCACTACGTAATGTGCGCCGAGCGATGTGAGCTGAAATTTATCTATCGCGAGACATATTCTCAACTTACTTTATTTCTATTCCCTCGCAAATAATTTTAAACCCTCTGCTGATACCCCAGGGTGCTAAATAGATTGCCAGTACTGTTGTTGGGCGTTGTTTATTGGCGATATATTTCAGGGAGCGCTTGCGTTTTACAGTACCTAGGTGAGAACTCGGCACAACAATTTTTACAGTTCATATTTTTATATTCACACTTAAAATGTATACGTATATTTAGGTAAATATACGCTGTATATACTCTATAAAGAATACAATTGTTTAAAACTCAGTGCTTTTGTTTTAATTATTTACTACTTAAATAAACTAAGTACACCATTAATATCCTTGAAACATGCAACCTAAGATCCTAACTTAAAAGCTGATTTATTATTATTATTTATTATACCTAGTGAATGTATAAATAATAATAATAAATCAGCCTTTTTAGTATGTTTCCCACTGCAGGGACACTGGCCTCCTCTCCGAGAGAAGCATGAGCCGTAATCCGCCACGCTGGCCCGGTGCTGGTTGGTGGATGTCACATGTCTTCGAATTTGGTGGTTCTAAGATATGCCGGTTTCCTCAAGATGTTTTCCTTCACAGTGTTATCCTAAATATTCATTAATTGATCAACTATCGATTCTTCTGTAATGCGTAGTCTTGTCCAATACAATATAACGAATTATTAAATATCCTATATGGCAGGGCATTTACATGTACGCACTAAGTGCCTCAAATGACGCCATTCTCTTAAGTTCTTACAATCCGCGTTCGCTAACTACTATGACCTATATTTTTGGATAAACAATAGCAAAAAATACACTTAAAGCGATGCTTTTCAGTGATAATTTTCCTGCTTCCCGCCATTTCTGCCGTTCTATCGCTGCCCGCTCTCATTAGGGCTCTGCTTGAATATAAGTTCGTTTGTCGACCCAGATGCGGTGGGCACACTTTTATCTCAAAGGTGGCTCGTAATGAAGTATACTTTATGCTAGAGATATCTCTGTGCTTATTAACAAACTTCTGACTCCTCACAACTCCTCACAACCTAAAAAAAACCCTGAAACCTATATTAATTTGTTGAAATGCAACTTAATCTAAAAACACAAAAAAACACAATCTATATATATATATATATATATATATATATATATATATAAGATGACGTGTCTGTGTATGTATGTTCCCTATAAACTCCGAAACGGCTGGATTTTGATGAAATTTTAAGAAAATATTCAGATTTTCCTAGTGAGTGATCCTGTGAATTTTGGTAGCGATCGTAAAGTCAGGCGAAGCCAGGACAGATAATTAGTAAACCCAAACCAAATTGTACAAAATCTTATATATTTCCATATGCTACAGGGCTACCGTGTATTTTTCTCGTATTTTGAAACTTTAAGCTGGTGATGAACCCAGTATTTATGTATTTACAAAGTCAACTTTCTAACCACTGAGCCATCGAGTATTCGTGTTTATTAACTCTATAAATTCGTACAAGTGCTACCTAGCATTAGGGAAGTCGAATAAGAATTTTTCGAGTCCTAAAAGCAGTGCAGCTTTGTGTAATAAAGTAACTCACATAATTACGAACGGAACTTAAGCACATCTGAGAAGGTAGTAGACAAGTCGGGTAGGTTGCTCCCAGGTCATTGCCATTTATCTTTACGACCGTATTTAACTATGCTGGCTGTGTTAACTGTACGTAAAACAGTTACTCCGTTATGATATAGTACATAACATGTCGGAACTTATTACACATTGTGACATATAGTCCATTGCTTTAATTTGGATGTATATATTATATTTATATAATAACTAGTGTACCACTAATTATATTGATCCGATCGCTACCAAACACAGGAATGTGCCAATCTGGCAATCCCTGTAAATTTCATCGAAATCGGTTCAGCCGTTTCGGGAGTCTATAGGTCTATAGGGAACATACATACTTCGCCTTTTATATATTTTTTTTCATTAAAAGTATCCTATGTTACTTTTAATGATGATCGATTAAGTAGTTTTCGCGTAAACGCGTAACAAACAAACTTTATGATATTATTATAGATATATAAAAACCTATTCTCAGAGCTACCGAATGTATATGCAAAATTTCATTGAAATCGGTTAAGCCATTTCGGAGGAGTATGGCAACTAACGCTGTGACAGGACAATTTTATATATATATTTAAACGCAGTAAAACTACACGAAACCGAATTCAATTTATGCGACCAATCAGCAAACAAAATCTATCGATTTCAAATAAAAGATTTTTGAAATCGGTTCATTAATGTCAAAGTTCTGAGGTAAAACAAACTTGGTCAACTAGGCCAAGTTCATGAAATGTTCCATCATTTACTAGGTCTTTAGGGAGAGGCTTAGAGATTTGGGAGCATACGGCTAAAATATACCTTTCCGAGTATCTTAAAAGCTAAATTGTAGGTCAATTGACTAATGTAACATACGGTTAAGACAAATTTAAATATATTGCACATAAACCTTTGTCTTTTTAACCAAGAGTAACATTTTTTTTTTAATAATCACGTGCAAAGTCACCTTAGCCGAGGTTGCCACGTTTGGTTTATATAAAATAAAATCTCCATAAATTCAGCCTAAAATTTCGGGAAGCGTATAAAATGTAAACACTTTACTTCAATACGACGTATACAGAACGTGTCTAGATTCTATAAGCATTCCTTTTTATTAGTTTCGAAAGTCGAATAAGTTGTGTAAACATATCCCGCACATACCAGCAAAAACCTATTTGTAACCGACGAGGGCCCGGATAGGTTTTTGCGTTGGAAGTGATATAGTCTTTTGGGTATCAGTCGTAAGTTTGCTTGAAATACTGAATCCTTATTTTATTTTCCAAACGGATTTAGATAAAATAGCCACTGAATTTCTTCCACGCGGCGTTCAGAATCTAAAAATCACAGCCGTGTTCCTCCTAATTATAAATTTTTATCCTTATGCAAATTTATAATCTGTGCGTCAGAATGGATTTAATGAAATTGTCCAAGACGGTTCACAAATCGCCGGTAGGTGGCGCAACCGATGATTGGTTAAAAAATGAATAACGAATCGAATAAGGTAAAAATCAAGCAGATTTTATTATATTATTTTTATATTGTTCGTAGATCTGTTATTTATTTAATGATTCCGTCATTGAAAAATGTTTAATATTTATTTAAATAGCTGGCTATTTTTTACAGCAGAAGAAATGTAAAAAGTTAACGGTTCGCTTGATGTTAAGTGACTACCGGTACCATGAACATCTGAAGCAATGCACAACAAACGAAAGACGAGGGGGAAGTATAAGCTGACGAGAATGAGAGTACAGGATTATGGACAGAGGAGGACTGTGACAGGAAAAAGGATATTTCCTTTTCCCCGTTAACACTCTTCCCGTCCAATCCTCTTCCCTTTCCGATCCTATCCCTCTTATTAGGAACGGGTGGTAAGGGGAAGAGGACTGTATTTGGAGGACTGGATTGTATTTTTTAGACTTAATCAATAAATCATTATAATGATGTAAGATTATTTATAATGTCTATTTAACTACCGAACAGAGAAGGGATACACAGGAAAAAGGATATTTCCTTCCAATCCTTCTCCCGTTCCCATCCTATCCTTATGAAGAACGGATAGGAAAGGCAAGAGGACTGAAATTCCTCCGGAACCTCACTCATCAGACGAAATGCAGAGTGCTTCTACTTCACGCCTGTCTCCTGTAAAGTCGTGGTATTTCACCGGTCGAGCCGGCCAATTCGTGCAACAGATGTTGTTGTTGCGGACTTTACCACTGTTGCATGAATGCTGCAAAATCCCTTTAATTTAGTAACGATAAAAATACAGATTCGTGAATTTTATCGCTTTCCACTAAAGAATAAAAAGATTACTTAATAGTTAATAGTTCTCAAGTATACTTACATATTTAGTAGATTTTCTTAGTGTTGAATTCATGAAGGCATTTTCATGCGCGATAAACCTTTAATAGGTACAGGCGGGCCTGGAACAATCCTCGGCGCCGCGCCTGAGCCCTGAGCCCGGGCGGCGGCATCGTTTATTAGCACGAGTAATAAGAAAACTTGAGACGAATCTTTGCGAATTTGCATTTTATCAGTGAAAGAACCCAACTTACTTCGTGGACGGTGGCAGACGAGAATTAACAAATAATCAATAAATAAATTAATTTATTATTAACAAAATTAAGTATGACTATTACTAGACCGGTTCATCATGTTGAAGAGCTTAGCATGAGTGGTAGAGTTGACTGGGGAGGTCCAAGGAGAACTTAGATCGATCGGATTATTGACATACTAAAGAAGGGCGATATAAGGAGTACCCGTAGCTAACGAGCGTGTACGTAGAATAAGCGAGAGAGATATGCCAGGATCGCACCAAATGGAAATCTATAATTTCTACCTACCTCTCTGGGTTACGGGCGTGAGTGCAAATTTTATTATTACAAACAGCGTCATAGAAAAGATTTTATAAATTACACGGAATCCGGTTCGAAGGACCACTGATCCTCTAGGAAACAATAATTAAATAAAAAGGGTATAAATTACATTTTAAGAACTCATATGAGGCTCAAAATGCAGATCTGGTGTCGGTTGTCAGGTCCGTCCAACTATGGTCAATTTTAATATAAATTCTTGAATCTCATGGGCATACAATAACTCACCGATGTTATTTAACATTATAAATTTCGAGTACCTGAAAAGAACTATTTATTTTTATACTTTTTAATTCCATCTAAATGCTTATCTTCTACATAACAACGTCCCGACTCGCAGCGCCTTCGTATGATAACAATTTTCCCTCGTTTTTTTTGTCTCAGTCCTTTTTTCCCTTTGTTTTATTATTACAGCGACAACTACGGAGGCTTTGGAGATTGGCTCGCCGCAGCGGTAACACCGTTCCAGTTGTCTGCGAATTATTTTATATTTCGCCGTTGAAACGGTGTTACGAGAATGAAATTTGTCGAGGGCCGCGGCCCGATGTTAGATTGAGCTGGGACGCCTTTGTAGGCGTTTAGCGCGCTCCGCCGAATGAAATGAAACGCTTCTTTGTTGGCGTTGTTAGTGGAGCCCGCGTAAATGTTTTCTTTATATTAATTTATTCAGTCATGATGTTTATTTTTAAAATAAAAAAAGATTTTATAAAATAGTTTTCCTGTTTTTACATACAGATTTCAAAACGACTACACATTTGAAAATTGTCCCAAGAGTAGTAAGTACAGCGTCACTATTTTCCGGTTTTTCTACATCGACACAGAAATGGAATCCGAAAATAAAACTTATGCTAACTGCACTTATATTGTGTACTTTCCTGAGATAACTGGTGTCCTAGTCTGGCGAGCCAATCTCATTCTCTACTTATCTTCACGTCTCACTGGAAAAACAACTGAATCTCTTGCCAATATCGTATGTTTCTGGTAGCAGAGGTGCTGTAACATTAGTCTAGCTTGCTAAGGCATAACAATAAATATAGTTGTACGCATATCTTTTTTTTATAGAGAGAAATGTCTTTCCACACCCTCAGACGTTGGAGGAATACGTCTGGTGTGTCTCTTATTGGTGTACACCTATCCTAATATGGGCCCCATGCCGACTAAAAGAACCATCTTTTCTCTGAACTTTCTCTAACGGAATCATCGTCAGGTATTACTTCGTGATGGTGCTCTCAGCAGTCTTTGCCTTTACTCGTATCTGTTGCTCCTTGAGTCCTTGTACGCATCTGTGTTTGCCATGACACTCTCTGGTCACGTACTATGCGGATGGTGCTATGTTATTAGTTGTTAATAAAAAAAATATATTTAATAAGCAAACACAGTGACACATTTGTTTTTTTTTATATTCAAGGCATTTTGCCTTACGTGTAGGGCTTATTTCCAAGGGCGGGCGGGGAGGCATTCCGCTCTAGTTATCATCCGAAAACTTTCAGCCAATCCGATTTACCTGAGTTAATTACGTTTTCAACTATTAACGACTTTTATCGGGCTGTTGCATGTTGGTCGTTGCGGCTACGAAATGACTGGTTACAATTTTAAAATAAAATAACCAACTCTATCCTGCAACCACGCGAAATAGTGTGGTTGTAACACCGCGGTATCTTCAGACGAGTCCCGAAAGAAACAAAATGTACGGTACTGATGTATTACGATGACCAAAACCCAAAGGGACAAAATCTTAGTATATTAGATAAATCATTTTAGCATATACTAAAAAAATTACCACTCCTTAAAATGATAAGGCAGAGGTAGATGCAATTTTAAATTGGCAAAATATTGCGTTTACTGAATTCCCAAGAATACGAAAGCCAGTGAACGCGAATTTTTTAAGTAGTTACAGAAAATTTATAACAGTGAATAAAATAAATTAAGAAATTAACTCCTCAATGCCTAAAAGGCCAATAATGTATATTACTATTACAGTAACTCGCGCAAGTACCGTGTGTAATATCGGAGGTTGTTAGTGTACCGTGTACAGTCAATGCGAAATCTGACAAGAGCTCCAAAGTACCAAGAAAACACAATATTACAAACAAGCTATTTGTACTATAAATAATGTTTAAACAAGAATTGCCAATGTCAGGTAAAAGGCATTGTCGTTTTAGACATCTGATTACTATCTGTACGACAAGGTACGAAAATTATTGTAAGTAATTTTTCGTTTCACTTCGCCGAGCCTAGCCCGCCATAAGACGGGGCGTTTAATTTCACCGGCCCATATATTTTAAAACAGGCTGTGCAACTACATTTTACGCGAAAGGGAGGCATATATTGCGGCGCCTTAATGGCTGGATTGTTTTATCGCGCTCATTATGAGCCTATCTGCTGGATAGTAGCGGGTATTAATTTATACCCGGGTTAGTATTCTAAGGATAGCGTCTACAGGGCTCTCAGTTAATGGGAACATTTGGAATTTAATGATATTCTATTTAACCCTAGATCACACCGTCTGCTCCAGCCAGTAACAGGGGAGTAATTTAAATTAAAACACACATTTTACGTAATCTTCTGAGAGTTGTGAGGTCAGATTCAGTAAATCAGATTGACTTAAGAACGTTGAGAAAAGACATAATACAGGTATTAATTTTTTTTAAAAAAATATATCTGCAATTTTTAAATTCCTTCATCCACGTGCGTACAAAACCCAGTCGCTTGCCAAATAAGAATTCGAGCGAGTCAAAGGCTCCGTCCAGGAACGACTCGCAATTGTCTGAAGAAATAGTAAAGTACGGACGATAAATTGGATAAAGCAGCAATATTGGCGCACTCAGAGGTCCGTAATAGGCAATTTTCGACATCCAATCCCGGCACAATGGGAACACTTCGGCGATTTAAATATTTCTAACAGTCTTTCGGTTTCGAGTGTTTACGTTTTAAACGAATGATATCTTCCCGTTCTCTCGTTCATCAATGCTCGACTCTCGATGTAAATTACAATCTTACTGTCTGACTTTTTTTTATAAGAGAAGGGGGCAAACGAGCGGCGGCAACACCAGAGGAACTGCAAATGCGTTGCCGGCCTTTAAAAAAGAGATAGGCCTTCTTGAAAGACCCTAAGTCGTACTGGTTTGGAAATAGTATACTTGTTAATATCATTTGATTTGGCTTGGTCAATTGTAAATAAGTGCAGTTCTTCCACTGGGTAACGTAATGGTTGTCGACGATTTCCTTTCTAAGCTCCTAATATTTCGGCACAGTTGCATGCGCCATGTTAAGGGGTGGACGGGTAGTAAGAATCGTGGTAAGAATTCCATCCATAAAAAAATAATAGTTGTGTTGACGACTGGCTGGTATAGCTGTAAGTTTTATACTTTTATATTTCAAATTCCTTTTTTTAAGACGTTTATTCTTTTGTCTTCTTTTCATTATACCGTCCTAATACAGTTGTCGCATTTTCATTGCATTTTCCATTTATTATATTTTATCACACATTACAGTCCACTTAATAACAAGTTGAATTTAAGTTTTACCGTAAAACAGAATGAACTTGTCTTATTCTTTTTGGTGTAACGAATCCAAGATCTCTTCAAGTGCGGATGGCGTAGAAATTATAAGGAAATTCAAAAGTTCACCTTTTAAGGAATATTAGAGCAATTAAAATTGTGATGAGCTATAAACGGATTTTGAATGCACAGTAAATACGTAAAAAGGTCCATTCCGCGTCGCGGTGAGAGCCGGCCTTGTTCCGCGTCGCTCGCTTCGCATTGTCTGAAATTAATTTTCCTGTTCCGGCCGATGCATCTTTTATAAGATAGTGGAACAAAAGTGGAAGGGAAAAAGTGGGGAGAGGGGAAATACTCGGCGGTTATTAAGGTGCAAATTAAATTTGTACCGTGGCCGGTGCGAGTTCGACAAATTACAATTGTCAGATTTCGCATAATTGCTACTTTTCCGCTGTTCGCTGTTGACATGTTAACCCTCTTAACCCCATTTTCGAATTTTCTATGACGATTTGACGATTTTATTTTTAAAATAGTATCTAGGGAGGGTAATATACAAACATCAATTTTAGCCTAAGTAATCCTACCCTGTATTCTGAGATCGTCGTGAACATACGAATATGTGCCATTAAATACAGAAATCCTCTAAAAGTGAGTGTGAGAGTGATCGCACAAGCTCAGTGCGCAGTTGCGAGTTCTCACGGCGGGATTTCGGCGGCCGCGCGCCTTTTGAATTATTGATGCTAATGAACCCCTAATGCTCCGTGCGGCGTGAAGGTATTACGCGACACAACGCGTCTGTCTGGTTTTTATAAATAAAATTTTATTATATAATTAATTTTCTGAGCTAATCATCGTGAACATGTGTGCAATTTGTTAGTGGAAAATCGTAATATTTTTAAAAATACCTTGCATTTACATTATATGTGTACACACACAAAAATGTGACAATGTACATCTTTCACTAATCGTTGGTGCGCTTGGTGTCGAAAACCAATTCAACATTTTGAAGGTTTAACACTTAATTTCAATCAATTGCACTACAAATTAAGCACTAATGTTAAATATTCTTTATGTTATTAGCATTATTTTGTAACTCGATACACAACAATAGAAATGAAATACGAAATTACTATCTCGTCCTACAATTCTTGCCAATTCGAAAAAAAATATACGATTTATTTTTCGAGGAAAAATCACAACGTAATAACATCAAATTGATTTCGTACTTTCAGCAGTATGGAGAGGTCAATATGAGGAGATATGATAGGCATTTGTCAGATAGGTTCAATATTATCCGATATATAACAGGAAGCGAGCGCCGGCCGGGAAATAATAGAATTTTTCCTTTAACGCCAAACAGCTGTCAAACGGAAAAGGTAAGTACGTGTCGAGAGAAATAAAGTTTTTTATTACGTCACTAGTGATCCGCACCGGCTTCGTCTGCACCGATTATATTAATACAGTCACTACCAGACTTCACCCACTAGGCAAATGGTAACGTTTCCTGAAAATTTCATCGCAATCGATCCAGCCGTCTCAGAGTCTACAGGGAACATACACACACACACACATCGCTTATAATTATGAATAGATAAAATATAACTATTCACAAAAAAAATGATGAATGAAATAGCAATTGACCACAATCCCACCTGATGTTAAATTGATTGGATGGTATATAACAGTGGTAGAGCCCGTAACAAATCTGTTGTACTTAAGGGCCGGTTCGATCGGTGAAATACCACGAGCTCACTGAAGACACGCGTGAATTAGGTATTTAGTATTTTATACTTCTGGGATTCGTTTGATGATTGAGGTCTCAGAGGCCCAGTGTCTCTCTACCCCTTCCCAATTTCCTACAAAGGATGGGATGGGATGGGGAAGAGGATTTGATATTAATTCTGAGGTTTCAGTGGGAGAAAGAAATTTATCCCCTCCTCTGACCATTCAAATTCAAATAAATTTATTTAGGTAAGTAATTTTTACACATTTTCAAATGGATCCGTTGGCCCCGAACTAGTTAGTATATAACTGTGTTTCGGTGGCCAGTGGCTCCCCCCCCCCATATACTAACAACTACTTAGAACTAAAACTAAGATCTAATAAAATATAAACATAAAACAGTACTCAGTCAATTACATTAAATGTAGGCAACACATCTGCAACTCATTTTCTTGTTGCAGATGCTTATGGGTAGCGTCCACTTAACACCAAGTGAACCGCTTGCTCGTTTGCCACCTTCTTACACAAAAAAAAAATAATGCGCAATTCAAGACAAAAAGAGTTTCTCATAGAAATTTAACGTAGTATAGTCAATGAATGTCTTATTTAAATCCTAATGCGAACATTTCATTCGAGAATTTGTAATTGAACCTGTCTGATTCCCAAGGAAGTTCGACGATCGGCGTTATTTCTCAACCTCAAGGCACCCTGGCGCTTCCGCTTCAGCCACCTTAAGTGTTTTACCGTGTAGCTTCAGATGCTTCGAGAAAAAGAACTGAAACAGATTAAATTGAACGTTGTCAATTGGTTATATTCATACATAGATACATCTATTTGACGGTCGGTTGGCGTGGATACTTTTCCCCGCGGGTCGTGGGATCGATTCTCACCCAGGACTTAAGGAAATAAGTACTGTATGGAGTATACCAGTTATCTGGTTTCCATAGCACAATCTTGCTTGGGATCAGATGGCCGTCTGTGAATACTGTCCCAGTATATTATTATTGGGCTATTCATTGAAATAATGTTCAAATGCCTTAAAAATTTTCTGTTGCCACATACTGTTATAATGGAATATGCTATACTGTTTTTTATTTATGCTATCCTTTTTACACTATTAGCCATACGTGAATGCTGTCTTTGGAATATTTCTCCCGTGATTTCGTATTGATATAAAATATCCAATTATGATTGGATCAAATATATTTTTTATTACATCTCGTGAATTATGTTAAGAAACAGAGTGCAGTTTACAATTACGGTTTAAATAAGAGAGTGGCGGACGAGCGTGGTGTTATAAATCTAGTTACCTTGAATAATAAATGCGTTGGGTTCTTAGCGGCAGCGCACGGTGTCGGCGAAAATCTTCGCGTATAATGAAAATACGCGAACAAGACGCTGAGTTATTTAAATTAAAGGGAAATACTTAACGTGTACGTTATAACGATTCAATAATTTATTAACAACTTTCAGCTGCTTGCTAGGGTAAAATATTTCTTCTAACTAAATAGTTAACGTTAACTTTGATACGCGAGTATATTACAATATGTTTCGAATTGCAATTACTTTCTCATCCTTATCGAATTACTTAAGAATTACTTTCTATAAAATTTATGTACAACAGAGAAAAATATACAGCTGAAAAGAAAAACTGTCTGTTCTTTTGTTATACCAGTGGATGAACTAATCTGATTGTTACACATACATTTATATGAATACTAGTGATGCGCCGACTTCGCCCGTGCTACCCGGGCTACCCGTTTCAGAATCTATACGGAACATAGTCTTTTATATATGTAGATATGCACCCGTAAAAAAACAAAACGTATCCCACGGGAACCGTACATTTATCCGGGATAAAAAATACCCTATGTGCTATTCCAGATTATAATCCCTGTACCAAATTTCATCTAGATCCGTTCAGCCGTTTTTTAGTCAAAGAGTTCGCATTTATTTATGGCGTTGAAGAAACTAGATACTTAGATTTTTTGACAAACATTTTTTTATTTCTCGTAATTTTTTTCATAAATACTTCTAATACCTCAAAGAATATGTGTACACAGTTTCATGATGATCATGATTACGTAGTTTTCGCGTGAAAGCGTAACAAGCAAACTTACATTCACATTAATAATATTAGTAGGGATAATTCTATAATTATCGCATAGTAAAGCTGTATGATATTAAAAAGTACTTAAACTAATAGTTAGCTAGCTAAAATTCCAAGTTTGCCGGCGTGCGATCCCGAGGGTATTCGAGGAAGACCGCTCGTTGGTCGGTGTAAATCAAACGCCAAGAAAGTTGGTATAGTAAATTGGATGAGTGTGGCCAAGGACAGACCGAAGTCGAAGAATTTGCTGAACGTCCAAAGAACCAACAAAGGGCTGTAGAGCTAGTAGAAGCAAAGCTAAGATATCTTTATATATGTAATTCTTCTGTACGTGTGTTGACAGTGAACGCCTTCTAAACGGCTGAACCGAGTTGAATGAATTTTCGTGTATGTGTTCAAGTTGATTCGTGGATGGTTTAGAAGCCGAGGCGGGTTTACAACTTCATTTTAAATTCGATTTAAAGATTATTTTGTTAAATCTTACCGAAAATGTCAACATTATTGAAAGTAATGGATTTGAAATCCTACATCCTAAGTTTTCCAAACCTCTATTATCCGATTATTTATCGATGAATTCTAGTATTTCGCTTGCTAAACAGAAAATACATTTGGCCGGTAGAAGTTCGAATCGGATAGCGGCGTGGCCGCGGGGGGTGCGTCTCTCCCACAAATTAAAACGCTTCCAATATAGCTAATGGTCTGTCAGATTTTATAACAAAGAATTTCATCGTGCAGAGTTGAACCTGGCCCGGGGTATTCCGACTGTTCCTTGCAAATTGAGAAACTTCCGCCGCGCCAAGAAATATACTCGAGTTTTAATAAAGTAATTAAAATTCGGTCGAATAAAAAGTATCGTAAAACTTTTTGCCGATAATTCATTTCAATCATTGGTATCTTTACACTTCGTAGTTCGTCCATTAAAAAGTTTAACTGAATTTGAGATAACTTGTGTATAAATTTAAGACAAACTTTCTTAAAGACACTTCATTAAATTAAATCATTTGCTATTATATTTTATATCATTCTTCAATTTATATAAATACCAGTGACCCGCCCCGGCTTCGCCCGGTTACCCCTTATCATGTTGATCCGATCGCTACCAAGCACAGGAATGTGCCAATCTGGACAATCCCTGTAATAATAATAATAAATAATAAATCAGCCATTCTTAGAATGTTCCCACTGTAGGGACACAATGAGCCATAATCCACCACGCTGGCCCAATGCGGGTAGGACATGCCGGTTTCCTCACGATGTTTTCCTTCACCATTTTGAGCAGTGGTGATGAAATAAATTACACAAAGAAAAGCGCCTGCCTGGGATCGAACCCGCGACCTACAGTACGTAAATCGGGGCCTAAACCGCTGAGCCACCACTGCTCTTACAAACCCTGCCCTGCCCTGTAAACTTCATCGAAATCGGTCCAGCCGTTTCGGAGTCTATAAATCTATAGGGAATATACATACTTCACTTTTTATATTTTTTTTTCATAAAAAGTATCCTATGTTACTTCTAATACCTCCAAGAATACGTGTACAATGTCTCAAGATGATCGGTTAAGTAGTTTTCGCGTGAAAGTGTAACAAACAAACTTGCATTCACATTTATATTAGTAGGGATCGCATCAACTTATACATATAATATCGATCAAAGTTGACTTTATATGTTGCTATTTCCTTTTTAATTAAATTAAGCCGTGGGTTACACTGCCGAGAACATTAAAAAATATTGCCATCTCAGTTTTTTTTTAAGAGAAAACGATAGAGAGCTTATATCGCGACTCTAATTTACGCCAGTGAAAACACACGGTAAATATAAATTCAAGTGTCGCAAATGACGTTCGAATTAACATTCTTTGGCGAACAAATTAAAAAGAAAAATCGCTTCTGGGTACAGGGTGACAATATTTTATAAGCTAAGCTTAGCGTAGTGCAAATCGTATCGTTCAACGATTTAAATGGGTATATAGGTCAGTGGTAGACGATTCGAATGCATATTGAAAAGTCCACGGTTCCATGCTGGGTGCCTCTGAAAAACTTTTTCTAATCTGGTAGTTATATAAGCATACTAAAGTCCCCAGCCTAGGCTCCAAGGGGAGCCCTCAAACCTTGATAAGAGTAACTAACTTCAAAAGGTTAAGGGTTCCTTCTCTTTTCTTTCTTCCTTTCTCTTGCGCTCTACCACCTCAAGCCCGGTGAATCTGTAGATGCCTCCTCGACATGAACAGCGCCAAGTCAGTGAAAACATCAGTTAACTATCATGCCATTTAGTAATCTGATAATAGATCGAGCCTCGAATCGGAATGCTAAACGCGTTATGAGTGACAGCCCAAGCCGAGTTTCCCTCTCGGAGGCCTTTGAGCCGAGTCACTGCATGGAGCGTCCGACCAAGAGCGTGCAAGCGACCCAAGATCTCGGCAGCATCCCAATCCGGTTATAATAATAAAGTAATGGCCTGAGCTTAGGCTCGCTCTATGGAGCCTTCGAGCTAAGTTACTCTTAAAGAGGTTTAGGCTAGGCGTCTCCTGCACCCTGCCGCCTCGAGCCCGATTTCATTTATATAATTGACTTAATGAAGTCATACATTTAAACAAATGAACTATATTATCAGTAGTGAGTCAGTTTACATTTAACGATAACATTGTCTTTCAGTTTACCAGGAGACAATAACACAAATACTTTATCTAATGCTAAAAGCTATTTACGGTATAAATTAAATTAAAAACGGATATACCAATCTTTTAAAAATAGTTCTGAGGATATTACGATAATAAAAAGAAAAACTTCAAGTTAAAAACATAAAATTGATTATTAACGATGAAAATTGTATTAAAAAAATGGGATGGAGGATTATCCCGCGTCGTGGATGTAGCGGTGACACTGGGACGTAAGCTCGGTGCATCCCCGATAGAGGGACGGGGTTGAAAGAAAAAAAAATAGCTTTAATAATAGATTGTGCGGCGTGAAGAGATTTAATGACCTTTCGCTCGATTCCTATGCGGTACACGCCGTGACGAGCGATTTTATTTTATTTGTAATTGGTTTAAACAGGGGAAGATTTAAATTGAAATTCTTCCGAGAGACGCGATGTGAATTGTAAAGTTAATAAAATTTTTAGAGCGAATGGATATCCTATAGTAAACAGCGGTAATTTTTTATGCTCGTGCATCGATGTGTATAATCGGTACTAATTAAACATCAGTGGCTTAGAGTGACGAATTACAGTTCGAAGAGTAATGCTTGTAAAATATTTTTTGATATTTTTAAAATATTTTTTATGATTTAAAATGGTGATAAATTTCTTAAAAATAATTTAAATAACGCATAACATCCTGCAATCTCAAAACCTTCTAAGAACTGAAGGAGAAAACTTATTGTTACATTAATACGAAAGCCAACGTACACAGGACCGACTAATCTCTGCCATAAACAAACAGTCGCGTCAGATACCCTCTCGAATAGATAGCGAGCAAGGTCTTAGGTCATTCAGCCTGAGGCGAGCGACCTAAATGACCTGAGTATACAGCGATAGTATTTCGTCTTCATTTAGAATGGATATTGTAAATGTAATTTGATGCACGAAACTTAAATTATAGAAAATTTCCGATCCGATCGCTACACAGGAATGTGCTAATCTGGACAATCCCTCTAAATTTCATCTAAATCGGTCCAGCCATTTCAGAGTCTATAGGGAACATACGTACTCCGCTTCTTACATACTATTTTTTTTCATAAAAAGTATGTTACTTCTAATACCTCCAAGAATATGTGTACAAAGTTTCATGATGATCGGTTGAGTAGTTTTCGCGTGAAAGCGTAACAAACAAAATTACATTCACATTTATAATATTAAGTAGGGATACATCTTTCATGGGCATGCAATGAAATATGTAAATAAAATCTAACTTTGTATATTTAGTCATTAGTAATATTGGTTTTTAATTATGGATGTTGCAGCGAGTTCATATAGATTCTATACGCAGGCGGTATTACGGCGAATTTTGTACGAAAGCGATCACGGGGCGTTAATTATATAGTCTAGTGCATCTACAAGGGGACCTTTTCTAACTACACCAAGCCCTAACTGTTAGGGATTGGTAAATGAGTACTTTGAAATAATACCAATACATCGCTAGTTTGTACGTTTGGCATGTCATTACTTTCATATATACCGAGCAATGTACTGTTGAATTAAAGATTGATATATTTATTAGTTCGATGGTACGTTTTATCCCATTATATGTACGGCCCGGCCCACGTTTCAGTAAGTCTGGGAATCCTTTACGTTCGCAAAGTATCTGAATGGGTTTTGTTTCCCTTTTTCACATTGATTACTTGAGAATACCGAGCTGCAAAAGTTTTTACCATTTCATTCGATCGTTGGATAACGAACGTCTGTATAATGTCATTTGGACTAGAGCGCCAGTGAACAAAATATAAGTTAAATATTCGTTAGAGAACATTGCAATATTGCAATACACGAATGGGTCGAGATTCGATCGTGTTACCCGAAGTGCAACGATCTCTCAGAATACAGAGGTGAAGTACAGCATGCGTGCGATTCGTTTGATTGTCAGTTGTCTCAGGTCCCATTCTCGTTCTATTCCTACTCTCCCCTACTCCCACAGTCACCTTTCTGACTGTTGCCGATGTCTATGGGTAGCGCTTGTCACTTTATTTAGTGCCCACTATAGACATCTAATCTGTACTGATAAATAAATTTGAAGTGTCTGTATGTAATATCAAAATAACATTGCCATACTTAATACACATGATGTATATACGGTACTTATGACGAAAATACTATTTTAAAATTTTTTGTCTTTCTGTCTGTCTGTTTATTCCGGGTAATCTCCGAAACGTCTGAACCGATTCAGATGGGAATTTTACTGAAAGATAGCTAAAATTGTTAGGATTCAAATAGGCTATTTTAATTCAAGCTAAATATTTAGGGTTCCACGCAAAAAGTGAAAGGGGTAAATTCCACGCGGACTAAGTTGAGGGGAACAGCTAGTGTAAAATAAAATAAAAAGTAAACTGTGTTCAACTTTTCAAATCGAACCGTCTGTTTTAAATCATAAACCATTTAAATGTTATGCAATTAAAACCATGATCTTATAAAGATATCTAAAAGGTACGAAAAATTTCCTTTGTAAATTCCTTCAATACCTATCATCCCAACAATAAGTTCTCATAATCCTGACACTGGTGGATTTATACGAATCGCGGCACGCTCCACTGGTAGGGGCGTTGGAATTTCCATTCATATGTGTCTTTTATATATTTTTTTATTATTTGACTTTTCTGTTGCGTTTTCGAAGTTTGGAGTTCGGTTCGAGAAATCGTTATTTATGCCTTCCACATTCCGATGCGGTTTATTTCTTACAGGAATCGATGTGATATAAAATTGATAATATTGTTTTATTATGCAGCATCATGAAAGAAACCGCACCCGATTGGTGCTTGAAGACACAACTTGATATTACAATTTCAACAAGAATATAAACACGAATGTGTAACTTGTAATGATGACTTATCACGTAGACAGAAAAATAGTCACAAGTTATCAGTACAAATTTTGGAAAATGATTAGATACTAGGTTACTAGGTATACAAGACAGCTTGCTTTGATTCATGAAATTACATGCCAATTAATATAATATGCTATAATATAATTATTGTATATGTGTGTTTATGGTAGCAGATAAAGCATAAAATAAATAAGAATATGGTAGTTTCTGAAATGAATCACAAAAAAACGCTTTGTCCATTCCCGTTATCATTTTGCCGTTAAAACTTAATGAAATATAAATATAAGTGCTTGCAATAAACTCAACAGTACGGAACCTCCGCAATAAAGATCTGACGTGCACACATAATTTTTCGTTTGATAAGACGAAAAATTTATTAAGGGGGAGAGACCCCATTCGGACAATCTAATGCCAAATCTATCGAGGCGCCGGCTTCTATACACCATAAGACTGTTAAATGATGTGGAAAATTAGGGTTTTACTGCGTTGGCCGGCGCTCCGACGTCGGTCGGTGAACGGGGCCCACTACACATGATAAAATCGCCGATGTCTGACTTATGAAGGCTTCGGATCAGTTAAATAAAACTTATCATAAATAATATAACTCTTTTAGATATATTGTCAATCCATAGACAATGGATGGATAATGTAGAAGTCAAACAAAAGACTAAGATTGATACCTACATTTTTTATTGAAAGGATGAATGAAGAGAGAATAACAAAACAAATTTATGTTGCAAAAGTGAGTGGTAGTGTTGGTAGGGGACGCCCTAGGAGAACTTATATCGGTCAGATTAATGACTTACTAAAAAAGGACGATTAGGAGCACCCATAACCGACGAGCATGCATGCGTAGATGTATGAATGTAGAAGAAGCGAGAGAGGTGTGCCAGGATCGCGCCAAATGGAAATCTATGATCTCTGCCTACCCCTCTGGGTTACGGGCGTGACGCTTATTTGTTTATTTTTATTCATGTAACTATAGAAGATGAACTTCAAGATTACATCTTAGTCAAGACAAACGATATAACAATACACGCAAACATTATTTGTTATAAGATATTGTTAGAACGTAAGTTTATTCAATACGCAATCAAAAGTAAAAGCTCGTGACCAGTGTTAAAGTATGACTAGGAAAAAACTAATACAGAATTCAAATAGACCCGAAAGAGGATCTCCAGATTTGAAGTCAGTTCGCAAACCTCATCCGAAAGCAAATGTAATTTCTGTAAAGTTGAAACACTTGAGGGTAACATGGTATGGAAACTAAAACAAGAAATTCCGTATTATAATACTTTGAACCTGATGCTATTCCTAGACTCAAAGAGAGGAAAACTTTCACTTCATGCGCGGAAATACTTATAGGCTCCAAACCTCCCGCTCCCCTATCTCCAGACTAGACTTACATAGTCATTGTTATATACTATACATTCGTATATGTTTTATAGTCCCAGTATTACGCCGTTACTTTTTCGAGCTGTTTCACTGCGGAATTTATGGTCATATTTAGTTATGTAAATATATATACTCAGAATAAACTTAAAAAAAATTAGTCTTCAAATCAACTGCCGAGTATAGTGTTGAAAGCTCAAGCGTTTTCACACTTCTCAAATCCGATGCACTTTTCTTCTTTTTCTACATTTTCTTTCTGTGTTAATGCATGTACAGCTTCTTTGGGCGTTTCGGAACGGAGAACCATTATCTACCATTAAAAAAAAATGTCGCCCTGGGCAGTAAGGTACTACACACATTTTGTCCGCGGCTGTTATATCTACTTGATGGCACTGTTTAATGTAGTCGATTACATTTCTGGTTTATGTTGGTGGCGTCTACTCTAAGGTGCCGATTTCATGGTGATCATTTACATCTGACGGTAGCAAATATTAATTATGAAACCAAAAAACGTATAATTCGATTCTATACAGGACAAATGTCCTGTACTCATTTATTACATCAATTATTACATTTGTAAATAAAATACGTTTATTCAATAATGATTGCGTAGAAGAGTCAAGAAAGTTGAAGGTGATGTACAGTCTTGAGAAGCTGACAATGAAGCGATTAATGTGGCTATGTTTGCGTTCCTTATCTAACAGCAGTTACAATAAATTCCAAGTTAGCGGCATCTAATAGCGCCATCAATAAGTATCTTGAATGTTTTCATAATTCATGTCGCGCTCGGAGTCGCTGCGTCTCCGTTGATATCAGATTTAGTGATCTCTATCAAGTCGGAGGTGCCTTTAATCGTCGCTTGATAGTAATTAATGTATCTAATTTAATTGAAATTATTGAAACGGTTGTATCATTGACAAATATCGCCTAGTGGAAAAACTTCAGACAGTTCGGATCCCGATAACATTTTAGAAAGTTTTCTAAGTTCCAATACTAATCTATATGAAGGAATAACAGAGATTAGGTGTTCAGGAAACGAAGAAAGTAATAGGCACCAAAAGAAAGCAGCAGTATTTGTTATTGTTATAAAGGCCACAATCTAGATGCTTGAATCTAGCTCTGTAACATGGTAATACTTCAAAGCTGGTCTTATGTAAGTTAAGCTTGTTAGTTTTAAAAAGTCTATTTAAAAAAAACTCACCTAAAAATATAACGTCAATACCGTTGTATATATTTCTTGAGCCCTCAAATTCCATTATATCTCACCACGTCTACGGCCAATTATCAGATAATTTGGTCAGGTCAGTTGTCGGGATAAGGTGGCGTAAATCCATTGCCGACAATGGGATATATCTTAATTAATTGTATTCTACAAAAGCTCCCTCCCTTTAATGAGGAAGAGATCGTGGAGGCGATAGTTGACGATGAATTGCTTTGAGCCGCGGTGAGAGACGCTCCCCGTGGTACTGAGATACCTCTCACCGAACATACTTTGCGACGGTGTTAATTAATGAATTGCTTGGAATCGGAAAAACTCCTTTGGATTTATACGTGTCAGCTTAGATTGAAGATTTACTTTCTTTCTTTTTAAATATACGTGGTTTTATTGTGTTTAGTTCTGTATAAAATACATTGACTTGTATACAATACGAGTTATTACTTAAACATTTTATATATTTCCATTCTAACTTATATAATTTCTATCATTTTTTTTTCACTTTTTAATAGTAGCTGTGGATAAATTCCATTATACAAATATTAAGTTATTATTTCATGATCAACAATTTCTTTTAAAACTAAAAATTATTAAGGAATGGTGTTATTACTTTTTTATTGCATACTATTGTAAGCTTTTATTTTATTCGATAAATTCAGGGACAGTACGACTGTAGTCCATACTGTAAAGGATTTGGCTTCAGTTTTTACCGGACGGCCGCCTACCTGACGCCAACCTTCTTTGGGAATAATTGGATATACCTAAGTATTGTTTTATCAATGCAATACAAGTCAAAAGAGTTATTGGTCGGGCGCATCCCTTCTCGTTAGGTTCGTCACTAAGTGATCGGCATTCATCTCTTCTGTTATAATAATTCCGGGCTAATGTCCATTCCTGTAGAACCAGCGCCCTCTGACGGAAGAGGATTCATGGAATTCCGCCAGTATCTCTTCTGTGTCGTAATACGTCACTTGATTATTCTTCAAAAGGTTGCGTATTCAACATAATAGAGGAAAAAAATAATTATTTAAATATTTTTATTACAAACAGACGTTGGGTTTTGGGAGTATACCTACTAAAATGACAGGAAATCTGGAACACGATGAAAGTAACCAATCCTTAGACTTAAACTTAGCTTAGTCTTACTTAAGCTCAAGCAATAACAAAAATGAATCACTGCTTGACTTGAGTCTATAAATGAATCACTTTTTTAGTAAGCTTGGTAATAAATGGATTGCGATATTTATCTGTCTAAGGATTAAGACACTCGACAGGTTATTTTATTTATTGTTCGTAGAGTGCGCTAACACTTCGGACTGGTGCCCGCTTCAAAGTCAGGTTTTTCATTAATTACGGCCGCTCGTGAAACAATATAGTAACGAGAGGCTCGCCTCCTACAATTGAACACTCGACAGCGCGCCTGAGAGCAAAATTAATATTGATGCTGCGAAGGTTCAGATGTTATCGTTAGCTTTTAATAATAGAGGGATGTGCGGCGTCTCTGCGGCTTCTTTGTTGTTAATAAGATTTAGTAACATGGGCTTCCACCGCGTTATTGATTTAATATTACTACAACGGGAAATTATAGACGAGAATGTAAGTGGGTAATCATTAATATCGGTTACGTGCTTGCTTGTATGTTAATAAATATATCTTTAATATTTTGTTCTCATGATTTGTTTTTACAAAACAAAAGGTTTCGGTTCGTGTTGGATTAATAAATTAATTCGACTATATTTTTTGGGAGATTGAACTGACGTTAATGTTTCTTATGTACTGTACTTTATTTATATCTATTCTAACTCTGCAGGGACGAATTTCATATATTTATTCATATATAACTCAATTTCTACTATTCTCAATATTTTTCCTAAAAAAAGTTTTTATATGCCAACTACACAAACTTAGAGAACATTAAATGTTCCCGAGTCAATATCACACGCACCATGTAACTCGAAGTGGAAAAGCAAAAATAATAATTTAACAGAGGAACACTTTCGTACGGATAAAAGGAAACGTGAAAGTGGGAAAGTTTGAACAATTCGAACAGAGCAGGGCCTAAGGTAGCCCCCTGCGAAACTACTTTTGATTCCGCCACGCTTTTGTCTAAGTTGCTATTTGAACGTGAACTACCGAGTTCCATTGTTAAAAGCGAGTAAAAAGGTGGGCGAGAGATATAACTTTTGATGCTCCGACGGCGAACATCGCCAGTACCGACATGTCGAATGTATCGAATGCTTTCTTTAAATTGAAATTGTTTCACGTTCCTTTAACACAGGAGTGGAATCTTATTAGTTTTTGTTTATAGTTTCATGTCCTCAATTGACTTGAATTATAAAATTGTAACAATAATAGAATATGGATTGACGAATTTGATAAAAAAAAGCCATACCGCCGACTTACGTACTGTACGTCGCGGGTTCGAACCCAGACAGGCGCTTTACTTTATGTAATTCATCACCACTGCTCCAAAAACGGTGAAGGAAAACATCGTGAGGAAACCGGCATGTTCTTAGGACCATCAAATTCGAAGACATGTGACATCCGCCAACCTGCACTGGGCCAGCGTTGTGGATTACGGCTCATCCCCTCTCTCAGAGAGGAGGCCTGTGTATTATTTATAGTTAATATACATTTGTTTTTGCCAACATATGCAAATTATCTATTACTGTTTAGCAAGCTTACATTAATACACAAAACATTTTTTTAAATTAAATTTACTTTCAGAAAAGACTGTTTTATACGCGAACAACGTTTTTGATAGTAATTCAAAATGATTTGTGATTTCTGCTTATAACTTCCGGCAAAGATGTTGGCGCAACCCTAGCAGATCTATTAGTTTTACGTGGTTGAGAGTTTAATTTTTAGCATTAATAGTGATTAAAAAGAAAGAATTAACGCCTGTTTATAAAATGTAAGCTTAATTTAATTATTGCTTATTTATGCGTTAACTATTTAATATACACTAGTAACCCGCCCCGGCTTTGCCCGGGTACTAATTACGTTGATCCAATCGCTACCAAAAACAGGAATGTGCCAATCTGGACAATCCCTGTAAATTTCATCGAAATCAGTCCAACCGCAACCAAACAAACTTACATTCACATTTATAATATTAGTAGGGATATATCGAATATTTTTTAACGTTACTAAAAATGACCGCGCGCGTGTAAGAGCAAGTTCATTGCGTCCGTATATTTAAATTCATTTTTTTAGTAAAAATGTCTACTTCTGACCTGCAATCTGCGTTACGGGACTTAACCAAGACAGTGACGTCGTTGACGACAAAAATCAACGAACAATCTGTTTTTATTAAATCGCAAACGAAGAAATTAGAAGAGCAAAAATTGCTGATCCAAAAAAAATTGCAGTGATTACTGAACAAAACAAGGTAATTGGAAGTTTGGTAATTGAAGTGGACAAGCTTGTAGCGGCCACGGACGGTAGGAAGAAAGGGAGCGCTGCGCCGTCCCGTGCATCCACATCACCGAGTGCGACGGAGACTGTTGCGGGCAGCGGGGAAGCGGCGCCGACAGCGCGCTGAAAATAAGGGTGCGTGTAGATTGCACGATCGGAAGCGATTAAAAAATAATGTCGCGACAAAGGACAAAACAAAGGACGGATCAGATAATCAATCTCCTATTGTATCGGAATGGCAAACTGTTAATAAGAAGACAGTACCTACGAAGATTCAACCGAAAGTTGTACAGAAGAGTAGAAACTTCCTAATTTCTTCAATTCAAGCAGTTGAAAAAAAGAAATTTTTACATATCTGGATACAGCGAGTGGTGCCATGACAGAATATGTTAGGAAAATTTACGGTTCGAAGGATATAAAAGTTGATAAAAATCGTTCCGAAAAGCAAACGAGATTACTCATCTTTTATGATTGGTGTTCCAGAATCTTTATTTTCAAAAATCAACTGTAGCGACTGCTAGCCAGTAAGCTCCAGGTTCGATGAGTGGGTTTGGTTTCGAAACCAAGAAAAAACAATAGGAGGAGAAAATATATAAGACTAGTTCAAAAATTTCAATTTATTACCAAAATGTCAGAGGATTACGAACGAAAACGTCAACTTTTTATACAAATATTCTAACTCTTCATATGACCTTTTTGTGATAACAGAAACGGGTCTAAATGATTCCATTACAGATGGTGAAATCTTTCCTCCAGGTTATATAGTGTTGCGGTGTGATCGAGCGGATGGACGCAAGCAAGGAGGAGCCCTGTTAGCTGCATCATCGCGGTTGGACTTGAGACGCGTTCATGTCGCTAATGTGGACACAGCCTTATTTGAAATAGTTTGTGCTACTGTCTTCCGACGACAAAAATTCTTATTTTTCTTGTGTGTACTTTACATTCCTCCTAAATCCAATGTACAAGAATATATGCATTTATTTAACATATTAGAAGCTAAGTGTAGTGATCATGATAAAGTGATTTCAACATGCCTTCAGCCACGAAAGAAGTTCTAAATCATTGTGAGTATGTTGCGGCCTTTTGTGGATTCCGACAGGTAAATAAATTATTTAATATTAATGACATTAACTTTATATGGTATTGTCGACCTTCTCGGCGGGAGATTTAGGTGTTTCCTTATGTGACGAGCCCTTAGTAGACGTTGACGTCCAGCACCCGCCCCTGCTGGTGGAGGTCAAGCCGGAGGTCGCGTGGACTCGGCGTTCGTTGCTAGGAAATACGCAATTTAAATCAATTGATAACATTAAAATGGAAAATACTAGATGGAATTTTAATAAATGTGTTCGAAATTATATAGTTTATTTGTTTCGTGTGACCCAGTGTGATAATAAACCAGACGATAGACGTGACCTAGAAGAACATGCAATCGCGGTAAAATTGTTTCAAAACATAACTATCCGTCTTGGTACACATCCTATTCGACATTACTTATCGAGAACAAATGGAGGTCCCATAAAATATATAAAGAACTAGATCTATGATAGACTATCAAGTATTTTGGCAATATCGTTCCTTAGTAAAAATATGATCGAATCTGCGTATAAAGTATTCCAGCAAAAGCTGCAACTAAATTAAAAAATGATCCTAAATCCTTTTGGAACTTCGTCAGAAGTAAGCGATTAAATTCTAACAGGGGTCGCGTTATATTAAAAGAAGAGTGTGCAGAATGTTTCGCATCGTACTTTCATTCGGCGTACAGTACAAAACGACCAAAGCTAGACCCGCGCGAGCCGGAGCGGGCGGCGGCGCTCGCTGCGCGCAGCGCGCCCTGCTCGGCGCGCGTGCACGGAGGCCAGTTGACCGCGCGCGACGTACGCTTGGCGCTCGCCCGCCTTAAGACCAAACTCGGTAGGCCCGGACGGTATTCCGCTCTTCGTTATTAAGGATTGCCGCGCAGTTTTTGAATTGCCCCTTTCGCATATTTTTAATTTATACTTAAAGATAGGTCGGTATCTGGATACCTGGAAAATTACTCGAGTGAACCCGGTAACAAAAAAAGGATCAGGTACGGAATTGAGCGACCATAGGCCTGTAGCTGTCCTCTCGGCGGTTGCTAAAGTGTTCGGTTTTATTTAGGAGCATTTACTCGCACGCACTCGCTCACCGACGCGCAGCATGGCTTCCGTAAGGGTCGGAGCACGGGGAGCAACATGTCTTTGAGTTAGCGCCCGCAGTGGACGCCGGAGGTCAGGTTGACTTCGCGTACTTTGATTTTCGTAGAGCTTTCGATACCGTAGATAACGACATTTTGTTGGTTAAGTTTGCTGCATTGGGATTCACCCCGAGCTTACTTAAATTCTGTTTCTTATTTCTGTTGTATTGAAGTTTCCCATATTTTTTATAAATTTTAATTATAACTTTATTATACATATAACATCGAATTAGACCTATTCTGTAATGGTGTTATATTGTTGTGAATAAATAAATAAAATAAAATAAAATCTAAATTTGACAGCCCTGAGCTTTTCAAACTTTACCGACCACTTTCTTGTATTCGTATTTCGTCTCGAAGTAAGTAAGACTTGAAAAACAAATGGCATTGCGGAATGCAGCGCGGGAATGCGACAAAGCTTTGACAATCTCAGCGCTAGCTACCGGGTCCTTGCCAGGTTGCATACCAAACATTATCAACAATTTAATTCTTTGACTTTCCCAAAATTTGGCAATTTATTTTTGAGTAATTCTAACATTGATCGAATATATCAATTATAGCTTATTGCGAGCTACATATTGTGTAGGTCAGATTTCGAGAAGTCCCTATGTCTGCTTCATAAATATTTTAAATTTTATTAGTATTCAATATTTTTTTTGGTGAACTTCAATCTACTAGGTAAGCTTACTATTTTTATTCGTACGTACGTTCGTGTGTATTGTATTGTAGAGTGCAACACTTTATGATCACCGAAGCATTGCTTTTATTATCTTTAAAGCAAACTTTTTTTGGGTAATGTTCTATTTACATCGGGTCACTTTACACAAAATATAATCATTACAATTTCTATTTCACCGCATACATCGAGGCTAACTATGGTTTAAATAATCCATTGCATCCTTGCAAGGATGAAGTGAATGGTTTCTTGATTAGGCAGATTGGCAACGAGGGAAAATTCTGCAAACGTATAAATGTCCAACTACAAAATCTACCAACCGGGCCAGCATGGTGGATTACGGCTCATTCCCTCTCTCGCAGAGGTGGCCAGTGTCCCTGTAGTGGGGAACATTCTAGAAAAGGCCGATTTATTATTATATTATTATAAATGTCAAATCTCTTGCAACCACCTAATGAGTATACAAAAGATACGAAATGACATAATGAATTCAGCAAATACGGCCGTCAAAAGAAGGATTCTGATGCCTGTATCAGTCCGCAATTTCCATAAATCTTGTATTATAATCCTTATTGGTTTTATTCCTTGCAAAGAACATCTTATCCCTGGCCGGGGATTTGGCAAACATTGTTAATGTAAGTCATAAATCAAATTCGATTTGTCGTCGCTGTGCCTGCTGAATCCGTGCTTATCATTTTTATTACAAAATTACGTGACATTGTTGTCATTATTTTCAGAATCGAAAATTAGCAATGACCAGTTTATTTGATTACTTAACGTTAATAATTCAAAGCTGAAAGTGACTTATGGCTATCTAACTAGGTACGCTATCCATCTTCGTGTATACACGATTATGGAATTGGGTGGCAAACGAGCACGCGGATCAAATGATGTTAGGTGAACGCAACAAACAAATATGTTGCAGATGCGTTGCCTATCTTTAACGGACAGACAAGGGCATAGACAGGAAAAAGGATATTTCCTTTTCCCCGTCAACCCCCTCCCTGTCCATCCCATCCTTTCCTTATAAGGAAAGGGTGTGAAGGGGAAGTGGATTCCAATTAGGCCTTCTCCACCTCACTCATCAGACGAAACGCAGAGTACTTCTACTTCACACCTGTTTTCTGTGAAGTCATGGTTTCACCGGTTGAGCCAGCCTATTCGTGCAACAGATGTTGTTGTTGCAGGCTCTACCACTGTTTAACTATCAAGATTAGAACCATCAAGTCGGTTAGGAGGAGTTAATTGACTATCGGAAAGTATGTGAATGATATGATCGTAATAAAATTGCATAAGTTAAAAATATACTGCATTATAAGACAAAGCTCCAATTACCATCCACAACATTTTGATGGTTAAGTGCCAATAAGTTGCAGATGGGTCCGTTTACCTCCAATGGACAGAGGAGGGGTAAGCAGGGAAAGGATATTTCTTTTCTTTATCCATATCATCCCAATCACCTTCCATCCTATCATTGTGAGCAAAGAATGGGAAGAGAAAGAGTATTGAAATTGGGCTACTTCTTCTAATGCGTACCTTCTGAGAGGTCGTGGTGTTTCACCTGTTGAACTGGCCCTGCAACAGATGGTGCTACTGCTGCCATTTTCAAACTATATTCACTATACTCTGCATGGTTAAGGCAATTATATTTAATTATTAACCTTTTTACAAAGAGCCATATGCCTTTATTATTTGCCGCCTTAAGAACATCCAAGAATTAGAAAATCAAGAGACGTTATAGATGAGAATGAACTGCAATTAGTTTTGAAACCAACCAAAGTTAAGTGTGGCCAAACGTCATTACTCTTTGGGATTTCAATAAAATTAGAATTTTAAACTGGAGAGCGGCAGATCGCCGGCGTGTCAATATTTATCTCGCTCCGAACTGCGAGGGTGGCATTTAGCCACTCCGCGATGGAATTAACATTTATTAGCCCCCACGAGAGCTTCGTTAATATTAGCTCTTTCTATATTTCACGCAAGGGTTTGCTATTCGAATCCATTGTCTTTGGCATTTAGTTGGTCTAGTGTTTATTTTACCCTTTGATTTACTCAAAGTTAGTTATTGGCTTATTTATTTTCTCTAACTTTCACCAGGGAGATGCAAGAATGCTTTAAACCAACGAATTATGCAAAACTAGTTGTGCTTGAATATGAAAGGTTTAGCTGTTTAAATAAATAGTTTTCTGGTACTTACCAGAGAATTCTATTACCATTAGATAGGCTTAAAGTTTTAAGGAAATATAGATTGGTATTAATGTTGTATTCAAAACATTGAATGAAATTAAAACAACCGTTGAAAAAAGTAGATTTAATTCCAGCTATTGTTTTGACAGAGTAACAAAGTCAATTACATCAGAGCCGTCCTCTAACAAAGCAGAACAATGATGTTCGTCGCACAAATTCACTGTTGAGGATTCAACAGATCGCACGGAATTAGCCGCTCCGATAAATTGATTAATAAAATAAAGACACAAAATGGAAAAGTTGAAAGAATCCGCCCGCATGCGAAGGCGGTAAACAAAAGAAATTGTCAACAATGCCAATCTTCCCTCCGGCACACGAGCAGAATGGAAAAAACCGTCAATGACAATAATGATGTATTGGATTTGGTTGTACGTGCGGCAACATGGAATTAGGGAGCTTTGCGTACCCGTTGACGTCGCGCCTTCCCTGTTGCAGAGATCCGCGGTCGAATGGACAGATGCTTGTGGTTTCTTCAATTTTAATTAACAATTCTTGACATCGATTCGAAGTGATAAGGTCAATTAAAACATATTTTGATTCAATTAATCGTAATTTTTAATCATCTATTGTGAAAGTTAAATTTAGAATTAAAAAAACGAGCTCAAGAGAGATAGAGATTTGGGAAATTACATACATAATTCTCTTAAATCATAAAATACAGGCGTCTATTGCTTTGCGTATTACCTTCATCCCTTTACTATTATGACGAAAATATATTTTCTTAAATGGTTTTACATGACATTCTATTGACTATTGTTTTTTATTGTTTACTACTGACCCGCCCCGGCTTCGCCCGGGTACCACTAATTATGTCGATCCGATCGCTACCAAACACAGGAATGTGTCAATCTAGACAATCCCTGTAAATTTCATCTAAATCAATCCAGCCGTTTCGGAGTCTGTAGGTCTATATGGAACATACATACTCCGCTTTTTATATACTTTTCTTTAACATAAATAAGTTTGTTACTTCTAATACCTCCAAGAATATGTGAACAAAGTTTCATGCTGATCGGTTAAGTAGTTTTCGCGTGAAAGCGTAACAAACAAACTTACATACGAATCTTTAAAAATATTATTATATATTAGTAGGGAGATTAGTTAAGTTCAGGTACACTAGAATGTGTTTATTATTAACATTTCAATTACTACAAAGATATTTATAAAGCACGCAATTTGTACGGAATCAAAACTATTACGCGAAATATCAGTCAGTTTTTGATCGCTAAGCCACCGTACTAGACAATTGATTTGTATTCACTCGCTTGTTTATTTACCCAATAAAGGGAGACTCCACCAACTGCGTGGTTCTAGTCGGCTTAACGCTGTCTTTCTTCGTATTTTTTCAATACTCGATGTCTGCAGTCGACTTTTGAATATGTCGTATTATAGCAATTTAATTTAAATATAATTATTATTATAATTTATAAAACAATAGTAGTTATTCCTTAGGTAAATTTGTATCTGAGTAACATACTAAAAAAGGGCGATACAAGGAGTTCCCATAACCTAAAAGCTTGTATACGTAGTTGTATGGATGTAGAAGAAGCGAGAGAGGGGTGTTAGGATCGCGCCAATTGGAAATAAGCTTTCACATCAGGCAGGAATTTTTTGTAGCCTTGGTTATTCTAGATAATAATAATAATAATAAAGCCTTTATTGCTGAAGATTTTTACAATATTTGTATACATATATACTATGAAGCCTATCGTTAGTTATTATCGTATTAGTAAGCATTTTTTTTTCTGAACCGGCAACTGTTAGCGTGTTTCTTTAACCTACAGCTTGTCCATGGACATAGGCCTCCTCTAAAGACTTCCATTCTTGTCTATCCCTTGCTTTTCTTTTCCACAGCTGACCTGCTACTTTTTTGATATCGTCTTCCCATCGCTTAACCTGTCTTCCCTTGTTTCTTTTTCCCTGTCGAGGGTACCAATCGGTTACCATCCTTGACCATTTTTCTTCTTTTTCTCTCATCATGTGTCCTGACCAACGCCATTTTAATTTCCTTACTGTTGTAGTAATATTTTTAAATTTTGTTTTTTCTTTATTATATTGTAGCGTTATTTTGTCTTTGAGCCTTACTCCTAGAACACTTCTCTCAATAGAATTTTGACAAACATTTAATTTATTTAGTTGTTTATTTGTTAATGCCCATGATTGACACGCATATGATAAGCAGGGTAGTATACATATATTGAATACTTTTCTCTTGTGCTTCATTGTAATGTCTTTATTTTTCATAACTTCCCTTAGCGACCAGTATCTCTTCCAGGTGTTGGTTACTCTTCTTTTTATTTCTTGACCAGTACAGTCTGTTGTAGCTATTAGATGTCCTAAATATATATATTCGTCCACATATGCGATAGTTTCATTATTGACTGTTATATTGTGTTTTGTGGAGTTCGTTAAGATTTTAGTTTTGTTGGTGTTCATGGTGAGGCCAACCTTACCACTTTCAATGGCGAGTTCTTGAAGCATCTTTCCGAGTATTCGAGGGCATTCTGAGAACACGACAATATCGTCTGCGAACCTTAAATGGCTTAGGTTCACGCCATTAATATTTAGTCCTCGGTCTTCCCACGCTAAGTTTCTGAATACCATTTCTAGAACAGCATTGAAGAGTTTTGGTGATATCGGGTCTCCCTGTCTCACACCCCTCATGATTGGGAACTCTGGACCTGTATTTTCTATTTTAATTACAGATTTGCAATTCGAATATAGTTTTTGTAAGATTCTAATATATTTATTTTCAACTCCTTGTGATTTCAAGGCGGTCCATATCGCTTCGTGTTCTAAAGAGTCGAAGGCCTTATTGTAGTCTATAAATCCGATGTAGTAAGTCTGATTGTATTCGTTATATTTTTGGACAATTTGTTTTACTACATGGATATGGTCTATCGTTGAGAACTTGCTCCTAAAGCCTGCTTGTTCCTTTGGTTGATGCGCGTCTAAAGTGATGCTAATTCTTTTCAATATAACTTTTGAGAATACTTTATAAATGTTAGACATTAGGCTAATAGGTCTATAGTTTCCTATATCTGTTTTACTTCCTTTTTTGTATATTAAGGTGATGGTGGATTTGGTCCAATCTTTAGGTATGATTTCTTCTTTCAATATATCATTAAAAAGTTTAGTTAAAATCGGTGTAACAACTTTAGTCCCTATCTTTAACATTTCATTTGATATGTTGTCAGGTCCTGTTGCTTTTCCATTTTTCTGAGTTGCTACTGCATTTTCTACTTCAGATATAATTATTGTTGGGATTACCTCTTCAGTCGGTTCGGAGGGGTCAAGTGTCTCGAGAGGCTTATTTTTGTCAGAGCTGTATAGATTTCGGTAAAACTCTGTAGCTGTTTCTAAAATATCTTTCCTTTTTCCTAAACTGAGCCCATTTCGTTTGTTTAATTTCGTCATCCAATTATTTTTATTTTCGAGATTTTTGAATGCTTTATTAATTCCTCCCGTTTTTTCAATATATGTTGTTATTGTCCTATCTCGATTTGTTTTAATGTCTTTGCGTATTTGTGTATTTATTGTTTTGCTTATATTCTTTATTTCTACTCTGTATTTTTTTTTATTCGAGAGCATTGTTCTTCGTTTTTCAATAAGCTCGTGAGTTTCGGGAGATAGAACAGAACCTCTTCCATTTTCTTTTTTGACTATGAGTTTTTTAAAGGTTTTTATAATTTTCTCATATTGTTCTTCTATGTTGTCTTTCCTTTTTATGATTTCTTCGAGTTTTTCGGCTATGATATTTATGTCGCCTTCCTTAACGAAAGCTGTATGATGAGACTCCCTATTAAAGTTTTTCCGTGTTTGCTTAGCTTGAACCAATTTTAGAGCCATCCTTACCATTCTATGGTCTGTGTTAAAGTTAAAATTATTAATAATGTTTACGTTCTTTACAATTTTAATTTTGTTGCATAGAATATAGTCAATTTCGTTTTTGTTTTTTCCGTCGGGTGAAATCCACGTCCATTTCTTTGCGGGTTTTCTTTTGAAAAAGCTGTTTATAATACTAAGTCTATGCTCCCATGCAAAATTAATCAGCTTATTTCCGTTAGTGCTCCTTTTTCCTACTCCGAACTTGCCAATTATGGTTTCTTCTCCTCCTGCAGCTATACCAATCCTTGCATTAAAATCGCCCATTATTATCAAATTTTTATGGCATGTCTGTATAGCTGAGTGTAGATTCTCGTAGAAATCTTCAGATCTTTTTATATCTTCTGTTTTTTTTGCTTCAGTAGGCGCGTAGACTTGCACGATGGACCATAATTCTTCTTTCTTATTGTTAGTTGGAAGTTTAATATTCAGAATAGCTATCCTATCGGATACTCCTATAAATTGTTCAATTTTCGATCGTAAGTACTTTTTTACGAGGAAGCCCACTCCAAACATACCACATCTTTCCCCTTTGTAACAAAATATATACTTTTGGTGCTCTTCTATACCTTCGCCTATTCTTCTCACTTCACTCATTCCCAAGATGTCATATTTTATGTTGTTCAAAGCCAATTCTAACTCTAATAATTTATCTTGATATTTAAGGGACCTAACATTTAATGTAGCAATATAAATAGCTTCTTGGGGTTTAAATTCATTCTTTAGAGGGTATTGGTCTCTTTCTCCCACGGCGACCACCCGGCTTGGGAGAGTATTTGCGCTAAGTTTGGCTAAATGTGTAGTTTGCATATAGTCATAATTTGTCCAGTTGCCGGTTCTTAAATGCTAATTAATATTTTGTAGCGATTGTGGAAAAGAATTAGATCTTGCCCTAAGTACATCGAAGGCATTTAGTTTTGAAAGTTTTCGAGAACTTGTATCTTCTCTATCGGAACTGGTTCTTGCCTTAGGTGTTGAGAGCTTACGTTTTCTTTTTTCGGTATTTTTGTTGTTGTTCCCTATTACAAGCTTGTCATATTTTATATAACAGAAGTTGCCTTTCTTTCTCTCTTCCTCAAGCTGGGGTTGCAGAGAGCGTCTCTTTTCAAGAATTGCCTTAGGGAAATCTTCTGTTATATAAATATCAGATTTCATTTTCTTTTTATTTTTAAGTATTTCTTGTTTCTTCCATAAGTTAATTAATGATACTATTACCGGCCTTGGTTTCCCTTTGATATTGTCTTTAGTTCCAATCCGATGAATGTTGTTTATATTCTGTTTATTTATCTCAATGTCTATTGTTTGAATTTCACTTATAAATTTCTGCACTAATGCTTCCTTAGATGTTTCGTTCTCGGGTAAACCAAAAACTATGATGTTATTCTTCTTCTTCTCCAATTCTAAATAATTAATTTTTTCTTTTAGTAAAACCATCTCTTCTTTTAACTTTTTATTTTCTTCAATCAGGGGTTGTAGTTTTTCTTCCATTTTTATTGAAAAGTTTTCGTTTATTTCCTTCGTTTGTTCTTTAATTTGAATTGCCATCTCATGTTTAATAGATTTTAACAAACTTGCGAAATCCTTATCCATTTTTATACTATATCATGAAATGGAACGTTTTTAGTATAATCGATTTTTGGTAGAAATATTTTCGAGTGCTGGCAACTCTAATAGCCTTTTTTTGACATGTGTCAGCGTCACATCTAATGTTTGTTTTGCATCACACGTCAATTCTCAACAACAAATAATTCAAAGATACCTTCCAGAGTGAAATAATTAGCAAATACAATATTTACGTCTTCAGCTTCCTTCGATATTCTTATCTTGAAAAACAGTGACTTATAGTTTAATATAAACGCCCGTTAGTCCCCCACATGGCGCACTGCACATAACTTTGTTTGAAGCACTATTTCTCAATAATTAAGACTAGTTTATAAGAGGGATTGGAGGCACTACTTGATCGTTTGACAGCAACTTGACAACTGACGGTTATTCTAGAAGGTTCCATCAAATCCAGGTTCAGGGAAAATGACTATAATTATGCCTTCAGCACCTCACTCATCAGATAAAACGCAGAATACTTCTTTATGCCTGTCTTCTGTTAGTTGGTGGTATTTCACCGGTTCATCCGACCCATTCGTGTGACAGATGTTCTTCGGGCTGTACCATTCTTAAATTGTTAGTAATGGTAACAAAAAAATATTCCTTTGGCGAACTCGTTATACAATCTGTGATCTCCTACTGAACGGGACCATGAACATTTCTACTTACTTCAGGTACCGTGTTCTGAGTATACAGGTTGAGTCCTGTTCGCACAATTTTGATCAAGTCTATATTAAAATGCAGTATCTTAGAGTAATATATGGTAACTTGCTATGTTAATTTAATCACAAGTTTGAATTGAAATGAAATCATTGATTTATTATAACATAAATGGCGTATCAATAACGGTACCGTACGAAATAAATCACAACTTGGATCGTTGTTATTTCGCCGGCGCCCACGATAACAAATTAAATGTAACTACAAAATGGTTGTCAGCGTCTGATTATGTTCACGCCTCGCGTCACATTCGGTACGCTGACGGCCGCGTGGGCGCGCTCTAACGAACTGCATTAATTGTTGTGCACAGATCTAGTTATCCCGATTGTGGCCTGCTAATGCATAAGCTATGATTGTCTCTCAGAGGATATACATATTTACATTTTTAATGCTACTACAAAAGTTGCACGAGTAAACAAAGGTGAATTGCATATAGTTGACGGTTTTATCAGCATCTACACTGACATGTTTACTTCATACTTCCATTACCATAACAGTGGTAGAGCCCGCAACATCTGTTACACTGGGCTGGCTCGATCGGTTAAATACCACGACCTCGCAGAAAACAGGCGTGATTAGAACTATGCGTTTCGTCTGATGAGTGAGGTGCCGGAGGCGTAATTTCAGTACTCTTCCCCTTCCCACCCTTTCCTCATAGGGATAGGATGGGAACGGGTTAAGGATTGGACGTCCCCATCCAAGAGGTAGACGGGGAAATGGAAATATCCTTGTCTATGCTCTCGTCTGTCCATTAAAGGTAGGCAACGCATCTGCAACACATTTGCTTGTTGCGGATGTCTATGGGTAAAGGTCACTTAAAATCAGGTGATCCGCTAGCTCGTTTGCCACGTTCCATAAAAAATCTAGTGTTTCCTTTTTGCTCGGAGTTCAAACGTGTTAAGAACACTCTCAGTATGTATGTGATAATTTTCATGGTATAACGCGAATAGCTCTTGTGATTAATTCTAGGGTACTAACCAGGCAAGTAATAATAGAGAAACTCGATACTTATAAACCATAAACAAAAGTAGAAGTTACGTTCGAATTGTCTTTACGAGGCTTAGTCTTTGCCATAACAAAGGTGGTAAATCTCTAAGATAATTGGCCGGCCGGGTCGGTGAAAACCTGTATATTTCAGAGTAAATTAATAGTGGAACCGATACTTAAACGTGTAATCGATACAGATCTAATTTCATGCAGAGGTCTCAAGGCTAGCCTGACTCACTGCTTTCGTTCGCAGACCACTTTTCAAGCTCATGTATTATCCTAAATGGCTGTCGCAATTTATATTCATGATTGCGATTCGGTGTTGACTTATAATTATAGTGTATTGTAATTAACATACGAGCTTGATGTAACAGTAGCAGTAATTACGTACGTGTAGCTTTTTATTTGAAGCAAATGAACGGGTGATTTGTCCATCGTTAAACAATTACTGCTACCCATCCATAGCTGCATTAGCAAGAAGAATTAAAGATTTATTTACAGCAAACGAGCAAACTGATGCATCGCGGTTATATGACCACTATTCGTTCCGTCAATATCAGTGACTGGAATAAGGAACAAGTTAATTTTTAAAATGCCTACTATGTATTATTTTAATGGTTTACGTCCAATACATGGATTTTGCGCTAATATCGTGTTACCTATAATACTCCCGGGAAGAATATGACTCTAATACCTTTAAATCGGCCAGGCTAGTCGGGACAAAGAAAAGGAAACTAATAGGCGATAGGAACTTCCGGAAATCTTGGAACGAAACGCTGAAGATAATTTATAATTCACGTTGGTTTTCTGTGACGCCATGGTACTAGCTATGCAAAGTCGTTATGGTTTTTGAAAACAGGCGGGCCCGAAAGCCATGACTACTTTTTAAGCTAAATAACACATTTCGCTGTACATTAACTTTATGGGGAAGAGAAAATATAACATATTGTAATAGTATAAGCTATGAATTATTGAAATCGACGGCATGACTAACATGATTCAGAACAAATGTTATTTGGCGAACCATTATCGAGCTTAGTGATGTTCTTGTATCGACATCGATAAAGTTTTAATTAAAAACAATAAATATGTAACCATATTAATTCTTTTATCCGAATTTCCGAATTTTAAACTCATTTTCTCCTCTTTCTTTCCTTTTCTTTCAAGTCGCTTTATATTTTTCACCTACAACGTTAAATATAACATGGGATGAGTTTAACCATTCACACCAAGGACCTGATGCAAATACTCGCTATGTGTTTTGTTAGGGAATCCAAACTGAATCCTCAATATACTGTTAGGTACCCTCATAATTCGACAGCTATGTGTGGCAAGACATGTCACGACAATGGAGGATAGCAGAGTCCCTTTGTGTTTGTTGGAGCGTAAGCCAGATTGTCGTCGATTCCGGGATAAACCAAAGTTAAGATCGATGAATATCATCGAATGAGACCTTAAAAATATTGGCGTCAAGGGCTGGAAATAAAAATTACAAAGAAGACAAACGTAGAGAATTTTGCCTAGCTGTGGCTGTAGACTCAGACGAGGGGTCCTCGTGCGTTCATAAGATTACAAAATGTAGAAATAAAATGTAAGCAAAAAAAACCCTCAAGAGAATTTCTGTACAAAATCAAGTCTGTCTGTCTATATCGATAGAAAATCGCGTCACTGCTGAGATTGCGGCATCGAAGATCTGCGCTCCAAGTTTCAATACTGATGGTGTTTCTATGTAATCTATACTATTTACTTGGATTTTGAATCTACAAAAGCCCCTTCATATAGGATTTGAATAAGGGGCACTGCAAACTAGCGACTGTGGGAAATAAAGAAAGTCTTAATTGAAATGACATTTCCATTACTCATATATACATTATTAGTAGTTAAGTCGTATGGATCTACCGATATTTGCAACTACTTTCTAGAAGTAGGTGCATATAGACTATGCTTACTAAATTGTACTATGTTTAAGGCATGTTGTGGTCGCCTATAAGTAATTGTGCATTGTCAACCATGTATCCTTTGTTGTTGTATCTTTGCTCTAAGTTAATGTACAATTGTTGACGAGCCATTTTGGTATCCTGTTTATTTAGGAAAGTTTCTTTTGCCGTATAACAATCATAGCAGGAGACATTTTATCTCCAGATTAAATGACATAAAGTTACTCTTGTAGTTATTTTATTAAATATTTTTATTGTATATAATTTGTAGCCATAATACCTCTGACTATGAATACTCTAACAATTGCTAACTTAGAGGTTAGTTTTAAAGCTATAACATCCAATTAATTACTTTGTATTGCTTTGTAATGTATGTAAGGAAGAAATACGAAAGAATGGGTTTAACTTCTTATTAATGCACCCTTTATTCTGGAACTAACGATATGTTTAAGTCTATATTATCTGCTTTCGTGCGGGAGTTCTTAAGGAGGCGTGTCACTGAGGATTTAAATAAGCTCTCCGCAGCGAAGGCTCGAATCCGATATAAACAAGAAGTTATTGCTAGTGCCTCATTACTTGTATTTGTTACCAGCTTTAAGTACTGTTCATTGTAAGACAACGTCATAAGTAAAGAAAGCAATTGAATAAATATGGAAATATTAATATAATTCTTGAAGAATAAGAAATGATGTGACCCGTAGAATCAAGGTAGCCAACATTGCCCGAAAAAATGCAAGACTTAAGAACCGATGGGATTGAAAGGTCCTATGGTGGCCACGTATAGGTCGAAGCAGTTTAGGCCTCCCAAGAGATGGATCGATAACTTAGTTAAGGTTGCGGGTGTCCATTGGATGCGGCATCCGAGCGATCTTTGTCTCTGGGGGAACACCTACGTCCAGTAATGGACTAAATCAGCTGAAACATCAACTAACTACAATCAATTTTGAGTTTTTGCCTTTAAACTGAACAAATTATAGATGCAAGGTCGATGTTGCGTCAAAATTATTATAAGTTCACGCGTAACGTGCATTGACACTTTAGAAAAATGATCTGTCAAATGCGAAAGATAAATCTCACGCCGTAGTTAGATGCACTCTAAAATTGTTTCGATTTATCAACCCTTGCCACTGGCGCGTGACGGCGTCGCCGGAGTGTCGCGCACACAAGCGACTGCGAGGCTTTAAGAAATACGTTGTTTTATGTGGATTTGCCTTAAAGATTTGGTGAAATCATTCAAATGATAAGTTTACACGTGCCTTGCGTTCTTTTATACGCCTCATTTGCTACCAAAAACACAATATTTTACGAATTGTCAAGAATTGGCGTATTTTCATTCTCAAGGATTCTGTCGGGAGTAGTAGTCAACCATGCTAAGAACACGTTACAGGGGAAAGAATCGATCTTGGCACAATTCTGATCGAAATACAAATTATCATATGCTAAAATTTTTATAATATATTAATTCTTTTAAAAATCCTCTGCTTAAAAGCATACGCGTAGATGTATAGAGATTTTATTATATATTATATTATTTAATTTACATTTCTGTACTCGCCTGTACATTATAGCCGTACTCGCCTTGGACAGCAGCGGGCGTTTCTAAAAAATATTATAAACGATATTTGAACGACAAATTCTGATCGCGTCAGTAACTCTTGCTAGACACCGGAAGCGTCAGATTGTTTATTCGCTTGTCTATCGTCTCTTTTACTGTACGCAGACATCTTTGCTGAAAATGCATATAAAAATTACATAATATAAAAATTAGAACACTTGCATATTTCCTCATCTCTGTTCCTAGTAGACGAAACACCAATTCTATGGTCGGTCAATTATTTATAGTACGATTGAACAAGATGTTGATGTATATTAACAGTGGTAGAGCCCACAACAAAAACATCCGGTACCGGACCGGACCTGTAGAATACTACACACAAGAGAGAGGCGGTTTGCGGTCAGTCTGAAAAATGACTCTGGCTTGTTGCGTATGCTTATAGGTTGCGGTCACTTAAAGTAGTGTGAACTGTGCTTTTTCGCGGCCATCTTCCATAAAATGGCTACAGAGAAGGCGTTAGAAAATCACAATTGTTACATGTGATGGGTGGACACAGCTATTTCTGAACAAATCACTATACACACCTACAAAATATAATGAGCCTTGATATTATACACATATAGGCGCACAAGGAAAACATCGTGAGGAAACCGGCATGTTCTTAGAACCACCAAATTCGAAGACATGTGACATCCACCAACCCGCACCGGGCCAGCGTGGTGGAATACGGGCCCTTCCCTCTCTCGGAGAGGCCTGTGTCCCTGCAGTGGAGAACATTCCAAAAAAAGCCCATTTGTTTTTTTAGGCGCATTAACTTTTTATAGTGAAAACCTAAACGGCCAAAGAGATCTTCGTACATTTAATGATTTAAAGTGTCATTGTTAGACAACTTAATAAGTTAGATAGCCCGGACTCCACTTAGATCCGGTGAAGCTCAATGGGAGTCTGTAGGGCGTCCGTGCGAGACGAATCGGCCACAATGGGCGCGCCGAGTGATCCCGTGATCTACGTGACGCCTCATCATCCTAATGGCTTCTGCGGGGTGACTCTATTTACTTTACGCACGTGCTCGCGCGAATAATCCGCACCTAAAATACATTTATCGAGTCGATTTATCTCGATAAAAGGACCCATTGGGTATTGTTATCAATGTCATGTAAAAAGGATAAAAGTTGATAAAACTTTAATATTGTATTTCAAAATACAGCAAAAAGGGCGGTCGTTTTTACATTCCGTACAACCGTTTATTTTACTTTTGCGATAGCGCACACCTATGAAGTTTTTAAATTACTTGTGTAATGTTCTGCAACATAAATTAAAAGTTTTGCACAGTAAAACTCCCCCCTCCTTCTTTTGGAAAGGAGGCCTGTGTCCCTACAGTGGGGAAACATGCTAAAATAGGCTGATTTATACTGTATTTATACTAGGGACTCGCCCCGGCTTCGCACGGGTATATGCTGATACTAAATATACTACAGACTGTCTTTATATACAAAAGTTCAGTCAGCGTTTACAATGCAAGCGCAAAAAAAATGTGCTTACATAACATTAGAAACCTCTTCAATTATCAGTGTTTTTTACTACGCATGTATTTTACATACAAACATTCCTCTTGGATCACTTTATCTATTACAAAAAACCGTATCAAAATCCGGTGCGTAGTTTTAAATACCTGAGCATACATAGAGACAGACAGCTGGACGACTATATTTTATATATAGTGATTATTAAAGAAAAACTAAGCTAAATAAAATGTGAATTTGTTAAATCAATTAATAGTTATTTAAGCCTGTGATTTCTATAAAACGATAGAAAACAGGTGAGCAGAAGTGGAAAAAACCGATTAATTTCAAAAATGTAACACATTATTACTTCAAGTTCATCACGGGATAGCTTTGGACCTTAGAAATTATAAGACGAGGTATTGTTGATACTGTGTCGACTATTGCCCGTTACGTGGTGTTTTTTTTCTAAACAATGATTAGAAAAATAATTTCTTGTATTAGCAATAAGGCACGTAATTGTTGATTTAGTACTTTCTTACTACCGCACAAGTATAACCAAATCAAAGTGGTGGCATATCATAGTGTTTGTCCAAGCACTTGAGTCAAAGTGTGCCATTAACAGATACAATTAATCTGCCTAATGAATGTTTGTACGGATGTGACCACTCCATTTGCCCAAACAGCTGGTCAAGCTCCCAATATTTGCTGTACACTCGATATCTAATGAAGGTACATTGTGTGGGACCGATGTGTTGATTATCCTTCGAATCTGTTTCGTGCATTAGTCAAGTTGTGTTTCTAACACGATTAGTTAAGTAGTACGAGGAAATGCTATGTTCATAAAGGAAATAAAAACAATAAAACTACAGAAAATTCTAAATCGAAACAACATATGAAGTTGTCGATCAAAAGGTAAGATTAAAAGGATAAAGAATTATTGCTTTCCCACCAAAAAGTCACGCACAAATACACAATTCCACACACCAGCGCACGTCCTGCTCGCACAAAATAAATTCCCAGCAATGAAATTTTATTTAGAGTCATATTTAAAATATATAAAACATTTTCGGTTGTAACAATTGGTTCAGCCAGTCTATCCATCTCATTTAGAACCTAAGAACCTAGCTGACGACCTGACCACGATAGGTTTTTCTTTGTATCTGAAATTTTTCCATGTTGGTTCAGTTTCAGTAGTTATGTTATCTGTTGCCAGTGATATTTCCAAACCAAAACGAATTAGGTTCCAGCAAGAAAAGAGCGTATACCTTCCTTAAACACCCGCAGCGCATAGACAATTCCTCTGGTATTGGCCCTCAGTTGCTCATTTGTTTCTCCTACAAGGCTACATGTTTTGCGATGTAAAATAGAGTAATTATTTGACGCTCCATGTAATTAGTGACTAGTTTAGTCGTACCGAAATGTATAGTATTGTTAGTTATGGTGCACTCTGTGTACGCAGCTCTGCGAAATATCAGGGTCTATTAACGTAAACGTTATTATAATTACGTATTGCATAGATAAATAAGTCGCAGCAGCTTGTTTGTGGTATACAGCAGCTGTCATTAGCTAAATTATCTATTCTGTAGGATATACGATAAATTGAATTAATATAATTAATTTCGATGGAACCAGTATCCAATTATTTTTCTAGTTTTGTTTTGTATTTGGCATCTTTGTAAAGTATTCAGCTTCCTTACCGTCTGATTGTTTCGTAGAACATTAAAAGGATTATAATATGGTCCTTCCAATAGCTCCATTGATTTTAGATAGGAAGAAGACTTCATCTACTTTTGGACTCTCTTTCAACTTATATTCATCAGCTTTTAACGTTGGTCAGCTAAAATTATTGACGCTGAACTTTAAGTTTAATAAGTGTTATATGAAAAATATATTAGAATCTCTAACTGCATGCCATTTATACTAAGAACCACCAAGAAAAAAAATATAATCAGTATTACAATGAGTTGCAAACAATCCGTTAGAAATGTAATGTTAGCGAAGTCAATCATTTGCTTATCATTGGCGAGCGCACGTACGCCTCGCTCACGGATCACAATAACTTGTCAATAACCTGCCGGCATGAGCGGCAATCACTCAGGCCAGCTATCGACTGCTGTCAGGTCACTCCGCGCTGTTTGGTTTGCTCTTATCGCAGCGGCCCGTGCAAACACAGGCGGTGGCAGCCGCTACGCACCGGCTACATCCTCTAATTGTTGTCGAGTTTTAAGTGGTGTACATTGTGCAAGCTTCCTCTTGAGATGCGGATTTACATTTTACTTAAAAAAGTTCTTCGCTCTTTTAATCCTATAGGTAAGGGTTGACAAAGTCAGAGCAGTTTAGTTCTCACCGCCACAAAACTGAACAGACGGAAAAGGAAGGAAGTTTAGGGCCCACGTATCGCACTCAGGTCTCAACACATGGATATAATTAATGTTCATATTACCCCGTGAGACAGCTACTTTCACAATCGCATCGGTTTTATCTTCTCGTTCAAGTAAAGTCGCTTAATCCGGGTACAAGTTATACACTGCGTTCAGAACTACTAAAGGACTGGCAGCAGCATAAAGCAGTTTTTTTGTAATTGACTCATCACTGTTTGCCTGAGAGGCATCTGCTGCCTCACTGGGTTCTAGGCGGCAGGGCCCAAAAGGCGCCTAGCCTAGACCTTCAAAGAGGGCCTTAGATCGAGGGCTTCCTCAGTTAATCGTGGTAACAGAAAAGCAATATCATCAACTTTCCTGGAGCATTAGTTCGCTCTTTGTCGATGTAATATTTATTTCACGAATCATAAGCTATACACCTTCATCAGATGTTCGATGAAGAGTACATTTTAAATAAACAAAGGAACATTTTGTAAACAACGGGTGTCTTCAAATTACATTGATGTAGCGACCCGGGGTAACCGAGCTCTTTTCTTTCATCCGCCTTAATGAGGCAAAGCCATTGTTGTCCAGGTACGACGTGGCTCTTGATGTATTGAACTGGGCTGACTTAGTACCAACTAGTTATCCGTTACTTGACAGTATAATGTAAATCTGAAGAGTGAAAAATTATTATCGGGAGTTTTGTTAAAACCTCTCAAAATTAAATTACGTTCCCAAGTAAGTAAGTATGTTACGGAAATTAACATTTTCATCGCCACTGAAATGTTACATCTAAATCAATATGAGTATTTTTATAAAATAATTGAAGCAACAAATTTTATGATGACTCCGTACGCCTTGAGGTATCTATTTGCTAATAATCTTACTCCATGCGAGTGTGATCTTAGGACACTTTACATAAAGCACAATAAACCTCGTTACTAGCACCATGAACACGATCGGAGATATTCGTAAGTACCTGTATCGCATGCTCCGGGCGCCCATATCTCCCGATCAGCACCAAATGAAGACGCACCGCCGGCAGTAGATATATAATGACCCTATCGCCTACCAGACGGTGTTATTTCATATTAGACGTTATCCTGGACGAACATTACGCAGACAAACGACTTTCATTACTGCACGCTTTAACTGGGCCACTATTATATCTCGAGTCTGCGCTGTCTGCCGGATTTATTGTGATTTCGGTGGGTGTTTTGGTGACATCTATTCTAAGGGAAATTGGAACTGTTGATATGTAAAAGAAGAACGTGGTATCTTTAAGAGAAGAGTGAATAGGCTGTTTCTAAATTAGTGCGTACTATCTTTAGACCACATCACCACTTAACATTAGGTGGGATTGTTGTCAAGCGCTAGTTTGTACATTATAAAAAAACTGTTGTTACGTAGACATTAAATTTTCTAAATTCATACCCTAAAGGTCTAAAGTTGGGGATGAAAGTTTTTATGAAGACATAATAAGTTGACCTCATATCTTATATTAAATAGGGTTCAGTTTATGCAGGATTTTGAAGGGCTTTTACTGACGTGTTAACAACATGTTTCTACAGCTCAGTCCTTTGCTTTATAATTTTGAACTATCAAATAAGAATATAAACAATTTCCTTTACAAAAGAAATTACATGGTATGTCCACTAAAGTGTCATTAGGGGCGTCGTTGAAGTAAAATCACCAAATACCCCGACGCACTGCACAGAGCAAGAGGCCGCACAAAGCCCCGCGATGCACTCGCCGCAAATTGAGTTACAAAACGATTCTTTCCCCGGCCGCTCGAGTGCGCCTCTCAAACTTACACAAAGAGAAGGTTTTTTTTGTTGTTGAAGCAACGAAATAATGGTTCCATTCGCGTCGGTCAAAGACTCGGCCACGTTATGTATCTTCTGGCAAATTCAAGTACAATTTAAACCTCGCCGTCTCGTGCTACCAGATGCGATATTATCTTATTTTCCAAAGGTTTCTTTCCCTTTTGTTTACGAACACATACATAGATTTCTCCCACTATATTTAGTTAGTAATATTTATAATAGACGCTTGAACCAATTATGAAAATTCCTTAGTAATATAATAATATTTCAGAAGTAAATTAAATTTTTCCAAACCTTACCACTTAAGAGAGGTTAAACATTGCATTTGTTTCGAGTATTTCTGCAACATGATTTAGACCAACAGGTGACTCGGAAACGAGTATAATCGTGTGTCATCGACAATGAGATTTGAATCTTCCAATCACAAATAGCTACATGCACTCATTTTGTGTTTCTTTTCAAATCATAACCAATCATTAATATGCTTCTTACATTAAACATGTCGCACATTAGAATTGCGTATGTATTTGTGTCCTGGCAACATTTTAAAGCTGAATTAAAAGATCGCTACTGTTTATAATTTTTTTTTTGTAAACGAAACTATTTTGAACACAGATAAAAAAATAAATATGAAAAATAGTGAGCTGTGAAAGTTTGAGAAGCGTAGCCTGTCAGCGGCAGCAGGTGATGTCAGCTCATGTTCGTTACGCCGGTTCATTAGGACGCCTCTAGGGCGAGGGCGGCGGCTCGGTGCTCCTCCGCTCCCATTGTATTATCGCCGCCGCTACAGAATTTTATAGAAAAAAATCTCGTTTCAAATCTGACACTTTGAGGGAAATCTTTTGAAGATTATAAAAAAAAACATAACTGATTTTCGGTTGGAGTTTTTAATTAAAGTGGGAGATTTGTATGCCGTGAGTTATTTCGATATTCCAGAGAAATATGACCTATTGATTTTGTCCTTATAAAAACATGCTTGGATTTCCAAACATTGCAATAATATTAAGGCATTCCTAGCCAATTCACTCCGCAAGCGAATATTGAGAAAGCGTTACGTTACGTTACTCGTAATGACCGCTTCAGGATTAGTTCTTTGTTTTTTTTTTTATTGGATAAATCGTCTACAAGACGGCTGCAGTTCCTTGTATTGACTCGTAACAATATATCTGTACTAAGTATAAACTTCAGCGTCGTCGTTACAAAAGATCGTTCGTAACACAGAAGTCGAGATTTAAGTGAAGTCTAGAGCGTTTTCATTACCTATCTTGGCGGCGAAAATGAACCCGCGAATCGATTCGAATTTGAAACAAGAGCTATATATCTCGAAAGTTGAAATAGAGCCTGCCTCCGAGGACTCCTAAGGCTATTCCACACTATAAACTTACAATTATAAGTTTCAAACTAGTTTTTTTTGTAAGTTGTAGTTATACCCGGAGGCACAATTTTAGTACTTTTCCATTGATTTCTCTTCCAATCCTTATTAGGAAAGGATGGGAAGAGAAATCAATTGGAAGAGGTGGGATGGATAGGAAAACAAAACATCATTTTTCCTGTTTATCAACGCTAGGCCTCTGTCCATTAGGTAGGTAACGCATTCACGACTCATTTGCTTGTTACGGATGTCGATGGGTAGCACTCACTTAACATCAGGTTACCCGCTTGTTCATTTGGCACCATAATACTTTAGGACTCATTGAAAGATACAGAAATAGGACATATACTTCCTAAGATGTTAATCACAAGACCACGCTGTACGACTCAAATTTATTTTGATTTCATTTTAGGTAACAGGATTAAGGGTCTCCAATAAGACTAAACGGCCAAGATGTTAACATGTATTCAACTGTTATATTAGTCTAGTGTGAAAAAAATAATGTTTAGGCATCAAAAATGTAGTCTATTTGTTTGATCTAAGTGAAAGTTAAAAGCAAATTTATATCAAAAGTTATTTTATAAGTCGCGAATTGGCAATTATGAAGCACTCGGTGTGTACTCAACTTAAGTTCCCTCAATAAACTTACTAGTTCAACTTTAAAGAGTTTCATTCAGTAACGTTTGGCGTCAAATTGGTCTCGAGTAACCAACTGATAGTTTAGTTATCTTTTCAGGTCAACTTGAGAGAAAACCGTCTGTTACTGGGATTTATATATATTTCTAAGCACTATTACAATAATATTTATTTTATAAATTTTGTATTATTGGTAAATATATTTATTTATTACAAATCACTTAAACACGTAACTAGTAAGCTAATGTATGCATCAGGCCCTTAGCTCAGAGACAGGACTAAGGTAAATACCCCTGCATATCCTGGTACACCACTCACGCCTCTTCTACATACAAACTTTTCGGTTATGGGTACTCGTAAAACCGCGATTCTTTAGACGTTACCAATCTGTCAGTATAAGTTCGCCAAGGAGGATACTCACAATTCCACTCACTTTCGCAACATAAATTTCTCTTGTCAATTTTTCATCCATCCTTCCAACATGCTTGAACCGTTGCAAAATATCTTACTCGATTTTAGTCACAACATCCTCTTTTAAGCCGCACTTTTTCCTTTCCAAGCTATTTCCATTCCTATCATGGTTCACCTAGCTTCCTTCTCAAAGACGCAACCCTAATAATAACACATAATTAGTAACTGTTCTGTTTGCTAACCTGCGGCTCTTAATGTGTATTTATATGCAAACACAAGAAGCTGTGATTGTAAATAATATTATTATATTTAGTTACCCTTGTGGCTTACAGCAACGCCTACTTGTTCATATATATGTCGGAGACTGGACGCGAAAGGGTTGTCTTGCACTGGGTGTTCTCAGTCGAGCAGGCCGATATTACTGGATTACTGTACTCTGTACAACGAACCATAGGACAGTTCCTAGACGAGTCGTTCGCCAAGCGATTTAACAGCAGGTATGGGTCAACGCCAACTCTATTCTAGTCCCAGACTCTGTCGAAGCGTTTATAACGCTTCCGTCTCGTTGTCAAACTAACAGCCGCCGCCCACATTGATCGTCAAATCGATGTCCGTGCTATTGACATCCACTGTTCATGGTGACATCCACTACACTTCGCGCCATTGACACCTACTCTTCGTACTATAGGCATCTTTGATTTATACTACACTAGCGGCCCGCCCCGGCTTCGCATAGGTATACAGCAAAAATTTCAAAAATTATAAATAAAGATATTCTATCGCCTATGTTCATTCGAGATAATATATAATTCTAATGGTGAAATAATTTTTCAAATCGGTCAAGTAGTTTCAGAGCCTATTCAATACAAACAAACAATCAAATCTTTTCTCTTTATAATATAAGATTAGAAGATATCGAACAACATATATACGTATGGCTGTACTGGAGTCCACTGCATGAGGGCACAGGCAGGGGATGACTTAGCAGTCCTAGAAACTAAATAGAATATGTAATGTAATATCACGTGACAAATATAACTTAACATGTCTTCAGGTAAATTTGAAAAAGAGCGCTGAAGACGACGAAAATTTTATGTCTTATCAACCCTTAGCAAGTTTTACGACGTGACGCGAGCAAGGTGGTGGCAATCGGGGCGCAGGCCGGCTCGTAAACAATAAAACTCTAGCCGCATACCGATCAGGAAATACTCGTTACTTATACAATCCCGTTCCAGTTCGTAATCTTTCAAGCCCCCATCCCTGAAACCTCCCGGCGGAATTCCCCGAGTTCCCGGTGACCTTACTTTTTCCCGGGCCCATAAAACTCGAAGGACTACTTTGAATAATTTTGTTAGTCCCACGGTCCATCAGTCCACGCCTATGTAAATCTGGGGATATCGAGTTTAAACGAAGACGATAACTTACACTTTTCTCGGTTCAAAGTGTCAAGAACAAAACGGTGTTGACGCAGACTTGGGTTATTATACACACTAGTTTAGTGCCCGGCATCGCTCAAGAATTTTTATAATGCACGTTAATAATAACACCTAAGTACATATGTTAGTTTTTGAAAATTTATTGTTGTAATGGTGAAATAATATTGGTAGAGCTCGCAACAACAACATCTGATGCACGAATGGCCCGGCTCGACCGGTGAAATACCACGACCTCACAGAAAACAGGCGTGAAGTAGAAGTACTCTGCGTTTCGAGTGATGAGTAAGGTGCCGGAGGAATTTCAGTCCTCTTGCCCTTCCAATCCGTTCTTCATAAGGATAGGATGGGAACGGGAAAAGGATTGGAAGGAAATATCCTTTTTCCTGTGTATCCCTCCTCTGTTCGGTAGTTAAATAGTCATTATAAATAATCTTACATCATTATAATGATTTATTGATTAAGTCTAAAAAATACAACAGAACTATTTTGTTAGTAGATACAATTATAAAGGAGCGTCGTATAACTAAACGTAATTGTTTGTTTTAATGTAAGCGGGATATATTATAAACATTTTGTGTATAAAATACATGCTAAGAAATTATCGTAATCCTACAAAGAACTCCTCCCCTCGACCAAAGCAGCGGGAGCCCATCGATTTCGGCCAACTCAGCGGGGAGCCTCGAGTTTTCTTGAAGTCTCATCAACTACCCTCAAGTAAATTCAGTGGACAATAGTTTATCGGAACGCTATCTGATAGGGCTGTGAACGACCTGAGCTGAATTGATCAAAGCATTCTGAAGTCCTTGAACAAGCGGTCATACTTATGACCACCATTAAAGATAATCAACAATATAGTTTTAATACTGACTTTGCTAATTACATAAGGCATATATTATTTACTTCAGTACATATTGTCAATCCAAAATAATACATGGTATCTCGCACAGGTTGTAGCCTAATATTCTCACTGCATAATGTACACACTATATACGACTACTTATAACAATCAGTCAAGGTTCGGGCCTCAAGAGGTGTTGTCACGACCGTTGACAAGAGTACAAACTGAGTCTCCTTCCTTAGACAAGTGCTTATAAAGACTCTTGCTGTCTAAAGTCAGCTACGCAACTTCACGTTTTAGTACCGTACTCACGCATTTTCGGCAAACCGGAAATGTGAGCGACAACATGCAAAAATTCTTTTAATGATTTCGGTCTTTTTATGTCAAATATTGTCTTAACCTGATATATATGATCCGTTTCTCTGCATAATTCTATTACCATAACCTTTATTTGAACTAAACGACTACTGCAACGGTTAAGCTCGCAAAAACGCCCCAATTCTTTTTCTCGTACCCTAATACGTTATCTGCTTAGCATACATCTATATAACTGAGAATTTAATTCAGAATCTGTAGCGTTTCTGAAACTGAACTACTCGGTAATGAATAAGAACTATTAAACGCACATAAAAATTTCCTAAATCACTTCAATAGGCTACTGGAACAGATAACAAGTCCCACAAATGAATCACTGACGAGCCGAAGACCTCTAATGATTAATCGAGGATCGCCCAAACTCTTACTTTGAATGCGTCCCTTGAGGAAATCGTTAAGCGTCGCGAATTATACAAAGTTGCTTTTGTAATAAATCATTCCGTTGACATGCGTCCAGTTAGTAGTTTCCTTTGTTTTGTACTGATTCGAATTAAGTTTGGTTTTCCATTCCTTTCGTGAAAGACGATCTATGGAGTCCATCTCCAGTCCTCGATACTCTTAATATCTTGGTTTGCGTATATTGTGTTTGTGCCCAGAAGTTTGTTTTTAATAGGAGAAGTGGAAAACGTGCAACCGACGCCTACTAGGTGATCACCGCCGCCTATGAGCATACACAACATCAGGAAATGTAGATTTTATTTATTTATTTATTTCATTTATGCGTTTCCGTTTTATCGTTGATTTGTAGTCAGTGGTATAGGCCCCGACTTCGACAGTTACGGGTTCGAACCCAGGCAGATGCTTTACTTTGTGTAATTTATTTCGTCACCACTGCTCCAAAAATGGTGAAGGAAAACATCTTGAAGAAACCGGCGTGTCTTAGAACCACAAAATTCGAACACATGTGATATGCACTAACTCGCACTGGGTTGGTATGGTGGAGAGAGGGGCCTCGCTCTCTCGGAGAGGAAGCCTGTGTTCCTGCGATGGGGATAAATACTAAAAAAGACTGATTTTTATATATGAGTCAGGGATGACCTAATACATAGTCTAGGTCTGTATACGCAGAACTAACCAGAGACATAAATAGTCAGTTTCTGTACATATATACATTGACGATTGACCTTATTTTGGTCAATATAAAACAACTCCTACTTCTTGCATAACCTAAGAGGAAGAGATAACAATTGATGTTGGTAATAAAACTTTTTAAATATCTTTTATTAGTTACCAAAGACTATAACCGGTTGATTAATGGCCCGCGTCCGCTCTGCCGGGTAATTCCCCGTCATCGTGCCATGTTTGACTCAACTTTTCACTCGAAACTTTCGACGGAATCCGCTGAACCCTAATGAGATTACTAATTATCGATTTGGCTTAGAGCGGCCCTTTAAAAGATTACACTCAACTCAACGTTAAGTAATTAAGTCCAATACTTTGATTCCAATTGTTTTCGGCCCCATTTTGAAGAGGACTTTGTCTTTTGTTAGTTCCTTTTCCTATGAAGCTTTTTCATAAACTCACGAGAGCGGGATTAATTAATTGAAAATTGGAAAATTAATTGTACTTAATTGAAAATTAAATAGAAATTAAAGAATTAAAAAAATATTGTTACTTGTATTTTGATGATTATTTTTTACCGCTATTAGTTTTATATCTAGTTAAGTGCAGGAGACATGCCGTCTAGGATGCTGGGTTCGATTCCCAACGATTTGTATGAATTTTTTGACAAAAAATATAAGTGTATCTAGTTTCTTTTGTCACATTTAGGATCGATCCCTGACACACAACACTAGCTGTGTGGACCGGTTTTTTATATTGCCCTATTGTTTCGGAATAGATATTTATTATTCGGATAATAACATAATATCAGGAGAACCAGTATTCTTATTACCGTTTTTTATTTAATTCCGTGCCTGAAAACACGGATAAAACGATATTTTCTAAAAATGAATTCTAGCTAAACTTATATCCCCTGGAACTCGTTGGTGCCGTTTCCGAGATTCAGCTTATATGTACATATACAAGAATTTCTCGTTTAAAGTGTATTGTATTGTATGTACAGATTCCTGTAATGAAAACTTGTTTTACAATTATAATTCTACCTTGATAACGGTTTACCTTGTGACAAAATGAAAACAAAACAAGACCCAAACATTACGGTGTCCCGAACGGGAGCCAGGATGTACGTGACCACAATTAAATGAGGACGAAGTAAGGAAGTTACGCATTATAGGCCCGCGCAGATCACGCACTCAATATTAAGATTAACTGTAAGTCATAATGTACCAAAATTGCCGTTGACTCGGCGAGACAATTAGACCAATAATATAAATATAATATTAAATAAATATCAACTGTTCTATGTTATACGCTTATTACTAGCGTTACGACCCGTATTCACACGTGGCTCTAATTATGTTAATCCGATCGCTACCAAACTTCACCGGAACACCCGCTAGGCCAATCTTAATGTTTCATGAAAATTTCATCTAATTCTGTTCAGTCGTTGAGGAGCATGTGGGGAACATACAGACTCATCACCTTTTGCATGTACAGATTGATAAATTTAAGCTAAGACAATAGATTGACAGCGATAGTCCAATATTTTAATTTAATAATTCTATGTTGTAAACTACGAGCGTAAAAGAAAAATTAGAAAAGAATAAAAAGGATTTTTTTGATGACAAAAAGCTTTAATCTAATTACCAATCTGTTTTTGTTTAATCTAAGATGCGAATTAGACGGCTTGACGTCGATGTTCAGTCAGTAGTTGAGCGGTACGTGCCAGCCTTTACTTACTCCTAACGCTCCCGAACTTTACCTTCAATTAACATAACTTGTAATTATATTTTACATTTCATTATGTAAATGTATGATGTCTGCTGAACTAGGTTTTGTTACCGTGGGTTCCATTTATTGTTTACTAGTGACCCGCCCCGGCTTCGCTCGGGTACCACTAATTATGTTGATACGATCGCTACCAAACACAGGAACACTCGTTGTGCCAATCTGAACAATCCCTGTAAATTTACAATTTTTATTCAATTTTTTTAAATAGGTCTGTCTTTCATATACTATTTTGTCCATAAAATCCTATGTTACTTCTAGTACCTCCAAGAATACGTGTACAAAGTTTCATGATGATCGGTTGAGTAGTTTTCGCGTGAAAGCGTAACAAACAAACTTACATTCACATTTATGATACCAGTAGGGATACCGAAAACGTTCAAAACATATCGTCATCTCAGTTTTTTCAAACAGAAAGCTAGAGAGAAACCTTGTATCGCGACACGATTTTACGCCAGTGGAAACCCGCATTTAAAATGAACTGTGACGTATAACGGACACGAAATGGTGTCCATTTAATTTGGTAAATAATATTTTATTTATTAAAGAAAAGTTCTTAAACAGAGAAAAAAAGAGCGAAAATTTTAACAGTGGTAGAGCCCGCAACAACAACATCTGTTGCACTGCAGGACCGGCTCGTCCGGTGAAATACCACGACCTCACAGAAGACAGGCGTGAAGTATTCTGCGTTTCGTCTGGTGAGTGAGGTGCCGGAGGCCTTATTGTAGTTCTCTCCCCCTTCCCACCCACTTTTCTTGTAAGAAAAGAATGGGAAGGGTAAGAAAACTTGACGGCGGAGGGATGTATAGGCATTAGAAACAACATTTTCTTTTTGTCCCTTCTGTCCATTAAAGGTGGGTATCTGCAACTCATTAGTTGGTTGCAGATGTCTATGGGCAGCGATCACTTGACATCGGTTGAACCGCTGGCAAACGATGCCACCTAGTACTATAAAAGATGAATGAGTGGTGGGCTTGATTAGAATAATTAGGGACTGTTGAGAAAAAAAGATATGAACTATATGTAACAGAAGATAATTTGTTAAATGTAAAATTCTCTAAATCAAATGATTCTAGAAAGTATAAAATTTTAAAAGGAAAGAGCAGTTTCTATTAAAAGAATATTTGAAGTAGGAAGTTAAGTTTCCGTCGGCTTAGAGTTATTTCATTGGCTTAATTTGATTTATTAATATTATTGTCTTCCGGTGCGCGGGGCGGGCGGGGCGGGCGGGGCGGGCGGCGCCGAGCGGCGCGGCCAGTTCGTAATTCACCGGGCCTGGTGCTCTCGATAGGCGGCTTAGTTTGACGCGTGACATATTTATGGCCTTTCAAAATTCGCTCTAGCGAGTAACCAATTTAAGGTTTATTCGCGCTAGCACAACGCTCGCAACTTTATGAGTGCGCTGCATTTGATGCCCTGTGACTGACCTCTGACTAAATAGTATGCTAATTAAAAAAAAAAAACATTATTCTAAATAATATTAGTTTAGATAACAATATAAACAGTTATCTGCCAGACTATTGCACCAATGCTCCACCGTAAATACTTCAGCATATTTCAGGTCTTGCTTGAAGGGTAGCTAGCACTAAGTAGCGGGAAGTTACCACCTATCGTGGGAAATCTTTTGTCTACCCCTGCTCAAAACCGATGTAAATATTTATAAGATTTCAAACTCATCCTCAATAACTATATGTTAAACTGTAATAGACTCTAAGGCTTACTTGACCTAAAAAGTATTTCCGTTGAACGCCTGAAACGAAATTTATTAACCCGGAAAGTTACACTTCATAGGCTTTTACGGCGACGGATCTCTGCGCAATGGGCGCCGTATCTCCGGCACTCTTTACTCGATTAACTTCTTTAATCGCGGCTTGTTTTTACAAAAGGCTAGGAAAAATTGTCTAAAAATATATAAAAGGCAACGCGAATGTCTTAATGCTTCCTTAATACCGTCCAAAAATAAACAAGTTTATCCTACTGTCTTGTCACTTATCTTAAATTTATTTCATTTATAAAATTAGGAGAGAAACTGCGTTGCCAATGTCCTCTTCCATTTCCCATCCATTTCTAAAAAGTGGAAAGGGGAAGAGGATTTGTTGGGCAGGGGGGAGAGTATAAAAAAAGGACTATATTTTTTGTTTATTCACTCATTTGCTTGTTAAAGTTGCCTCTTGGTAGTGGTAATTTAGTAGCTCATTTGTAATTCTATTAAAATTGCAATTGAGTTTTCAAAATAATTGTCTTATGACTTATGAATTATAGATCCACGTCTCTACAACTATAAATGAGTATAGTTTTTATTTTATTCCACGAGATAGTGAGATAATATCAGCATTATTTCAATTCGTATTGATTATATTTCAACTTAAGCTCATAGTACGATCTATCGGCAAATACTCGTAGAAATCTTTCGATATTATCCGCGCAATAGGTTTAATGTCTTACAAAAGAAGAATGAAACGGGGAGCGGAATGGGGGGAGACTCGGCGAAAGGAGTTCTGTTCAAATATTCGCGACCGTCGGGAAGCGAGTGGATGGCGGCTGTAATTCCCTATGGAGTTAATGCATTCGTTTCATTCCGTCGGATATTGTATTTAACTTTATATACATGTGTAGATTTAGAGTTCCGTTCATAGCGTTGTCATGCGTTTATAATGCGGTATTAAATGGTTCCCTGTGGAAATTTATATCCCCATAATACATAATCAGGTTTGCAGTAGATAATGTGTTTATCAAGTAACTTATGTACAATTTTGTTATATTTGTATCTAATTTAAAGTAAAGATTGGACCCTGCACAGTCTACCTTCTTGTAAGGGTATTTTATAATCAATTGATATTTCTATCTCTTAGGTTTACACGATTAAACTGTAGATAGACCACCTCTCGGGTAAGCGACCAAGTGGTTGGTACTAAACCGAAAAGGTTGTGAACCAACGCAGGAGCGAATACCTATTTTTACCGGTATTGTGAAATCATAACTTTTCTTTAATATTGTCAATCCCTACTAATATTATAAATGTGAATGTAAGTTTGTTTGTTCCGCTTTCACGCGAAAACCACTCAACCGATCATCATGAAACTTTGTACACATATAAGTAACATAGGATATTTTTTATGAAAAAAAAATTGAATATAAAATCGAAGTATGTATGTTTCCTTTAGCCCTATAGACTCGGAAACGGCTGGACCGATTTTGATGAAATTTACAGGGATTGTCCAGATTGGCACATTCCTGTGTTTGGTATCGATCGGATCAACATAATTAATGGTACCCGGGTGAAGCCGGGGCGCGTCACTAGTATTTTATTAAGCTTATTGTTAGAATCATTGCAACTATTAATCTTTGGTATGGTACTATACAAATGTATTTTCTTCACTTGTGAAATTCTAATACTTTGGATGCGAAGGTATTTTTTTGCGAACATTTCAATCAACCTCTTTTTATTCTATTTCTTTAATCTGCCTCCGGCCGGGGATTCCCGTTCTATGTACTTTGTACTTTGTTCTCGGTTAGTTACAAAAAGTTTCCCATTCGAATTTAAATTCATGTATTCAACAGGGAAGTCGCTAATGTCTACTTTTCCGTATCGGAATATATATTTTTTTTGGTAAAAAAAATTTACAAATTTTCTTTGAATATTTGAAAGCATGTAAATCTTCATTTTTGAAATGAAATCTATTTTGAAAGTTGTATTATTTCTAATTAGTTAAACGTCTTTTAAGATTTTAATTACATATCACACAAGGAATTTCTAAATGGGAACGTTTAGAGATTTCCTTTTGGACAGAGTCTAATCTAAGTAGATTGGCTTGTAAGAGTCTATCATTAAGGATTGCTTAGCGGTAACTATTACTTCATAAGAACTATGGAGATCGAAGGGACATAATATGTTCTTTACCGTTGTAAGTTAATAATATGTTACGTTAAGCCGTTACATATAGCATTACATTGTCTGTTTGTAACACAACACATACATGTTTAGTCGTTTGTTGAAATTCAAACAAACACATTTCCAGACTGCAAGACAGTTAAATAAAGTGATAACTATGAATTAATTTGTAATACAAACTGCAACAATAATTCAAAATACCACATCGTATTAATGAGCAAGTTGGGCACCTGAAGCATCACGTGACGCGCTACTGCGAGACGAGGCGGGGTGCGAGTGCGGGCGGGTTGCAGTATTAACATTAAGGTTACACATAATTGCAGTGGTCACCTGCCTTATTTATAAGACTAATATAAATAGGCCTGAAAAGCCTTTTATCGATGAAATATAGTATATTCTTATCACAAATATACAATTTGTATACCTCAACTGTGGATGCCTCTTTCAGTTGTTCAAATTGTCTATTCAATGTGCCCCGGCTTTGGTTTAAGCATATTTAATAAATATAATATGCATTACTCTGTGCAGTGCTACCCATTAGTATTAGACATTGCATACAAATCTTTCTCTACTGCGCCTCCCATTTAGTTAAGATACCAATTAGTAAATTTCTCTTGGCATGGTATAAAGATACTTGTTTTCCACACTCCAGGTCGTGAGCTCGTTTCCTATCCAGAACAGACATTTATGCGCATGAACATGTCTGTTTGTTTGAGCCTGGGTTTAATTATCTATTTAAGTATGTATTAAGAAAAAACGATTGCATATGTAGTATATCAGTTATCTGGTTCCATAGCACAAGCTCTGCTTAGTTCTGGATCAGATGGTCGTGCTTGAATAATTTCTCGGGATATTTATTATTTTTTCCGGGAATTACTACAATCCGTTAAAAGCAAATTACTATCACAAATTTTCTTGTGTTTTAAATAAACTCGTAAATTATTTTTAATAGTTTAATTGTTAAGCTGAGGTAACCGCTAGAAGTCTGGCCGCACAGCTACCCGTGCTGTCCCAACAACGCGTGTTAATCAGACAGATCGCGGCTAATTGCCGACTGGAGCATGAAATGCGGGCTTAGATCAAATTATCAGCAGTTTAGCGCTGATTTATGCTTGATTAAAAGCGTCTGCTTATTCCTTGCAGGTGCTGGAAGCGCTCGCAAATCAAACGATATACTAACAAATGCTCTATTTAACTTTTGCGTGTTAAATATTCGCAGAGCTGCAGATCTAAAGCTGCAGTTTTTTTTTTTATAAAATAAATATGACCACTGCGGTTTTGTGACTTTAAAAAATACACAATTTTTTATAGCTATCTTTTTTCAAACGATAGTAATTGTGTCAGTAAGACTGCCTCACAACCAATAGGAATAGGCAAAGAGTTAATTTATATTTCCCTTTGGATCCTCTGTTATCAGGGAGAAATTAGTCTGTGTCTTAATAGTTAAACTGATTAAGAATTGAGATACATGACTAAAATCCACAACGGTACCGAAAACCGCAGAATAACGCACGACAGAGCTTACTTGAACGATTATCACGAATAGTATGGCTTAACGAAGGAAAGGCTATATTTTTGCAGACCAATATCTGGAAAAACAAATGAGGTTTATATGCTTTTCTTATTAAACACTAGTGACCCGCCCGGCTTCGCCTGGGTACCACTAATTACGTTGATCCAATCGCTATCAAACACAGGAATGTGCCAATCTGGACAATCTTTGTAAATTTCATCGAAATCGGTCCAGCCGTTTGCAGTTTCGATAGGGAACATACATACTTCGCTTTTTATATACTACTTTTTTCATAAAATCTTATGCCTTCAAGAATATGTGTACAAAGTTTCATAATGATCGGTTGAGTAGTTTTCGCGTGAAAGCGTAACAAACCAACTTACATTCACATTTAATATTGGTAGGGCTAAAACATTGATAACATCAAATTATAAATTGTAGTTTTCTTGAGATGTTTTCTAATTAAATGAGCTACGAGTAAAGAAAAAATCACACAAAAGCAAGTAACATCATTTGCAGTCCATTTGCTAATGTTGTGACTAGAATTGAGAAAGGTATGCTTCGGAATTACGAAAAAAAATTATGTTGTAAAAGTGAGTGGTAGTGTTGGTAGGGGACGCCCTAGGAGAACTTATATCGAACGGATTAGTGGCGATATAAGGAGCACCCATAACCGACGAGCATGTATGCGTAGATGTATGAATGTTGAAAAAGCGAGAGAGGTGTGCCCGGATCGCGCCAAATGGAAATCCATGATCTCTGCCTACCCCTCGGGGTTACGAGCGTGAGTGCATATTTATTTATTTATATTTTGCGTCATACTTATATTCACTAGTTTTAAGTAAGTTGGAATAATTAACTTGTTAGTTGAATTGAAATATATAACTTGAATTTATTACAAATCTAAAAGTTCGACTCAGATGTTGATCCTGTAATTCAGATCTGTACATTAGAACGAATGTTCCGATCGCTAATGAAACATCTTAACCAAACAAACGCGGGCGTAATAAGGAGCTGGTCCAACACGTAATGAGTATCAGGATGAATGGGGGCCCGATAGAGATTTGTATCGGTAATGGTCCTCGCAGCGGTGTCGGCGGGAGGTCCATTCGGGCGATGTAATTGGCATCCCCGCTGGTAAGGACCACCTCTGTTACTTAGCGAGCCGGGATGTATACTGAAAGGTTTTTTTATACTTTATACCTCATATAATATTACTGTGACCCGCGGTTTCGCCGTGCGATATAACTGGCGATTGGCCAACCTAAGCTGCACCTTATTTGATACGCATGGTCATATAGATCTGATATCAAGAATGAATTTGGAAAATTCTTCTTTTAGACCTCAACTACGTAATAACAGAAGTCTCTATGCCCAATAGTTTGAGCTGTTGGTATATCAGTCATTCAGTCAGTCTCCTCTTTCAAAATATGATCAGAGATAAGATAATGGAAGGGAAAATATATCTCTTAAACTACGAATTACTTGCATTTCGAATTATACAGAAGATTTCTTAAGAAATAATTACGAAACCAAATAAATGTAGCATAGAGTTGTAACTGATTTACGTATTTAGACCATAAATTTAATTTATTTTAGATTATTGATCCGTCCCGGCTTCGCCCGTGTAGGCGTTTCGGAATCGCCTTTTTATAAGTGTATAAAAAAAATATGTGTCCCATGGGAATCGAACATTATTCCGGGATAAAAAGTAGCTTATGTGCTATTCCAGACTACAGTCTATCTCTGTGCATAATTTCATCCAGATCCGTTGAGCCGTTTTTGCGCGAAAGAGTAACAAACACTAATATAATATTGGTTTAGATTATTGGTATTGTATTACGTTAAGTAACATATGAGAACCCGTCGTGAGCAAATGATTTAATCTGGATAAAGCGGAAAAGATGTGCCAGGAAGGATTATGAATGAATATTTTTCTACTGCCTTAAGGCTTTTTATTCGTGTTATGTTCTTGTATTAAAAATAACTATATTTCTCTGCATCCTCTATAGTAAAAAGTATTTGTAGGAATGAAAATGTAGCTAAAATATTGCTCCAACGCAATACTAGAGAAATCTCTAATACGTCATATGCCAAGTCGTTATTCGGAATATAAAGCGCGGTGCACACAATCAACTGGGTGCCGACAGCCGCACATATTACCCCGGCGCGCACCTGAGCTTCATTGCGCCGCACGAACGTGCTGTCGAGTTGCCAGCTAGTGTGGCTGCTTCCTTATTCTGTACAGGTAGCAAAATAATTAATCGTTACATTATTTATTAGTTATAATATAATTATTCTTATTATCTGTCTTTCTTGACACGTGTGTCATAGAAGACGCGTGTGTGCATTATCAAATGACTCATTTGTTGGCACTGGACGATGCTACCAACGAAAGAATGTGATGTAAGTTATGTTGAATTTCTACCGCATGTTGCCTTCTCACCCTGAATTCGATTGTTTCCAAATCAACACGGATGTACTACGACACAGAAAATTTACTGGTGGAATTACATGAAGACGGAAGAGGGCGCTGGTTCTACTGAAATGGAAAGTAGCACGGAGTTATTATCACAGAAGAGATAAATATCGATCAGCTAATGACGAACCTAACGAGAAGGGATGCGCCCGATCAATAGCAGGCCTCGCGACATTTGGCTATCTCAGCAACGGAATTATCTTTAATCACACTGACAAAAGAAGACTTAAGTACAACTAATTACTCCCAAGGCGGGTTGGCGTCAGGCAGGCGGCCGGCCGTAAAGACTGTAGCCAAAACTTATACAGTGTGGACTACGGTCATACTGTGCCGACCCCACATAACATGGGAAAAGGGATGATAATTTATTTATTTCCACTTAAGGGACTAAATCATTTTTAGTAATCAACAAATTACTACAAATCCTAAGATAGAAATAATTATTAATAATATTTAATTCCTCTATAGTGTCCGGTACAAGCGTGACCTTTTTGCATCTATCAATCCGTAAATAGTTAATGGTCGTTAATATATATTTCGTAGTTTACCAATATAAATTTACGAAAAGCATTATATAATAATTTAAAGGTTTTTTTGCTAACCATACGATATAGAGGGTATTGTCTGAATTCAGTTCCAAATCGAGTGCCGCCTCTAATTGATTCCCAATATATTCAATTTGCCAAACCGTTTTAATTATTATTATCTTATTTTCAATTAATTGAACAATCTTCTCAATTAACTTGTAACTTTATAAACAAAAAATTAAAAACGGTAAAACAATGAAGGTACGTTTTACAATACAATACAATACAATAGTAGGAAAAGGTGGAAATACTATATGCTGTAAATGGTAGTGAAGGGGAAGTGGACTTGACGGTGGAGGGGATGAATACGAAAAATAAATAACCATTTTCTGTTTATCTCCTCTGCCCATTAGAAGTAGGCAACGCACCTGTAGCTTAAGCTTGTTGCAAGACCGGTAGCTCGTTTGCCATCTTGTGAACATTATTTTAGCTATATTTGATAACTTTACAGAGTGGTATAGTCCGCAACAACAACATCTGTTGCACGAATTGGCCGGCTCGACCGGTGTAATACCAAGACCTTACAGAAAACAGGCGTGAAGTAGAAGTACTCTGCGTTTCGCCCGATTAGTGTGGTGCCTGAGGCCTTAATACAGTCCTCTTCTTCTTCCCACCCTACCCTTTTAAGGATAGGATGGGAACGGAAAGAGGATTGGACGGGGAGGGGGTTGACGGGGAAAAGGAAAAATCTTTTTTCACGTCTATCCCTCCTTTGTACATGAAAGGTAGACAACGGATCTGCAAGAAATCCGCGTCTATGGGTAGCGCTCACTTTATATCATGTGATCCGCTCGCTCCTTTCCCACCTTCGTCCATACAAAAAAACTTCCAAGAAAGAGTTTTTTTTTCTCATAAGAATATTCCTTGGGATGAAATACGTACGCAATTTCATGTGCTTCATAGGGGTGAAACCATAACAACCTATTTTACATTTTTAAACTATTAGACACAGCCTCACCTTAAATTTAGAATACATTCAGATCGCCTACTGTTTCATTTCTTAATCGTTTAACTGTCATTGCCCTCCCCTCACCCCGCGTTACCAAAACTTGACGAAATGTTTAAGGTTCATTAAACAAGGTACATACTGCTGCAAATCAAAGAGTTAAAACGACGTGCTTCAGACAAAGAATACCTACAGACAAGAATCGACACGGATTGACGAAACTAAAAGAAAAAAATCGCGTCTAAAGCCGTGCTCGCGTCGCCTTAGCGATGCCATCGTCAATTGCACCCGAGCGGGTGTTCAGAGCGATCTCACCATTTAGAGATCACGTCCGTGCACTGCGCGGTGCAAATTAAAAGAGTTCACATTATCCCTTCTGAAATTTGGACACCAACTTTTTGTACATGTCTATCCCAGTTTCATTTAACTGGGTTGTGTATTTTTAATTTCATTACTTGAGATAATTATTGTTGTACCTAATCACGCTAACTTGAAAAAAGCCATAGATTATCTCGTAAATTGTGGTCACGATGTGCTGTCATAGATCATAAAATTCGTGAAACAGACATGTCACTAAATGTATTTTTCTTTACCACAGATATAAATTATACTTACACTAATAGCGTTTAAGTTTAGTAAAACGCTATTAGTTTCTAACATAAGGTAAGCAACGAACTCGATTGCAGGCGAGTTTAAAAAAAATTGTATCTACGGAAGGCAACAATTGTGACAAGGTGGCGGCGCCCTGAACCACCTCTGCTCAACCGCAATATCTTTTCTCTCATATTTCGTAATAGTTAAAATTATTTCATATCGTAGAACATAGACGATAAAGAAAATACCAAAGTAAAAATGGTAGCCCTTAACAACAAAACCCGTTGCACGAGTAGACCGAGCCGACTACCTCCCCGAAATACTCTTCCCATCCTTTTCTTATGGGAAGAAGATTTGACAGAGGGAAGGCTGGATAGGAGTGGGAGAAATCAAACCCTTTATTTTGTTTATCCATTAAAAGTGGGCAGTGCAACGTATCTACAGATATAGTGACAAAATATTTTCCATTGTATTTTTTCGGACAAGCTCGTATTTATCGTGCTGTCTCAAATAGCTTCAGTACACACCTTTCGACATAAGACACTAAACAATGAAGCTCAATATTAATGGTATGAAAATGTCACTCATTTAATACAATCATTTATTGACAGTTACGAAGATACGAGTTTTCCCGAAGGAAAATAATTTCTCACGACATCTATACAATTCATTGGCTTGCTCGTTTGTCATTTCAATAACAAAAACATCCTAGAATATCCGATTATGTGTGACGGATGGATAAAGAAAGAATTGACAGAATCTGACTTCCTTAATGTTCCTAACATTATAATCTGGGTGCTCAATTAAAGGGGTAATTACTTAATTAAATGAACTGTAGTCAGGTGATAGACATGACAATAATTTTTTGTTTTAGAATATTTCAATTTCCCGTAATAAGAAGTAATTATTCCTGCTTACTCTTCTCCAACAAGAGGAGGCTGGTCGTCAGTTAACCATATTCCTCTTTGTCATGCGCGAGGCGGTGCATTTAGGCGGCACTCGCAACTCCATTCTGTAGGCTCTAGTTTTCTTAAAAAACGCATGGACCAGCATTGTCCCATACTAAAAATATTTCGCAACGCTTATACCATCACTTGTATATTAGCAGTCGAAATAAACAACACATATTTTAATAATTATAGCGAACTTCAATACTTGACGCCTAATTAAAGTTCCAACATCATTCAAGAGTTCAATGCAAACGTAGACTGTCTGTAATGAAAAATTCCACGGCCGTGTACGGCGCTATTTCACTTAATGAACTCACCTGTTTTCAATTCAAAGAAATGAAAGTCCATAATGAGCCCGCACTCAAAGCATACACGTCTCGAGCCGCGTTGGAAAATTCTTTTCATAGAAGGCGGCCTGAGACGCTTGTACATGAATCGGTCGGAGAACGAGCCGGTACAGAAGTACGCGGCCACGCTATTTCAAGGCAAACTGTGCGGTCGAAAAGATTACTTTTTAACCAATTTAATGTAATGCAGAATACTCGCCCACTAGCTGATAGCGCCTGAAAAGATACACAAGTTTGCGTTATCCTGACGTCTTCAAATGTGTACGTGTCAATGTCTTTGATAGACAAGGAACCTTTTGTTGTATTTTTGCCGACTTGAAGATTAACAAAGTGATATCTCGCACAGGTTGTAGCCTAATATTCTCACTACATAATATACTGTACACACTATATACGACTACTTATAACAATCAAACAAGGCTCGGGCCTCAAGAGGTGTTGTCACGGCCGTTGACAGGAGTAGAAACTGAGTCTCCTTCCTTTGACAAGTGCTTATAAAGACTCTTGCCGTCTAAAGTCAGCTACGCAAACGTTTCGGTACTGTACTCACGCATTTCCGGCAAACCGGTAATGTGAGCGAAAACAAGAGAGCGATAAAAATTCATTTTTTAAAACTACACCATAAAGTCCTGACCAAAATCAACAGGATGAAATAATAATTTCATTTAAAAATTTGAAATAACGCCATCTAGTTAGAATTTTAAAAACTTTTATTTATCAGTCGGTTTTTATGTTCATCATACTATAGAGAAATCGTTGATGGCCTAATACCTGACTTGTATCCACGTAACGATGTGATGTTCTGGTATTTGGTTTCATGCCAGAGTCTCTATGTTATAGCCTTTATAAGGCATTTCTATATACGAAAACCTGATTGAACTGCCTGTTGTACATTAATATGTAAACAGATTTCTTACTGATATATTTCTACCCCTTTGTCTGTTTTTGTTTTGAAAATATTTTGTAATCTGTATGCTGAATGCTCATTAATTTGACCGTGTGTTGTGATACCCAATTATATAACCTAAACGAACTCCCTATAAACCTGAAAACGTTGGAACCTTATTGTATATAATTATAGGTATTTGTTGTATTTTAATTATATGTTTTTCTTATTACAGGTCATCTACTTGGCAGTAAATAAGGTAAGTCTACATAACAACACTGGGATTTAAACTGTACCGTCAGAAAGTCCTCAGGTTTTTTCTTCATCACTTCTCAAACATAGTAAGCGCACGGGTAATTTCTTCTTCATTCTGTCCCCTGCTGTCATAGTAAGGCGTATGTATATCAAGAAATTAGACAAATTATTATCACGTAAGTGGCATGCGAAATCGTAAGTATAACAGGACGTAATTCTTGTGCCGCAACTCTCGCGCCAGCGCCACCTATCAACCGTGCGTTAGAATATCGAATTGACCAATCAGAATTAAGTAATGAAATTAAGCGCGCGATGACGACCAATCGGGGAGACCTTTCTAGATTGTTCTGGAGTGTTCAGGTGTAATAACTTAGCTCGCCTACAGCCTCATCCAGTTGACCGTTAAATCGTTAATTTAACGTTTATATAATATGTTACATGCTGTTTCATTTCTTAAAACGTATAGGAAATATAAAAGTAGATTATATAAGCCATATATTAGTTATAGAAACCCTTGAGTGGTGCAGGGAAGAACAAAACAAATATTAAATCTGTGTATTTCTGTCACCAGTGACATCTTTTGCTATAAAATAAGTAATACGCACCATTCGATTTTAAAATAACAAAATATTTTAATAATAAGTTTATTTTAAACTTATTAAAATATTTTTTTACTTTAACTTTCGGCCGCCATTTAACAATATTACGCCCTTTACTTCTATTTTTGCGTGTTTTTTTACTTGAACGGTTGTGAACGTTCGAATATTTAAGCACTCGAACCAAGTTGACACAAGAAATAACATAAATAAACAACAGAGGCAGTATAATGACACTCAAAATAGTCCAAAAATAAACGCTTATACTACTACTACTAACTATAAAATTTAAAACGAGATTTTTTTATAAAAAAACTACCATTAATTATGTTGATCCGATCGCTACCAAACACAGGAACACCCGCTGTGCCAATCTGGACAATCCCTGTAAATTTAATCGAAATCGGTCCAGCTATTTTAGAGTCTATAAGACACACATACTTCGCTTTTTATATATATTGTTTTCATAAAAGTATCCTATGTTACTTCTAATACCTCCGAGAATATGCGTACAAAGTTTCATGATGTATAATATTATAGATAGATAAAAACCTATTCTCAGAGCTACCGAATGTATATGCAAAATTTCCTTGAAATCGGTTAAGCCGTTTCAGAGGAGAATGGCGACTAACACTGTGACAGGACAATTTTATATATATATATATATATGTATATATATATATATATATACACATATATATACATACACATATATATATATCTATATATATATATATAGAAATTCATCGTAACTGTTCCAAATTTAAATAACCATCTGACAAACTTATAAGATTTTCCCCTACCAAATATCGTCTACTTAAGAAGTTTACACTTCAAAAATCTTGGCGTTATAAAGCGATGTCTCAATTAAATAACACGGGGCGGTTATGCCTAATGTTTATAGTGGATCTTACCAAAGGCCGCTCTTAACAGGTTAATACCGAATTAATTCCCGCTACATCCCTTTAATTAAACTCTGATTAGGCAATACGTCTTGTTTATTTTTAACTAAATACAATTTTCTTGCTTTAGATTTGTACAATTGTCTCAAGAATACATTTTTGAAAGAAATAAATTTGTGGTCGGAAGAATACAGGAGGTTTATGTTTTTCGACAGAGGTCTAACTACCATCCACACTATATTGATAGTCGGCATTATACTACCGTGCGTCGATTCGCGTAATATTCCTTCCTCACATAACCAGTCTATGGAATCTGTCGCCAGAGGTATTTCAGAACCACTTCTTAGGGTCCCCTTTTTATTCAAAATCTGACACAATACAAAAGAAAAGTATCAAATGTAAATCTTTGCGCTTTTGTGGTTCAGGTACTCAAATCAATCTAATCGAAATAACGTGCGATTTTACGAGCAATTAAAAATAGGCAGAGGAAACCTCAGCGGCCGCCGCGGCGCAAGATGTTTACAATATTTCCCTTTGGAGCTTTGAAATTTAATAAGCGTTTAACACTTCAAAGCCCGCGTGTAAAGCAATTTAGCGTAGTCGTCGAAAAACACCGAGTTTTCGGCTAGCAGCGTAATTGGTTTAGAGTACCGTGCCTGGGTAAAAGATTAATTAGCGCAGCAAACAGCCGAGGAAGCGCTTTTAAGCGCCATTCGCTTACAGCGTCGAGATCATAATGGCTACGAAGCGTAGACACAAGTGCGGGCGCTGTAGTCTCTAGTGCTATTGTATTAAGGATGAATATTACGTGCTTAGATTGAAATTTTTAAATTGTAACTCTCAAAAATAAATGCAGCTGGATGGTAGGCGTTTAATGTTCACTGTTTTAAGATTTAGAATGGAATTGCGACGATTCAAGGTAAAATATTCCGGCCGATAAGTGCGTAGCTCGCGTGAACTGAACGCATTTGAATATAAATCGGTAAGATATTGATTTACTCGCTTGTATTGATATGTTATTCCTGACTGTACACGCATGAAGTATGACCCAGAAAGGTCACCATCCTTCAAATATGCTATTCACTATAATTATGAGTAGTCACTAACATACCAACAAATTATAAGTCACTAGTGATCCGCCCGGCTTCGGCCGGGTAGGCGTTTCGGAAATCATAAGGAACATCGCCTTTTAATCTTACATTTTTCCCGGATAAAAAGTAGCCTATATGATATTCCAGACTGTAAATTATCTCTGTGCCGAATTTCATCCAGATCCACTCAGCCGTTTTTGCGTGAAACAATAACAAACATACAAATTTCCGCATTTATAATATTAGTAGGCAGAACTAGTTTATAGGCATGCTTCTTGAACATCATCAGTCTGTATCAATCCAACGTTGGACCTAGGACTAACCCAATGCCGCACCGTATTCAGTGACTTCCTGCCGGTCTCATTACATCGGTCCATCTGGAAGGAGGGCGCCCCACACTTCTAGAAGTCCTATCCATCGCCTCCGTTCCAAGATTCCTAATTAAAACAGTAAATATAGTGCATATATAGCACAGTATTAAGAAAAATAAAACAGTATTCTTGGCTCTTGAGCTGGCCAAGCGCCCTAAACTTCTAAAGAGTAGCCTCACGGCCACGGCGTATCACCTGATGTAAAGTGAACGCTACCCATGGACATCCGCAACAAGCAAATATGTTGCAGATGCATTGCCTACCTTTAATGGACAGAGGAGGGTATAGATAGAAAAGAGGATATTTCCTACTCCTCGTCAACCCTCTCCCCATCAACCCCCTCCCCGTCAACCCCCTCCCCGTCCAATCCTTATAAGGAAAGGTTGGGAAAGGGAAGAGACGTCAAATTAGGCCTCCGGCACCTCACTCATCAGACGAAACGTTGAGAACTTCTACTTCACGCCTGTTTTCTGTGGGGTCGTGGTATTTCACCTCCCAATCGGTTACGATAGACCCAGATTGGGAGGTGGTAGAGCTGTCAGCTCGCTTGACCTTTCCTATAGCACCTCCATGTTTGATTACAGATCAACCTATAAGTTTTATCATATTTTAATATACAGGTTGTCCCAAAAAGTTACGTACATAGGAAGGGGGATGATAGGGGTGGTCACAAGGGTCACCAGAAAAATAAAATAAAAATTCCCCTCTGGATATTAAGAAAAATAAAGGGCATTTTTTAAAAACTTAAAAATTTTACACCTTCTGGGGCAATTTTGTAACCAATGACCTACAAATATTGCTAAATTAAAAAAAAGCTATTATGTTATCGTCAATAACCCTTTATCAATATGAAATAAAAAAAAAACAATACAACTAACAAAGATTTTAAAGAAAATTAAGTTCTTGTCCAGTCAAGAACTAAGTAATTACGATTTCAATCAACTTCCTCCAAGTGTACTGAAAAAAAGTACTATGCAACTCCGGCGAGTAACTTAAAAAGATAGGTAATTTTATTACCATTCCAAAATGGTATAATACTTGCTTAAAAAAATCATACTAGGACATTTAAAAATATTTTTTGCGAACAATACCCCTTCAAAACAAAACATACTAATAAAACAATAGTCTCAAATTCGTACGCAAATACATTTTTAAATGTCTATTCTCTTCCTTAAAACTTAAAAAGACAGGTTAATTGTATTGCAAGTTTTTAAAAAATGCCCTTTATTTTTCTTAATACCCAGAGGGGAATTTTTATTTTATTTTTCTGGTGACCCTTGTGACCACCCCTATCATCCCCCTTCCTATGTACGTAACCTTTTGGGACAACCTGTATAAATGCTGTATAGTGTATGTCATATCATACACGCACTTTTCTCCTCCTAACGTTTTTTATACAATAAATAAATTTTATTTTTATTTTCTTGTCTCAGTACAAATTCTTCATTGCATAGTTGAGTTCTGAAATCTTGAAGGTTGGCAAGCCATCTATCTTGATCGATGTGAGTGACAAGCGGTTAATTAATCTAAATTGAAAGGAGTTTTTTTTTGGGCCCACTTGATATCCCTACTTATATTATAAATGTGAATGTAAGTTTATTTGTTACGCTTTCACACGAAAACTACTCAATCGATCATCATGAAACTTTGTACACATACTCTTGGAGTTAACCTCCAAGTAATTCATAAGAGACAACATATTATTAGTTTTTTAGAGATAATTACATGTTTTTTTATAAATGTTTTCGGCAGTGTGAACACGGTGTAAGAGATATATAATACATGGACCAGCCGACATATTCGTGCCACCGCAAAGGAATCTATTTAATTATGATTACCAAGGTTAAATCTAAATTAAAACTAATATGGGGACTTGTCCCATTTCTTATTATTTATTCATTATCTGCTCACACACTCTTTCCTCTATTAAGTAAGCCTTCCTTATGAAACTCGGCAAAGATAAGATTTGCCACTCACGTCAAGCCGACTGCCACAACCTAAAGCAGCTTGTCTGTCCATCTTGCTTACCAGGAATTATATTAATTTAAAATTAAATAGTGGCGACTAAAGTAAACACATAGATTACTCTGCGGCTTCACGAAACACATCCCCGCTGTTCCTTTGGTTATGAAATTGGTTCGGGGACAATAAAATACATAATTTAGCCCCAACCCCACGGGGAATTCGACTTATTGTGGCATATACAGTAAATTTTGTAGGACGCACGTGCTCGCAACGATTGTGCGGAGGCTAGAATTGGATGCGAAATCTCGTGTTACGTGAATGATAGTGTTGGGAGGTGGCTTGTAGGGTTGCCGACGTAATCAATTCTGTCCCATAAACACCAAGACAAATGTTGCCGTAACTTGTCAATTTTAACGTCCCATATTTAACACTACTTAATGTATAAAATTAGGAATGCAGTAATGTGGTTATATTAAGTAATCCTGTTTTTATCTTACAAAAGTTTATTGAACAATATTTTACGGTTGACTCTGTTTATCCTCTTATAAGTGATTAAACACTTAATTCGTTGTACTTGTGGTATGGAGCAGTTAATAAGGCCTCCTTTTCGTTTTTTAAATTTAAATATCAAAGTAGTAATTGAACACAAAATATCTATTCATTAAACATACTACAATTTACGTTTGCGCAAGCCAAATATTGATTGGAATTAATTCGTTCCCCAAATTGTGGTCGCACAATGTGACGACGGTCCGCCTCATCGGAGACATCTCGAGCGCGCTGCGAGGCACAGCTGTTTAATTATCTACAGGGTGTAGATTTTGCTACTGGAAGACAACTAGTTCCGCTTCCCAATAGATATAAATGTACGGCCCGAGTTCAGGCGGGTGAGGTTGAAATTGTTATTAAAAATATATATTCAGTAATACTTTTGTTTCGCTGATAACAAATTCGTTTATGCGATATTACTATCTTACCCTAAGGTAAAAAGTACATATTTTTTAGTATAGTAATTGTATGGGTTGAACACCTCTTTAGTGAAGTAACGGTCCTAGGGTCTTTTCAGAGCCCGAAAGTATACTAAAGTAATACTTTTAGTCCGAAGTTCCTTCTCCTAATATACATGAAAATCATGACTGCGTGACTGTTACGGTGAAATGAGCAACTATTTATTTTCAGTTAAAATGTAAATTAAAAAAATAACTAGACCAACGACACTATAAATCCTTTTTACGGTTTTAAACCCCCAATTCCTAAGAAGCATCTGCTGTTCTTCTGTAAATATAACTCTAGTCTTGTGGCTTATTGATTTAAATGTAATACCGTGTGTCGTTGTATATCCGTATTTGTATATTTATTTTTTACGTGCTCAGAATCGCTAACAGTGTAGCGCGACGCCCGTCTATCGGTTGACCGCGACGCTATAAATTCTGACACAATATTTCGGTGTCGGCTCTCATCGAAGTTTCCGATACCGACATATTGCTACGTCATATCGAGCGAGATATTTTGTTATAACACTTTTGATTTTAAATTAAAATCCACGCGTAGCTGGGGCGCTGTGTACCGCTGTATGAAAGGCAAACAATTTTATTTATTCATGATATTTCTTGACATACAGATTGTGTTTTCCACGTCCATCTTTACTTCTAACCTTAGGTACCAACTACTACACTACCAGAACAAGATCTTAGTCTTGTTCTGGTAGTGTAGTAGTTGGGAGATCTGGCTTCCCTAGGGAAGCCGACACAATGGCCCTACTGCCTTTTCATACAAATAGTTTTTTTATTGCACCACTAACATGGCTGTATGTTACCCGCTATTTTTATTCATTCATTTAATTGTTGCTTAACCACCTCAAGGTAGTTTTGCATTTAGACTTAACAGTTTTGTGGTAAGACAGTATAGTGTACACTCATAGACTATAGAATTATATATATATATATATATATATATATATATATATATATATATATATATATATACATATCGATAAGTGGAGAACTTTACATGACGACCCAAAGGCACGCAAGTTCGTTCGTAACAAGAAGAAAATGTCTCTAATTTTGTGATATACCCGTACTTATGCAAATTAAAAGATGTCCGATGCGAGGAATGGCCATCAGTAAGTGTGAAATAACACGAAGCGAGATAACTCACGCCAGTTTATCATAATGACGTCTTCGTAATTTTTTTTAGCTAAGCAAGCGCCCCCTAGCGGCGACCCGGGCGCACTAAATCACCGGCCGCGCGACAAGAATTGTCAAATAACTCAAGATAATAAAAAATATTTAACAGAGTTTTTAACGTGCTAAGAGAAGCGAGCTCGATGATCTTGGGCACAGAGTAAATAATAAAGAGTCTTCAGGTGATGTATTTTTTTATTTACACTATGACATTAATTTTTTACTTTCAATTACTTGAAAAAAGGATTGTCCACTTTTACATTTTACACGCGTTACATTAAAAAAAAGATATCGGGAGACGTTCCAAGTAAATCTAATGAATACAGTTCCATTTTTATAGATTAATCAAAATGTATTAAACATTAAACAAATTACAAAATTACATATTACAACTTAATCTTAAGAAACCAGCCTAATCAGATTTATGCAACGATTGTTCTTATAGATCTGAGGTCAACTTTCAATGGATTTTAATTATTATTGCATACAAACTTTCAAACCATACTTTACACCTTTAAGGGATGAATTTAGTTTCACATATTGAATAGTGCTCGCCATTAGTAACAGAAATCTCTGTGCAAAGTATCTAGCCCGGGTACTGAATCGGTCAGTTTTTAAATTTATTATATAAAAAAATTATTATATATTATTGTTGTTTAAAAATGCTGTATACGTCTTTAAGAGTATAACACATAGGAGATAGTCAACTTGTTAAATAAAGGTCGAATAAACGTGCAAGATCATTGTTAATTTAATATATGTGTATGAGTTAATGTATGACATTTGAAAGTGATTATTAACCGAAATCATGAGAGTTCATTAGAATGCGTTATCGATAACATTTCGACACTAACCTGCTGTGCACGGACCCTAAATAAACACAATGTCATGATTTGTTATAATTTTTAAGCTCACGCGACTCAGTATGCTCACTGGCCATTTAATTTAATATATAGCTCATAAAAACGTCCACCGGCAGTCGTGTCTCTTCATGAAGCCATTTTAATACATCATCACGACGACATGTTTTATTGGGGTAAACATACGCTGCGCTCCGTAATGCGGACGTACCAAGATTAACTGACTTGATCTGAAAGTCTTTCAAAGACAAAACAAGCTTTGCACAAGAAATCGTCTTCGTGAATTTATACATATATATGTATATATATACAACCAACAAAACAACTAAAGTGAATCCGCAAGAGTCAGAAGTTTCGTACTAAATTAAAATATTAATACCATTTGTTCTAGTTCCTGGGAAAATTCACGCACTACACAGTTTGAAATAATACATATAGTGCCTGCAGTTTTCCAAACATGTACAAACTTAGTAGTGTCAGGGTGTAACAGTATACCAGAGGCATTAAGTCCGTCCTTAGTTAAATCCAATAACAATCATGTTATAAGCAATTAAATACATGAGTGGATCAATTGCCACGATAACAAAATTAAACAAATAACAGCGTGACAACTTGGTTTTTAACTGTGGTAGAGCCCGCAGCAATAACATCTGTTGCACTGCAGGCACTCAAATACCACGATCTCACAAAAGACAGGAAGTAGGCGTATTTTATACTTCGTGAGGTGCCGGAGGCCTGATGTCAATCCTCTTCTCTTTCCCATCCTTTCCTATAAAGGATAATATGGGAAGGGGAAGAGGATTGGATGAAGGAGAGGACGAATAAGAGAATGAATTGTCCTTTTTTTGGCTATCCTCTCCTCTGACCAGTTAAGGTAGGCAACGCCTTGTTACGGAAGCCTGTGTTCTAAGAATATTCAAAAGGAACTTTCAACTAGAATCAATGAAATAAAATGTTGTAGGTATTAAACATTTAACAACACAAGACTCCTTACTTATATAAACAAGCAACTTTTAAGTGATCGAAAGTAATGGCATATTGTCGAAAATAGAAAGTGAATCCCCGCCGCACTCCCCGCCCCGCACCGCCCCGTACCCGGCTGTTATGACAGCTGATACTGGCGGCCCACGTTAGTTTTTTATGGGGGTTATAAAATTAGCTATATCCGACTGGGAACAAGGGGAAGCGAATTGTTGTGTATCAGCGATTGGTATGTCTGAGCGCTTCCATGTTACAATTTTAAATCAAATATAACTTTGGTTTTTCTTTTGTTATTATCAAACTAGTGACCCGCCCTTGCTTCGCCCGGGAACCACTAATTGTGTTGATCTGATCGCTACCAAACACAGGAATGTGCCAATCTGGACAATCCCTGTTAATGTCATCGAAATCGATCCAGCCGTTTCGGAGTCTATAGGTCTATTGGGAACATACATACTTCGCTTTTTATATACTATTTTTTTTGCAAAGGATATGTGTACAAAGTTTCATGATGATCGGTTGGGTAGGTTTTGTGTGAAAGCGTAACAAACAAACGTACATTCACATTTATAATATTAGATTAGAAGTAGGGATAGTGCTTTATCACAATCAAACTTGACGTTAAGTTACGATGTTATAGAAGAATGATACCGAACCCTCGTCATGTTGAAGATGTCCACGACGTAGATGGCTAATTCAATCATCTGGAGGTTGCAGATGTCTATTAGAAGTGATGGTTATGTAGCACACCTGGACTTGTTAATCTGTTACCTCTTTTTTTTCTAAACTAATATTATAAAGAGGAAATTTTTTTTTTTTGCACTGAATAGGCTCTAAAACTACTGGACCGATTCGTTAACTTCTTTCGCCATTAGAATGCCGAAAATTAAAATATAAAAACGAGGAAAGATTTGTACTTTAGTATGTTTGTAACGAAAACACTCAAAAACTACACGAGCGATTTGAAACATTTTTCACCTTTAGAATCCTACATTATCCTTCATGAATATAGGCGATATAACAGAGGAACTAATCATAGTCACTAAATACCTCTAACTTCTACTAATCACCTTAGTAACTCAAACGTCTAGCATACATAGTCACCAAGCATACGTAGAGTTGTAGTAGGAAACGTATTAAGGAAGAAAAAGCTAAAAGCTCAAAAACTAGCAAAAAGCCCCCTTCTTTTCATATGATTCCATAGTTATTGTAGCTTTTAATAACCCATGTCTAGTAGACGCAGATAAACATAGACAAGATAAAAGCGTTTGAAAGAGAACACAGTATGTAGACACGTTGAAAATTTAGAATGCTTGAAAATGATTGGGGCTATAGGTACAGTAGTGAGGAGTCAGCATATGTCCTATGAAGGCTCATCTGGCAATACGCAATGCTGTATTTAAATGTAAGGAAGTGAGAGCTGGGACTGGAAAAGCATGTTAGTAGAATTAATGCCGTTGAGATGCGATCCTTAAGAAGTATGTGACGTTGAACAAAATGATTAAGATTCGCGCCAAATGGAAATCCACAATCTCTGCCCACCCGTCTGGGCGTGAGCATCTTTATTCATTTTATAGTAAGCGCATACATTCTCCTTGTCGGTGAGTTTGAATAAAATTTGACAGCTTCGGCTACAATTTAGGCGAGGGAGCGTTGAATGTGAATAGTTAAAAAGTACTGTCGCTAGTACAGCGAGGAGCGGCGCGGGCCGATTCAATTCTTATGAGAACTTTAGGACTAGGAAGTGAAAGTTGCTATGATTACGGCAACTGCTGAATTTAGTGTCAAATATCTTGATTGTATTTTTATACTATTTATGTGTAAATAACAAAACACTAAGTATTTGTGTTCCGTTATTAAATATAAAGCTGTGAAGGAATTGGAAAACAAATATCTAAGCATTGGACCCCAGTTTTTTAGAATTTGTAGAATTTTCCCGGGTATAGGTCACCAGTTAACGACATGCTTTCACTGGAAACTATAAAGTGAGAACACAACAAGAGAAGATAAAAATTACCAATGATAAATAAAATGTTTTGCTAAGAAGATTGTGATAAAATAAAAGGTATGATAAAACAAGAAAAGTCAATAATTATCCAAAGATTGTACGCCGTAATTGCTGTTAGGGATACTCTACAAGATAACATGACATCTAAATTCCAGCCTTGAAGCGCTAACAAAGTTTTAATGACAGCGATTGTCGAGTCTAACCGCCTTCATAACTCTGGGAACGTCCTCTTAGCAAAAGACTCTTCATTACACCTCCCAGCAGACGAGGTAACTGGGGCCGACACACGCGAGCATAACCTCTTAATTTATTGAACGAAACTAATGAAATTCCTGAGCAAAGTTTATTGCGAAAGACAACCCTGTTTCGTGAGCTAACAATTTTCGGCCTCGCCCGGGATAGGGTTGGAGTGCTTTAATCGTTTCTTTAATTATTTCTAAATTAATGTTTTGTCACAGTAACGCCGTTAATTTCGTGAGATACTCGTCTAAGTGAGATATTTATTGAACTAGGCTTTTTGTCTTAATTATTTGCTTTGAAAGATTCTATTTAGTATTCACACTTACAAACGTAAATAATACTTAAGTAATGTTATTATTGGATATTGTTCAATAAAAATTATTAATATAAGCTTGAGTTCGTCATCAGCATTTATCTCGAACCAGGATAACGCGTCTATGAAAGAAAAAGATGATTTTTTCATAAATTATAACTTTTGTATCATCAAAGGCACAATTGTCTAAATTTGCTTTCAAATTAATTGTACCGATGATATAGTTTGACTGCACAACACAAATTATTGTATGCCTTACATTATGTGTCTAAGCGTTTAGTATAAAAATTCTACTAGCACCACATAAATAAGTAGCTAAGTATTCAACCGTGGCCGTAACGCCACTAGCAAACTCTCACCCAATTCCCATGTAATGAGGGTAGCTAACACGGATCGTAAACGCGAGGTCGCAGGTGCGCGGACACTAAATTGTTTAAGTCATATCCATAACTGTACTGATAGAGGGCGTTAGTGCACTCACTGAATTATTCCTGCTCCTAATAAATTTGTTCGATGCTTGCTTTGAGGCAAGCTTTACACGCGAATAAAAGAAATCGAAGACGCAATCTCTGAATATTTTACCGGTCTTTCACGAAATCTGACTGATCTGATATCGAGCAATATTTTCTGATAAATGTTATAAGCAAGTAGTGACCCGCCCCACCACCGAGTATCACTAATTATGTTGATCCGATCGCATACCAAAGCCTACCAATCTCAATTCTAATCACATCTACTTTTAAGCAATACTTTTCCTTTGTAACGCTAGTTTGAATACTATATTCCTATTTCTTAAGGATCATTTCTCATTTACTTATTTACCTAAAAAATCTGACCAACTGCGAGTCGGACTCGCGCACAAAGGGATCCTTTCCATTAACTATAAAACTCACGTTTTTTGTATTGGAGCCACCTTAAATATTTATTTTATTCTGTTTTTTAGTATTTATTGTTATAGCGGCAACAGAAATACATCATCTGTTATAACTTCAACTGTGTAACTATCACGGTTTACAAGATACAGCTTAGACTCGGACTCGGACAGACACACGGACAGTGGAGTCTTAGTAATAGGGTCCCGTAGAGAGACAATTAATACGAAAACTCTGGAAGACATTAAATCTTCAATGTAGTCTCTATAAATCATTGAATTAATTAGTTGTTATTTGTAATAATGTTTATTTTAGGCCCAAATGGATTCGTCATCGAGTGTCGCGCACTCAAGTGCATTATAAACAATTATTTCGCAATTCATTTGGTGTCGAGAGACAATCTCAGGATTTTGAAATTGAAGCGTAATTAAAATTTCTTACTAATGACGTTCTCACGGACCACCGACCGGACCGACCGACCCAAAAGGTTGTGTGTAAGAATGACAACTTTATTGTTGATTTAAATCACCGAGAAGAAAGCCACGTTAAGATTAGTTTTGAAGAAGAGGTGGTGAAGTGCCTGACTCTATTTCTTCTTCTGTCTATCGGTCTCATCCAACTTAAAACATTTGGAAGTAATTTGATTGTTGGGATTGTCTATGGGTAGCAGTGAAGTCATTTTATTTTTTTTATACTAGTAAGTGGCAAACGAGCAAGCGGTCCACCCAATGTCAAGTGATCGCTACCCATAGACATCTGCAACTTACTAATGTGTTGCAGATGCGTGCCCACCTTTAATAGACAGAGGAGGGGATAAACAGAGAATAGTTACTTCCGATTCCTATACTTCCAACGTCAAGTTCTCTGCCCCTTTCCATCCTTTCCTTATAAGATATGGGTGGGAAGGGGGAGAGAACGAGAATGAGGCCTCTGGCATTCATGCCTATCTTCTGCGAGGTCGTGGTATTTCACCGGTCGAGCCGGCCCATTCGTGCTACAGATGTTGTTGTTCGGGCTTTTTTGTGTTCTTGTAATGTTAAATATTTAATGCTACACCATACTTTGCAAGTTTAATAAAGTTTTATTACTAGCCATTTATTTTTAAACTGAAATTTACCAAATGAAACACCTGAAGAGATATTAAATATTTTATTTCACGACATCACTTGCAAGTGTCGCCGAAACATTTCGTAAATTGTTTCTTAACTTGAAAGTTGAGATTTTTTGAAGACATCAAGTAAATTTTTCTTGATTGCTTTATACAGTAATATACTATCGAGAAATGTCAAAGTAAAAGTGTTAATGTAATAAATTTTATTATTTCTTTGATATTTTATCAAGTGTTTTCGATCAATTGGGATTGACAGAGCAATACCTTTTCTCTTTTTACTTATACTATAACAAATATAGTTTTAGTTGGCATACTTTCGAATCGAGTTATCATCTGTCTGCCCTTTTTCACTCATGTGGGGTCGGCACAGTATATTTGTATTCCATACTGTATAGATTTTGGCTATAGTTCGTACGATCTGCAGCCTGCCTGACACCAATCTCCCTCGGGAATCAGTAAATAACCAAAATTAATCCTTAAAGTTTTTGAAATACTTTATGTTTCCTTAGGTGGGAATCGCAATCAATATCCACGACTAAACTAAAACAGATGTCGACTACGATATGTGGTGGTAAGTTGGAGTTAGTATTCTAAACATTTTATAAGATTTTTTAATTAAAAAAATGAACGTATTATTCAAAATTCGTAAATATCTACAGCCAGGAAAGCATGCGTGACTGTCGACAGCCTAGATGACAAAAGATTCTGGATTTGTGTGCCAATCTAACTTACAGCGCCATCTGTTAGGGACATAAATAATTGTAATAATTTACACTAACCTTGATAAAACGTATCCTATCTATTAAGGTTCGATGAATATACCCTCATTGGACTATTGATAGAATCTGTATTTTGTAATTGTTAAAAAAGGCAGGTAGTTTTTTGCAAAATAATACTAAGCCAATGAAATATTTTTTTTTATTTAGGTACACATAACAGCTTACAATTCATTGCATACAATTAGGACACAATACTTAAAAACTAGATTACAAATCAAAGTGTGTATACAACATGACAAAAAGTGTGTATATAGCACGATAGAAAGACGTGATTCTGTTTCAAAATAGGAGAAGAAAACACGAAAATGTAGATAAAAACAGAAGTATACTTACAGCATATTTAGGATTAAAGATGTTTATGTGACGAGCTTTATGCTCAATTTATGACATTAAATTATTTTTTATACAAAATTACCGTTTTAATCTAGATCCGTGATTAACTCCAAAACTTCTGTATATTTTTCATTAGATAAATCTTGTATACTCTGATACTGTGTTTAAATTGGTTTAGCTTAAGCCATAAGTCTATCGGGACTTTGTGGCCTAAAGCGAAGATTTAGTTAACGAATTAACGAAGCTAAATGAATTAGTTAAATTTTGCTACAACTAATTAAAGTATTTCAACGTAACATTAATAAGTTCAGTGAGGACTGTCCGATTAGCATTGATTGTGATTAATTGTCGCCTAACGACCGGCCTGTATACATCATTCATCACCGCGGCTCTATCGCCGAACGATCGCCGAACAATCGCAGAACGATCGCTGAAACTCCGCTTGAATAACAACTCAACATTTTATACTTTGTCTCTCATAATTTATTGCCGTCACTTAATGATTTATCATTTGTTTCCAGTTTCAATGATAACTTTTGATTCAGTGAGTTAACAATTAAAAAGTTGTGCGGAAATTTCCTTTCTACTTAATCATGGAAAATCGAAAATTAAAAAAAAAACATTGAATGTGAAGCTAGTTTTCTAGACTAGTACATAGAGATAGAGTATCCGGGGAAATCCCACGCAGTATATCTTTACGGTTTTCTAAAAACGCATTAGGTGTACGCAGCTACCTTTTTATGTTGTTTCATTACGTGACCTTTCTACAAAGGTATATACAAGAATAAACTAGCTGACTGATAGATAAATGCACAGCCCAAACCACTGGGCCCGAGGACTTAAAATTCTGCACAGATATTCCGTTATTACCTAGGTAAGTAATACAAAAAATGGTTTTTCTAGATTTATGAAGGGCTAAGGTAGGGGATGGAATTTTGTGTGAAGAAATATTTGTTACCCAGTAAGTTGACTTCAGGACTATATGATCAATCATACGAAGTCTTTGTTAATGTTGGTGGTTACTTTTTGGAACGCCAGATGGCGTTGAATTCTATTTGAATTGCTCAAATTCTTCGTCAAACGATCACGTGCCCAACAACAATATTGTTTTTCTTTTATAAAATAAGTGTTCTATGTCCTTTACTCTGGAACATATGCTTACATCATTTCATGATGACCGGTTAAGTAGTAACGAGGAAGTGTAACAAACACACAAATATAAACATTCATAATATTATTTAGGATCTGAAGTAGTATACACATCACTGTGTATATCCTACATTTACGATTTCCTACGTTGTGTGTCATAATTATACATTACATCTCTGTACAAACACTAGATATGCTATGTTCAAGTGTAGATATATCAGTGTACGTGACTTAGGCGTAATCCCAGAAGGCACTTCTAGTCAACAATATAAAAAGTTCGCTTTTTATCTTTAAGAGCGTCACTAGGTAGGCGTTCGATCCGTCTCGATTGTCCGACCTCCTCGCGGGCCCCTAACGGGCAGATAATAAAATGTTTACTGCACACCAGTACCAGTTATCAGAAGGGATCGGTCTGCAGTCTAGACCGGTGGCTGTCATCGATTAGCCACAACTTTAAATTCAAACCGTGTCCTGCAACACTGCCTTATGTTTAATAATTGGATTAGGGCGTAGTTCATGTTTTACTATAGTACATTTTTTAATACATTCAAATAGATTATATTTGAGTTATCATAGAAAATTAGAATTGAAATGAATACTACTAGGTTTTTAATTAGTCATATATTTAAGATTGTATGTAAAATAAAACATTTTAATTACAATGAGTCAGTGACATGTTAACAAGATACAATGAGAAGTATAAAAAACGAACATTCATACATATATAGCATTATTTAGTCATAACAAAATTGTGGGTTAAAACTATTTTTTTTATTGAATAAAGTGGCAAACGAGCAAGCTGACAATAAGTACCGCTACCCATAGTCATCCACAACAAGCTAATGAGTTGCGGATGCGTTGCCTAGCTTTATGGACAAAGGACCAAGGACCAACGGAAAAAAGGATATTTCTATTCCCTGTCCATCCCCTTCTCATCCGTCAAAACCTCTTCCCCTTCCCATCCTTTCCCTATTAGAAAAGGTTGGGAAAGGGAATACGACTACAATTAGGCCTCCGGCACTTCACTCATCAGACGAAACGCAGAATACTTCTACTTCACGCCTGTCTTCTGTGAGGTCGTGGTATTTCACTGGTCGAGCCGTCCCATTCGTGCAAAATGTTATTGTTGCGGGCTCTACCACGGTCATAATTAATATTAAATTGGTAATTACACTTAAAAAACTTTTATTTGGAACCTTTTTTATTGTGTTGTTTTGGATCTGAACCACAGAAAAACTTACCATCACCACGACGGTCCGTTCGTTTTTCATCCCTCACAGAGATAGAATAGAAAAAATATTTGAATCAATCGACATGTTTAGGAAATTTAATAACACGAAAACAAGATTTATTAACAGGTACGCATAGATATATAAAAATATTGAAATTCCGATCTTAAAAAAAAGGAAAATTAAGTTTTATGGCCATGATAATTAGACTCAATACACACTGGAGTTCAACCCGTGCTTAAGCCGGCCATTTACAAGACGTCGATGCGAACTAGACATCTGTCTGGGCGTGAATACCAAGGTACATGGCCAACGTTCGGGCACAAAGACCCATTTACTGCAATCGCTGGATTAATTGCGTAGATTAGACGCGTCACTTGGACGGTTTAGTTGAAGCTGGGAGCTATCAGCGAACAACTATTGCCTAATTTGCGGACATTACTAATGGTATTATTTAGTAACGAGTAGCTAAGTTGTGACCAAGCAAACGGGCTTAAATTTAAAAGGAGCTTACATAAAAAATATTTATATTATATTTCTTATTAAGTCATTTGACGCGAAGAAACTTTATAAAAAACTAAGAGGAAAGATTTGATTGTTTGCTTGCGTTGAATAGACTCCGAAACTACTGGACTGATTTGAAAAAATATTTCACTGTTGGTTAGCTACACTATCCCCGGGTGACATAGGCTATATTTTATTTTCATTTTTTTTAAGTGTACCCGTGCGAAGCCGGGGCCTTTCGCTAGTCGAATCGTTGATGTTGTAAGTGTCACTATGAGTAAAGTAAGACAATACAAATAAAGGTACATTTACTTTTGTAGTTGTAACTTTAACAGTGGTAGAGCCAGTAACAATAATATCAGTTGCATGAGTGGGCCCCGGTGAAATACCCCGACCTCACAGAAGACAGGATTGAAGTAGGATCATTTTTATGCGTCTGTGTTTCGTCTCATGAGTTAGGTAACGGCCTGGTGTCAGTCCTCTAGTCCTTCATTCTTTCCTACAAAGAATATACGAAGGCGAAGAGGGTTGGACGGGGTAGGGGATGAATAGAAGAAGGAGTTATCCTCTGTTTCGGATGCCTATGTGCTGCGGACACTTACGACACATAAACCGCTTGATCGTTGGTCATTTACTTACATAAAAAATATATATGAGTAACTTTATTTGAAAACACGTTAAGTAAAAAGTTGATGTACTTTTAAGGTTCCTATTATTTAACTTAAGCTATTACTTTTTCGAATGTTTATTAAAATTATATCAAGAAATCATTTTAATATCGTTATCGTCTATATAACAGCATACGTTTCATTGCAGTAAACAACGCATGACTTATATGAAGGTACTCCCTCCTCAATTTGTAGAAGATATTACGGTGTTCATAAATAGGGATGCGTAATAAAATACCAGATGAAATAATTTTGCTGCTAATAATAAAACCGAGGCCTGAGCAGTATAAATACAAACATATCGTTTTCGATGTACGTGCGTATTAGAAAGGTAACAGTTTGATAATGCTTGGTACAAGTCATAAGAGATAAAAGGGAACCAGACAAGAACTGCGTTCAGTTACACCAGTCAAGTCACAATTTAAGCATTAGTAAAAGCTATGTGACAAAACATGTCTATCTACGAAAACGACGATTTAAAAACGTGATATTATTTTTGTCTTATTAAGTTTTAGGCCAAGCTATTATGCACAATCTAATATTTTATTTTAGAATGACTTAGGAATAAATTATTCGTTGTTAACGTGTAACAAGCTCGAAAGGTATGGTATGATTTTGAGACAAAGGCAGGCACCGCATCTGTCTTCCGTTACTCTGATGTATTCTTACTGGTGGTGATAATATTTACCTACCTAGGGAGTACCTAATATCAATTGTAACGCTTGATACTATGCTTCCATCCTCTATGTGGGAAATTAAATATTATAAAACAAAACTAATTATTATATAACATACATAATTTCCATTTTTGACACACGTTAAATAATCGATTAACATTCGATACCAAACACAAAATGTAATGTAGATGCTTTTCATTTTAAAACTGCACATAACGCTTCACGCTTTTAAATTAAGCCACGAGATCGGTCGTGGAATAGGCGTGTAAAAAGCCGGGGCGCAATGCATGCCAATTCGTCCTCGCCGGACAGTGCCGGACGCGACGCCGCCATTATATCGGATACGGTTAGCAGAGACATTCTAAATTCTGTTATTAGTGCATAAATTAATTTTAAAATGTTTAAGAAAATATGTATTTATATGTTTGCTCTAATATAAATGTGTAAAAATTCTTTTACATTAATAAATTAAATAAAAATTAAACAGTATAATATGAGTAACTATATTTTTCAACGGAAAAATATTAATTATGGCAAAGGCTGTCATTGGCCATATACAATACACATTTAAAAAAAAGATGTAAGCTGTAATATATATCCTTATGATATTTTCTTTAATCTATAATTGATGTTAATAGGTGCTGGGTAACTAAATGCAGTCTCTTATCACTAGTCTACTACGAATGAATATTACAAAGCCGGGCATTGGACGCAGTTAGGACGGCCCAATACCCATTCCCCGACCGGGTTCCCCCTTGCCGAGGTGGTGGGGCTCAGTGGGTATGAGCCACCCACGGTGGAGTTAAGAGGAACCAAAGGGAGGGAACCTAACCAGAGACGGGCCACTCGGGGTCCTTGGAGTCCACCTTCTAGGGTGCTGGAGGACTGCGGTGACTCGTCTCCGCAATGAGGGTGAGTCGCGGAAGGAGAGGAGTGTTGGCCACCATTTCTCCTTTCTTCTAATGTTTATCAGTTTTCTGATGAAATATTGTGTAAAATATTAAGTTGTATACTTTTAATTATAAATTTAATTATTATCTTAAATGTACGGAAAAAAGCGAGCAGCGAGCAGCCCAATGTTTTTAAATCAAAATATTATTAAGTAAGAAGAAATAACTTTCTTTACCTTAGGTCGCATTTTCTAGTACAGTCTATTTTGCGGACGCTAAGTCAACTGGTCGCCGTGACCGGTGTGTGAATCAAGGCGATTCGAGCCCAGTTTCAATTTGCCCTCGCACCCCCTGCGAAGGTGTCGGGGGTGCATCCGGCCGCCCCTGGGATACACTATTTTGCAACTTAGCCTCTTTAAAAAAGACGACTGGACGTGGGGCGCTTTTATACCGAGTCGTGTACACGGAGGGATCCGATTTCAGGATTTTGCATGTGATTTTTGAGTAACGTGTTCTTGTATAATTTTTTTATTAGGTTTTGTTTTTAGAAATACTAGAACTTGACTATGATCCCAATCAGTATTACAATTAAAAGGAAATAGTTTAAGATTGCTTTTATCTCGTTTTTTATTATGTTTTAGAACATTTAAAACCTCTTCTAGGTTGATGCGCGCATGCTTGTCTGTCTGTCCGTGAATGTCTAGAATATTAGCCACTATCCGTATCTAAGGTGATGAAGATGAAATGATAATGAGAACTTGTATATCTTTGAATCCATAAAAGTTGATAAAATGATATTTTATCTGTGGTGGATGCACAGATAAAATATTGCGTCATTGACGCCGGAATATATTCCCAACAAATCGAATGTAAATTCCTATTTATCGATAGACCTGCACCGTATTTCGGATTCGGGTGTAAATTGTCACCGTGCTGCAAAATATGAAATATTCTTAGGGAACGGATGGCAAACTGAATATTTTCCTTTCGGCGATGACGTCACTGAAACTTGCTGATTTAGAACGTGTGCAGTTATTTCAAATAGATTTATTGCAAGCTGTGCCCTGGTATTTCCAGTTTAGCTTAAGCTGAACCCTATTTAATATTATTAACTTTATCTTCTTTAATTTAGACCTTTAGGATACAGATTTAGAAAAGTCCTTTCCTTGTGATCGATACATAATAACTGAAATATCTGTACAAAATTTCAAGTCAATGGTAGAGCCCGCCACAACAACATCTGTAACAAAAATATGCCGGTTCGACCGGTGAAATACCAAGACCTCACAGACGACAAGCGTGAAGTAGAAGTACTCTGCATTTCGTCTGACGAGTAAGGAGCCGGAGGCTTCATTTCAGTCCTCTTCCGCTTCCCATCGTATCTTTATAAGGATAGGATGGGAGGTTGAAGAGGAGTTGACGTGGACGGGAACGGGATAGAGGGGAGAAGGTATTTCCTTTTTCCCATCTACTCTGTCCATTAAAGGTAGGCGACTCATTCGCTTGTTGCACATGACTATGGGTAGCGGAATCTACCAGATGACCGCTTGCTCATTTATCCACAAAAAAACAGTTTCTTCTATTATTTGTACATTAAATACATAGACAGATATATCATGGCCAAACTTAAACAAGGGTTACATCGCAATATGTGACCACTGACAGAATGTGACATTTTTATTATGTGCTAATGAGATGGATGTCCGATTGCAATCCTGTGTTTAGCTTATAAAATTTCTTACTAAGATTTGTAGTGATAGCTTGAAGCTACTAAGTTTTTATTTTTAGTACAAAACCTTGGTTGTACCTCATTCACGTTCGTACCCAAGACTAATTGTAGTCTAATAAATAATAGTCACAAAATATTTTAATAGTACTTCATGCAATCTAATAAGTGCGAAATGTCTATTTGTCTACTAGCTTGATTTTCAATGTGCATGAAAAGTTTACGTAGATATGAATTGTTGACTTCGGAGTCATCAAATAACAGTACCGGAGCACGCGGCTCGTTGCAACGCCGACCCGTCGCGATCGATCTTCGTCGTAAAGCGAGATTTACGAGCACCGCCATCCTATTGCCGGCTCGGCTTGACACATGCAGCTGACGTGTGCGTGCCGCCAGCAATGTAGTGGCAGGTGCACAGATTGCATCAGATTTATAGCGACGGTTACGTGTTGTGACGTAATATCAGCCGTTTGTTTGAAATGAATCGTTTTCTCACAGTACTATTGACTATTGACGCATGTTATTAAATAATTGAAAAGCTTAATTCCATGGCCATACCTTCATATCATTAAGACACTATGACTGTTACATTATAATGAGCTATAATATAATAAAATTCAAACGTAACGAATGGTGCGCATACGATAAAATCGGCATTCCCGGTACTTCCTGTCGATTCGCCCTCCTCCCATTAACATAATGTCTATAATTTGCGTTTGATACAAAATCATAAGCGGCATGTCCAGTCATGATCAAATTTAAATTATAGGTCGTGTAATTGTTAAGATTGAAGGGTTAAACGCAGCTTTCTGTACGTTTTGTTTTTTGTGCTTTATAGAGGTTTGTTTTTCTGAATTCATTATGTCTCGATGTTGTCCACTTTTGCTTTTCTAAATTAAAAAGTAAATACTAAACATTTTAAGCCATATTTTATTGTAACAACACATAAGGCATATTCGACTTCGCAGCAGCTACAATACTGGCTTCAGAGTACGCGGAAAATAATAAAGAACACTTATATAACAAAATAATATTTCGTACTGAATAGCCAAACAAATAACGTTAAAGAAACTGAAGTTGCGAATCTAGTTGAAACCGCGCAGAAGAAATTGAAAATGTGATCTTTTGTTAGCTATAGAAGCATTTAAAGTTCATATAAACAATACAATTGTTGAACCGCTGTTCATATTGAATAGTTGAAACGGATCGCTTGCGGGCGTTCGCGTAACGACCGGCGAGCGAACTGGGCCGAACTCGGGCTGGTGCACCGGCTCCGCTGTTTGATGTCGGAATACAGTTATTAAGGTTTGTGTTTGTAAGTAAAAATGGAGCATTGGTACACGGTTACTTGTCTTATTATTTGTTATTTTGTATTGAAGTCATTTTAAAATTTTGCTGTACGGAAGAAATTTCGTTTATTAATACGTTTCTTCGTGATTGGAATTTGAGAGAAAATTTACGAAATATATTGTTACCCGTGAGTTGTACTTATATCCATGCAAACATTTTTGTAAATATGAATAAGCGTATATAAGCTATGGGTGCGCCTATATCTATAGTCTGGGTTCACTCTACCGCAACTTGAGTAACGACTAGTGCGCGTATTTTGAGTCCCTGTTTTAAAGGAAGGCATGCGTTTTGTCCATGAAGTACGATACTGGTTTGGAAATACTTTCACAATCTTGTAATACATGAATAATTACTTCATTGGAAATTTAACATCAAATGATTTGCATTCACATATTTAAAAAGTCCCAACCCTTAATCAATTTAAAAATACTAAACGAAGAAGTGGCATCCTTAGTGGTATGAATACTTTTTAAATTATTCAGAATATTCGATGCCAAAAGAACCATTCTTATTCAAATTTGTCCAAAATAAAGGAACTAAAATCGAAAGTTATCCAACTGGTAAACTATCAGGCCACAGAGTTTGACTTCATTCTTTTGTAGGTGTTTTGTCTTTTGTAAGAGAAGGTTAACAATGGGATCGTGACGTCGCGAAGGTTATTTAGGGTATTGTGTACCAACTAAAGAATATACGCATTTGAAAATATTTATATAACAAAGTGATGTCTTCAACATAGTCTCGAAACAACTGCTGGATTTCGTGAAGTACCGTGTACTCCTTCCCTAAGAATCTTAATTACTTTGTGATAAAATCATGTCTGAGTTTATTAATTTATAGATCACATTTCGTGTAACCTTAGGTAGAAAACCTCTTTCCCATTAATGTGAGGTTATAATGGACAAAATCATACGATATGAATGAAGAAACGATATGTTTTGCTTTAATAGCGAGGTATTTATCTTTGCATAGTATCTAGTAGTGCGGTGATTGAAAATACATATACAGGAATACAGTGTTAATCCTCTTCAAGGTACCTTACCTCTTAGAAAGAACCTATAAAAATTGTCTGTCAAGGTGTAATGAGTATTTAAAAATGGTATGTCATTTAATTAAAAAAAAGCTTAGATAAATGTGCCTGTAGAAAATAGATAATAATGAGAGTATAAAAAAACTTTAGAAGGAGTTATTACGTGCTCAAGTTATGGGACATAATTTAGCTCCGCCGCCGGCCGATGGCGATGATGGTTTGTTTTTTAATCTATTTAAAAATTCATTCGGCGCTAGTATCGAGTGGAAGTGGTGCGTTGTACGCGTTGCTTGGGGAAGTGATCAATTTACGTGTCTTGTTTGGAGAGAATTAAAAAAAAAACATCACCAAGATGTATTCATAAATTATCGTTTTTATAACTTACATCGTGGGTATTGTAATAAAAAAACATTGAACTAAGAGTAGAACACTTAATCTGTCTGTTTGCTTGGGGAAGAATAGAGGAGGCAACCTATAGGGCCCATATCTGATCCTGTAACATTACTAATATATAGCTTGTTTCATCTGAGAAGCAGTAGTGGCTCAGTGGTTTAGGCCCCGACTGTACTGTAGGTTGCAGGTTCGAACCCAGGCAGGCGCTTTACATTGTGTAATTTATTTCATCACCACTGCTTCAAAAGCAGTGAAGGAAAATTTCGTGAGGAAACCGGCATGTTCTTAGAACGACCAAATTCGAAGACATGTGACATCCACCAACCAACACTGGCCGGCGTGGGCTTATAGGTACTTTCATCGGAAATGTTGTAATTTGTGGAAATCGTGTAATAAAGTGTAATGTAATTTTTTAATATAGATAGCTAATGTTATAAGGTGATGTGAGAAAAAGTGATTTTTCGAAAACATTTAGGAATTTTAAAGTAAAAAACGTTAAAAAAGTTTGTTTACAAAATTCACATCTTGTTGTGAAACAAGGTATAAATGTATACATAAGTTAAGGAATAATAATCGTAAAATAACTTTACACTTATAAAAAAATAATATATCAAAACAGTGTGTCCTGCTAAGTATGTAAGTACATATCGTTTACTTCTTATGGAATGGGAATAAACCTAAATGTCTAGTCTAATCCAACTGGAAAAGTAAATTTTATTGTTATATAAAATAAAGAATCATGTCTTTATTCGTAGAAATGCAAAACTGCGTATGAATAATTGATAAAATAACTCAAATTTGTACCAATAAAAGAAACATAATGCAATGGCATTAAGCAGGAAATTGCTGATAAAATAAATACTTTAAATCACGTACAAATAGCAACGACAAAATGGGACGAAAATAAAGACCCTTGAAAATGGTAGAGCTCAACCCTTTAGCCGGAGAAGCAGGGCAAGAGTAGGGGTAGGTGACGGACGGGGGTAATTAGTGGATCTGCTGTGACAATTTGTTCCTTGCGATACACCTGTCCAAAGGTCGAGGGTCGTCTCGTTCAAACGTCGCCATTAGAAGTTTTGTTGTTCTTTACTGGACTATTATATTACATTTGGTACCCATTATACTAATGAATTATGAACTGAAATCATTTGTTCACGGTTAAGCTAATCTTTCACAGCAGCTTTATTAATTAAGACGGAACCAAATATAGATTTTATTAGCTGCCACAAATTCTCCATAAACTCAAATCTGTGAAACTGGCTTGGCTTAACTAAAATTCCTTGTAGAAAATGAAGCAAAGTGAAGACATTTCATTTATTTCCATGCACCAGGCGTATGTTAAACATCCAACAATTTGTGAAAATTCATCCAAAACTTTATAATAATATCCTAGGACATATTCACACACGGCCATCTGATCCCAAACTAAGCAGAGCTTGTGCTGTGGCAACCAGATAACTGATATACTACATATACTACTTTTCTTTTGTAAATACATACTAAGATAGATAATCACACCCAGACTCAGGACAGACATGTTCATGCACACAAATGTCTGTAATGGTGGGAATCGAACCCATGACCTTGCGGCGTGATAAGCAAGTATCTTACAAACCACGCCAACACACACACTTGAGAGATTAAAGACGGGCCGTCTTTAATCTCTCAAGTGTGTGTGTCAGTGTAATTCGTGAAGATATTACTTGGAAAAGGTGTATCCCGGACACGCTTAGAACCCTTTCTAAGAATCAGGTCGAAAATAACAAGCGCAATAAAATTGTGGCGTTCTATCATAAAATTTTACACAACACTGGCGAAATGTTAAAGCCAAACAGCCATCACAAGGTTTTAATCTTCTCACTAAGAAAACTCCAATTTCGTATCTCATTGTGCATTCGCTTTGCTCTCAAATGATATTATATTTGTCGCCCCGGCAGAGCGGACGCGGCGGACGCGGCGGGATTAATTTTGCGACAAATATTTCACAAATATCTTCTGTCGTGTAACATGCATCCTTCTATTTTCGATTGGAATAGAACAGAAGAATTCACTTTTTCTTACTACCGTTTCCATAGTTATTTTTAGAACAGCTAAATCCCTACTTAATATTATAAATGTGAATGTAAGTTTGTTTGTTACGCTTTCACACTAAAACTACTCAACCGATCATCATGAAACTGTACACATATTCTTGGAGGTATTTGAAGTTACATAGGATATATAAAGTATATTAAAAGCGAAGTATGTATAGACTCCGAAACGGCTGGAGATTTCGATGAAATTTTCAGGGATTGTCCAGATTGGCACATTCCTGTGTTTGGTAGCGATTAACAAAATTAGTGGTATCCGGGCGAAGCCGGGGCGGGTCACTATCTTACTATATCTGAATCTTCAAATTCTTAATATCTCTATCTCTCTCTTTTCTTTCGTCAGTATTTAAACGTGGTGTTATGTTCTGTTTATCATGTCATATCAAAAACCACTGGACAATCCCACAAATGTGATATACTTTGTCACGAATTTCGTATATCAGCTAACCGATAGAGCCCGCAGCATCTGTTGTACGAATGAGTCGGCCCCACCGATGAAATACAATCTCACAGGGACATGAAGTAGAAGTATTCTATGAGTGAGGTTAGAGCCAAGAAGAAGGGGATTGGACGGGGATTTGCTTTTTGTCCCCTCCACTGTCCATTTAAAGTAGGTAACGCATCTGCTACTCTAGCTGGTTGCCAATATGTAGCGGCACTTCATTTCGGGTTTGCTTGTTTGCCACCTTCCTTAATGAAAAAGTGCATCAGTAGTAATATAGTACAATACGTCACCTCATTTTGTTACACGTTGTTATTTTCCATTGTCATTTATACAGTTAAACACAAACATAAACCAAAACTATTTCCTTTGAACAACAAAAAACAAAACATCAACTGTCGAGCAACGCGATGCATTGTTCGGACGAAAATATTAAGAGTTCGTCCCGCGGCCTGACCCGCGAGCCCATGAGCCCGCGAGCTGCATAGATAACGTCGCCGCGGCATTGTTCCGCGCCACTATGGATGCGTGCCCTTAAGCAGGCGATCCTGCCTTGTGGTTTTCAAAGGGTTTATTTTAATATAAATGTAATAGATTACTTAGAACTAGATATACCATAAAGCAAATAACCAGATATACCCAAAGTTCAGTCGCCACCGTCCGAAAAGTATGCCGCTAAAATGCATAGAAAAAACCTTTAGTATGTAATAGAAACAACTAGTTAACGTAATCTAATAGGATTTTATATTTTATTATTTTACAAAATGTATATAAAAATTTTCTTTGCGAAGAGCTGCCTCTTAATTCGAAAGGCTCATTGTAAAGTGCATTGATACAAGAGAAAGCGTGCCCCGCCTAGCGCAGGCCTAGCGCCGCGCCGGCACATCTCGCGTTATGTGAAATATTATTCATATTACTCGTAAGTCTCACTACAGCGCTGTTTATTCCTTTTTGTTCTGTTATCGAGCATCGTGTTTTGACAGGGCTGTGGCCATGCCAATCTTTAACCCGAAACAAATGCCCCACGTCAAAATACACACAGTTCTACATAGGATCTAAGTCTATGGATGTGATTTTACACTCGATATGATTTTGTTAATCGTATTGTCTCGATATAAATGCATGCGATCCGATCCGAAGATCGAATCGCATGCATTTATATCGACACTTTGTTACACCATTTTAATTACACACTCTTTACCACATGTGTATTCTACTACTACTAGGACTACTACTAGATTGTTCTGCGTATTACATTAATCGTATAAATAATTGTTTCGAAAACTTCTTACTCATTGACCAATATTGTAAAGCAATATTAGAAATCTAATATGGGCTGGGCTCAAGGGACCCCGAGAGGGAACCTCGGCTTGGGCTGTCAGTCAATATGCGTTTAGCATTCCGATTCGAAGGTGTCCGAGAGGGCCGAGCTTCGGCTCGTTCGGTAGCCATTATCTGATTACAAGTTTTATTACATCTAAAATTACTACCACTTCAGAAAGCGTTAGCGCTGGGAGAAGAAGTGGCGGAAGAAACTCCAGCAACGCTTCTATCATGAGTAGGGGAGAAAACTCTGCCGGCTATGTGGCCGTATCGAGGAGGTAATAGCCGTCCTCGCTGGCAAAGACGGTGTGTGATTTGTTTGCGATGTTGTTTCATCCTAGCCTGAGCGATGGTTATTGCATCGTCTCGATAGTCGAGGACGTGCCTAGGACGTCTATAGTCGTGGCGGAAGCGGAACCTACAACTAAAGAATTGGGGTGACCGGCGGTGGAGTCGAAATAGCGGTGCGACGCCAACTTCAGGTGATGCGCTATGGTGGGCAGCTCTAAATCCACGTGTAAATCGATGTTGCGTGCAAACCATCTGGAAAAGAATCTGGATTTCTTGGATCTTTGGATCAGCTGAAGTCGGTGTATTTGTTTCGGGATATGTGCGCGAAGACCGGTCTGTGGAATGTACCTCAAAACTATTTAACCAACGCCGTGCGAACTCGTCATCGCGTGTCAGAATACAAGTGGCGCCATCTGTATTATCTCATCGAAATTAAGAGGCGGCAGTACTATAGCGGACAGCGCCATCCGTATTCGTTTGTAGTATTTGTTACAGTGTTCCAATTCCATGATTAAAGACAAAATTCGTATAAAATGCTAATTACTTAACATCATAAAAGTCATGGACGTTATAAATGGACATAAAGCGAGACTCATGTTGCATCCACGTCGAAATGGCTGCTCAACAAAAACACAATATCAGTTTGAAACAAATGGACGAGAAATACACAGCCATTAAGCGAAACGTGCCGTATCATGTTAAGATAGAAAACTTGGTATCAGCGAGTGAAGTTATTAAAGCGTCTCCAATATTTTATACAAGTAAAATCACCGTCTCGCGGAGGGTCGATGGAAAAGTTTGTGAGGACGATTCGTCCCAAAGTTAGGGGCGGGAACAATAAATCAATGTGTCGAATAATTGCTCCTCATCGGAGCGACTCGCCAACTCTGAATCGAAAGTTACTAATCACCGGCTCTGTATTAATAAGGCGCGGAAGAAAATAAATTCCCCAGCGAAAGTTTTTTGCAGAAATTCCGATTTCGGTCTTTCGGGAGCAGCGGTAGCGGGTACGGGTTACGGCCTTCCCTTTTGTACGCTTAATTATTGCCACGCACAGCCATGTTGTGGAATGGTTTGTCCTCGGCGGTATTTCCAAAGTACGACTTAGTGTCCTTCAAGAAGCGAGCCTATCTCTTTATTAAAGGCTGGCAACGCATCTGCAGTTCCTCTGGAGTTGCGGGTGTTCATGGGCGTCGTCAATCACCTGGGTGTTCCCGCCGCTCGTTTGCCCCCTTCTCTTATAAAAAAAATGTATAAATACGGTTGCAATTTGCTTTAAATAGGACGGGATAAGGGAATCCACCGTATTGTAATAAAATACTTCCTGTTTTACGTATATTTGCATAGTATTTTCATGTGTTTTTTAAACTCCAAGAAATTCCCTCATTACGCGCGAGACCTAGTCCTCCATTTTCTTTTTAATCAATCGTAAACGTCAAAGACACGTCGCCTTTTATGCGGGACGCAATTAAAAATTGCTTTGTGCGAGAGCGGCGCGTGTGTCCTGTGCCTTACGAGATTAACGCGCGAAACCGACTGCAGGCTCACAGCCTTAATTAAATTTTAAATTTGAACGTTGACGTCCGCTGCGACAGCGCGGGAAACGACCATCGAGTTAGACTTTTTTTATATTTTTAATGAGGAATAGACAAGTGACTATTCGGTGAATTTTTTACTTTACTAATCTATGGTAAATCGTTTTGTGGCATCTTTTTGAAGTGAATAAATTTGTGGTTTTCCTAACAAATGTGCTATTTATTTAAACATATTAAATATTAAACACTTAAAAATATAAAAAACTTAGTACTTTAACTGTAATATTTTAAGACGGAACTGTTGTGAGCTCGGGCAGAGCCTCCGCTTACAACTCTAACACAAACATGAAAATCTAAAAAAAAATTAAATCAAAGTATGTATGTAACACAATGCTTAAAACTCTGGGTTGCACACTACATTGTTAATGGAAATATACAATCACACAATCAACTTCAACCAGTACACAGTATATGTAGATACATATATGTTGTAGACGCGGAGTACTATGTAAATTCGCAGGCATACGTGACGACGGATATGCTTCGGCACTCAGACATCTCTCAGACGTCTGTCGGGAGATAAAACCGTTTGAAACAATATGGAAAGCTTCGCCCAGCGCTCATTGCCACGCGCGGCGCGTATAGTTCTGTGCGTGAGTACACCGCAGGATTTGCAAATTTTTCTTTAATGACTGACTTATTCCCCAAAATATACATGCAAAACATCTACCTAAAAAAAATTTACTCGCTTACATATCATGTTTTTCAGTTGAAATTCAGAATTTTCTCTTAACCCTTACATTTCAATACTCAAAACTGAAAAAAAGGAAACTGACATTCAACAGCAAAACAGCCTGAGTTGGCAACAATGAATAGCCGCTAGTACACGTGCGGTTTTTCTAAAGCCTCGCTCAAAAGGCACAGGACAGGCACGCATAAAAAAATCGTGCAAATTTAAAACACATTTGTGTAGCACTGAACCATATTAAATTTTATTAACCAAATCCTTGATGTTTTTGTGCAAAATAATGACTTAATATACACTGTCGGCCAAAAGTTTGAGACCACTTTGTACACAGGTTATAATTTGCAAAATATTTTAAATCTGCGTATGATAACATAACAATATGAACACCTGTGTAATCTACTAATCATTTTGAATGTCTAAGCACCATTTCTCTTATCTTTTACACAATGACTATGAGTACATCTTTGTTTAGTTTCACCCTGTCCAAAACACGTTATCTCTCTCTTTCTCTTTGAAAAAACTGAGATGACAATATGATTATGTTAATTTTTTCGCCAGTGTGAACTCGAATGAATCCATTAACTTGCTGCCTTTACTTTAATCATAATAAAATTAAAGCTTCTACGAGTATAAGCTGAAACCAGTAACATTAATTTTCTTTGAACTACATATGATTGATATTGAATTCGTTTCTTCTGTTTACACATGTTAGTTTCATTTACGGAACCCTAATTCCTCTACGCGGATGTAGAAAACCAGGTCAAGTACCAACTTGAAGGTTCGCTCTGGGAACTGAAAGTGTTGTTTTTTTTAAACTTAATTAGTGTTGCTAAGCCAAGTTTTGTACCTCAAAGCTGGCACTAGAGTGAAATGCTGGGGTAAATTTAAACCGATCTAGCAAACACTTAGTGCGTAATTGCTATGTGTATAAGTATATATTTTGTAGCCATTAGGCATGTCTTTAAAGTCAGAAATCTTTTAAAAGTGTACTGTTAAAGTGTAAAAATCAAGGGTAAAAAATATGCATTTTTATCTACGTTATCGTAGGTTAACGGTTAGGCGAATTTTGCGGGCGACTCCCAGTAGATGTAAAATATTTGTTCGTTTTGAAAAGAACGTTTGTTGAATGCGGTCGGCCGGTAGGTGGCGGTAAGTAAGACCTTCTGTCATATTTGATACACGATAAATTGAATACTATTAATTAATTTTATTTTATTTTATTTTTAAATTGAATAACAGATAGCAACAGGTGTCTCTGTGCACTCGATTACTAAATCAATGTCATCCAAAAGTAAAATAATATATTTCTCAAACTCTACCGTGTATCTAAATATGTAAACAAAACTAAGTAACGTTTAGAAACTTACGTTATTTCAATGTAGCCTTGATAGAATAGGGCTTATACATAAGTAATACATTTTGTTGCCCACTTCCAAATAAATCATAAAGCTGTGTGTATCAAATGATCATATTTGAAATAATTTGTCAGTCATTCGTCTATGCCTTTCGTAGAATTTACAACATATTATATATTTAATTCACATGCCAGTACAAAAGTTACACAGCAAAATTTAATAAAGCCTAAAACGGCACGGGAACTTTGAGTGTTTGTCTTCCGGCGGGGCGCGGCCACCGTTTTAATTCACCCAGCGCCATCTGTCGCCGAGCTGCAGTTTCTCAACTTGGACTCGCAACAGACTTTATAATTTCGAGACAGTTCCGCGCGACAGACTGTTCTGTTGTTCTTTTTAAGAGATCACCTTGAACTCCGTGTATTATTTTGAATTTATTATCAACCTGCCCTAACTTTGGTTGTAATAAAGAGCAACCTGAGACATTGTTCCTGCTTTATGTTCAACTTTAAATAGAAAAAGTAGCTGTTTTGTTGTGTATTTCAGCGCTTTGTTTACCTGTTGTGACGTGTTTTATTTAAAACTATTAAAGTCAAAACAACATAAGCCCACTCTTAGGACGAATTATCACAAATCTCGGTTTGATCTGCCTAATTACACTTTGCAATGGCTTTTAGCAATAATAATTAACGTTTGAGTGGACGCTTTGTATCTCTATAAAGATATACCCAAATGCCAAGTACATACATGATATTGTCGATGGAACAATATCCAGACCATGCTGCATTATGCATTCCCCTTCCAAACACATATAATGGTATAACAAATTAAATAATATTACAAAATAAAAAGTCTTAATGTAATCTTAAGTTAAACTTTTGAAGTTAAATAAGTCAATATTTGCCCAAGAATTAAACAAGTCGTTTTAGTTAAATTAAATAGCAAACGAGTTTATACGAGTTCAATTGTGGGAAGGGTTTCGACTTAGGTCACCGCGACAGACAAATTCGAGTGCATTTTAAACTCAGCTCATTCTGATTAACTCCGAGTAGATATCTGTGTTAAAAGAGATAGTTATAGTAAATTATTCAAGCGCTGCAGCGGCTAACAAGTCTAATTAATTTAGTGTCGCGATCCCGAGGTCAAGATACGAGATAAGAATTGAATTATATTTGAGTTTTAAACCGCCAGCAAACGCCGGCTGAGTCGCGCCGCAATCATCGAATTAACCCGGCAAAGTAACAGTCGCTTCAGATACGCTCAAAGCTCGCCAATAAATCTATCTTTTTAAGTTGAAGGAAATCTTGAATGGTTCGTTTTTGTTGTATGAAGTGTGTGTGTGTGGTAAATTCGGATAACACTTAAATAAAAATGTATACAATATATTTGTATCTATTGAAAATCTAGATCTATTATAGATTTTGGATAACGGATTAATTTAACTTTATTCAATTGAGTGCCAAAAAATATGCGCTATTAATGGAGTTGCGTCTGAATTACGTATATAAGAAAACAATAATTCTTTAAAATCCACTATGTTTATGGTTGTAGTAATATTTGGTATCAATTAATACTATAGTAACCCGTTCAGTAGTGATTGTGCGGGGGAGTAACAAACATGTATTGCAGTCAACTAACTTTCATTTCTCTCTCTATCCTTTTCTCTGAAAAAACTGAGACGACAGTATGTTTTGTGTCAATGTTTTCGGCATTGTAAGCCCACGATTACTTTAACGTGTATAAACTAATAATTTTTAATCTGTATTTTATATTATATTGTACAGAAAAAACCCTTCACCTATCTTCAAGTTAGCACCTTCGAATTCGAATATAAATAAATATGCGCTCATGCCCGTAACCCAGATGGGTAGGCAGAGATTATTGGTTTCCATTTGGGGCGATCCTGGCATACCTCTCTCGCTTCTACATCCATGCCTAGGCATGCAAGCTTGTCGGTTACAGGTACTCCTTATATCGCCCTTCTTTAGTATGTCACTAATCTGGTCTGGTATAAGTGGTGGTGTGAATGATATTTTAATTAATAACGAGTGGTATAAATAGCTCTATAGTCCTAATTAATGCGTACGCTATTAGAAAGTGATTACAATTGGTAGGCACACGGCCTCCACATATGTCGCCCATGGAAATGTAGGTTAATTGTAATTAAATTCACGTCTTATTAGCGTGTTAGCGAGGACGAATGACGTAGTTAGTCGCCGCGCGGACGGTATTGCACTGATACGGTACGTGATTGATGCAATAAATGATCCCACGCGGGAGCCTAATTGACAATCAAGATATTTATTAAAAATAACATTATATGAATACTAACAAACAAGAAAGTATGAACATACATTTTTTTGGTTAATAAATAGAACGTAATCCCTACTAATATTACAAATGTGAATGTAAGTTTGTTTGTTACGCTTTCACGCGAAAACTATTCAACCGATCTTATAGTAACATAGGATACTTTTTCTGATAAAAAATGGTATATAAAAAGCGAAGTATGTATGTTCCCAATAGATCTGTAGACTCCAAAACGGCTGGAACGATTTCTATGAAATTTTTCAGGGATTCTCCAGATTGGCACATTCCTGTGTTTGGTAGCGATCGGATCAACATAATTTGTGGTACCTGGGCGAAGCTGGGGCGGGTCACTAGAAATATAATAAATCAGTCTTTTTTTAGTATGTTTCCTCACTGCATGGACACAGACCTCCTCTCCGAAAGAGGGAAGGGGCCGTAATCTACCATACTGGCCCAGTGCGGGTTGTATGTCACATATCTTCAAATTCAAATGGTTCTAAGATATGCCGGTTTCCTCGCGATGTTTTCCTTCACCGTTTTGGAGCAGTGGTGATGAAATAAATTACACTAAGTAAAGCGCCTGCCTGGGTTCGAACCCGCGAGGTGCGTAAGTCGGGGTCTATACCACTGGGCCACCACTGCATATAACATAAAACAGGTAATATCGGCGACTTGGACACTAGACCCGTTTGCACATATCACACTATTCATGCAATTCTCAAGTTTTATAGAATTAAATATTATTTAGAGCTTTAATAAGGCTTATATTAAAATTAATTCACATTTTACTTTGTATAAATATCAACATTACTGTGTAATGAATGAACTACGCTATCTATCGAGAGTTTAAAATCACATTAAAAGGTTATATATAATGTAAACCATAGTAAGACCACTATTAATTTAATTATTTAAAAATGTCCATGTTTATGTTGTTAAAAATCAGCCTTCAATTAAAAGATCCGTTTAATTACTAATCGGGACAACGCCTTACGTTGCAACATTTACAAAGCGGCATTCCCTTTATCCGGGATCTAACTCCGCGCAGTATATCAGACTGCGTTTAGACCTAGCGTTTAGTTAGGGGGTGCGGTGCCCCCAGGATTACTGCAGATAAGGTTGCGTTTAAGTCAGTTTTAATGTACTCTGTGCAGTTTACTTTAAAATAATACAGGAATATGTTTAGTCAATTGTTTTAACCAACGCCAATCTCGAAATGAATAATAGTGTAGACGATTTGACCGGGAAAAAATTAAGATATATATTTCAAAGTTTGATATTTACGTACCATGGTAGAAAGTGGCTGACGATCAAGCGGGTCACCTGAAGGTGAAAGACCGCTGCCCATAGACATCCGCGAGAAGCAGAGACGTTATAGATAGATAGACAGAAAAAAGGATGTTTAATTTTCCATCCTTATTAGGTAAGGAAGGTGGGCTGAAATTGGGCCTCCGGTCGCCTCACTCATCAGACGAATCGCAAGCATACTCCTACTGTCTTCTGTAAGGTCTGCCCATTCACGAAAAAGATATTTGTTTATGTTATAAGATGGCAAATGAGCAAGCGGATCACCTTAAGTGAGCGCTGCCCATAGACATCTGCAACAAGCAAATGTGTTGCAGATGAGTTGTCTACCTTAAATGGACTGAGGAGGGCAGGAAAGAGGATATTTCCTCTTCCCCGTTAACCCCCTCCCCGTCCAATATTCTTCCCGTTCCCATCATATCTTTATAAGGAAAGGGTGGGAAGGGGAAGAGGACTCAAATTAGGCCTCCGGAACCTCACTCGTCAGACGAAACGCAGAGTAGTTCTACTTCACGCCTGTCTTCTGTGAGGTCGTGGTATTTCACCTATCGAGCCGACCCATTCGTGCAACAGATGTTGTTGCGGCCTCTACCACTGTTCAATTAACGGAATGACTCAAGCACTGTTGATTCTCGAAACATCACCTCCATTGCATTTACTGCGACCCGCCATGTCTATCCGCAGCCATGACACGTCGTAATGCGTATTAATAGTCGTAAAATAAACGACGTTAAGTTTATTATATAAGATTAGAGGCGAGCCCCTGAAACTTAACATCCCGTCTCGGATTATCCCATGATAACGAGGCGTCGAGTCCACTCCGTTTTCATTAATGTAACGGCTAGTTTTCTTGCTCTAATGGCCCATAAACATCCCCGCAAATAGAGTAGGAAGAAACCAAGTTCCGAGCAATAATGTTACGTCTACATAACGTCCAATCGGTTGATAATTGTTCCGGCGATTCTGGAAGTGACATACGACAAACTATTTTACATTTTTAAGTAACTACTAATATTTTTAATTGGGATTATTTGTCTTCTTTACAAAACTTTCACCTTATATACTATAATGAATTAAACAAACAAACAGACAGACTAGAGTAAAATAACTTAGAGGTGTATTTGTTTTCAAAAGTTCTCGTGACTACAGCATGGATTAAAAAGTTTTTTACAATTACAGTTTACAAAACTAGACACGTGTGCATTAAATTCGCTATAATTTTTTACTAAATCACGTCCCGTATGGGTAAAATCAATACGTATCCTTCTGCATACACTTAAACCGAGGTAAAGACAATTTAAATTATTTTTCTCCTAACATTTTAATTCGCCTTAAAAGGCGGTGAACCTCACACTGTTGTATTTGTTTTGCTAAAGGCTGTAAACACTCGTAGAAATTCTACAAAGATGAACTTAAAAAGATATATAAAGTTGTAGCTTTAATAATAAAAAAGTATATTAAATAATTTTAATTACTTCAACTGATGTCAACTTCCAGTAAATTTATATCAGTCGCGAAACCTATAAAGGGAGTTTTCGCGTGGGATAATCTCACAAATTTTACGCCTCTTTGATTACCAGCCGCAACTATTATATCCTTGCATTCGGATGGGGGGCGGGGGAGGGGGATGACGATTTAAGTTCGCCTTTAATGTATTCCGGAACTGCGCATAAAACATAAAACGGAACAAAGACTTTCACTTGCTGGGATTACATTGATGAGTTTGTGCGCCCCATTATTTTAATTACTTTTGGGTACCTAAGAGTCACTTGACACTGTGGTACTACTCAATTTCTAGTGAACTGCACAAGTAGAACAGTAGAGTGTTGATAAGAGGAGATATATGTTATCTCCAATAGATAAACTAGTAAGATTTTATATTTCAAAATCCTGCGAATCTATAGATCGCTAAAGTAAAAATTTGCTAAGCTCCACAGTCATTTTAATATTTAACACTTTATCTAAGTAATTTAAATAAATATGTAGTTACGTTTAAAGGAATACCTTGTATTACTTTGTGAGAATAATTAAGCGTGAACAATGGATGTGTCTAGGAGCACGAAATAAAAGTAAAATCACTTGGTAACATAAAAACAATACAATAGCAACAACACAATGGAACAACCTGAACAACGAAATAAGAAATGATGCAACTCACACCAGGGGCGGATTTAGTTACAATTTAAATAAACATTACATGGTTTTGTTTATTACAAGCTGAATACCGCGGCTTCATCCGGCGTGCAATTTAATTTAAGCCGCCAGCCTAAATTGAACTCTATTTAATATCATTGTTCGTGTAGATCGAGTAGATATCTGTGGTCAACTTACATTGGATCAAAATTGTTTCTCCATAAAAACTGTTACTCCTACTTTAGACCATTAGGGGTTCAACTTAGAAGTGTTGTTCACAAGTGTGATCACATTCACATCACAAGATTTCAAGTAGGCCCAGTAGTTTGGGCTTTGTGTTCTTTCAGTTTCAGCAGTTATTTCGTAGGCTTCGCACGGCTACTACTGAAAAAAGTTTAAAAATATAATACAGCCGATGTCACCCGGGGATAGTGTAGCTTCCCAACAGTGAAAGAATTTTGCAAATCGGTTCAGTAGTTTCGGAGCCTGTTCAACGCAAACTAACAAACAATCAAATCTATCCTCTTTATAATATTATATAATATATATACAATTAGATTTATGAGTTCAACTCTAATAATTATTTTTATTTACTAATTATTATTAATTTATCTTATGACAAAACATTAATCAGTTTGATTTTTTATTGAGGTTTTAATTCGAATTTATTTTTATTTTAAATTTTATTTTGTATTATTAAATCTTTGACTACCATTACAAACAAACAATCAATTTTCTTTCTATTTAATAAATATAGAATTATCAGCATTGATCTATTAAATAGGTTGGAAATTTCAAGTTACCAGCTACTAGTTGGACGGTGCACTGTTAGGGGATTAGGTTCTGGATAAACGGGACTTCCCCCGCTCACTGAGCTGTGGGATCTCCTTTATTGACCATTAACCTGATCTTCGCCGCCATCATCACAGCGCTTAGTCGCCCCATTTCATATAATACATATAGTTTAATATACCAACTACTAATATGTACTATATTAACTCATACTCTATGTTATGTATAGTGAACAATCGCTATATTAATTTTACTATGTCTTAATGTCTGTATATGACAAAATTCACAGAGGAACAAGCCTTTAGCCCGTTTTGAAGTTAAAATTATTTTTTTTTAAAGTATAAGGTGGCATTCGAGCGGTTCACCAGATATCATGTGACGCTACCCATAGACAATAAGCTAATGAGTTGCAGATGCGTTGCCTTTAATGGACAGAGGAGGGGATAAACAGAAAATTATTTTAGTTATTTCCAATTTTTATTCATACCTTCCCCGTCCACCGTGAAATCCCTTCCCATCCCTTTCTTATTAGCAAAGGACTTCTTGTCCCGTGCTTGCGCGCTTAGTCGCGACAGATAAAAGCGATACCAACTTCATGGTGTTACCATGGCAACCGGTAACTTTTTCAAATTCACCTATAATTCCAAATTATTTAATCGAACCGGTCTCAATTGTATATATTTTTTTTTTCACAAACAAATAGTACTGCTGGCTTGCGGGAGAAGTTTTGTGGTTATTTAGTTTTTGCAAGCCAATAACGTATAATTTGTTTGGGGCGGACATAAGTACGCACACGTGTTTTTTACACTTGCTACGTCTAAAAAAGTACTTACTTATATTTACTAGACCCGCAACTTAACCCTTCTATCTTGGTTCTTAGATGTGGTACACTAAAGCACTACTAAATTTACTTAGAATAATTGTGTCTATAAAACTGAGCCTGCAGGCTACCGGGGCCCACTGCGCCGGCATGTGGACCGAATGCGGTGGCTTTCTTTATAATAATATGTCAGCTTCATTCGTCACGGGTCGGGGGGGGGGGGGGGGGGGGTGAGAGGCGTAGTGTTAATAACCTGCCACCGTGGCACTGCTCCAGGTTTTAGATTTTCGGACTGACGCGCGAGTGTAAAGAGGTTGGCGTATAGAAGTTCTTTCCTACACATGAAAACCACTGAAACATGAAAAACACACAAACACTGAAACCTTTCACTACCCACAGGCTGGTACTTAGAGTTTCATTTCATTTGTAGCTGTAAAGCTATGAAGATGACCACGAAAGACAGTGGGTGATATCAAAGGTTTCAGATCTCAAGAAAATAAATAAATAAATGTAACCCAGAGGGTTAGGTGGAGATCATGGATTTCCATTTGGACCCGATCCTGGCACACTTCTCTCGCTTCTTCTACATTCATACATCTACGAATACATCCTCGTCGGTTACAGGAACTCCTTATATTGCCTTTTTTGGTAAGCCTCTAATCTGATCGATATAAGTTCTCCTAAGGCGTCCCCTACCGACCCGTCCACTCATACATTTGTTTCGTTATACTCTTCATTCCTCTTTCATCCTTTCAACATGCCCGAATTAACTTAAGAAGACTGTCATATAAGTTGATTACAGAGTAGCCATATTAAACGGGAACTAGGTATTGTCAGCATGTGTCAAATGTACCTTTATAAACTTACACTTTGTATCCTGGTATAGATTGATAGATTACTTTAATCCATCCCATGACTTAGGGTTAGCAAGTCGTTAAAATTTAAGGATCATGTACCAATTTAAAGTTAACTTCAAGTAAGATGTGGAGACCGAAAGCTTTTGACTTACGACCAGAGCGAAGGCACGGCGCAGCCCTGCCATGAGGCCGCTATTACTATATGAGCATGTGAACAACGAACCGGGTACAGATTTCAATTTAATGATTTCATGATTCAAAATTGTTTCTGGCGTCAACGAACTGTATAGAATAGCCGGCTTAGTACTTAATATTTATTAGAATAAGTGTGAAACCTATTTGGTGTACCGAATACTATATTTATATATTATATCACTCCCGGAATCTTGGTCAGGTAGACGAATTGATGAATCCATGCATTTTTTCTACTAGGCGGCAAACGAGCAAGCGGTTCACCCGATGTCAAGTAATCGCTACCTATAGACATCTGCAACAAACTAATGAGTTGCAGATGCGTTGCCCACCTTTAATGGACAGAGGAGCAAACAGAAAATGGTTATTTCCATTCCAATAAATCCCCTCCACCGTCTAGTTTTCGTCCTTTCCTTATAAGAAATGGGTGGGAAGGGAGAGAGAACTAGAATTAGGCCCCTGGCACCTCACTCGTCAGACGAAACGCAGAATTCTCTACTTCACGCCTGTCTTCTGTGAGGGTATCCCGGGGTAGGCCGACTACTGCGTCGTTCTATGCGTGATCACATAGGTCTAGTTATGGTAAGTCAAGTTTATAAGTGTGTGCTCTATCTACTTCGATATACTATCAAGCAAGGCGCACTTACTTGTCGGCGCTCCGTGTGCGAAAGCGCGATTTGAATATTGCTTTATTCGCTAAAACTCCTCGACAGCGAAATGATATGCAAATTTATTTCACCTCAAGCAAAACATAAACCAGCGTACAAACAGGGTAATTCAAATTAACTCAGTTAAAGTACAATTATATTCGAACTTTCCTCAGACAACTTTTGCTAGCAGCTATTTGAATTAACAACTGTATCGGAACGATCTAGGTCACTGACTGTCTATCTATATACCTAGAACCGCGAATGCCTTGTGCGGGAATCCAGCAAGAAATAAATAGTTGATGAGTGGCCAGCGCCCCGCTTCGAGCGCGCTAACTAGCCTCCTTAACTTCGGCTTGTGAACAAACTTCACTCCATCAGGTTTTTGTTTCGACTGCGCGCGGCAAGTTTGACTTATTTGTAACTTAATAGGTGCAAGGTTGGGTCTTGTTTTGAAATATAAGCTCGTGGTTTGATGTTTACTTTAAAGTTGAACTATTTAGCTTAGAAATGTTTTCGAATAGACTACTTCAGGTAGACTTTGAGAGGTGAAATCGATAAATTGTATTTTTATTGAAATAGTAGACTTTCGTAATAAGTATGAGATTTTTCACAGCCACAGTGTGTCATTGAAAATTGCTGTCGCTAGCAGGTATTATTACTAGAACATTCCATAACAACTAAAGTGTAAGAAGATTTTGATGTTGACATAATTAATGGCATTCATAGACGAATTGAAAGGTTTTTGAGTTGGGGAAAAACAAGGATTATTGAAATATTTTAAAATGATCCATAAATAAAATAAACAAAATAAATAATGGCCAGGTAAGCAACGCATCTGCAACTCAGTTGCTTGTTGCAGATGTCTATGGGCAGGAGTCACTTAACATCAGGTGATCCGCTTGCTAGTTTGCCACCTTCTTACATAAAAAAATATACACTAATAAATATTCTATAGTCAATACTTAGTTTCATTTTTATTCTTATGAAAAAGCCAATCTTATATTTTAAAATATAATCAGTATAACTCTCGTACATGTAAAATTGTCTATGACTTTGTGTCAATATGATCGCAATGCCATCTATTGGACATTAGTGTAACATATTGAAATGTTTCAATATTTGATCATAAAGAAATGGCGCTGGAGGCGTATTACGTGTTCATAATTCGTTAGTTATTATTGGGAATATTCTATTTACTTTCTTTCAAGTTTTAATCATTATTAAATTAACTTTAGACTTCGTTCGTGCCACGCTTAAACGACTTGAGAATCATTTATTAATTAAATTGGTGCACCCATTGAAGATTTATGTACTTGCAAACAATAGGAAGGAGGGACTAAGAATATGATTGAGAGGTCCGTCGACAAGTCATGACCTAATGAGATTATAAAAGTGTTATTTTAAGTCTTCTGATCGTGAAAAATAACATTTAAGAAGGAATTATTTGTCTCTGTCTAGAAGCAAAACAAAACAACTCGAGCTCCTAAAAGATTTATCACCGGCAACACATCGACCGATCCCAATCTGTTAGCGGCCCGCCCTCGCTGCTTAACCAAGATTGAACGGACGCTCTTGACCTTACGAACCTACTGGCAATTTGAAGGTATTAAACCCTTTTTTATTTCCGCTACACGTTCCTTACGGGAAACACTCCAAAAGGGACGTGTGTAGAAACGTTCCTTTGTATTAAATAACTCTTTGAACGTTGAATCACAAACGTAATGAGTAATACTAAAAATAGCATATGTGAAATAGAAAGTGTACGTTATTTAGGTACAAAGGAACTTAAATGACAGATTAATAGCTACATCTGTGTGTTCCGGTTAAACGTAAAGTTGCGTAGCTGACTTAAGACAGCAAGAGCATAAGCACTTGTCTAAGGAAGGAGACTCAGTTTGTACTCCTGTCAACGGTCATGACAACACCTCTTGAGGCCCGAGCCTTGACTGATTATTATAAGTAGTGGGATAATCGAAAGCGGAATTAAGAAATGATAATTGACAAATACTTTCCAATCTAAGTGAACATATATTTCTTCCTTTTAAGCAGTAATTAGTGTATAAATAATTGAAATACATACGTTCCGACGAATGGAACAATTCCTGCCGCTGTGTTTCGTAATCACCAAACACGCCACGTCTCCAAGTATCATCCAAACTAACTTGATGGCTGTCATCTACCGTTCGGTTTTCGTCGAATTTCCTGCCTCGCACCAACACGCTTTGGAATGATTTGTCCCTAGCGGTATTTCCAAACCAATACGACTTAGGGTCCTTCAAGAAGAGAGGCGTTCTTAAAGGCCGGAAACTCATAACAGAAGTAAAACCCGCAACAACAACATTGGTCACACGAATTGGCCGTCTGGTCTGGCGACATACCACGACCTCACAGAAAACAGGCTTGAAACAGATGTATTCTGCGTTTCGTATGACATATGAGGTGGCGGAGGCCAATTTAATTCCTCTTCCCCTGCCCACCCTTTCCTCATGAGAATATGATGGGAACGGGAAGAGGATTGGCCCGGCAGGTGGTTGTTGGGGAAAGGGAAATATCATTTTTCCTATCTATGCCCTCCTCTGTCCATTAATGTTAGGTAACGCATCTGCAACACATTTGCTTGTTGCGGATGTCTATGGGTAGCGCTCACTTAACATCAGGTGCGTGCACCACCTAACATTAAAAAAAAAACTAATCCATAGTTCCTCGGTGCTGCAGATGTTCATGGGCGCCGGTGATCACTTCATAGTAGGCGACCGGCTGCTCGAGTGCCCTTATGCTATTACAATCTCTATATATACATGAATAAATTAAATGTAAGCATATACATAAATTGAATGTAAAGTAACAAACGTGAACTCTTTAGTCCGCAGTAAGACAGAAGAACCGTAATCCAGGAAGTATCCCATTTGATCTGAAATAATCGTTTTTAATAAACCGCTTAAGTTGTTTATACTGTCAATAAATCCGACCGTTAACGGGCGAGAACCGGCCGCGCCTGCAGTCCTAGCCAGGGGTAGCTTAAACTTTTAATGGCACTTGACGGCAAGAAAATGGGGTTGAACTACATTAAAAGTACTTTATCTCGATTCTTAGTCCGCGCTCGAGCCGGCTCGGGCTAGGCTCGCAGTAATATGCCGAAAAGTAAGACAGCTACCGACTTGGTAATGCGCTCGCGAACTTGCAACGACTTTAAAAATCTTTACGACCTTGACTGGTGAAATGACTACGATTCTTAATTTACTTTTAACAAACTTGATGACGTCATCAAGAAACCGTCACACCTTCTTCAGTTCAGTTTTATTAATTACTAGTGACCCGCCCCGGCTTCACCCCGGTACCACTAATTCTGTTGATCCGATCGCTACCAAACACAGGAATGTGCCAATCTGGACAACCCCTGTTAATTTCATCGAAATCGGTTCAGCCGCTTCGGAGTCTATAGGTCTATAACATACATACTTCGCTTTTTATATACTATTTTTTTTCATAAAATGTATCCTATGTTACTTGTAGTACCTCCAAGAATATGTATACAAAGTTTCATGATGATCGATTGGATCGATTTCACGTGGAAGCGTAACAAACAAACTGACATGCACTTTTATAATATTAGTAGGGATAGTTAACCAAAAACAGACATTATTCCAGAGGTGGTCTCTGCTAAATTTTCTTATTCCACCTATAACAGCATTTTAATTTAAAATAATCAATTTAATATTATATATTTTTATTTGTCATGTATCCAACTTAAATGTTATTATGAAGGAGAAAAATAAAAAAAAGGATTAAACGAAACAATAAATTGCAACTTAAAATGTAATTTTGCAAAATGAAATCGAACTGTAAATTTAATTTGGTATTTAAAAACAAGAAACAAGAGCAAACAGACACGGACATGTTCTTAAAATTAATAAAGCGAGCTTATTTCAAGTATATTATAATGCGTACCGCCTCCTTACAGAAAAACAAAACGGTAATCGAATTACTAAACATGATGTCGAAATAAACTCACTCATCATCTCGACTTTGTGTCGTTGCACAATGTACCATTTTATACGATTTATTAAGATTTAATTTACTAAATGGACGTAAGGAACAAATGAAGTACAACGAAATTAAACCTTAAGCTCAGGCATTAGGATTGTTTATTAAGTGATTAGTTTTATATCGTTATTTCTTTTGAATTACAAACTCAGTAGCGACATCTGTCGTAATCAATAAATGTTTCAAATATGATTTTTAGAGTTCCGCCGTGTCGCAATTGAAAAAATATATATATGCAGATGTTTTGACAGCTACATCCTTGATTATATTATTATTAAGTGCTATTAAAAAATATATTTATACATTATTTATATTTATGGTTCAATAGAGGCATACATTTTTAGGTAACAGGGTTTTTTTCGAACCTTTTTCATGCCGCAACTTCCGTCATATGGAGAATTATATGACGACACCCCACTTTAGTGTTTAGTTAATAACTTTAGCGTCCATTATTTTTGTAAACCTATTACACAAAAAATATTGACTGTGCTGCCAATTTAAGTCAACTCCGACGCCGGTGGTGGTGTCCATGACCACCATGCTTGTGTCGGTACATTAGCTTTATACTTGTGTCGGTACATCCCTACTACAAATGTGAATGTAAGTTAGTTTGTTACGCTTTCAGGCGAAAACTGCTCAACCGATCGTGAAACTTTGTACACATATTCTTGGAGGTACTAGAAGTAACATAGGATACTTTTTATGAAAATAATAGTATGTAAAAAACGAAGTATGTATGTTCCCTATAGACGTATAGACTTCAAAACGGCTGGACCGATTTCGATGAAATTTACAGGGATTGTCCAGATTGGCACATTCCAGTGTTTGGTAGCGATCGGATCAACATAATTAGTATTACCCGGGCAAAGCCGGGGGGGATCATTGGTTAGCTTTATAATTTTATTATCTTTTGAATTAGCATCTTGAAACAAGGAAATATAACTAAAATGCTTGAGTAATAAAGCAATCACTTAGTAAATCTGGAGATACGAAATTTATTTACGTTCCGTTTTTTAATTTGTTTGTGATAAAATATGTCTCTAATTCTTTCTCATTGACATTTGAAAGAGCAAAAAAACAGATTAATAACAATACGGAACCATGGAAATTATTATCGAACACACTTGTTCTGTTTGTTTTTTTTAATTGATTTAACGTCAGAGAGAAGTCTCGTTTGACGGTCGACGCGAGCTTCTTATTTTTAAACTCGTTCCGAATCGGGTTTGTCATGTTGCGGACGCGCATTTGATTTAAGGCGATTCGAGCCATTAGTAACAGTCATTGGACATTAATTAAGACGCGTACATGCCGGTCTTATCTTATTTTCGAAACGTTTTTTATATTAACGCCGACGCGCCTAGATTTGTGTGAATCAAAATGAATGAATAGAATTTAAATCTTTGGATGTTCATATGGGACAAAAAGTCGACGACCTCTCGTATTGATAAATAAGTCTTCTAACTAATATTATAAATAGGAATGTAAGTTTGTTTGTTTGTTACGCTTTTAAGCGTCAACTACCCAACCGATCATCATAAAATGTACATATTATTCCAAGAGTATATTAAAGGACTTAGGATTTTTATTTTTGACATAGATGGTCATATAAATGTAAAGAAATATACTAATAGATAAATAATTTCAATAAAAGTGCATTCAAATGTATAGCGAACTTTTCAAGCTATATTTCTTGGGCTCGGGATAATTGCGGACTATTATCAGTCATGTAGCGAGATGTATTAAAAGACATAACAATGCAACGAGCTGATGGCTAACTGGTCGCCGGCGATCTATAAACGATTGTTAGTTACCAACAAGCGACATTTAGGCTGCTCACACACTTACATAAACTTACCTTACATAGTCTTAATATAGCTATTTGACAAATTCTATGTGGTAGAGTCGCAGTAGAGCCACAAATGGTCGTCCACCGGTGAAATACTACGACCTCACAGAAGATAGGTGTGAAGAAGCATCCTGCGTTTCGACTGATGAGTGATGTGTCAGAGGCGTAATTCTAGTCCACTTTTACTATCCATGATTTTCTGCAAAGGAAAGGATGGGAAGGGTCAGAGGGTTTGTGAGGGAAAGGGTGGATAGGGAAAGGAGATCTTTTTTGTTCTATTTATACCTTCCTGTGTCGGTAAAAGATAGGCAATTGCGTTGCCTACCTACTCATGTTGTGAATTGCCTATATTTTTATAATTGGTAGCGACCACTTAAGCAGGTGAATCGCTTGTTCGTTTGTCTCGTACTTCTATCAAATAAATATCGCATTATACTTCAACGTATCGATAGTTGCTTGCGGTAGCTTGAAGACTTAAATCATTTAGGCTATCTTCATTATCCATGTTGTACTTTTTCTGTTTGACAACCGACCCAGGTATATTTTGATCGATGTTCTTGGACAAAGGTGGTCAATAATGATCTTCAACTGTTCTTTGAACCTTTAAATTTCTACATGTGACCGGGATTGAATTTAAAGCTATGCATTCACAACCGGACAAATCCGGTAACTAGGTTCCATGTATTTACTTGAATTAACAACGACTATAAAAACTATTATGAGATTTTTCAAGAACGTGATGTCATATTTATATTAACATATTAACTACTTTGCAAGAATCCATATTCAAGATTTTTTATTCTAACTTACTTAATTAATTTAACAACTTAGTATGTCGCCGGCCTAAATCAATACCAGTTGCGCCGGCGCACGTGCGGCCCAACATTTAATAACAGCCTGCGGCGGTGGCGGACGTCTGTTCATAAAATATACTTCGCTACCACGATTTGCAATATCATTATACCCTAGCAGATACGATCTACGATTTCGATTACTCACAGCTCACGAGTGGGAGACGGCTGCTTGTATCGTTTAGGAACCTTGCAACTCGTTATTGTAAAACATCGATCGCTACTGGCTCGCGGCTCTTAATATGTATTTCAAAGCGAAATTTATATGCCTGCAACATAATGGTGCAGTGGTGGCTCAGCGGTTTAGGCCCCGACTTACGTACTGTAGGTTACGGGTTCGAATCCAGGCAGGCGCTTTACTTTGTGTAATTTATTTCATCACCACTGCTCAAAAAACGGTGAAGGAAAACATCGTGAGGAAACCGGAATGTTCTTAGAACCACCAAATTCGAAGATACGTGACATCTACCAACCCGCACCGGGCCAGCGTGGTGGATTACGGCTCATTCCCTCTCTCGGAGAGGAGGCCTGTTTCCCTTCAGTGGGAACATTCTTAAAAAAGGCCGATTTATTATTATTATAATTAATAAGATAATGGTATTACCATTGAATTTCCTGAACTCTTTGTTATATCTTCTATCTAATACCACTTCTTAATCTTTTTACCTCTCACGTCTTCAATCATCTTCTCTATCAAACTGAAATGCTGATCCTCTTCCCCTTCCCATCCTATCCTTCTTGGGAAAGGGTGGGAAAGGGAAGAGGACTAAAATTAGGCCTCCGGAACCTCACTCGTCAGACGAAACGCAGAGTACTTCTACTTCACGCTTGTCTTCTGTGAGGTCGTGGTATTTCACCGGTCGAGCCGGCCCATTCGTGCAACAGATGTTGTTGTTGCGGGCTCTACCACTGTTACTTTTGTTTTCAGCCAATGATTATCTCACGTCGGAAGGCCTCGCAATGTTCACCACTAAGATCGCTGTCGCCCTCATCCCGTGGACTCCCGCAATCTTGAGCAGATCAACGGTCCATCTTGTTGGAGGCACCATTGTGTTTTGTACTGTGTCGACGATTCCATATTTCTTCGTTCAGCGATCAAGCTTTGTTAGCTCACATACAATCAAGCTGTTAGCTCCCGATGTGATGTATATAAATGGAAAATAATTAATAAAACGCTTTTTATCGAGATCCCACTTGACTAGGTACAGAAGTGGGTTATCCGAACAGGACACCTCGCAGACGGCGCGTTCTTATCTCGCCGAGTGTTTGTTCCGATACGTAGACTTATCGTCCAGAGATGTGATACACATTTCGGTTGAAGGCTCTTAAGTTAGCGGAATTGATTGTTAATTATAATAATTAGCATACGCCATAATCTCTGTCCAATATATCATATTTTTAACAATAGCGACCCCACCCCGGCTTCTCTCGGGTAGCATTAATTACGTTGATACGATCGCTATTGACTTCACCGGATCACCCGCTAGGCCAAACTGAATATTCCATTCAAAATCTGTCCAGATGTTTCTGGGTCCTAACATAAAACTTTCTTGTTTTTTTATTTCATACGAACCTAATCCTGACATTAAAAAACTACCCGTTTGCGCGTGATGCCTTGCTCTTGATCAATAAAAAAATAACACTTTATGTAGTGAGCCGCTACTGACTACTAACTACTACTACTACTACTACTACTACTACTAACTGCTACACACGAGTTAAATTATATTAGTATGTAATCTCTCACACTTACATCGGTAACCGTAATCGCGTGTCTAGTGGCCACACCCGAACATCTATATTGATCACCGAGCATACAGTCTAATACGGGAATATCCGTTACGCCCGGACATGTACAAATGGTGCATCTGAAATTGCCCAACGGCCGATAGATCTCGATGCCTTATCCCATCTCCGACTATCATCAGGCTGGTAATCAATGATATCTGATATCGTATATCATTCCTTTGATTTATCTTTAGAGCTTAGAGTAATTTACTTTTTACGTGTATTGGATAAGACAAGAATTTTATCGAATAAAAGTGCATTGAAAGACGATCAAAACGGCTGCTTTCGATATCATTTTTGTTTGTTATTATATCGAAAGTAATTATGATGTGATGTGAAATGAGAAATTGTAAGAATTACAAATTTTATCCGTTCATTTCATGTTTACACATGACCTTGACAACGCACCGATCAGGAGACTTCGTCTGTTGCGTCGCGGCCTCCTATTGGCCATGGGCGCGCTGCGCGTACAGATTTTTACATCGAGCTATTCCCGCCGATTTTTGAGCGCGCACGTGCCCACAGACAACTAACTCGTGCCAATTTGAAAACATTAACCAGCCAAATTTCATATCGAACGCTGATCCTACGTAAGTGAGAATAAGGCAGGAAGATGATGAGTTATGCGAGGAATCAAATGTATATGTGCAAAAAAGAATTTACTTAAAATGTATGATCTCTGTATGTATGGCCTCAGATTGGTTTGAAGCCGAAAAATCGGTGAAAAGTAAATTAGTAATATGGGAAATTTATCTCTTTCGAGACTAATTGAGTAACAGAAAGTGTGTTGAGTTTTTGTAGATATGCATCCATCTTAAATGATGCCCATCTTACATTGTATTTTACTAATTGACGTAATATTAAGGCAATCCGTATATCTCTGAGGGTAATGTACATACATATGTATGGAATGTATTCAGTATGTAGGTAATAAAGCTGATCAGTTAAGGGATCAATTGGTAGCAATGGTGGCAGCTAAGTGAATCGTTCGCTTGTGCGGAATTCGCTTCAATTAATGTCCAAACTCATCTCAAGCAAATTACTTCCAATGATTTCGTTGCTACGTCAATTGTTGTAAAAGGCTGTAAACTTTTTTAATTTAATTGTTACACAAAATTCATTAGAGAACAGAAGTAAAATTATAAAACCAGAAAATCAACTACAGTCCATTGCTTATTGACATGACAACGTCTTATAAAATTATGGACAGTAGGTGGCATTCGCTAGAAGTGTAGCGTTACGGTCGGGTACCGCTGCGCTTGAGTCGAGAGTAACCGATCATGCACGATCGGTGTGTGTATCTGAATGTGTGAGAGCGAGAGCGCGACATAAGAGAGAGAGAGATAGTAGCGCCGATAGATAATGCTCATTGTTGTAAGAAACGATGTCACGAATTTAACGTGCGAGCGCCTTGCGTCCAGACATCTGGGATATTTTAATTCTCTCTTCGTCGACCATTGTCACTAATGATGGCTTCACCGTTATTATTCATTCCTTGTCTCTGTGAAGTTTATTTCGTTTGAGAAGTGAATCCATTTCGCTTTTAAGGGTCACGTAGACCAGTCCAGTAAAATTACTGGACTGTCTGCCGAGATATTTCATGTCATAAAATTTTTTGCACCTTTTGTCAAATTGCTTCTATTTCGAAACTAACCGATGTATCAATTATCTTCAAGTAACATTCTTAGCTATAGCATCTCAAAATAAAATAATAAATGATTCACTTTTGTGTCAATTATCAACTATATTAGTCAGTCCACAGTCCAATACACGCACATAGTCCGTGCAAAAACGACTCCTTGGACTGTTATTGAAACGTAAACAACGACATCTGTGTACGCGATCCGTAAACAAGTGCGGTTCATAAACGATGTCTTTATAAGGCAGCGTCGCCTAAGAAAGCAATAAATCTATAGCAATGGCTGCGTGGGCGCATCGCACTCCAACGTACCGAGTCGGGTCAACTCACTCAGTCGCGTAATTAACTCTCTGTCCACTTGATCGGTGAATCAATGGAGAATACTAGAATTATGCAAATTTAAATCGACTCTTCCCGAGCTCGTTAGAGATCATCCGCTATTACTGTTGTTGTGGGTTGCAAGAATCAGGTCACAACTCTTTTACAGACAGTAAGATTTTATTTTGTGGTCTTAATAAGAGTTAGTAGACAACAGTGTCTGATGGCTTACGTATTACCACTACTTTCTTTTCGTATTACAAAATAGAAAGTTTATACATCTACATAGATATCCCTACTAATATTATAAATGTGAATGTAAATTTGTTTGTTATGCTTTCACGCGAAAACTACTCAACCGATCATCATGAAACTTTGTACACATATTCTTGGAGGTATTAGAAGTAACATAGGATACTTTTTATGAAAAAAATAGTATATAAAAAGCGAAGTATGTATGTTCCCTATAGACATACAGACTCCGAAACGGCTGGACCGATTTCTTTGAAATTTACAGGGATCGTCCAGATTTGCACATTCCTGTGTTTGGTAGTGATCGGGTCAACATAATTAGTGGTACCCGGGCGAAGCCGGGGCGGGTCACTAGTAATAATATAAAGTTGTTATTTTCTTGTCAAAATAGAGAAAATACTTTTATAGTTCACTTGTCTTCTCTTGTCTCCGGTGGATTATAAACGATAAATTACAAAAGCAAACCCGAAAATCACATTTATTATGCAAATTCGGGAACGTTTAAGAAGAACGTTAAAGCTCCAAGATTAGCTCGCATCATATTTCTTGATCAAATACGAATTCATTTATTCGGTAAGTAGGTCACCGTACGTTTGCGCGTCAAATTTGCGAATGAGTAATGGTTCGGTTGACGTTCAGCAAAGACCACTGATTAGAATGAGCCCCAAAGAACGCGTCTCTCAACATCAACGAGACGGCGGGCGTTTTATTGCTTTTGTATTCTACATGTATGTGAGAAATAAGACTCACAACTTTGTTAAAATTCACTTTGAAATACAACGTCATACAAGTTAAAGCGACTGCATAGACTACTGAGTATCATCGAAAGCAATAGAACAATTTTTTTCAATTTAACTATCTTTTGTTTGATACAAAACTATTACCGTGGATTTCCACTGGCGTAAAATCGTGTCACGATACAAGCTTTCTCTCTGCAAAAACTGCGATAGCAATATGTTTTGTGTTGCGGCAGTGGAATCCGACAGTTAAAGAAAATAAGTAAGAGATAGTTCTTCGGCTGTCCTAGTATTAGTAATGAATACGTTTAGGTCCAAAGTAGACGCACAGGGAAGAGGCCCAGTGTGGGTGAATCAGCTATTATGTATCGGTATGACTGTCACTCTCCTAGGACAACGGCTTATAAAAGCACGAGGGAACGAAACAGTCAAGAATCTATTTTAATTAATTAACACAAAAATATTAAGACTTACGACGTAAATGCAAGATTAAATTCTCAGAATTTTCCCCGAGAGTGCAAATCAACGAGGCAGGAGTTCAGACACCTTGTTCAGGCTCACAATGGGCGCGAAGACAAAGGCATGGCGTCGGGCGTGACTGCGCGCGTTGCACCAACGCGGGATGGCTGGCCGGCGCACGTGATGAGTGAACAAGCACTAATCATTTAAACGATAAAACGTCTAATCCAATTCAATTAATTTAATTAAATTGCTATGATTTTTGATATCTTTAATGGTTTAACGATAATTCTTTCATTGAAAGATTAGAGAGACAATGGACAACATATTTACACAAACCCACATTATTACTCTTGTAAAATAAATAAACTAAATTAATATACGCCCACGCCCGTAACCCAGTAGGTAGAGATCATGGATTTCCATTTGGCGCGATCCTGGCACACCTCTCTCACTTCTACTTCCATACACCTACGCTACATGCTCGTCGGTTACGGGTACTCCTTATATCGCCCTTCTTTAGTATGTCACCAATCTGATCGATATAAGTTCTCCTTGGACGTCTCCTACCAACACTGCCACTTACTTTTGTAATATGAATTTGCTACGTTACTCTCTCTTCATTCATCCTTTCAATACGTGTATATGTTATCCTTAATCTTAGAGATTTTTAGTATTATATTATTTAACAGTTTGTAAAAATAAATAAATAAATATGGGCTCACGCCCGTAACCCAGAGGGGTAGGCAGAGATCATGGATTTCCATTTCGCGCGATCCTGGCACACCTCTCTCGCTTCTTCTACATTCATACATCTACGCATGCATACTCGTCGGTTATGGGTGCTCCTTATCGCTCTTTTTAAGTAAGTCATTAATCTGACCGATATAAGTTCTCCTAGGGCGTCCCCTACCAACACTGCCACTCACTTTTGCAACATAAATCTGTTTTGTTATTCTCTCTTAACTCTCTTAACTCGCAATATCACACGTATGTTTACGATTTAGCTATACGCTGGGTACTCACTGAGTTCGCAATTATCATGTATTGGGGTTTTAACAGCATCCAAAAGACATAATCGTATGAAATAAATTGATTACGAAATGAAAAAGTAGGAAGGATGAGAGCATCACTTCAAAACAAAGGAACAATATCACAATAATGAGTTTCTATGAAGCTCGGCCGCAATAAATCGTTAAAGCTGTTGTTAATCTGTAGTTATAAATAACAAAGCATATTGTTTTAATTGCAACACTGCATTGAAAAAAAAGGTGGCGGCGAATTCGCTAAAAAAGGAAATTCAATTATAAAAAACTCGATCGTTAAAAGCAGATTCGAGTGCGATTAAAAAAGAGTCGCGGACCTCGTGACTGCTACACGGTACACGAGTGGTGGGACAATCTTACAATAAATAATTTGTCCAAATCTCACCTATATTGTTAGTAATCGCTCTTATTGAATTCTGGGAGTAGCACCATCTGACTTATAAAATGGACTTTATCCATCTTGTATGGTCTTTCCAGGTCTTTCTTGCGCCATACCAAACGCCATAACAAACATATTATTAATATAAGTCAAGAAGACTTTTTTTAAATCAATACCTAACATACAATCTTTACTCCACTTAAAAGAGAACTATATGATATCAAATATATTTTTTACTAGCTGTTTCCTGCGACTTCGTCCGCGTGGAAATAAATTCGAGACAAGGGTTTTTCACTTTTTCCGCGGAACCCTAAATATTTTACTTAAATTAAATTAGCCTATTTAGATCCCGACAATATTAGCTATCTTCCAGTAAAAGTCCCATCCGAATCGGTTCAGTCGTTTCGGAGATTACCTGGAATAAACAGACAGACAGACATAAATTTTAAAAATTGTATTTTAGTTATAAGTACCGTATATGGATAATGTGTATTGAGTACGGAAATGTTATTTTGATATTACATACAGACACTTCAATTTTATTTATCAGTATAGATTATACTAATTGGTAGATTTTCGTAATGAGTAAATTTTAATTGTTTTACGTTTCTCGTTTCAGTCATTTGTTTTGGATTTGAACCAGATAACATCATCGTCTATGTAAATCGTATAGAGTAGAGCATACTTCAACATATAAACAATTTTGGAATTATTTACACAAACCAAAACATTTTCCCAGTAATCTCGCGATCCTGTCTGTGTACAAATCTTAAAGTTGATCCGATATTTCAAACTGGATTAATTAAAGCCAGTGGGATTTTCTTCCCGTCCAACTAACTACCTAATTAGCCAACTAACAACCAAACTTATCGACAGCTCTATAACGGAGATTCAGTTGCGTTTCTTAAGCAAAGTAAAGAGGATAGATCGACGGAACTGTCAAACTAGTAAATAATCATATATAATAGTTTCATATAACATAAATACAAAGATCCTTGGCCGTATGAGGATGCAGCATAATGCCATGAGAATTATTTTCAATGGTAGAGTCCGCAACAACATCTGTTGCCCGAATGAGCCGGCTCGACCGGTGAAATACCACGATTTTACATTAGACAAGTGTGACGTAGAAGTACTCTGCGTTTAGTCTGATGAGTAAGGTGCCGGAGGCCTAATTTCAGTCCTTGTCCTTCCCACCCTTTCTTTGTAAGAAAAGGATGGGAACGGGAAGAGAATTGGACGTGGAGGGGGTTAACGGAGAAAAGGAAATATCCTTTTTCCTGTGTACCATCCTCTGTCCATTAAAGGTAGACAACGCATCTGCAGCACATTTGCTTGTTGCGGATGTCGATCGGTAGCGCTCACTTAACATCAGGTGATCCGCTTGCTCGTTTGCCACCTTCTCACATAAAAAAACGTGTGATATATTAATTATCAAAGTTACATTTAATACTACCCTTACGTTTCACTTGGTTATACGCACGTTAAGATTTTTATTGTTTTCGAATATAAAATACTTTTATTCCTCTAATTATTGTAGCCCGTTGCAGTGAAATAGCAAAAAGCGTAAAATGTGCATTGCGTGGGCCAGTCTTCCCATAAACAAAGCGGCAGCTGTGCTAGATGTGGCAAAAAGTCGATGCAGTTACGGCAGCCTAGAGAGTCTCGAATACGTAGATACGGCAGGGCGCAGCAACAGTTGGCTAATGGATGTTGGTACCTAAGAGTTTAAATATGAAGATAGGAATAAATTTTAAACTTTATAACGCCACACTCGTAATTAGTGTTAACTAGATCGTGCCACTATGATGATCAACTTAATTATTATGTATAAAGTAAATTAGATGGAGCCACTAGTATTTTATAACGCTCTATAGAGATATGTGAATTTTCTGAGGGACAAGGTAACGGCTTTCGCTTGGTGGGAAGTTACATGAACGGAAGAAAAGTCGCTTCCAGCTGGAGGGCCGGGGAGTTGAAAACACAATCTAATAATGTCTGTCACAGTCTTTAGAATATTATATTAAATATGTAGTATCTAATAGCATATACAATAATATTAATAATTCAAAATTTAATACTATTCATTTTGTTTTTAACCGTTAGCACCTGGTTACTACTTCCACCTCGTGGGGCTCGAAGGCAAGAACATACTCACAGTTGACTATTTCAACTAGTTGTCAACTATTTGTTTGTACCTGGTTGAGCGGGTCAGTTGAAAGTCTCTCGTAGTGATTTGTCACTCTGTACAAATTTATAAATAGTATGTAATGTACGTACTGAATAAATTTTCAGTCTGTACGTAGTCTATTTCTCATTTCATAACCCACGCTCCAAGTTAGCGTTCATTTTAGCAGATCTAAGGTGAAGCTCAAATACAGATACCAAAAGACAATATCCAATAAGTTTTGTACAGAGACCAAAAATGAAATAACAATTTCAGAGGCTTCGGAGATCCGCTGACCTGGTCAGACTCCAAGTGTATAAGGGAGTGCCTTAGGCTTGCCTTAAATGTACAATGTACTTATCAGCTTACATATTATTATTCTTAAAGTTGTTGAAGTAGTTTTATTTAATTTAAATTTTAACTAAAATGCCTCATCCAAATGTTCATAGCTCTGAGACGTAAGCGCGTCCACAGTGACCATAGGAACCTTTTCTCGTTTATACGGCAGTCGTATGACCAGGCACGAGCAACGAGGGCTGATTCAATTTACAATAGCATTTGAATCGTTTTGTTTCTTTACATTTCGCATTGCGGTACTTACGGAGGACTTTATGATATATGCTACACGCCAAGCAATCCCGCCGTGTTTTATTTGATACATCTTTATCGGTCGCATTTGCGATTGTCGTTAACTACTGCTGTTTGCTTTATTCTTATGAAATATGTGAATTTACTTTTGCATTTTGTCTGTTGAAATGTGGACGATTTTCACATATTCTATTGCAAATGATATTGGAATAAAACCGTGTAACAAAAATAAAATTTTATTAATTTAGATTGGAATAAGTAATAATACTTTTTGATATCAATTTACTTCTCGTGAGAGATTAAAGAATATGTTGTTTAACAATTATTTAGGTAACACCATCGATTCTTAGTTCCGCAAGAGCGAGGTCGATGGGTGCGTTACTCTGACTTTTATTAAGACGAACGGTTCTTCGTTAACTAGCGGTTTAATTGCCCATAAAGTGCGATATGACGCGCCCCTGAGAACCTTTCTTTTAACAGACAAAAAACACTAAATAAATTTAATTTTCTTTCATTTGTTCGTTACTCTTAAAAGATTACAAACAATATTCTTTTAATTTAATTATTGAGCTTTGTGAAGACATCTAGGCATTAAAAAAATAATTCAAGTCAAAGTTTTGTTATTTAAATAAATACATCCGCATAATAAGCCCGCAACAACATCTGTCGCACGAATGGGCCGGCTCGACCGGTGAAATACCACGACCTCACAGAAAACAGGCGTGAAGTACAAGTACTCTGCGTTTCGTCTGGCCTGAGGCCTGATTTCAGTCCTATTCCCCTTTGGTGGGCCTGTCTTCATAAGTATAGGATAGGAACAGAAGAGGATTGGACGGGAAGGGGGTGGACGGGGAAACGGAACATCCCTTTTCCTGTCTATGCCATGCTCTGACCAACGAAGGCAACGCATCTGCAACACATTTGCTTGTTTCGGGTGTCTATGGGTAGCGCCTCACGTCAGGTGATCCGTTTGCTCGTTTTTTGCCTTCATCCATAAAAAAATAAAAATATATGAAATATTCATAGGTAGTTAATTGCATCAACACAAGCACGCTTTAAATACCAGTATATCTGTAATCAAAACGAAAATAAATGAATGAACAATAAAACTTGAAAAGATGGATTTCTCATAACAGGCACTGTTTCAGACTCTCATTCGATGAAAACGTAATATAATTTTATTAATACTTAAAATTAATTTTTACATTTGAATGCAAAATAATGCGGCGTAAAATTAATCGGCCATACGAAATGCACTCGAAATAATATTTTTACGGCGCATGCAATTCACGGTATCGCTAAATTTAACATTGGTTCATTACCGGCCCGATTTACAGGTTTATAAGGCGCGCTTTAGTTGCCTCGTTAAAACTCGACGAGGTTTGATGATTTGCGGCCGCGCCGAAAACTAGCTGCGGCTAAGACAGTGAATTACAAAAAATAGAAGCTTTTTTATAATATTGTGAAAGCCGGTAGCCGTAGGAGCTTTTCATGTTCGTAGGGCTAGCAGGAAAACCCTAGAATTTATATAAGTTAGGACTGAAGGGTAAAATTACGTACATCTTATTTGATAATACATATTTTTACTAATTCTAGTGATTCGCCCCGGCTTCGCCCGGGTACCACTAATTATGTTGATCCGATCGCTACCTAACACAGGAATGTGCCAATTTTGACAATCCCTGTAAATTTCATCGAAATCGTTCCAGCCGTTTCGGAGTCTATGTCTATAGGGAACATACTTCGCTTTTTATATACTATTTTTTTATAAAATCCTTTGTTACTTCTAGTACCTCCAAGAATATGTGTACAAAGTTTCATGCCGATCGGTTGAGTAGTTTTCTCGTGAAAGCGTAACAAACAAACTTACATTCACATTTATGATATTAGTAGGGATAGGTTATTAAGATTACGATCTCACCGTACACTTTTTCAAAATAATATATTTCAGAATGTTCGGAAATAAAAGCGTAATTCCTTTCTTAGGGTTGTATACATTGGCATCCTCTCCATATTTGTTATTTAATTATACAATCGGGTAAAAATGACATTCTGAAAGCCTTGTTGCATGTATATTTCGGAACCTGTATCATTATAGTTTATTATACATAAGGGTACTAATAACATTACATATTAATAAAAAAACTAGAGCCAGTGCGGAGACAGGATGGAACTGGTGGCCAAGGTGAACGTCATTGGAGAGATGCACACAGACTCCATTGGTTTAGCCACCTGGAAAGAATGTATGACGAAAGGAACGTAATGCGTGCGTACTTCATAGGTATCGCTGAATGATGGAGCCGAGAAGGACTTGCGTGAGCTTCAGGTTCAAGTCTGTCGAGAGACGGGGTTGAGGAAAGACCACTTTGGGCCGCACGACTTTTGTTAGTTATTCGTACCTAAACAAATCGATGACAGTACAGTTTGGCTATACGTTGCCGGCGCCGGCCCGACTTATGTTATTTATGTTAAGGCCGGTCAAGGTAATCGGAGCCATTGTATAGTCACGCTATTAACCCCTTAAACCTTATTGTAGACTAATTAACATCGAAAAATAACTTATAAATACTAACGAAAATAAATCTTTCAAGGTATTGAAACAAAAATAAAATAAAGAACTACTGAAGACCTTAACGGGACCTTAACTGGGGTAGGCAGAGTTTATTTCCATTCATTGCGATCATAAAATCACCTTGTTTTTCCTTCATTCATAAAACATACGAACTGCTCGTTCATGACCTTTCTCTAATATATTACCAATCTGGTCTACTCACTCGTCAACATATACTTGCTTTACCACTCGACTTTCGTTGGTTATGTAGATCCTAATCACTGAAGCATGTTTTTCTTAATTATGGTCACAACATCGTCTATCACACCCCTACCCTTTACACAGTTTGACCCTTACAAAGTCACGTCCAACATACTTCTGACTGAATCCTATATAAACTAATTTATCTTTATATCTCCAGAAATTGATTGAGAAATGAAGTGTTAGATGTATGGATGCAGAAATTGAAGTATGTAAGAGCGTGTGAAACGTCTTCGTTAACACTGCTTACCCATCTGGGTCACGGGTGAAAGTATTCACTTATTAACGTCCGATTTAGAATTTTGACAATCATTTATACACCACATTTCTTAAGTATTTTTGTAAGTATAGTTTTTACAAATACATCCATTGATTTGGCCGTGTCCTGGCTGTGACAGTGCACGAGGTTCTTATTTGTTTATTTTCTTATATGCAACTAATATTTTAAATGTAAATAAAACAATATATCGAAGTCGAAGCGAAGAGATCTTTACGCTGCGCCCGACTGTGCTTTTATCCAACACTTATATTTAAAAAAAATAAAATGAAACAGGTTCGCGTGAATTCAGCGCTATTTGTTAGGTGTAATGGTGTTTTAAAATAGCTCGGGCCGCCGTTATTTTTACTCATTGCACTATTTTAAAAGCGACTTCGATTATTTTTGCACTCTAACACGATGGGAAATATATTTTAACCTGTAAAATGTGTAGGAGCAGTTGTTTTCATTAATAAAGAGTAAAGTTTTTGCGTAAAATTGTTCGGGACACAGCTTTTAGAATACGGTTCCTGGTCGTGTTGTAACGCACATTTCATTACTTGCAATTGTTTTCAACATAATTTTTTTTTTGCCATTAGCCTGGCACACCATTCACGCATTCTTTTAAATTAATACATCTACGCATACATGACCCCATGGGTACTCTTAATATGGCCTTCCTCTAGCATTTTACCAGTTTGTACAAGCCAAGGCCATTCAAACTTTCAACATTCCTGAACCATCGATGTCTACCTTTCACAACTTTAGTCACAACGCACACATTTACGTTATGGTAGCAGATTAATATACCCGTACAAAGGAATATTAGACTCGATTAGTTCACATAAGCTCAACCCCTAGAATCGCTAATGCCGCAATTACGCAAGGGTTCAACCTAAATTGGTTTTTACGATTCAACAGTGCCGGCCTTAGATTTAACTTAGCAACCCACTTGTGGTTTATGTTTACCTAACATGTATTCTATGCCCTTATCAAACGAGGGATAGATTTGTTATGCGTCTACTATTACAAAAGCTCTTTCTTATTTTAACAGTGGTAGGTCCGCAACAACATCTGTTGCACGTTGCCAGCTAGACCGGTGAAATGCCACGACCTCACAGGAAACAGGCGTGAAGTAGAAGTACTCTGCGTTTCGCCTGATGAGTGAGGTGCCGGAGGCCTAATTTTAGTCCTCTTCCCCTTCCCATCCGTTCCTCGAAAGGGGGATAGGATGGGAAAGGGAAGCGGATTGGACGGGGAGCGGGTTAACGGGGAAAAGGAAATATCCTTTTTCTTGTCTATGCCCTCCTCTGTCCATTAAGGTAGGCAACGCATCTGCAACACATTCGCTTGTTGCGGATATCTATGGGTAGCGCTCACTTTACATCATAAAATATCAGTCTAAAACTGGATGGCTTATTCTAGTAAAATTAACTGCGGAAATACAAACACAACCGGCACAAATTATTCATGTCGGCCATCCTAAATTAGAAAGCGGCGTTATTTACCTGAAACGAAGTTAACCAAATCCATTTCGGTACATAATCTGCTTGAATCGGACGGACAAGCGGAGCGTCGTCAAGTCGGCAACTCCTGACAACCGTATAAATTAGTTCGGCCACCCGCTAATTGTTATTCTAGGCACACTTCGAAACAATTCCTAGGGTTTATGCTAATGTCAAAGGAAAGTATTTACCGACGTTATCTGAGTGATGGATAGAGGGCGCAGCGGGCACGCGAACGTAAAAATGTTGGTCGCCTTCCACAGATACACTATCGGGATTTTCGAAACGACTTAATAAATAAGGTTAGTTTAATTCATTATTAAACAGTGTTGCGGTAATTCGCAAACAATTCTCTTGCGCTGTTCAGCGCCAGTCCTGATAATGTCTTTTTTTACTTTAATAGAGTAGGAAAATTATAGTATAATATATATTTTAAATTATGAGTAACATAGTATTACAGGTAAAAAACATAGATACACTTTTAATAAATAAAAAATATGTAGCAAAACAATGTTACGAACTATTCATTCCTTTAGTTCACAATTTGCTGTCAGTTTTCAAAATGTCTGGTCTGATCGAATACTGACAAGAGGCAAGAGTAGATAGGCAAAATGAAAGCGGTTGGCAGGGGAAGACATATGGCAATATAAAAATGAAACTAATAATACGATATTTAATTTTCCTATAAAAAGACTCTGTTTTTTTTGTTGCATAACAAATATTGCAAATAAACATTTTCATTGCTTAATAAACAGAATTTTGTAAATATTCCAAGAAAATGATTCTTAAGTGAAGTCTTAGTGTTTCCATTGAGTTATAGACAATAAACTTTCAAACTGTAACAATATTACAATTCAAGCGGAATGCGTAAACAATTGTACATTTGGAATATAAATTGGGATTGAGATATAAATATATTTGCAATAAACATAACCCTTTTCTTTCAAGTCGAACGAAACAGTACAAAGAAATCAGCACAAAGCTCCAAACACGTTAGATAATGCGAAGGAAGCCTTAATAAAATTTTCAGGCGCGCGAAAATTTACTTTCAGTACGCTCGGCAAGGCTTGGGCGGGCGGCAGTCTACGGAACGTCGTCGCGGTGGGCGGGCGCGAGTCTTCCGCCCAACTTCGATAAAATACTTCTCGCGCTGTGCTGTGAATGAATGCGGTAATCGTGATTACTGAATTATACTATTTATAGAACTGACTACCAGCTGATTTTACACGCTATCTTATAGTATCGGATGTATTATTCTGTTATGTTGTTATTCTGTGAAGTCACTTCTATTTTTTTATAGGTGAGTAACACGATGGTTTACCATTTTCAATTATAGCTATACCAAAAAAATAATTATTAATACGAATGAACAGAAGAAATATGTTAAACATTTGTGTAATATAGTATGCTTATTTTGCTTGGACAAATCAACAGACTTCCCAATTATTATTTGGTAATAAAATTGTAATTGGAACTCAAAAGGTCAATGACAGCTGGAAGCCAAACAATATGCATGAAAACTAATAGGCTATTGTGTTGTCTCTCTTGTGTTTATTAACGTATTCAATTGAACAATGTAGTTTTAGTATACGTACGTACGGTAATAAAAATGGTTAAAGTATTACCTTATAAAGAAATATTAAGATTGTTTTTAATGGATAGCCTGTAACAGATTGAAAATATACAAACTTAATTGATTATTGATTACTGAACAGTATTGGTGGGATAGGTGACCGGACATTAAAACTGTACCTAAAACCTACACAATATGGACTTCAGTCATACTGTGCCAAAACCACGTAAGTGGGAAAGGGCCAGAATGATGCTAAATTGATTAATCATTTGCAACAGATACGCAAAATGACGTAACAATATACGTAAAATACACTTACAAATGTACTCGTATGATCAATTTTGTAAACTACTATAAAATATGTGGACTAAAAATGCGTGAAGCATACGTTTATCAATACGAGCATGTTGTCATGGGTATCATTAAATTTAAAACCAAACAGCTCTTTAAAACTGAAGCGCGAGTACTGTTCACAGCCGCCGTTTGAAGCTGGGTCCACTTCCCCGTATGTTTGATAACTGTTCACTGAAAATTAAAACGGCTTACATTAGTATATTTTATTTATTATTATATGCTTTTGATTTATAGGAATGGAAGACTTGCAGCCTAAAAACAATAGCACTTGTGTAATAATTATACAGCCAATAACAAGCCATCGCTTATAGCAGCTAAACAAATTAAAAAACAAACAAAAACGCTCAGTGAAATGTGTAGGCATTTAAAAATACAAAATATTAAAAAATACTTATTCCTTATCTCAAGTACATTGTTTAAAGAACTCCAGGCTGAGACGCTTCCTTGCTGGAGGTACATCAGTAGAAAGTCCAGATTGTGCTGCTCACAAAGATGATTGAAATTAAGGCACGCACCCACATAGTTTTCTGCCTTTAGTTAGTTGAGGCATACGGCTCGTAAAAGGTTTGTATTGACGGAACTCACTAGGTACTTGGACAGCTAGTACATCTAAATACTTCACGCTAATTCTGGTGTCATACAACATTTATTAATCTAAAAGGAGTTAATCAGCTATAATAAAGATTAACATTGAATACTAAGCGAATGCTCCCGCTGCAATATCGCGGGCGATCGCATGCGGTATGTGCAATCTTAATAAACGCGTGACTCATGGCTTCGCCCTCCCGCGACACTCTTTGATTTATGCTCCGTACGATTTTAACTTATGTGGTCATTTGTGAGTGCTTGATGGAGTCTGTTGAACTTAATTTATAAATAAACTAACTTGTGTTTAGCAAAAACTCATACCAATAGCCGGCTACGCTAACTATGCTAGGTATTCCTAATGATTTTTATTAAAAATGGAAAATACCGCACTGTGTTCACCGCCGTCCCAGATTGATGTCAGTAAGTCAAAGTGGGTGTACACTGCCGAAAATATTCATATAAAGCAACACGATTTAACTCCAGTGGAAACCCACAGTCGGATATTATACAAAAATAATTCGTGACTTTGTAATATTGGCTTCAATTGGATTTCCTTGTAAGTGGTTTTTTGAATTAAACGATCGCATCTCAACGGCATTTACAACTAGCATGCTTTTCCTGCCAAACCCAGCTCTCACTTCCATACAAGTACAACATTGTGTAATACCAGACGAGCCTTCATAGACACATACTGATTTAATTTCCTGCTTTCACTCGTCGTTCAAAATCTTTAACATACCTACCGTCTCTACTTAACGTACACCCCAAGCACACGAACTCTTCCATCTGTTCTACTTTGTTGAATATACGAAAAAATTTACAACAGTTTTGTACGTCCTAAAATGAGTGACGTCTTTAAGGTTTCTGGTGTCGACAATAAGAATCCATAATTAAGTGGGTCTTCTAATATATTATAGGTAAATAGGAAATTGGTAATTATTTTTAAACATACTTTTTAAGTTAAATAGGCAAAGGAACGCGATATTACATTGTTTTATTATACAACTTGTAAGCCAACAAGGTAAGGACGCGTAGCGCTAAGAGTGACCCGTAATGAACACTGTTTCCTCGATACCGAAGCAACTCGCCGGCTAATTTGACCGCCACATTATACCGTATTTGTATTCCCTTTTTTCCGGGACTCGTCGTAAATTATAGCGATAAATTGTCCCGGACACATTCCCGTTCCCCGGGATTAATTAAACCCTATAACTGTTCTGTTCTGCGTTGCTTTTATTATTTATTATGCGTGTGTTAATTTTGTTTTGCTGACTTTACCGTGAATTGCCAATTAGATCAGCAGTTAATAAAATACTTTTATAACACTTCGTACAAATTGATTTGGTTTCGGCCGACTTCATACAATGAACCAACCAACCAAATTATTAACCCACTTCAAAGAGGAGGTTCACAATTCGCTTACCTTTAATGGACAGAGGAGGGCATAGACAGGAAAAAGGATATTTCCTTTTCCCCATTAATCCCCTCCCCGTCCAATCCTCTTCCCTTCTCCATCCTATCCCCCTTATGAGGAATGGGTGGGAAGGGGAATGCCTGCGGCATGAAAAGCAATGTATGCAAATAATAGTGTATTAATGAAATAATTTTTTAAACAATGCAAACTTAAAAGTTGAATGCCGGATTCGAAGTCAGTACATTACCTATCTGCATTCCGTACCCTTAACCATTAGGCTATTGGCGCTTCGATATATGAAGCTAAGCCCGAGTCCCTACGCCTAAGCACAGGAAAGATATTATGGAAGCATTTGTCATGTGAACACGTGCCGGAGAGTTTGATGGATCGAGGTGCGCCGCTGGACGGTCGAACGGTAAAGCTTCCGTCATTTTTTAAGATCTTCCAACAGCTCTTTCCATCCAATATCCATACATTTAGTAGGTCTATGTTGTTAATCAGTGTTATATAATTGTAGCAGAAATACTAATATAGATTTACACTTACCTTCGAATGAGTATGGTATGAAATGGAGCGAATGAACAAATGACAAGTAGAGTTTTAGAAACGAGATCAAGGGAATGTGTGATCCCGAGCCCACTTAATGACACGTGTCGGATTGTTCCGTAATATAATATTATTTAACACCGTCTCCGAGCACGGACTACTTGTTGTGTACCATCCCCATCATTCATCATACACAAATTATCATCAAAATTTGATTCAAGTCGCTTTTCAAATTCAAGAAGTGAGTTATGTGTTCAACTGACAAGTATTACATTGAATTGAAATTTACAAAAAATAATATGCCTATATGTTATTGTGATGTCAGAATAACATATAGGCTATAATATCCAAAGATATTTTGTGAATTGACCAAAATATACGGTTAAGTATCAAATAAGGTAGAAAAAATTCTGCCATATGTGAGCTATTCTGGTGTGTGCTGCCAAAACCGTTAGAGTTACGCGTATATAATGTACAATGGAAATGTTTACCTTAAATAGTCCTACAAAAAAGTCCGCGACAGCATATATCTATATTTTATGTGTGAGCCATTATCGCCAAAATACTGAACCATCTGTTAATTATTAGCGGATCGAATGTTTCCGCAAGTAAAACATAATTTATCCATCTACAGGATGATCCAATTTAGATGAATTTAATAACAAATGACAGTAATTTCTCGATCCTAATAATAAAATTACAATTTCTTGATCTGTGGTATATTTGTTAGTTGCATATAAGAATGTAATCTAATAATTCCAGACTATATATTAACAATATGACGCTGTTCTTGCTAGGACTACAAAAGAACAAGGAAAGAATTTCATTGTTTCGGAATGAATAAGGCACTTGCTTTCTCAACATTGTAACAATAAATTATGTCAAGTGTTTGTCAACAAAAAGATTAAAGAGTAAATTAATTTGAAGGTAAAACAATAGAGATGGCCGGCAGCCAACGAGTCCTCGATGTGCCGAACGCCGCGAGCTGCAGCTCTGGTACTAATTGAAGGACATTGGATGTAGGTCAACGACAACGAAAAATTTTAATTGAGTCTAGGCATTGTTTGAACGTGTTACAGTACTTTAAAAATCCGTTCATTATGGTTCGAAACACCATTCAACATCGAATATCGAATTAAGAGTTTGTGTTGCGAAGAATTTTATAATGTCTACTGCATTATAATATTTTACATTGGCTCGATATGCCAAAGGTATATATTTATAATAATTTCCTACTATCGTCAAATTAGTTGGCCGAGGAGCGTGTCGCTAATATTTTATATTTCTATTCGGCATAAAATTTGTGCATACAATAACAGTAAAGGAAAGAATAAGCAATAATATCAAAAAAATGCCTTATGGTTTTGTGTGTTTTGGATTATTAATTTACGATAAGAAAAAAAACAGTGCATTCTATTATTAACTATTTTCAGATGACAAAAAAATATTATTAATATTTCACTATTCAGTTTCCTATATTCATACAAACCACAAACTCTAATGACAGCTTCGAACTTACATTCTAGTTAGTTATGCTCCTGTCGGGCCGTGGAGACATCAAATTGAAGTCGAAACCTATCGATGTTCTCAACCCGAGCTGTAATTACACGTTTAACATTCAATATTACTGCAATAACACCGGCGATAAGATGTCGCCCTGTCGTCTAACAGCGAGAATATACAGTATCGGCAGTCGGTCGCTGTACAAACATCAGATATCTTTGTTTGTTTGTTCGTCGCTTGCTCTCGTATCCGATGAGTTCGATCGACAACTTGATGAATTGGATTTTGGAAAGCTATTGTAAAGCAATGTAACTTGATGCTTATATTAATTTACTATAACATTACACTAAATATTTATAATTAAATTACTTTATTCTTTTTATTCGGGTCTTGATTTCTGGAAGAAAAAACCAGTCACTTATCATCCATTTTCCATTCGCACAACAGGATAAGCAACGAAGTACATATATCTAACATTAATAATTGAGAAATCAAAAATCTAAATGGCTATCGACCCTGAAGCTATGATTAGTTGCAGTCCTCTTCTCACCTGTTCCTCATAAGGGGATAGGATGGGAGGAAGAGTATTGGACGGGGAGGGGGTGAACGGGGAAAAGGAAATATCCTTTTTCCTGTCTATGCCATCCTCTGTCCATTAAAGGTAAGCAACGCATCTGCAACACATTTACTTGTTGCGGATGTCTATGGGTAGCGCTCACTTTACATCAGGTGATCCGCTTGCTCGTTTGCCACCTTCTCACATAAAAAAACATTGTCCCTTTCAGAGTGCTAACTTGAAATATTATTAATGAATTGTTAAAATAGCTCTTGAATTTTCTAAAATACAAAACCTTTTAGTTACAAAATCGTCGACAAGTTTATTCTGAAAGTGTAACTCTTAGGTACAATGATGAAAAATACATAATGTTCTATGTGTCCGGGGATCTAAAGAAAAACGACGAGGACAATGTATATAAATGTCTTGGAAAAATTATAAAGAGTTTTTCATGTTTATTCGCCAGAGAATATGAGTCTTATTTGTCATTAAGCCACATTTGAATACATAAAACGAAACGTATAAAGAATAGGCTGTACTTTGTTTATTCCTTTCAAGCTCTAACTTTATCCTTCACTGTACCGCTTGTGTCTAATGAATATCAGTGCATATTTCTTAATACTTTCCTAATCCTCTTTGTTAATTATAAATTACTAACTCCGCTAACTCTTTTTTCGCATTAAAAATTGCCTATGTCCTTCCCCAGGCTTTAAACTACGTTTGTGTCCAATTTCATTTAAATCGGTTGAGTAGTTTAGGCGTGAAAGCGTATATACAATTTTCTGTTTGTCCCCTCCTTTGTACATTAAAGGTAGGCAAGGCATCTGATATTAATGTGCTTGTTGTAGCCTATGAGAAGCGGTCACGGTCAGAGAATGAAGTTATACATTTCCCATCTTCATTACTACAACCATAAGTTACGATATGTAAGATTTTTTTTGGAATGTAAAAAGATAATAAATCAGCTTTTTTAGAAATGTTCCCCACTGCAATGGCACAGGCCGCCTCTTCGAGAGAGGGAATGACCCGTAATCCACCACGCTGGCCCGGTGCGGCTTGATGTCATGTCTTCAAATTTGGTGGTTCTAAGAACATGACGGTTTCCTCTCGATGTTTTCCTTCACCGTTTTTGGAGCAATGGTGATGAAGTAAATAACACAAAGTAAAACGCCTGCCTGGGTTCGAACCCGTAACTTATAGTACTTACATAGGTCTGGGCCTCAACCGCTGAGCTATCACTACTCCTTTTTTGCAATGCAGTACAAAAGAAATGGTTACAAACAGCTGGCAAGTTTAAAAATAGCTTAAGCTGCTTTGTTATAATATAAATACACTTATGAAATATAATATTTCATAACGTTGTCTTAACTAAATGGAACATCGTAAGTTCTTTTACGAGTTTCAGCTATCACTATAAATCTTTCATTTAGCACTTTCCTCAAGTTTAAAATCTCTTTACACGTTGAAGTTTTAATGTTCCGGTCCTTTGTCATTATATCTAGGTTGGCCCAGTGAGAGAGACGGTCGGGCTCTCGTAAATTTTGTTTAAAAATAAAATTAAGACAGGTCGTCATTCCTCGACTTGGAACAGATTTAAATCGGCGGAAAACTAATTAATAAAACAATAATTAGGTTGTTACTTACGACTTAATGTTATCTTAATCGGGGTAGACAGCAATTTCTGCACGTGCTCTGACAGTGAATCATTTGGATTTTAACACGTGCTAAAATATATCGTAATGAAGCATAAGGCAACTTAGGTCCCGAAGCGTGAAATTCCTTGGTACAAACTAATACTCAACATTTAACCACCGCCTATCGAGTATCAATTGGCACTAAGAGGAATTGATTGAAAACATATAACAAAAAAAATGTTATAGATAGCCGTATCGGTCTATTTTTTTTTTAATTCTGCGACCACTACTACTGGTTAGTGAGATCGAATGGTTGTGGATGTATGGTACAGTTAGAATATTTATTTATATATATATATATATATATTCAATAATGAATATTCCAAAGATGTTACATGTTACAGTTAAGAAAGAATAAGAAGAAGAAGTCGCCAATTGGCGTCTTTGTAACATCCCACAGCCAGGGGTTTCTCAATGCACGAAATTCGAATATTTCGTGTTTATGATTTTTTTTAAAAAACCTCGTTTTGTTCAGTGAAATCGTGTAAAGTTATAAAAATAGAAGTACTCAAAATCGCATTTAAGAAGTACACAATTAATTATCGGAAATATTTTCGCGGCATAATCGAGTTTTAATTTTGTACGGAATACATGGTATCTGGAGGAGAATAAATCTATGGGAACATACAACAGCTAGTCTAATTCTTTAGAGTTTGCGTTTGCGTCGTAGTGACAATCGACAGTCCCCTAAGGTTTTACCAAATGCACCTGGCTTGATCTGATCACGAAATGAAATTGAAACACCCGCCTGATCTGAATGAGTGCGGCGGAGCGTCGAGTTTGCCGACCATGAATGTTCGAGCCCGCGTTATGTCTATACCAGATAATGGGAGTAGAAAAAAAATGTTTGAAATACACATTTTCAGCTCACCCTGTGTAAGTTGCATTTCGATTGAATCCTTCGTGAAGAACGAACGCTTCAATATTCCGTGTTCCATTACATGATTGAACTGTTGCGATCGGATTCTGAGCGCAGACAGCGATACTGAAACGTAGTACAAGTGATTTTAAATATTTGTGTATGTACATTATAAGAAATTCGATTAAAGATTAATAAGTGAAGGAATTAAAGAACTCGCTTATCCGATATTCATTTTTAATCACCCATGTATACAATGTGATCGATTTAAATTAAGAAGGGATTCTGGTAAATTACTGATGCGATATCCCACTTCTGCTAATTGTTATTGTGCGTCTCAACCTTGCGTCTCCTTTTTTCTTTCGAGATTGAGAAAGTTATAAATGTAATACAAGAATAAGCAAAATGGTAAATATAGTTAAGATGTATTCTATTTGTTATAACAAGATTTTTATAACTTTATACTTTAAAAACATTCTATTATATATTGTTTCAACCGCTTCGGAATAGAGCGCAGGCTGTCGGTGCCTTTCATACATATATAAATGTTTATTTGGCGCACATCCACCCCAGTGACGTAGCCGCTGAATTTATTTATTTAAAATCTTGTTTTTCATTTGCAGGCAATCTATCTCACTGCTTGCTCTCACTTAAATATTCTTCTACGGCATGTCACACTCACTGTGCTAGTGTGAAGGAAGTACTTGCAAGAACAAAATGATGTTACGTATGACTTTGAGAAGGAAACTGATTTGTATTAGGTAACATGTCTCAATGGACGAAGCATTGAGATACGTGACCTTACTGGCGGCCAAATTTCAATCCACTTCATATTGTCATCTTTTCCTAATAAGGGTTGGATCAGAAGGAGAAGAGTATTGGACGGGGAGAGGATCAATAGGAAAGGGCAATATCCTTTTTCTTTCTTTCTTCCTATCCCTCATATATCCATTAAGGATAGGTAACGCAACGACAAATTAACGTATTGTGGGTGTCTGGTAGCAGTCACTAAATATTAGGTGACCGGATTGTTAATTTGCCATCACCACACAAAGGAACGAATAGCTATCTAATAACCATTTTCTGCCCATTAAATGTAGGCAACTCATCTGCAACTCATTAGTTAGTTGCAGATGTCTATGGGTAGCGAGCACTTGACATCGGGTGAACCGCTACTCCCTTGCCACCTAGTACTATAAAAGAAATGGCCATACTTATCTAGATAGACAGTTAAGTTCTATTGCTTTGGTTTTTAACGACGATCTTAGCAGCAGTTGTGTGGTAACACACATCATACGAAGCTCTGAAGTATGAATCTACTTCTGCCATTCTTTCAAGATGAATTTCCTTACTCACCAATAATAATGTGGGCAGTATTAAGAACATAAACAAGTATAATAGAGTTGATTCTGTATGCGACGTGTTGGTACTATCTGGCACGCACTTGCCCATCATTCAGCTAGTGTTTGAATCACGTCCGCGCCGCGGTTATATTGGATAAAGGTGCCGCGCGCCGCTTATTCAACTCATGATCCTGGAACGTAACTTGTCGAGTTCAATTGAGGACATCTGATGACATTGAAATACAGTTTTATTGGTCTTTGAAATCGTTACATAGAATAACAATGATTGCGTAAGTTACATATGTATGTAGATGCAAACATTTATCTTTCCAAAATATAGTCATTTTGTTTCGTAATTTTTTTATTTCAGTAATTTTTTGAATATCTATTGAAGTAATTTAAGGTTACTAATATATGTAACAGCTGTAATGTACTGCTGTTACCTACATATACATAGTACACATGTATGCAAGTTTCGTTCCAGCGGCAGCCGTCTGTCTGTCAGTCACATCGCATTATAATCAATTATCGTTCGCCTCGCCCGTCGATTACCGACTTCAACTGTGTTTACATTAACTCGATGCTGAGCTGCGCTCACCGATTTTCTTACGTATCTCTTGCAAGTCAAACTGTTCCTTGTAACTCGACGAGACATCGAGAATGGGTTTTTATCATTTATTAAAAACCAAAGTTCACTTTGCTTGTCATAGCTTCATAACAACAAAGTAGGCCGCAACAACATCTGTTGCACGTATGGCCCGGCTCGATAATTGATATACTACAACCTCACAGAAAACAGGCGTTAAATACAAGTATTCTGCGTTTCGATGAGTGAGCTGATGTTCCGGAGGACCTAATTTTAGTCCTATACCCCCTTTCCTACCCTTTTCTTGTAAGGATGAGATGTGAGGGGGTGAGGCTAATATGGTGAGCTGGCTCGTCTGCCACCTATTACATAAAAAACCACAGGCAATCATAAGGAGGTCGACAATAATAAAAATAATCAACAAAAAACCCTTGTCTCTTTACAATAAAATTCAAAATTGAATACAAGAAAAAAAAATGAAAAAAAGTTCGTCGAAACTATTCCAATTTCAAGCAACTTCCAATCGCCTCGCCCGATCACACTTTCCGTAACGCTCTCGTAGCGCAATCACCAGCTTACTGGTAACATACCTGTGGGATAGAACAATCTGTCAAGTTAGCCGGTTAGACCTAACGGCTTACTGCTCAATAGAATCAAAAGAATACTCTTTCAATTTATTAAATTCGAGCACAAGCAGATTCTAATATGGAATGTATGTGTGACAAAAGCCAAAAGACGTCCGTAGCACACTTGACGCGCTCACAGACGATCCCAACATATAAGTATGCGGCCAACACCCGCTGCATAATTTATGTAGACACAAACGTAACGCATCTGCGGCTGCAGTGTGATTGTGGGGCCGACGAATGACGTCACACTCATTTTAATTGTAACGCGGTTCTTAGTATCTTCATGTATGCTGGAAGCTTTCAGAGAAATATTCGTATTTGAACTTTTAAGGGTACGTACATACTATTCAAATTAATTCTAATTATATTGGTTATATTTATTTTACCTTTAATATTATTTACTTCAAAAGACTGAGAATCGAATTGTAGAATGCACTTAGTAGTAGTAGTAGAAGTAGTAGTAGTAGTAAGTTTTGTATTCATATATAATTCTCGATTTGACTCTGGAAGTCAAAGCCGAGGCAAAATCTCCAGAGTTTTTTTTTAAGTCGAAATTTATTTAGCCCTGTAAAACGATAGACTGTAGGGGAAAATATTAAAGAACAAAAATCCCAACATGCGTCAGCAACACGCGTCAGCAACACGCGTCAGCAACATGCTATTTGATTTTGGAACAGCTTCGACGAACGTTTCTTCATTTATTTCTCTGGTTTTCATGTATATGAATCAAGGGTGACTGCTTGTGTTATTAATATCACTAATGTATGGTCGTAGACTTCCTTGTAGAATCTATGAAACTTGTGTTGATATCGATTGCCATGTCTGTCTATCATGTCTGTCTGAGTGAAGCTCGTGAGTTTGGAAGCCCTTCTTACTTCTTCATTCCCTTCCGTAACTTAATCTTCTTGAGTCCTAGTTCTTGCTACAATGCCTGTCGTCAAAGCCAGTTCAAGGCCTATTTCATTGAAAAGGCAAACCTTTCAAAATGTACATACTCTACATTGCGTATAATCAATGAAATAATTTAATTACTATCCCTTAGATACGTAATACGGGCTTGAAATCCATTTGTCAATTACACAGTACATGCTCTGTGTCGTGTTATACCGCTCCGTGGCCTTGTTACATGTCATATTAAGTATATATTATGTATTGTATATGTAATTATCTTAAACTAGTGTACTACAGCTTGACCTGGAATCTCTCGATGGGTCTTTATGCAGATGATACCAAAGTGGTCTGATGAAGTGGATTGATTGAAGATACATCTCTTAAATTCGGAAGACAATTAGTGTTGCGCCAGTAGCCTAATGGTTAGGGACACGGACTGACTACATGAGGTCGTGACTTCGAATCCGGTATTCTCCCTCCCAGATTCTTTATGTCTTAAGACCACTTGAAAGATGTTCTCTCATTGCATCAAACGTGAAACGTGGCGTGTTTTATAGCAAAAATAATTCAAGGTAACTCAATATTTTAACCTTAGCTTATAAAATAAAGTATTTTATATTAAAATAAACCTTAAAAAAATCTAAACATGGACTGAAGCACATTCGTCTGAATAGATTCCTCGATAACTGGACCACAAATGGGTTACCGCGTTCTAGAAACATCGATATATGTCATATCTGTCCGACCCAGTGCCTTCTGAATGGCGAGTGCGCCCATTCACCTCGGACGCGTGCGCTTCGGCCGATATCGTTGCACTATGCAAGTACTGTCACCGATGTATGCACTTACAATACGGTACAGGCGTACACATGACCGTATCACATTCTTTAACGTAACATTTGAAGAAGCAAAAAGAGTTTGTTAGAAGAGTTATTATGTTACTAATTAAATGAAATAAATTTTTCATCAGTTCCAAATTCCACACATATTTAGAAAATTAAACGTCAATTAATTAACACATATATTGAAAAGAAAGTCAAAATGCTTAGCTCTGTTTCCTTAGGAACCTTTTAAAGTCATGAAAGCTAGAAATATGTACACACATAGCGAAACGATTTGTTTTATTGAAGGTCCAGTTGCATATGAATACGAAATTCATACTCGCAACCGTGGCTATGAAATTAGCTTGACAATTTCAGCAGTCGGTGTAGCAACAAGCATATCAGGAAGGCATTGTGTCCTCCCGGTGCATCCGAGCCTCTCCCTGGCCGGCCAAGCGTGAACTGTCGCCTACAAACGCAGACAGCGCTAAAAGGCTGCCGGCTTTACCCGAATTCTGCGAGCGTCTATTTAATTATACTGTTTCTGTGAATTCGTTGCTGATACATTTTAATTTAGTGCTGTTTTGTTTCTCTTTAAGGAATATCAAATTAAATACGAGTGTGGTTTAGAAATATACATGTGTTTTTTTAGGTTTTTGCAGGCCCGACTCGACCGGTGAAATACCACGACCTCATAGAAAACAGGCGTGAAGTAGAAGTACTCTGCGTTTCGTCGGATAAGAGATGCCAGAGGCCTAATTTCAATCCTCTTCCCCTTCCCACCCTTTCCGCATAAGCATAGGATACTTGTTGCAGATATCTATGGGTAGTCACTTAACATCAGGTGCGGATCACTTTGCTCGTTTGCCACCTTCTTCCATAAAAAAAAGTAGTGATATGCACAATATGGTCTCTCGGAACGGGGACTGTGGTAGACAGCAGACTAAGGCTTCGTTAATTCGACCGCCTCACTCACTCATGTCATTATGAATAACTTATGTTAACAAACATACACGAAACTGAAATGGAATGTAGATTATGTCAGCCAATAATAAGTGAAACGTCAATAGCCTAATGGTTAAGGGTACTGATTGCGAAATATGAGGTTGTGTGTTCAAATCCACCATTCCAGTACTATCGTGAATCATTTTATAGCGTATGCATGGTTGGAATGGTTAAAATATATATTACTAGCATTTTATTTATTTATTTTATTTTAGGATTATTTATGAAATTAAATATTAGTATTTACAGTCTACTTAGTCTTCCAGTTAGCCTCCTATAGGAAATTTAAGTAATGACAAAGAATCTTTTGGAGAAATTGTTTTAAAAAGCTTACCAACTTTAAACGTAAATAAAATCAATGAAACTTTTGAGCCTAGTTCGTCCTCGTTTCCTCGTGGCGATACAAGGCGGTGTTCCTGAGGGAAACAAGTTTCGATGCGGGGTATAAAAGTCAAGAAGAACATTCTGACCTCTGGCTCTCACTTATGACCTTGAACTGTTACACTTATCTATGTTTTCATCTTGCAAAATGGAAACAAAATGGAATTTCTAGTAACATTTTGCCTTTGCATTGATTTCCCAAGCGACTTCACCGGCGAATCCTGCGATAATCATTAAAGGAGCTTTTTTTTAATCTTTTTGCTTGCGCGTCTCATTTCTACACGTCTATTGGTTTTATTAATAATGTATCAGAAGGACTATGATCTAAATGTTACATTATGTGTATAACATCGAAAGACTATAAGGTCTTTCTACTTTCACATTTCCTGAGCCTGATCACACAGGCGATTTTCTCTTCCATCTATGGCATGATGGCCTCTACTGTCTACTGTTATCTTAGCTATAGAGATACGTTTCGTGTCAGAACGAATCTTTTTCTACCTCTCTACCTATGCTTGAATCGGTTTTCTATTATATACTACTAGTGACCCGCCCCGGCTTCGCTCGCCACCACTAATTATGTTGATCCGATCGGTACCGAACACAGGAACACCCGCTGTGCCAATCTGGACAATCCCTGTAAATTTCACCGAAATCGGTCCAGCCGATTCGGAGTCTGTAGGTCTATATGGAACATACATACTTCGTTTCTTATATACAATTTTTACATAAAAAATATCCTAAGTTACTTCTAATACCTCCAAGAATATGTATACAAAGTTTCATGGTGGTCGGTTGAGTAGTTTTCGCGTGGAAGTGTAAGAAACATTCATACACACACGCTGCGCAATTTCCATTTTATTGGAGTGAAACCACATCAACTATTATACCATTGAAGTGTAACTTCTATATAGACCTATATTAGAATTTGTCTGTCACGAAAAAGTGCTACGGTTGCGTGGAGAGATTTTTCTTATGGTTGTTAAGAGCTACGAGCTCCGCTCCTAATTAAACGATTCGAATGATATTTTTATTCGACACGTATACATGCTTGTCATGCTTCCCCCTTTTTATTACCAAAAACTGACAAGTAGTTTTGAGTTATTCTTAATAAAACTTACCAAAGAGTCGGTTAAAATAGGACATTTTTGCGTTCTTGGCTTACGTCTAAACTGTATGGTAACAATTTCAGCTCTTTAAATATGCTGAATAAAAGTCCGCGAGGAAGATGCATATTTTTCTAAAGAAACATTTTTTAAAACGCATACTACCAATTACTACGCTATTATTCGTGTTCGGCTTGAATCCTTATCCATTTAATTGTGTTAATTATCAATAGAATTTAATGTACATTATAATTGCCTTTTGAAGTATATCATTCTAACCAATAGTTTAGAAGATAACAAAAGATTAAAAATGCGCTCAACTGAAAAATGCAATAGCATGTTACAAAGAAAAGGACAATTTTGTTTTTGTTTCTAAACTAGTTAGAACTGGAAAATTAATTAGAGTACTTCGAATTACATAATTTTTCAGTCACATTTTCCTGTGGTATTGGTGTATCATCGCATCGAATCGCCCGCTCGTGCCATATTTCCTTCTATGTTTTTTTTTCTCTTTGCTTGACTCCTGACTTTCCAAGATCAGTCTTAAATAGCCTTTAACCTTCTTTAATAACTTAGTTGTAAAATGCGATTGTATTTGTTTAAAACCGATTGGTAGTTCTTGAAATTAGCGCGTTCAAACAAACATTAACCGCGATTGGAACAAAATAAATTCTCCAAAGTAAATTGTCATTTTACTCGTAATGTTTGCTAGTCAAAAAGTAACCTACATAGGCATTAAGATGTGTTACGAGCGAGGAGCGAGATAACCGACGTCATCCATCACGATATTACAAGCAGTCGACTCAGCCCGCGGATGATTCTGCTAGGCAAATATTTGGAGACGGCACTACGGCGCTCCGCTCCACTGTCTCACGTCACGTCATAACAACAAAAACGTTTTATTTGTTCTTACGTAAAAAATATACATTGCACGATTTTATTGTTCATCGTCTTGAGTATTGTCTATATACTGTCATTTCCTTAAAAAACGTATTTCTCATTAATTGTACAGTATGTTGTATTGAACTATTTACTTAGACATTTGCTCCTATTTTTAATGAAGGATTACAGTGTACTACGAAAATATAATATCTCAATCGACTGAATAAAAAACTGAGACATCAATTGCGAATAATTACAAGGTGGTAATTAAATTTTAGCAATTCTCCTTAGAAAAGAAAAGAAAAGCAACGATTCGTGCTCGTAGCGATCAAGGGATATAATAAAATTTAAAAATATTTTGCACCGTATTTAAATTTCTCTTCATAATACTGCCGTGTCCACACACACTGCACTATACTTCTAAACTCACCGTATTAAAATAAAACTCCATGTCGACTGGAAAACTCGCTTTTTTTTAATTTACTACACAATTTAAGCATTAGCCGCGTCAAACACAATATCGCGATTTAAAGCCACAGTGGCGCCATCTAGTATGATCAAATTGAACATGCAGTAAAAAGTATTAATAATGTTTTAGTTTTATTAACTTAGACTTATTTCTTCGTAACCTTAGTCGTGATTATTACTAAATAGTCGTTTATTACATTTTATTTATGTCCGGAACCGTGTGGTAATGGAAACTCGAAATCTCGTCTACGTTACCGCCGTTAGCAGGATCTAAAAATTTGGTATATCCCCTTCTTTAAGTAATGTTATATTACTTTTGCTCGTGTTTTTGATCGCAAATTTATTGATGTCTCGTACCGGGAGTACAGTATGTTTTGTGTTGAGCAAAATATTTGCGGAAGAGGTTTGTCGAATCGTAATACGACGAAATTAAGGTAAGGATTACATGAAACTAAAAAAAGGGTCAATGTATTTTATATTGCATACAACGTGTTTACATTTGACTCAATCCTCAAACCGCATATTATGATGTTTATGCCTTTTACTGTAAACTATTGTTGAGGGACTCTGAAATTATTATTTTAATAATATATTTATTATTAAATTATAACAGTGGTAGAGTCCGCAACAACAACATCTGTTGCACGAATGGGGCGGCTCGACCGGTGAAATACCACGACCTCACAGAGGACAGGCGTGAAGCAGAGTATTCTGCTTTCGTCTGATGAGTGAGGTGCCGAAAGCCTGATTCTAGTTCTCTCCCATTCCCACCCTTTTCTCGTAAGGAAAGGATGGGAAGGGAAAGAAAACTTGACGGTGGATGGAATGTAAGGTGGAGGGAATTGGAAATAGCCTTTTTCTGTTTGTCCCCTCCTCTGTACATTAAAGGTGGGCAACGCATCTGCAACTCATTAGTTAGTTGCAGATGTCTATGGGTAGCGATCACTTGAACCGCTTGCTCGTTTGCCACCTAGGACCATAAAATAAAATATTTTACTGCAATTGAACTTTAAAATATTTCAAATCCTCTCACAGCTATTTTAGATAGTTTCATTGGTATTTTTGTTAACCGGGATTATATAATAAATCCTTTGTTCGTCTGGTTCCGCATGTAGACCTACATATTTAGAACGCGCCCACACTCGCAAAGCTTTCAAGAATCTCCAGAACGTATCTAATAAAGATTTATTTATTTAATCCTAAAACATCCTCAAGTCCTCGGCCTGTATAAATAGAAAGCCATTCAGTTAATGTCTGTATAAACCGATTAGGAAGAAATGCTGTAATGGAATTGACTAATGTTGACATCATATTGTTATTTTGTTCGGTGACAGATATAGCCGCGGGAAGCCGTGGGCTTTGTGGACTTCAATCTACCTCGCTTTAAGAAACACTGCCAATAAAAATCTATATTTAGTGGCGGTACAGAAATAATTTCCTTACTTTTGTGTTTTCTTTCAAAAATAATTCAAAAGTTATTTGTGATTATATAAGATACTTCTTGTTGTAATTTAAATATCCTGGGACACTGTTCACACACGGTCATCACATCCCAAACTAAGCAAAGAAAATTTTACATAATGAAACATAAAAATGAAAAAATTATTACCCGCATCCCAGGACCCTGACCCAAAAATATGTTAGGGGAACGAGAGGGCGGCATACAGCCGCCTGTTAAAAAGAACTAAACAGAGCTTGTGCTATTTAAACCAGATAACTGAATATAAAAAACTAGATAAATTTCATAAATAGATAATTCAGCCCAGACTCAGGACAAACAGACATGTTCGTATATAAAATTTCCTGGTTGGGAATCGATCCCACGACCTTCGGCGTGAAAAGCAAGCATGTTACAAGCCACGCCAACCAGCCCGTCCTCGTTTTGTTTTGTTATAATTTAAATACAGGAACGATGATGGGAAGAACAGTTTTCAAATCTTGAAGTTGTTTCTTAGCGGTATCTATATACTTTATAAAAATATCAAAAGGTCTTAAATGTCCATGAAATATCCTTACTAATATTATAAATGCGAATGTAAGTTTGTTTGTTACGCTTTCACGCGAAAACAACTCAACCGATCATCATGAAACTTTGTACACATATTCTTGGAGGTACTAGAAGTAACATAGGATACTTTTTATGAAAAAACAATAGTATGTAAAAAGCGAAGTATGTATGTTCCCGTATATCCCGTATGTATGTTATAGAAGTATAGACTCCAAAACGGCTGGACTGATTTCGATAAAATTTACAGGGATTGTCCAGATTGGCACAGCGGGTGTTCCTCTGTTTCGTAGCGAACGGATCAACATAATTAGTGGTACCTGGGCGAAGCTGGGGCGGGCCACTAGTAATTTATATATTGGGGCTTACCTAAGATAAATAACAAGCTGGTTCTTAAATAAAATCGTCTCCCAGAAATATTTGTAAGTACCTAAGTGAATGTAACAAAACACGTGCAATTATTAAAAACTAACAAAGTGTATCCCCATTATATTGCAACCGGACCTCCAAACAAAAATTATAATCCGAAACAAAAAAAACTTGGGTCGTCTCGAATTAGCAGACATTTCTGTTACCGCCGATTTTTGTCATGTGATCGCTTTAGTTTGGTTAGTGACGATCTATGGGGTAGGAAGCCCTAAAAACTATTCTTTTTCGTATCGACAATGGGCGTATGCACTAGTGATTTACATACATACATTCACATATTTTATCGATATAAATAATAATTTTTACTTTCCAGATCATTTATAATATAATAATAACATCTAAACTTCAAAACAATCAAATGACAATTATAAAATTAACAGAGGTAGAGCCCGCAACATCTGGTGCACGATTTGGCCGGCTCGACCGGTGAAATACCACGACCTCACAAAAGAAAGGCGTGAAGTAGAGAATTTTGCGTTTCGTCTGATGAGTGAGGTGCTGGAGGCCTAATTCTAGTTCTCTCCCCCTTCCCATACTTTTCTTATAACGAAAGGATGGGAAGAGGAAGAAAACATGACGGTGGAGGGGATGTATAGGATTTGGAAATAACCATTTTCTGTTACCCCTCCCCTGTCCATTAAAGGTGGGCAACGCGTCTGCAACTCATTAGATAGTTGCAGATGTCTATGGGTAGCAATGATTCCATATCGGGTGAACCTCTTGCTCGTTTGCCACCTAATAGCATAAAAAAAACTTGTTAAAGACTTGTGTGCTAAGATTATAGATAATTAGAGTGCACTTATACTCAGGAGTTCAGACTAAGCCCGATTCTAAATTAGAGATGTTGTCTCTCACATTTCCAGTTTGCCAGAAATGTATAAGTACGATACTGAAACGTAAAGTTGCGTAACTGACTTTAGACAGCAAGAGTCTTTACAAGAACTTGTCAAAGGAAGGAGACTCAGCTTGCACTCATGTCATGTCGATCGTGACAACACTTCTTGAGGCCCCAGCCTTGACTGATTGTTATACGTAATCGTATATAGTGTAGTGAGAATATTAGGCTACAACCTGTGTGAAATATAAAATCCGTTACAATAATCTCAAAAAGATTACACGCAGTCATGCTTTCATAATACTGTCATTAGTATGCGTGTGTTCAAAAACATTTTGCGTTTGTGGATTATGTAATTGTTTTCGTACCCTTGTTTCTAAAGAGCCATAAACATTGTCTTCTTGTTTTGTTTAGTATAAGATATAAATTAAAATATTTATACCAGCGATTGAGGTCTTTTCACGTCACGTCATGACTCAAAAATGTAATGTGCTGGTTCATATCTCTCATATCAAACACTACATAGGTCTTGAGGTCTTAAAGGACTGAAAGAAGCGAATAGTTGTATTTACTTGTACCTAGAGGTAAACGTTTGTATTTTCTTACGCCTAAATCACATTATTATTATGAAATTTGATAAACACTTCCAATACGTTGTAGTTAAGTGACTACGATTGAATTTTGTCTCGTACAAGTATTGTCAACCAATCAGGTTATAATCCACATTATGAATTCTGTTGTTTTTTATGAACGACTGTGTTTTCAGGTCCTTCAAGATATTTTATCTTTGTAGATAGATACTACATGTGATATATTTGTGCTCCTGACTCATTCCTGACAGATTCAAGGTTTATAAACACCAAGGCTACTAATTTGTGAACCACAAAAGCTTAAACGCAAAGCTTTGTGACTAAGTTTTTTAACATAAATCTGAAAGTGACGATCTAAGTTTTTAACTTAGTCACACAGATTACACTTGGACTCTAGATGAAGAGCAATAATTATTTTTTAAGTTTAAATTTATCGCATATATAAGTTACAAAATAAGGCAATCCAAACTGCAACTTAGTGCATCTATCGATATCAAAACATCGATATGAACTAATCACTGGCTCGAGCATCAGGGATTAGCCAAATTGATTTAAACACAATAACGAACAGGCCCGCTCCTCGCTGAATGGGCGACCCCTATTTGTTGGCGCGATGACACACAGGGCTATCCATCATTCGCGCCTTTATGGGGTACCGACTGATGTCACCCGGCTCGAAGTCGGTCGGTAATATGTGGAAATAAGGCCGTGACTGCACTGTGACACGCGGCCTCACTTGTTTAACTGTAACTCTATATATTACTTTGCTTCCAATCTGTCATAAAATCAAGACCACTTTCAGAACAATTTAAATCACTAAAGCCGTGTGAGAAGCCGGCAAACGAGCAAGCGGATCACCTGATGTTAAGTGAGCGCTACCCATAGACATCCGCAACAGGCAAATGTGTTGCAGATGCGTTGCCTTTAAAGGACAAAGGAGGGCATAGACAGGAAAAAAATGTGTTTCCTTTCCCCGCTAACCCCGTCCCCGTCTAATCCTCTTCCCCTCCCCGTCATATCTATCCTATGTGATAAATAGTGTTTTTCTTATTTTAAAATAATATTATAAAAGGTATGCTCAGTTGAAAATCGAAAGTTGTTCAAATCTGTAAACAAAGTCAAGAAAAGAAGAAAAACGTGGTTAACGCATAAGCTTTCAAGATACGCTGATTTTATGGTACGAATCCTCCTATGGATTGTGATTTTTTAAGCAAAAAAAAAAAAAAGAATCAGTCAATAAACATTACTAAAAAATGGAAAAAATATTTTTTTTACATTAAAAGGTGGCAAACGAGCACCTTCACCCAGTCATCGCCATAGGCATCTGTAACAAGCAAATGAGTTGCAGATGCGTTGATGGACAGAGGAGGGCGTAGACAGGAAAAAGGATATTTCCTTTTTCCCGTTAACCCCCTCCCCGTCCAATCCTCTTCCCTTTCCCATCCTATCCCCCTTATGAGGAACGGGTGGTAAGGGGAAGAGTACTGGAATTAGGTCTCCTGCACCTCAATCATCTAATGAAACGCAGAATACTCTACTGCTACCTTCATCTGTGAGGTAATCTGCAAGTTACTCAGTACCAATAACCGCTGCAATTTTTAAGAACTGAAATTAAACTAATTATAGAAATTAAATCGTTCGAAAATGTTTCTAATGAACATTTCAACAAATGCTTTTTAAAATGTCATCTGCTGTCGACAGTTTGTGTTGTATTTCTCTGGTCCCCTTTTGAAAAGTATCCACCAAATTACAATAATTTGTAGTTCACAATGAAACGTAACTATTTATGATTCTACAGACCCCTTGCCGTGCAAAGTTACATTTTGTAAATTACCCAACGTCTGCCAAAATACAATGGAGCCCCCTTCATACAAGCTCTATTATAAAAGACCCTAATATTTATTATGTTACAACTTTGATATGATTTCGAAGCGGCCTGTTTTTCGGGCTACATGTATACGGCATTATTATGTGTACTAAACAGGATTTAATGTATAAAATACCAACAAAAAACATACTCTCACAACCTACGTTAAGTCGTAACGAATATAACTTAAATTATTACAAGAACCTTTTCAATTGGTAAACTAAAGAAACCGAAATGTGAACTTGCTGGGATTTAAAACCTCTGAATTTTTTAGTTGGCCACTGTGTTATCACTGCTTAGATAATCAAAAGAAATCCAATTTAAATTTAACTAATAGCTTGTATAAGATTTTGATTTTTTAAATGCCCAGAATAATCATTATATTGACTTTTTTGTGGATGGAATGGAACAAGGTGGCAAACGTGCAAGCGGGTCACCCGACATTAAGAGACTAATGCCCAGAGGCATCCACAAGGACAGAAGAGGAGATAGACAGGAAAAAAGATAATTCGTTCTTCCCATTTATCATCTCCCCATGCTCTACTCCTTGATAAGAAAAAAGAAAGGATGGCAAGAGGACTGTAATTGGGCCTCCGGCCTCACTCATCAGACAAAGCGCAGAGTACTTCTCACGACTGTCTTCTGTGAGGTCGTGGTATTACCGGTCGTGCAATAGCTACAACTGTTCTCTCTCGTCTAAGATTCGATTTCGAGACGATAATAATTTGATTACCGTCAAAAAGTCAAAAACTGCATATTAAGTAAATAAATAAAAATATGTTTTGGTGGTTTGAGTTAGATTAGCAAACAAGAGAGAGTACTAAATTGTAAGATAAGAAGGATATCTACTAATATAATTAACTTTAATTATTCGATTGATGATAATTAATTTAATTAGAAAGTATTATAGGTCTGTAATAGATTTGTCCTTGCGCAAATGTCACATTCGGAGCCCATTTTTGTAAGCGCCCCACGGCGGCCGATTTCGATGATTAAATTCGGGATTATCCCCCCGGCCCGCGGCCCTATCAGACGCGATGCCGTAAGATTATTGTCACTCCATTAATCTGCTGCCAGTTTAATTAGATTACCTTCATTTTACACAATGCTCTGTGCCACACTATAGGTACAAACAAATATCAACTTTTCCACCTATTAATAGTATCTATTTCAGTTTGCATATACCTTGTATTATTATTTTAGGGTGTTTGGTCACAAGAGGAATACCGGGATTTAGATCGGTGGTAATTCTGCTTTAAGTATTCGAGGTTAAATAAAATTATAAACGTACAAATTGCATGCATGCGCTCTCGGACGAATGTTGTGATAGAATGAAAATATAATCCGAGTGATCTAGATGGCAACAAGTGAATTCCAATTAAATATGCTTTTCAAAGGGAGTTTTAATTGTTATTTGTGGCAACATTAAATCAGTTATGTCAATCTACCTACAGGTATAAGTGTTTTAATTATTTTAAATTAATAATTAAACAACAACTGATCCGAAACTATCGAATTTCAAGTTACAAGTCGACAGTAAAATATGAAACTGACTGACTAATATATGAACAGGCCAAACTACTGGACTAAGTGTTTAGAGACTAGAAATTTTGCACAGAGATTTCTGTTATTACGTAAGGGAGCACTAAGAAAGGATTTTTCTAATTTCATCCCGAATAGGTCTAAAGACGTACGTAGATCTATCGTTTGAATGATATTGAATAGAGTTCAGCTTAGGCTGGTATTTGGTAAAATTGGCGAGTGAAACCGCGGGGCTCAACTTGTTATGCAGCCAATTTATTATGTTTGGTACATCAGAGAAACTAATCAGGTAAGAATTCACGTTCATTCAATATAAAAGTTGAGTAATAATAGTCGAGGGACATCTCAAAGAAATTAACCGACCCCTTATATGAGTAGGGAGTATTAATAAAAGACGCGGGCTACGTATGCAACCTGAAGCTAGTCCCCCATCTAATCACATCCGACTTACATTGAGGTAATTTCATCAATCCGGTTCTCGAATATACAAAAAGCAAAGATAACATGTTAAATTAAAATATGCCTAAGGGTTGCCATTGTACGAATATCGGTAGAAATATATACGTTTTATGTGTTTTTCTTAATATTTACAATATCAGAAATGCTTTTCGAATAATAATTTTAAATAGCTTTAATATTAGTTTTTCAAATTTACTTTATCTTTAAAATTACACATTTATATTACTTCCAAAATCCGGAACCTAATAACGTGTCTGTCTACCTCAGTTAATAAGTTTCCCTACTAATATTATAAATGTGAATGTAAGTCTGTTTGTTTCGCTTTCACGCGAAAACTACTCAACCGATCATCATGAAACTTTGTACACATATTCTTGGAGGTACTAGAAGTAACATAGGATACTTATTATGAAAAAAAATAGTATTTAAAAAGCGAAGTATGTATGTTCTCTTTAGACGTATAGACTCCTGTGTTTGGTAGCGATCGGATCAACATAATTAATGGTACCCGGCCGAAGCCGGGGCGGGTATGTTATATACTGCTTAGAACAGAATAACTAACATAAAATAACTCCTATTTCAATTGCCGTAGAGTTGAAATTACTCTTAACGACACGTGTAGAATTAACAAAATAACGTGCATCAATTCAATTATTAAATAGTTTTAACCGTATCAAATCGAGATGTTGAAAATTAAGATATGAAGACAGCATAATTTGCTTCTGAACTGAATTAGCGAGTCTGGAACATTTGCTGGTCAAATTGAATTCACTTTCGTGTCTTCGGGTACATGGATGGTGCTTTAATTATAACTCTGTTTAACAACTTTGTCTAACAGATGGCGTTAGTTGTTTACGATTTTATTTTTTATTAAAATCAAAATTAGGAATACCTAACGTTACTTTTTATGGAAAGAGGGGGCAAACAAGAAAGTGGTACATCTTATGTGAAGTGAGCGCAACCCATTGACATCTGCAACAAGCAAATAATTTACAGATATTTACGTACAGGATATTTCTTTCTCGTATTCATCCCCTTCCCCGTCCAATTCTCTATATCACTCATCCTATCATTAGCAGGAAAGGGTGGGAACGAAAAAGGACTGACATCAGACTTCCGGCTCCTCACTCATCAGACAAAACGCAGAAGCATAAAATAATTTGACTTTCCATAACATATATATATATATATATATATATATATATATATATATATATATATATATATATTTAAAAAATATTATATGTTTAATGCCAAGCTATAAAACATCATGTTGCAAAATTGTATCATAATTTATTATATTTTCAATGACTAACATGTTATCAGTTTAAATATATATAATCGGATTAAGATTATAAGTCTGAATACCTATTCAAATAACCGCAAGGCAGCGTACTACAGTAGGAATAAAAATAAGGATAGCTTCCACTTACGACCGGGACTATAGTCCCCGAAGGGCGCAATCAGGAGGCGCGCGACGTCTGCTCACGACCAATTAGCCTCGCCATAGCCGACATCGCGCCGCATAAATTCCCTCAAACTGCTCCGTTCCACACCACGCTGGTAAATGTCCACTATGAATTCTAGACTGAACTGACTTTGTTACATTCATAGGTAAACTGTACTTATGATATTTATGTTTTCAGAAAATATATGAATAACATTTAATTGGTTTTAGTAGTTAATCTTAAGGAAGTCTGAGTCTCACTATCTGGTGAAGCCGCTTCGAAGCAAATTGTCTCAGTTACTGACGATCTTGTTTGAAAATTGAAAAATACATTCAGGGAAGCTTATTAAGAACTACGAACATAAAAGTTCATATAAATAACACAGAAATCGCTCTACGTAGCCTTTACAACATACACGCAATGAATAGGGGCCATTACGTTCCATGGAATCTCGGAACAGCGCGGAATAAGGTCATCTTTTAGGAAGAAAAAAATAACTTGTCTAGTTTTAATGAAAGCCTTTTCGACTTTTGCTTTAGAGCGAGCAGTTTTTAACGTTTCACCTAAAAAGGCGAAAAATGCGATTAAAAAGGGATTGCTTCTTTTGGTATACAATCTGAGCTTACACGGAATTTTAACTGGGGTTATAGAAAAATTAAGGTTTGTTCTGGTATTCTGTTTTTATAAATTTGATGTATTACTTAATTTATTACTAAGTAAGCAAGCCCTAGGATTACTTAGGACTCGCAGAAGGATAGGTTTTGTTTATTTTAAATATAATTAATGATATATTTACCAATTCAAATATTTTCGTTGTATACTTGGTCTTAAATCTAAAACGATACAAGCTTTTAATTTCTAAGTATTGCGTCAGAATAGAATTGTTTATTTCTAAATAATGTGGCGTTAAAGAATTCGAAAAAAATTATCGTACAAACAGCAAAGAGTAACGAAGAGGAATGTAGAGTTTGAGTCGATTTATGTGTTCCGGAACGAAGGTTAATTAGTGCGTGTAGGCCGGCCATACACTCCGCGACTAAGTCGTGCGACTATCTATCTACCGATTAATCGTATAATTTTTTTTGTCTAAACAGTAACAGTTGTATGTAATTCTTAAAAAGCACGAGATGTTTGATTAAATATTACTCCCTACACTTTACCTAAGAGAAGAATGGAACAAATTAACACTGTTAATTACAAGACATTGTACAAGAGTTCAACAAATTGTCCCTGGTAATCAATATTGTATATATAAAACATTTCATAATTTGAATACAACTTATATCAGATGCTCTGCTAAGGACATTTTTATTTTAAGCAATTTTTGGCTAGAAAAACGATGTTGCAATAGTGAGTGGCGACAGCGTTGGCGGTGGAAGTCCAAGGACCAACATATATCGATCAGATTAGTGACATAAGGAGTACCCATGACTGACGAGCTTGTATGCGTAGATATGTAGAAGAAGCGAGAGAGGTGTGCGAAGTGCACCAAATGGAGAGCCATAATCTCTGCCTATTCCTCTGGATTACGGGGGTAAACGAATATTCATTTATCTGTTAGAATTTTTTTAGCAACATTTTAACTTTCATATTTTTATTAAATGCTATTTGGAAATACATGACATGTATGTACGTCGATAGCGCGCCTTAACTGACACTGGCCCCGTTTTTGCCGGCGTTTTAACAAAATTTATCGTTTTTCTTTTTCCCTGCCGGATTCCGTCCGTTTGTTTGTGCCTTCACCTCACGTAGGTCAGTGCATTTGTTACGTTTCGACTAATGTTTTGCTTTCTTTACATTTTTCAGGTACGTAAACGGGCAACGTTTAACTTAGCGCCTTCATGCGTCACAGTAAGTAAACGCGAACTTCCTTCCTTGTTTTTGGTTTACTAAGAAAATGTTTGTTTCGAGTTAATATTCTATTTTATATATTTTATTGTTTTCTTTTTCAAATACAATTATATTTTCTAGCTTATATATAAAAAAAATTACAACAATTTGGGTAAATTGCGCTACCTGTTTACAGCGAAACCTTAATTCCGTTCCAAACTTAATTTAAAACAGTCCCGTGTATCCCGGATTGATTGATCGCGTGTTGCTCGTAATTTATAGTCGCTGCCGGCCCCAGCTTCGGAGGCGCGCGACAAATTATGAATAACACTATTATGTGAGAGTGTTGCACTATAGCGCTGATTTTGATGGATGACGCTAACGTTTTGTTTGCATACAGCACGGCGCGGAGCTTCCGCCCCGACGGATCGCCCACGTGTTAATTACGTCCAGAATTTAGTCTTTACTTGCATAAAATCATGTGTTCTCTGCTGTTCATCATCTCCTACTTTCCCAGCATACATGATACATGAAGCTGGGTGGTCGAACCATGTATTGTTTACAATAAACTCAACGTAAAAGAAACCAGTCTTTCTCCATAGCTACAAGATGTCAGTGCGCTGGTCGACACGTGTTCGTAGTGACGTCATCGGGTCCTGGAATAGTTCGTCGCGTGACTTCAACACGATGTTTGACAGATTTTGACATGATATGGTGTTTTACAATTCACTGAATTTACAATTTTAACTGAGGTTTTTACGTTCAATTATGTATGAGTTTCAATGGAAGTGTGTATGAGTCAGTAGATGGCACTTGAGATGGCTTTGTATCATTCTGATTGTCGACATAAGTCAGAAAAAGTGTGTCAAGCGAAAGTAATCAATTGAAATCTCTATACATAATAACCATTTAAGAGTATGTTTCATGAACCGATCGTGACCCTCGACGGTTAATGGGACTAGGCTTATTATTAATTGTGACCTGAACGAAAAAGCAAATTAAAACGTGATCTCTCGACAGTTTATAAACTGTCGAAGTCAAATCGCAGAACTGTTTGATATTTGCTTGCGATATTAAGTGATATATTAAATCAGAGTGAAAGATAATTTAGTATCGTTAGGTTGGACGACAGTTATAATTTTAAATAATAACCTAAAAAGATTTATCAAAGTCACAATTGGGTTGTCGGTGTCGAAGACAAAGATTTTTTATTAATCAAAGAAAACAATTATTTATTCTTTTCATTGAATACTTGTGTATGTACATGTGTGTTGATACGACAAATACACACAAAAACCGCTCCGGCACTACTTCTGGTGTACAATACAGTACACATTACAACTACAATACCCTCAATATCATTTATAAATAAGTACTTAAAATTACATTTCTCAGTGTTATTGGAATGGTCCTGGGTTACTTAACTCATGTTCAACTATTATATTAACAGCAAATGAAGTTTAATTGCTAACAATTTTATTTTACTCGTAACAAATAAACAGTGTGGTCAGTGTTTTACTCATGTAGTCGCAGATATTTGAATTCATTAATATAATTAATGCTTTTACGCACAGGTTTCTTGTCGCGATCTCCAAACATTTCAGAATCGACTGTTCTTGCAGTTCTTTCCAGTCATAATTTAATTATTATCAAAAAATTACCATCTTCTCGCCTAGAAAGTCAAAATACCTATTTTAAAAGGAAATTGGAAATTGTAGTGTTGTGATTGACCATGGGACGCGCCATTATTCTCGTGTCTCTACTTATAATTAATATATAGTTAAATAAACTCCTTTAACTGTTTTATGAAAATTACACAGATTAAGGTAAATAAACAAAACATAAATATTATTATTAACTATATAAAAAGTCAGTACTTATGTTTAAAGCACAATTGTTATTCGAAGTTTTTAAAAAAAAGCTGAAACAAAAAAAGAGGGCTGATGTGGAAGATAATTTATATCCCTGTTGAAGGGATAAGAAATTCCTGTCCGTTCCATGCCTAAAGCCGCATACCACTAGAATAATGGTTTCGGTTGCCAAGCCATTAATTTATTGTGAGAAGTTATACGTAACAAATAATATTTCACTGTAATACTTCACTGTATGTAGTTACATCGTTAGCTTTCAATAAGCTATGTCAGTTGGTTAGTTTACATTTGCAGAAGTAGGTAGACCTACCAGCACGAATATGATACTTTCAGAAGAGACAGAGAACAAATCTCTTGTTTTAATTTGGCATTGAATTTGTTAAAGAACGACACTCAGTCGATATGATTAAAATTTGAGAAGATGCTTAAGGACTAGTCAGTACAACAATGTGTGTTTAACAGTGGTAGAGTCCGCAACAACATCTGTTACATGAGTGGGCCGGCTCGACCGGTGAAATAACACGACCTCACAGAAAACAAGCGTGAAGTAGAAATACTTTGAGTTTCGTCTGATAAGGGAGGTGCCGTAGGCCTCATTTCAGTCCTCTTCCCCTTCCCACTCTTTCCTCATAAGGATAGGATGGGAACGGGAAAAGGATTGGACGGGGAGGGGGTTAAATATCCTTTTTCCTGTCTATGCCCCTCCTCTGTCCTATAAAGGTAGGCAACGCATCTGCAACACATTTGCTTGTTGCGGATGTCTATGGGTAGCGCTCATTTAACATCAGGTCCGGATCCGCTTGCTCGTTTGCCGCCTGATTCCATAAAAAAAGCTAGGCAGATCTGATCAGGACTTCGGGATCTGTTGGATTAAAAAGACTCAAGAAGTACCGCAGTGGTGATAATTTGTACATGTTTTTAATAGTAGGAGGCAAACGAGCAAGCGGTTAACTTGATATTAAGTAAGAATGAAAATCCATAACCTCTGCGTACCCCTCTGGATTACGGGCGCATATTTATTAATTTATTTAGGAGGGGCTGGATAGACAAAAGACTATCGTTTCCCTATCCATCCCCTTCCCAGTCAAATCCTATTCTCTTTTCCACAACTATGAGGCAGTCTATGCTTAAAATACTTTTTGAACGTAGCATAAACGATGTAAACATAGTTCTTAATGTAAATTTTACGATAATAAATCTTATGTATGGGACCTGCTCACAAAATGTAAATATGTTTTAACCTTATAATTTATTCGCATAGTAAGTAAAACATTTAGCGTAAGAGGCTTACTGGGTCAACCTTTTTGCACGGAAAAAACAAGCATGCCGCAAGAGGTCTTTGTATGGGCGATCACTAATAAGGAAGGGAGCAATCCATCAACTTGCGAGCTTTTTCTACGGCTTCGTCCTAGTTGGGTAGACAGGACGTGTTATGTATACGTAAATATTTCACGTCGTATTATTATTTTTTGTTTGTCTGTAATTTAGTTTTGAAAAAGTGTTATTACTTGCGAGCCAAGGCGGGTGCAGTCAGGTTTTCAGATTTCTTGTACTATTGAATTTCAGAATAGGTGTTGGATCCTACGGAAATTTTAAGCCTTGGTTAGGATCAGATATGAAAAACATTTGAACTGACTGTTATTTAGCGGCGTTGTGCTGCATAGAGCAGCGTACCACCGTACGTCTGGGAAGAATATGTTTCAGTAGAGTTTTCCGTTGGACTTAAATAGACCTAACAACTTTCTAGACAACTGATAACATATACATGACAAGCCTAAGCTAAAAGTTTTACAATTGTATTGCTTAACAACAAATGATTCAAGTTCTAAGAGTCATTAATTTATTATTCTTCCGAAATGTATTGTTGCAAAACACAAAGCGAATAATATAAGTGAAATCACAACTAACACATAACGAGAACAATAGGAAGTGGATGACGAGATGCGAAGACAGAGATAAATCATCTCGCGTTGCCATGGCAACCGCGACAAATGGGGGACGGAATTAGAAATAAATTTGATTCGATATGCAGGGGTCGATTCCTACCGTTTTATTGGTGTATTCTAACATGAATGTGATACGTCAGGTGTGAAAAATGGTGTCGGTTTTCGCTAGATGAGTTTTTCAGCTGAACGAGCAGTGTGCGTAACTCAGAATTGCGCATTTGTGGTGAAATTTAGTGACTGTGAAATGGGCAAGGATTTCCATTATCATTGGTATCTTGTACATGAGGTCACAGGATAAAATGTAACAGAATTAAATTTCGTCGGACTGTAGTCTGTGAATGCTGCGATCTTAACACAGAGTCAATTGTCGTATCCGGTAGATGTCGCTGGCAACAAAACTTTGCTAGGAGACGGTTCACGACTATAGTCGAATGGCGAATTCAAATCTACAACAGTTGACCACAGATCGTACGTCATTCATGTACGCTGCTGACGGCTTAGTTACGTTACATTGAAATAAACATAGACCATGTTCAGTTGTTATAAGAATAGTAAATAATTTAACAGTGGTAGAGTCCGCAACAACAACATCTGTCGCACGAATTGGTCCGCTCGACCGGTGAATTACCACGACCTCACAGAAAACAGGCGCGAAGTAGAAGTACTCTGCGTTCCGACCGATGAGTGAGTTGCCGGAGGCTTAATTTCAGTCCTCTTCCCCTTCCCACCCGTTCCTCATAAGGATAGGATTAATGGGGAAAAGGAAATATGCTTTTTCTTGTCTATGCCCTCCTCTGTCCATCAAATGTAGGCAATGCATCTGCAACATATTTGCTTGTTGCGGATGTCTATGGGTAGCGCTCACTTTACATCATGTGATCCGCTTGCTCTTTTGCCACCTTCTCAGATAAAACAAAAAAAATCTACTTAAACCAACCACTAGATACTTATAAAAGAACCTCAAACGTATATTAAGTATTTTATTACTTGATTGTGTTCATTAAGTTAAAAGACGTTCAATTGTTTCAATCTGACTTTCACCATTCTCTGCAAACTTCGTTACCTGATTCCAGGGGTGAGATTATGAAAAAAAACGTCAAATTTAAAATTCCTACTCAATACGGAACTTCACCCTCGTATCGAATGGAATTCCGAAGTCAATTTGTAAAAATAACAACAGCTGTTAGGAAATGAGGTCGAAATACGAGATTTTGTTTTGAAATTGTATATCCCTTCAAATTCCCTTTGCCGCTTGTAAGTGCCAACAAGCCTTGAGTTAACATTTTGAAGGGCAAAAAGTGCTAATGATGTATTGCTTCTAATTTATTTAAAGAAGTAATTAATAATTAATTTAATTAAGTAAGAAATTCTTATGAGAACCACAATGCAGAAATAAATCATTATAATAACCAAAGAAAAGAAATTTTCTAATTAATAAACATTTATCTTATATTTATTTACTGTTATTATGTACCAGAATTACTCTAAAGCGCGAAATCAACCGAAGTAATTACATACCACTAGTAAACTGTACCAGGCTTGTACATGATAATAATACAATATGTATATGGTATAATACACAGTAGCGAAACATTAAAAAATTCGAGACTATTAACCCAGTGACCTTGATCGGTCATTGTATAAGCCAAGGTCACTTTGACGTTTCCCTGAGGTGACTTTGACGGTTTGCAAAGGTCATGCCGTAATAAAACTTAGTAGTTTGAGTGAAATTTGTCACATACGAAAATAAAGTACGTATTAACCAATCTCCAAGGAACGTTACATAAATACAAACACATTTATGGCATATTGTTCGGACAGTGAATGTTTATTTTCTCTCTTCAATTAATTGAATTTCATTTGCAATGCAATTAATTGCATTTTGTATACCACAATTAAATCAATAACGGGACAACAGTGTCGTAAAAATAACAGCAAACATACGCGCGGTCAGACGCCATTTAATAATAATGAAGCCATCACAATGGATGTCGCGTGATATAAATCCATTCGCAAATGTTTATAGGTCCCTCTAAATGTGACGACGTCCGGTGCGCGCTGACTTTGTGCATCGGACACGAACTAACGTTATCAAAGGGGACGATGAATGGGATACGTCGCAACACCCCTGTTGACAAGCTTTCTGTTGCTTTGTTCCACATGGCACTTTTATATTCGTCCCGATGTATTATTTTTGGATACGATAGAAGGCTTTGGATATACATAGCATTAAATTACTAAAAGACTTAGGTCACCCAAATTGCTATTTGTTTGAACTAAAATATTTTGTCTCATACTCATTTTTATTTTATGACCGACGGCCAGCGGTCATTATGTTAATCATTAAATAACTACTTATACCAATCTTTACATATATACCGATACTTAAATCGAAACCTATTATACCTTCTAACCATATATACCTTCGAAAAACTGGAGGAATTGCAGATGTTAACTCTTAAGATTTGCTTGAAAGAAAGTAGCAAACGCGAAAACTAGTAGTACAAGAATACATAAGTATGATTAATGATTTATCAAACGAAACGCCGTAATATAAAGAAACTCTAATTAAACTGCTTTTCTGTACAGTTGTGGTAGTTCCTCGTTCAAGTCTATCTACTCTTTCGACGGCTTTTGTGCACTATTGCGTGTGCAGTTTTAGAAATTATCCAGATTTAAAAGATGAGGAAGTTAAAACCGCACTTTTAGACAATCTTAGATGCTAAAATGATCTAGTTTTGAAAATTGTTATCTCTGCACTCGTTGCCAGTACAGGAAATAAAATTAAAATTTGACAAAAGGGCAAATTATTCTAGTTCATCATGGGTTATAAACGATTGAACAAAGCGCTTAAACTGCTTCTTTGTGTATAACAGTTCCAACGCTAATGTATTTCAAACGCAATTAAAGTTGCCTTTCCTATTTAATAATTAAATTAATTATAAAACGAAAATGGAAAAAACCAAATTCACGCCGAATGTAGCAAATTTATTTTGTCACCCGCGAAACAAGGGGGCGAGAGATTCCCCGTGAACGCAATAAGGATCAGCGCCCATCGAGCCGCAACCGACATCCAGCGAGCATTCGACCTCGCTTCTCCGACCCGGGGAATCCTTCACGTGGACTTTGTGAAATCTTAATTTAATTTCGGAACAAAATAAAGGGAGCGCTAAGCAGGAACAATTTACAAGCGAAGTGAAATAACTCTCGACGAGCCAAACACCGGGGGACCGGGGGGTTCTTCTGAGCTTCATTTTCTTATTGTCTTTTTCTACTAAATTGTAGTTTCCAAAAACTGTCTCATCACATATTGTTGTGTAAACAAGTAATTAGAATTAATTTCGATTCCTATATGTCTTCATCGGGGGTATTTTCGTTGATCCACTTATAGGGGCACACACACAATATTGAAGTATTGTTTACTTAATTCCTAACAATGTACAATTCAGCTTCACCTGCCTATTATAATAAACGTATCCTTTTTGGACTCTACGCAGCAGTTTCTCTTTTATGTACATAGCTAGTTTTTAACAATACAATATCAATCTCAGAACAGAGTTCTATAAAAATCTTTAATCTAATACCTATTACTTATTAGGCTTAGTCACGACTTACTGGCAAATGCTTTAAATCCTAGAATCATATTCTATAAATTTTGTCAAAAATATATATATCAATCAAGTAAATGTATTTTTAAATCAACGCCCAGAGACATACAGTCCCTAAATCGTTGCGTAATAAATCAACTGTGATGACTAGATTAAGGTCAAAAAGTATAGCGTCATCATTTAAATGTGCATCGGCTAAGCACGTTATGTCGATAAGAGAACAGTTACGTGTTGTGTTGTTAATGGTCAATGAAATAAAAATAAATGTTGGCCCGGACTCCGCGGCAAAAGCTGGTCGATGCTTAAAAGCTCCGGTGAAGCGTGTCTAAGTTCCTGACATTTCTCCATCGCCTCATAATGGACAGCCTTTGACACTTGACAGTTCCTTCACACATTAGCAACGTCGTACGTGTCTTGCAAATGTTAGATAATATTGTACCTTGTCATAATTACATACGACACAATTTCGAATGAATTATCTTTGCATGTAATACGTTTTCATTTAGTAGTTTACTCAGGTTATGGATAGTTGCAGATCGTGCACTTCTAAAGGCCTACGAACAAAGTCGAGTGCGTGTTAGTATTATGCAAGCACAATGTTTTCCTTATTACCCTCTCTGAGATAATTTTCTTATGCAATCCATTGGGAGACATGTCGATCTTATAAGACAAATCGTAAGAGAATATTTTATTTGTCAGTTCACAATACTACTAATATCAAAATGGTTAAGTTGTGAAACATGTTGCATGCAACAACGACAGCGGAAGTCAATTACAAATTTTCTGGCCGAAACTAAATTATAGTTTAAAAACTAATAAACACCGACTGTTCACAATTCCATCAATATTAAATATTTAACTTTTGTTTAAGATTAAGGTGTAAGACATCACTTATCCAATCACGTCTATGCTGTTGGAATCCATCTGAATCTAGATGAAGTAAAACAAGAACGCGATTTTGCTTTCCGTTGAAAGATATCTGGATATGTCGTTGTACGATTTAATTTAGATAATCTCTTTATTGCTGCCGATGTTCCCGCGAACACACTAGACGCAGGGAGTTCAGCGCACGACAACTTTCCAATCAATCAACGCTATCAATTTCTTTCATAGCTTATTTATGTACAGAGGGACCTTTAAGTGAAGGGGATCGCTTTACATACACCATTGAGATAGTCAATATTGCTCCCGTGTTTGGCTTGAGCATGTGTTTACATTATCTTCTTTGTAAATAATCTTGTCGTTTAGCTGTATTATATTTTGGTTGTAATACATTATTTTGAGATTTTACAATGTGTCATTGTGCCATATGTTATGTCATCGTCGTCATGGTGTTGTTATGGTGGAAGTCTTAATTTAGCAGAGACCAAAATTATAAGCCGATGGGTATGAGCAATTTGCTTGTAAATAATATTTCACAGATGTTTGTTTTTACTAAATCTTGCCCAAAGAGCTTCGTTCGTACTAATAAAGCATACCGAGTTACCAATTAACAGTGGTAGAGCCCGCAACAACAACGTCTGTTGGCCATAGGCCGGCTCGACCGGTGAAATACCACGACCTCACAGAAGACAGGCGTGAAGTAGAGTATTCTGCGTTTCGTCTGATGAGTTAGGTGCCGGAGGCGTAATTCTACTTCTCTCCCCCTTCCCACCCTTTTCTTATACGGAAAGGATGGAAAAGAGGAAAAGAACTTGACGGCGGAGAGGATGTATAGAAATTGGAAATAACCATTTTATGTTTGTCCCCTCCCTCCTCTGTCCATTAAAGGGGTTACGCATCTGCAGCTCAATAGTTAGTTGCAGATGTCTATGGATAGCGATCACTTGACATCGGGTGAACCGCTTACTCGTTTGCCACCTTGTACCATAGAAGACCAGTTTTGATAATGCACGTCAAAATTCAAACCATATAAATACTGTTGTAGGTCGCTTCTTATCCCTATAGATTTATGACAGTACATTATTTATATGACTTAATTGACGAATGGAATGTATACTCGGAAGATAGTAACACATGACATCAAGCGACTCACGTCGACACAATCGGAATGAGAATAAAGTCGCGACAGGGCCGCCCCCCACGTTTTATACGCGGGCATTGGGCAGGCCGGGCACGTAGCACATATTAACGTACAGCGTGACAGGGGACGTGCCGAGAGTTGTGCGGTGGGCGAGGGAAGGGCCGATTCAATGAACACTGCTTTGCGCTATGTGTTAGGTTTTTTCTTAATCGGTACGATGTAGACTGCAAGTTACAACTAGTAATCGCGTCACGTTTGAAACGTAATAAGCAGCATAAAATGAATACCAATATTTGGATAGAAAAAGATGTTCTAAGTAGAATTGGTATGGTTAATGCTGTTGTGATATGGACGTGTATGTAGGATTAAGAAAAGACGATGCCAATCAGAATGTTTCTAGAAAATAAATTATATCGAAAACATCTGGACATACAAGGAATATATTTAAAAAAATGTAGGAGACTAGTGACATACTAAAGAAGGCGATATAAGGAGTATCCGTAACCGACGACCGTGTATGCGTACATGTAGATGTAGATGAAGGCGGGATCGCGCCTCGTATAAAACACAAACACAAACAGACAAATCCGTGATCTCTGCCTACCGCCCTAGGTTAGGAGCGTAAGCGCATATTTATTTATTTAGTTTTGTTACCATGATAGTAATAAAAGCTCAGACTAACGTAAGCATATCGATGTAATAGCTTGAATTGTTTATTACCTAAATGAAAAGCCAATCAAATCTAAGCAATATTTAATCAAATTGACTCCATGTTTGTTTCTATCAAATCATATTAATTTGAATTGATTCAACAGCGATGTGGAAATAAACGCGTCACGTCTAACGAATTCATTAGACTATGTGCTGCCGCTAACTGAACGTGACCTCAAAATGTTTGTTATAGAAATGGCACATTTCTGTCACTGGCTGATATGCCAGGTATTCTCTGATGAACCGTACGCCCTCTAAAATTACCGTTGGTATTTAAATACGAGCTTTTATATTCAATATAAGGTATTTACTGTTACATTTCTAAGTCGTGTAACAGTGGAATTGATGTTGAAAAAAAATCTTCAGTATTTCACATACCTCTATTATAGTTGTTCAGTATACACAAATGATGTGTAATAAGATCTACAAAAACCACTTCATTAGTTATTGTACAAAAGTACTCGAAAGTCTATTGTCAAATGTTATTACCCGTCAACGCATTGTCGTCTTGTGTGGCAGAAGCGGATGCGGGGTCGCTTTCATCGGCAGTTGTTTTAGGCGCGGCGGTAAACGACACCGTGGAGTGAGTGATCCCCGTGACAAATTGATTACCTGTCACCGCTTCGTTTAAATAAGAATTCTTGAAAAAGTAGAGGAAATCGTAGGAATCGTATAATGCCGTATCCTAACTCATTGACAGACCTTCACTCTATCAAAAATTTTAGCTAGTCCCTCTCTGTCCCGGAGTGGTTTGGTAGACGGGAAGATTTGTTTAAATGCGATTCTAATTAGAATTGAATAGTGGTAGAGTCCGCAACAACAATATCTGTTGCACGAATTGGCCGCCTCGATCGGTGAAATACCACGACGTCACAGAAAACAGGCGTGAAGTAGAAGCACTCTGCGTTGCGTCCGGTGAGTGAGGTGCCGGAGGCCTAATTTCAGTCCTCTTCCCCTTCGCACAGTCACCTCATAAAGATAGGATGGGAAAAGGAATAGGATTGGACGGGGAAGGAGTAAGCGTGGAAAAGGAAATATCTTTTTCCCTGTCTATGCATTCCTCTGTCCATTAATGATCCGCTTGCTCGTTTGACATAAAAAAAAATCATTTCGTAGCAGAACTGTTGTGGATTGGAACTTGATATGACATTGAAATGTTCACCAACAAGCAATAATTTTTCTGTCCAATTTCTCAGTGTCTATTTCAATTCAGATTCAAACGCGGTTCAAGTAACTAATCTCGTCCACGGAATACCAATGCTAACATTTATATTGTACAAGCTATGATTAAGTAATCGAATGACTGGAGAAGTCAACACTTAAAGCCACAAACGGTGCTCATCACACGAGCAATTTATTTGAAACGATAGCTAAGCCTACATCGTAGTTGTCACGGCGTCTCATTCGCTTACAACTTTCTAATTAAGTTCCGCAACTCTTGAGTTAACATTTAGATATCCTGATTAACAGCACTCGAGCGTTGCGTCGAATATTTTATAGTACTGCTTGTTCTGAACAAGACATTCGCCTGAAGTACAGTGACATGCGGATGTTTTATTATTAAAGTTCATTAAAGAAAATTTCTGATGAGATGAAAACCTGTTTCTGATCGAATTTAATCGATCGATTGATTTATTTAAGACTAGTGACGCGCCCCGGCTTCGCCCGGGTACCACTTATTATGTTGATCCGATAGCTACCAAACACAGGAATGTGCCAATCTGGACAATCCCTGTAAATTTCATCGAAATCGGTCCAGCCGTTTCGGAGTCTATAGGGAACATACATGCTTCGCTTTTATATTTTTTTATAAAAAGTATCCTTTGTTACTTCTAATAACTCCAAGAATATGTGTACAAAGTTTCATGATGATCGGTGGCGTAGTTTTCGCGTGACGTAACAAAGAAACTTACATTCACATTTATAATATTAGTAGGGATTATGAAAAGTCCTAATGTTTAATTCAAAACAAATTACAATTTTTATTAATCATAAATTTATTTATGTATGAATATGCGGGAGGTGCGAGGATCGCGCCAAATGGAAATCCGTTATCTCTGCCTACCCCTCCGAGTTACGGGCGTAAGTGCATATTTATTTATTCTATAGGTACACCTAGTGATTTTTTTACCTCAATTTTAAATTTCTCCATCTGACTTGCTTCTCAGGCTTTTAAACGGTCACATTTTATTTTATTCTATTCACAACATAACAAAACTCGCACAAATATAAAATACAAATTTCCCTTGACCTAAGCAAGAGTGATATCCATTCCAAGGTCGTATCTACGTCCCGGTTGAGGACCAGCAAGTGACGTCACTAGGGAAATTATGCGCAGTCTTCAGTCAACCTCAGAGCCGGAGATATTTACGGCTGACAGTTGTGCGAGGAGACTTGGTCGCGAGCTCTTGCGGGGATTGGGTCACGTGCCTATGGTTGACTTTATTTGGTTATCAATTTTTTTTATGTAATGTCGTCAGATATGTATGTCTATTAGCAAAACTACTTTTTACTACGATCATCGATCAGATTATTTTATTTACTGCTTTATATTGCGATATAAACAAGAGATTTTAGATTTCGAGATAGTATGTTGGCGTCATTCCAAAGGCGGAGAAAGTAACATGTTTGTTGTGCTTATAATATTTAAAGTAACTTTCCATACTGTCGATTAATTGTCGATTCCGTTGAAGCAGCTGGGTTGTCTCTCCAATTCTAACAACTGAAAGCGGTTTCCGTATAGTGAGTATTTATAAGATAACATTTCTCAATACTACATCGCTTACGAATGCCTGTTTACTCCATACCTAAGAAACGCTGGCTCTGAAAGCCTGCTAATTTTCAAGCGCTTGAATGATTGCTTTGGATCTTTCACAAGCATGAAGGTATAAGGCGTATTACATCTTGGATTTACACGACATGGACATGGACAGAGGAGGGCATAGAAGGGAAAAAAGATATTTCATTTTCCCCGCCAACCCCCTCCCCGTCCAATCCTCTTCCCGTTCCGTTGCATAGGATGCGATCCGTATAAAGAAAGGGTGGGAAGGGGAAGGGGACTGAAATTAGGCCTCCGGCACCACACTCATCGGACGAAACGCAGAGTTGTTCTACTTCACGTCTGTTTTCTGTGAGGTCGTGGTATTTCACCCGTCGAACCGGCCCATTCGCGCAGCAGATGTTGTTGGGCTCTACCACTGTTTAATATAATCATAATTATTATTATTAAATTGTATTACATTATTTAGAATACTTAGAAAGTGTGTGTGATCTTGTGTTAATACTCAAGAGATTCGATGGATAAACTTGGCTGGGGCAAATCGATTACTCATATCAGAAATAAAATAAAATATTGAAGGCATATATTTTTTTGGAAGCAGTGAAGTTGTCATCTCGTTAAATATTTATAACGAAGCGCCCAAAAGCCTTTCGTACAACAGCTATATTGATTTTGCGACTTACAAACCTATTGCATAATACGATACCCTGAATATTGTATTACGCTTCGAATTTATGTGAACGTGATATAGTGTGTGCTTCATTTGTTCTTCTTTCTTGTATTCCACACAGTTCATAATTCATTATACAATTTATAAAGTTAGATAACATTTAAAAGGATGAATGAAAAGAGAGTAATGAAACAAATTTATGTTGCAAAAGTGAGTTGGCAGGAGACGTCCAAGATTATTTTTGAACATGAGCTCACAAGCGACATTACAAAGAAATGCTAATATTGTGGTTGTGAACACTTACTCAGAACAAATACGATACAAGAAAAAAATTGTTGATAAATAAAAAGCTAAGAGACATACAGACGGACACAGGATACACAACAACATACACACAGACATCAGAGGATTATTACATATCTTCCGTGGTAAGGTTAAATTAAATTCGATCCTATATTTTTTCACAATGTATGATGTATGTATAATCATAAAAGAGATACCGTACTACTTCCTGTTACTTCAATTTCCGTAGGAATCACCAATACAGGTAAAAATATCTTGAAACCATCCAGCAGTTGTTAGTTCTATCAACAAATGTGAGAGCTTAATAATAAATCCTGAAAACTAATGAGTTTGTGAACAAAACCCACTGCATATAAATAGAAAAACATTTAAAATAAACTCCAAGATTTACCGAGAGCTTAAACGAAACGAAAACAAGCCACTCGAGCTATGCTTTAATCTTTAACGGCGCTAAGAATTTCCGAGTTAATTCGCTGAAGAAAACCCACAGACGTCCTTACACTAGATCCCGGCCCTCGAGAGCCTTCCAGACGTGGAAACCTTGTATGCAAGAAAAAAATCCTTTGCATTTTTGTTAGTGGCTTTGAATTGCCGTGAGAGTGAGAATTGCGTTTTTTTTTTGCAGAAACTGGACGGAGCAGACACGTCTATCGGCCTAGACAAAATAGCTTTGCATAATACACACATTCGTATGGCTCTTATTACGGCGAATCGTTTCAGTTAGTTCCAGTTCTAGTTGAAATAGTTTCTTTTTCGTTTAAAAGAACGTGCCAAGTGGATAAGAAATAAGTTTGATAATTCTATATAATTTTGTGACTCATCCAGAATCTTTATATCATTTATTGTCTTTGGCATTGCACCAGCAGCTAGACCTCCTGTTTCAACTTTGTAAATCTATTATCAAATTTGTTCAGATATTACTGAATTTTCGATACAAACGTGTTTTCAAGGTGTGCGATTACAGTGAAATCATTTCCCTTAAAGTTATGCTATCAACTACTTAGTTGTGAGTGTTAAATAGTCTATGGTGTTAATTTTAAATTGCTCTAAAGTTAACTTGCCCATGGTACATTAGTGGATTAATGTACACAGAAGCCCAAGCTACACTCTGCTCCGTGTCTGGACCTTATTAAAGATTAGCAATATACGTACAATGTCTCTAGTACATACAGATATTGACGTTCATGAGAGGTAGTATCAGCAATGCCAAAACATTCATCTCAGCTTCGGATGAATCGCCACAAAGATTTTTGCCTTGCCATCCTCATCCAGTTCCCTTGAACAGATTGTTGGTCCATTTTGCAGGAGGTCTACCTACGCTGCGTTGACCTATACGCGGTCGCCAATCAAGAACCTTAAGGGTCCATCAACCGCCGATCATCATCAAATCATTTGCCGAACGCAAATATGTCCAGCCCATTGCCATTTTATTTTTAGCAACTTTTGTGCAATGTCGGTCACCTAGGTTCTGCCGCGGAACACAACATTCCTGATGCGATCTCGTAGAGAAACTTCGAGCTCCTCCTCTTTTTTGCCGCTTGAGCGACCTTGAATCTTCTTATTCTGCCCGCAAACTTTATTTGTTCGCTAATGAAGCAAATAATTATTTCCGTCTAGTTCACAATCAGCCCGTTAATTGAAACTTGTAAATACTGCAGCAACAGAACAGCTCCCCGATGAGGAGCGGTGAAAATAGCGCGACCGCGAAACTAACAATAGAGGCTCATTCAGCAAAAGTCGCCGCGAGTTGTCGTCACGCGGAAACGCTCCGGTTTATTAAAGTTGCTGATTTATGGCAGTTCATTGTTTCTGCCTCCTTCCCCCGACCTTACCTCTTACCCCTGGCTCCCCCGCGTTTGGCGGTTGCCTTCGGCGACAGTTTTTGCTCGGCTTTTCTTGATACGGTGGAATTGAATGAAAATTTATACCGTACTTAATGATTGTTGTAATGTTCGTTCGGTTATTATACTAATGGTATTTTACCTCCTAAACCTTCAACCTTTACATTACCTTCTTTTTCGTATCGACTATTTTTCCTGGTCTGTCTGTCTGGTCATTGCGAATGTTGGTAGGTGGTTGTGGTCGTATAATCTGGTGGCCTGCTTAATTCCTTTCCCACTTTCTCAAACCAACATTTTTAGTAGCGATCAAAATGACTCTGGACATGTTGTGCCTACGTACTTTTCAAATTTCAAATTCAAAGCTTGGAGCTCATTTAGATTTTTGTTTCGATCCAGCTTCTTGCGCAATAACCGCATTTGCACGAATTCAATGACAAAATATATCTTAATGGTAAAAAACATTGTAGTATATCTTCTCACATTTTCTATCTATTTCAATACTTAAATATTACCATGCGAGTATTGCTCACAGGCTTATTAGAAGAACCGATATATTACGATTTTTAGAATCACGTTAGCTAATGAACACAATTTTATAACAGTTTAAAATAAACCTAACACTAATCAAATTACTAGTTGTTATTTTTCGACATCGATAATAGTTTATCGATATAATGGCCATCCCTAGGCCGAGTAGCCGAAGACGATGAAGAGCGCTGGATATAATGTAGTGCTTTCAAACATTAAGGCAAACTTTGCCTACGGAGCGGCAGACAAATGACAGCGGGCCCGAGGCGGGGACTGGGGGAATTGGGATATTAGAAGCCTTAAGATGGGAAAAATAGCAACTTTTGCTTGCGGTCGCCAGTTCGAGGAAGTTGCAAGTGTGAGAAGATTGCGAGATAAAAATTTACTTCAATTTTTAAAAAAATAATGTTGTTAATATTAATTGCTTAAATTTTTTTTAAATATCTAAACTAAACTGTAGAATAAAAATTGTTGTTAGCTTAAATATTTTATATAAAAAAGTAATTTAGTCCAGACTTTGGGCTATTAGCTTTAGTTGTTATACAATAAGAATTAGTTGTAATTTTGTACTTAATTGCGCTCGAGGATGTTCAGGTAAAGGTTCGTGTAATAAGTTTGTTATCCATGCACCCTCCCTTCCCTTCTGATCATAATCTGAGTATGTCCGATTTTTTAAAATGTAATGGGCTATCCAAAGCGCGCGGCTCTACATGGATGACTGATTTGTGGTGTAGGGTACTTGACAGGGTCCAAGGTACGCCCGATATGAAAATCTGACGCGCTCGAGAAGGTACAGAAATCCCTGCTTGGGCTCCCGTACCATTGTATGTCTTCGTAAATCATTAGAATCTTTTCCAAAAAAATATTGTTTGTCATAATTTTTTTTTCATAAAAAAAAATATGTCGTCGTCTCAAATCGAGTGTTTTTAAAGTAACAAGTATATCTATTAAGAAGTTTTATTAGCACAAAATAAATGCAAAAATTTATCGCCATATCTTACAACTCACGCCAAGTCCTTCACTTAGATGGGAGTGATGTTTTACGCGCGATGCCGTGAGAAAGAATCGTCGACGACATTTGCTGCATGAACATTTTAAATCTGAGAGCTGTAAACTTGATACTAACTAAAACGAGACTTACGGAATGTTTTTCTGCTTTGAGTTATAAAAAATTGAGGGAACAAGTTTCTTTCGTCGTTTAACTTCAGATGGCTGGTGTAAGAACATTGTTACAGACCACTCCAACAACTTTACGGCTGGTTAACGTATCTTTTTCAGGTAGCCTAAAGTCGAGCTAGTGATTTCTTTCACACAAATAAAGATCAGCGCACTTCAATGACTTCTAAACATATACATTGAATCATTTATTTATTCATACAAATTCTGCAATAATTACATATACCAAATCTAAAGTAGATAATATTCGTTGCGTTTTTTATGGAGGAAAAGGTTGGTTATGCAGTTTTTTTATGGAACAAGAAGAAAAAGGAAAAAAAATGATGTATAACAGCTGCTAACAAAGTTGAACCACTGTGACGAAAGACGTATCGGCTTGCAAAAGTGGTATAGAACAATTGTGCGGTTTACGAAGTTATCGAAAACGATACGACCGTGGAATGCCCACCATCAAGATTGAGTTTGGAGCTCTGTCATGTTGAATGAAAATTAAAAATTATAATGTACGTAACTGTTATATCCAACGTAAAGGAATCAATAGTGATTTACGCATGCGATATAATAAAACTACGCACAATGGGTGTAAATGTTTATCAAACCATTGTTGTGTGTCTATTAGAACTGTTCAGAAGCAAAGATTGGCTTCGTATATGTATATATATAACAGGGGTAGAGCCCGCAACAACAACATCTGTGGCACGAATGGGTCGGCTCGACCGGTGAAGTAGCACGACCTCACAGAAAACAGGCGTGAAGTAGAAGTACTCTGCGTTTCGTCCGATGAGTGAGGTGCCGGAGGCCTAATTTCAGTCATCTTCCCTTTCCCACCGTTTCCTTATAAGGATAGGATGGGAACGAGAAGAGGATTAGACGAGGGGGTTAACGGGGAAAAGGAAATATCCTCGTTCCTGTCTATGCCCTCCTCTGTCCATTAAAGGTAACGCATCTGCAACACATTTATTTGTTGCGGGTGTCTATGGGTAGCGTTGACTTAACTTTAGGTGATCCGCTTGCTCCTTTGCCACCTTATAACATTAAGAAAATTGGTAGGGATATCATTACTAATAAAAGCTGAACTCATTCAAACATCGAATCTAAATCTAAATATAAAGGCTACAAGCAGTTCCCTTATGCGCAATGAGAGCAAAGAGGAGTACGAGGCTCGCCGGCAAGCGAGCAAACACGAGCCTGCACTGTAAATGTTTGCCGACGATGCTGCATGTTGAGGCATGCCGGCCGTATGTCACACCGTGTCGAACGAAAGTTTTATAAAAAATAATGAATAATACCGCTTCCTCTTTACTTTACAGAATCCTATAAAACTCCAGACTGCATTCATAATTAATGCTCTTTCATAACATAATTACACTTAGAGTTACTTCGCTGAAGCATACTTAATAATGAACTGGAATATTAAAACGCAGATAAAAAATTTGCATCTGAAAAGTTGATATTTTCCTTTAGTCTGTTACTACTTACTATAAGAGCGCAATCCTGTGTAAAGGTGTGGTAAAAATGACAACATAATAACTACGCTTGCAAAGTCTCTAGTGAGGCGTACATCATTCTGTTTTCGTACTTATAAATTATTAAATTCAAATAAACATAAGACCTCAATAAAAATCAAATAATTTTGTACGCTTGATTCACGTGATGTTTTTGTAATCCTTTATTGATTGTAGATGTCTGTTTATCGGACGATGCACCGTAAATTAGTCGACGGACTATCCGGTGCGTTACACACATTCATTGTAAGCCTACATTACCGCAACTCAAACATCTAAGCAGTTTAAGGTATTCTATCAGCCCTGCTGTTTTTGGTTTAATAATATTCCATATTGTCTCATTTTTTTACTTTATTAAAACCCAAAAGTACCGCTACACTTCACCACGGTGTAATAGGCGGTCTGGTACGAAACGCCATAAAATAGATGCTAGTTGAAGTGGCCTGTAATAATGGGAGGCTGGTCGGAGCAAAAATGTGCGCTTCGTATCAACAGTGTTTGTGTTTTATGGCGGAGCGATGAGATAGGGAGAGATCGTTCAGCCCACTGGATAGCGATAGGCTCTTCACATGCCATTAGAAATTGGATTAAATTGCTTTTTTATGTGAGAAGGTGGCAAACGAGCAAGCGGATCACCTGATGTTAAGTGAGCGCTACCCATGGACATCCGCAACAAGCAAATGTGTCGCAGATCCGTTGCCTACCTTAAATGGACAGAGGGCATAGACAGGAAAAAGGATATTTCCCTTTCCCCGTTAATCCCCTCCCCGTTCAATCCTCTTTACCTTTCCATCCTATCCCCGTATGAAAAACGGGTGGGAAGGGGAAGAGGACTGAAATTAGGCCTCCAGAACCTCACTCATCAGACGAAACGCAGAATACTTCTACTTCACGCCTGTCTGTGAGGTCGTGGTATTTCACCGGTCGAGCCGGCCAATTCGTGCAACAGATGTTATTGTTGCGGACTCTACCACTGTTAAAAATGTTGTTGTCTTAGGCTTATTGTCTATTTATTATAACTATGACGTATGATTACGTATTTGACAATGACAGGTGATCACATTTATGGCCAATCAGCCAATAAGCAAAAGGTTTTGTCGTCTTCTTAATATTAATACGGACACAACACTCGACGTCGAGTCAAGTGCAAGGTCAACCAAGGTCAGCGTACCATATGGCTGACGGACTCATAAAAAAATAGGGAAATTTAGAGATATGTATACAATAATGAGATAATTGAACTACAATACGTTTAAATTAATTAATTTTAATTCAATAAGATTGTAGTTTAAGCAACAAGAATTTCATTACACACTTCATACAATACAAGTCATAGACATGACTCATATTTCTACACCGTCTGTGGCAGATAGAGGTGAAATAAAAGGTTGCGTGCGAGACGTCTGACACCGGCTTACGATTGTAGGGCTTCGGCGAGACGGCATGGCTGAGTCCGTCCGTACGCGTGGACAGGACGAATGCCTTTTTGCGACTTGGTTCTGTGTGAACTTCAAGTTCATTACATAAAAGCGTAGTAGCGTGAGTAGAAGTCTATAGTGTATATAAATACATTTATTCTAAATACAGAATAAGGAAACCGATTGTATGTGAAAAGGTGGCAAATGAGCAAGTGAACGCTGCTCATATACATCCGCAACAGGCAAATGTGTTGCAGATGCGTTGCCTACCTTTAATGGCCAGAGGAGGGCATAGACAGGAAAAAGGATATTTTCTTTTCCCCGTTTACCCCCTCCCCGTCCAATCCTCTTCTTATTCCCATCCTATGTTTGTGAGGAAAGGATGGGAAGGGGAAGAGGACTGAAATTAGGCCTCCTCAAACTTAACTGACTAAGCTACGTATTTATTACTTAACGTTGTCTTTTTAAATGATGATTAACTAAAGTTTGAATTTCAAATCGAACTGTGAGTATAAAAAATAAATAATTATCTATTTCACACGAGAGCAGTTACAATCCAAAGATCCTGTATGGTAATCAAAATTTAAAGCAAATCTCAAAGAGCCTGCGAGGCTGGCGCGAACGGATTCCCCGAGGAGTGATTCGCTTGACTGATCGCCGGAATATCATCTGTAATTTACCACCGTAGCCATGGGAGTCGTTCAAGCGCTGGCGCATTCCTGATTTCCAGTCCAGGTCGTGCGTTTATTACCATAAATATATTGGTTACACATTTGACCTCGTTACCAATCTAGTCTAAGCCAACTTTTTCACCTCTGACTTCAGTCATCTATGATGGATAACTAAGCAAGCTTTAAAGCTTAAGCAAGCTTTTCAAAAGTGAAAAGGGATTGATCTATCCAAATTTGGCAAGAACCGTGGGCACAGCAACATTATTTAGACATAGCGTTATAATAAGATTCAATTACATTTCAAAACACAGCCATTTAGATAACAGCCTGGCCGCCTCCCGGAGACGCAATCTAAGTTTGCTTTGCTCTCCGCTCTAGCTTCCACCTTGCCGATTGAAGTAATACAACAATCTCTCGTTTTGTATTTTATCTTCACTTTACTATACATTTGATTTACAAAATGGTAGAACTAAAAACTCAGTTGCTAATGTATACCGCATTCCAAAAAATTAGATCGTACTCAAGTTATAAAGTTTTCTGTATGGAAATATAAAGGTACTAGCTGGCTCGGCAAACTTCGTTCTCCCTTTAACGAACCCCCAACCCCACTTGCGGGTGGAATTTCGTAAAAATCGTTCATAATTGACTTCTACTCAGCGAAAGGAATGTTCCTTCCAAATTTCAAGTCTCTAGGCCATATGGTTCCAGAGATATCGTGATGAGTCAATTGATACCTGGAATAAAATAAAAAAATAAATATGCGCTCACGTCCGTAACCCAGAGGGGAAGGCAGGGATCATAGATTTTGGATCTATCCTGGCACACTTCTATGCCTTCTTCTGCATTCACACATCTACGCATGCTCGTACGTTATGTGTGGTCATTATATCGCCCTTTTTTAGTAAGTCACTAATCTGATCGATGTAAGTTCTTTGAACGTCCCCAACCAACACTACCACTCACTTTTGCAACATACATTTGTTTCGTTATTCTCTCTTCATTCATCTCAGAAATCTGTTATGTATATCTATACTGATAAATAAAATTGAAGTGTCTGTATGTAATATCGAAATAACATTTCCATACTCAATTCGCATTACACATGATGTATATACGATACCTATAACTAAAATACAATTTTTAAAATTTTTGTCTGTCTGTTTATTCCGGGTAATCTCCGAAACGACTGAACCGATTCGGATTCTTTTACTGGAAGATAAGTAATATTGTCGGGATTCAAATAGGCTTTAATTTAAGCAAAACATTTAGGGTTCCGCGCGAAAAGTGAAAACCCTTCTAAAGTGTGATTTTTTTTTCACAATTTTAATTCCAGGCGGACGAAGTCGCGGGAAACAGCTAATAGATAATATATTAAAAAGAAATTCATAGAATGTTACGAGCGTGTTCTGAAGCCTTCAACGTCTGAGATATAATAAAAAGTTAATTTTCTATTGAAATTCATAATAGACAATTGCAAAGAAACTTAACAAAGTATTGTCTTTGTACTACTTTGCATTAAACATCTTTTGTATTGAGAAACTATGGATACCATTCGGACAATACACAAAACGTTTTGAATACTAAAAATCGATCCCAAAATGGACAAAGCAATAATAGAATTTGATAGTATGACGCAGGTCGTTGCTAGAATGACTCGTCCGCCGCACTTGAGGCCAGTTTGTATTCAGATTCGCTGCGAATGTATCGATTAACTATATTAAACGCAGTTTGTACACTCGGCGGCTGTCAGTGTCATTATTGCAATACCGAGCCGATCTACGCTTAGGAAAACACCTTTTCATAAACCATTCGAATTTAAACTCTAAGTGCACAGTCGTAGAGTGCAGATGTAAATTTCAAGAGCATTTTTGAGGCGTTTCGCTAGTCATGTAAACGATAGTAAATAAAGGCGGCTTAGCGGTATCGATAACTTTGTGTTTTGCCATATTTATGCGTTCCAGTTGGCGCAACAACACCTGCCGGTGTGTGCGTATTGCATGGGTGACCACATACGACTGCCTTGCGGACCTTATAAAGCCTAGTCCGTCTTGGCACCTTATGTATATAATATGTGATTGTATGCTAAGCTTAAAAAATATACAATTTTAAAATGTATTTTATGCATACATATGTATGTCTGTTGAATTTTAGATTTATTAATAACTAGGTGTTTCCCGCAACTTTGTCCGCGTGGAATTTAACCCCTACCTACTATCGTTTAACGTGGCTAAAGAGGTTTACACTCCAAATAATAAAATGTTTATGTTATTTTACTACTTAACGCAACCTTTGTGACATTGCAGGTAGCGGGCGGTGCTTTCTACACCGCGCCGCGTAGGTTTTTTCACAATATCGAGGGTTTTCACTTTTTACGCGGAACACTAAATATTTTGCTTAAATTAAAATGGCCTATTTGAATCTCGACAATTTTAGCTATCTTGCAGTAAAAGTCCCATCAGAATCAGTTCAGTCGTTTCGGAGATTACCCGGAATAAACAGACAGACAGACAGACAAAAATTTTTAAAATTGTATTTACGTTATATGTACCGTATATACATCATGTGTATTGAGTATGGCAATGTTATTTTAATAATACATACAGACACTTTAATTTTATTTATCAGTATAGATACAAGTTGTGTCCTATAGTTTCACTTGCCATGCAATTGCAATGTAATGCAAAATTTTTTAATATGTAGTCATGATATGAAGATTTGAGGCCAATTTACATAGGATTAAAATATTTCTCCATACAGTTTTTTATCTCAAAATTTAGAGCTTTAGGGGTATTTTCTTTTATATTGGTAATGTTGTTAAATGGTTTTTAACTTTTATAGTAATCTAGTCTAAAATATAGGAAAATAAAAATATTAGATCTACCAAAGTTGTTACTACTTTTTCATATTTGTTGGCATAAAAACAAAAGTAAACAGTTTAACAGTGGTAGAGTCCGCAACAACAACATCCGTTGCACGAATTGGCCGGCTCGACCGGTGAAATACCACGACCTCACACAAAACAGGCGTGAAGTAGAAGTACTCTGCGTTTCGTCTGATGAGTGAGGTGCCGGAGGCCTAATCTCAGTCCTCTTCCCCTTCCCACCCGTTCCTCATAAGGGGGATAGGATTGGACGGGGAGGGGGTTCCTCCTCTGTCCATTAAAGGTAGGCAACGCATCTGCAACACATTTGCTTGTTGCGGATGTCTATGGGTAGCGCTCACCTTACATCAGATGAGCCGCTTGCTCGTTTGCCACCATCTCACATAAAAAAAAACAAATCTAGGTAATCTTTAGAACTTACGTTTCTACTTAATTCTACGCTGTTTTTACAACATATATTTTATGCCAGTTTGAAATGGTTGAGAAATGAAAAGATGCATTATTATTTTATTAAAATTTGTCTACTTTCATTTTAAAAGTTATTTCATTTCCGAGTCTTTACAGATTTTCATTTCGAAAAATGATGCCCATTTTGAAGTATATAGAGCGTGATACCATTTACATTTTGATACACTTTGAGTGTACATTGGAAAAGCTTATTTCAATTGTGTAAAACATTTTCAAACCGAGCTCTTGTACATTAGGATCGTAGTAAGACATTTTCAATGGGTTTTAAAATTAAAATAAAATACAGACAAAGCAGAGAATATTTATTCCTTTTAAAATCTTAAGTGAACGTCCGAACTAATGCACATAGCAGGGAGCTACAAGTCTGTTAAGTTGATTTTTGTTAGTAGTTGTGTGCTATTTTTCCTAGTCCCCACTACCACATTCACCGATGTAAATAATTATGACGTATATTTTCAGTATATAGGGGAAAGTTATTAAGTCTTGTTTTCTTACCATAAAGGTAAAAAAAAGACATTATAATGGTAACAGATGATGAATAAATCTTCAAAACCTTTTTTCGTTTTGTTCACAGGTGAGTTGTGAGTAAAAGTTTTATTGTACTCATAACGGATGTGGATGGCTCACCGGTTCTAGTATTATGCACTACACTCAAGGTAAGAATTCTTATTTTATTCTAATACTTTATTGAATTCTCATACATCCGGATGGTGACTCATCAATCTATCTTCTATCTTTTGTATGTATGTTAATGATGTTATGAATTTTTTCTTCTTTGATATACATTACTTATTTTTGATTTTATAACAGTGGTAGAGCCCGCAACAACAACATCTGTTGCACGATGCCGGCTCGACCGGTGAAATACCACGACCTTACAGAAAAGTCCCGGCACACATCTTTCGCTTCTAAATGGATGCACTTAATACCCCAACATTGAATAGCTAAGTGTTATATAGATACATATGACTATGGCGCGTTGGTTGCTTTCACATGATTCAAGGGCAATATATTGTCGCAATTAGAGGGCTACGTATTCGAGTACAGTGAGAGATATGCTAAAGCTAAGCTATTATTCACGGTCATTTACATATAGTACAATATTTGTTATCAAGAGGAGCAAGCGTGTGAGTTGTTGACCTGTTAAGTGAGAAATGTAAACCATAATCATTTGTACCAACCGAAAGAACTGTACGAGTGTTAGAAGACGTTTTGTAGGAAAAGGGGACAAGTAAACAAAAAGTGTGAAAGAGAGGAAATGACGTCATTTTACCATTCGGACACAATCCAATATAAATAACAATCATTTCTGATAGCTTGATACAGCTAGTGCTTTTGTTTTAAAAATATTTAATTAGTTTAAATACTAAATTGTAAATGGTTTTGTGGAACAAGTACTACATTGGTTAATTTCAATTTAATTATCTTGACAATGGACAAATCGCGTTAATAATTATCGCGTGCTCGCTATCACTGCCTTAACCTCGTGAATGCAAACTGCTAACTTGATATTTGAAAGGGGTGTCTACAGGTATAGGGAGGTTGTAATCAGCGACTGATCACGTCCTAAACAACCCTAGGGGTAGCGGATGGACCCTTTTGTTTAGTGCGCGTGGTAAATTGAATTAGGTATCAATTTAATGCATACTGTGATACTGGCCGCGGCACTTACTATAATTAATTTCCTGACATTGAAACACTTCTGTCACATTAAATCAACGTGCATTTGACGTGTGCTGGTCAAATTGAATCCATTTCATTTCCCGCACAGTAATTGCAAACTTTTGTTAGAATTAAAGACTAAAGGGTTTCTAAATGGCACACAATAGCCGAATACTTTCAAATGCTTGTAATTCTGGGGTCTTAATACGTATTCAAAAAATGAGCGGCATTTATCTGAGCTTCTCAGAGGCATGTATGAATCAACGCAACTGAAGAAATATTATAAATTATCACAGATAGTGAAAGACTAGTCACAAGCGATGAGTACATAACATGAGGTCTAGTATATCCTATTAGTACGTTATTTTATTAAAACATTTCAACCTATTTAGAATTTGTAGACATGAAAACTCCTGTGAAATGATTAATTGGATAGTTCATAGAGCGGCTTTAGACCGAGCAATTGCCTTTGAATTGTAAATTCAGCTGTTAGTTTACTTTATTGCATTCAAATGAAGCCAGGCCATTGTTGTTATTGAATACAGTTACATCAATTGTTTCATGCTTTACGTTATAGAATTTAATAGATAACGTACTACTAGAGTTGACTCTTAAAGTGTCTCAAAAAACTTGCACAAAATTACCAATTCATGTGCATAATGTTCAAAGTTTGATGCGTATTATTAAATGAATTCTAGACATCTCTCTACAGCAGGGGGGTTCTATATACTGAACTTGTTTGAGGTGTGTGATTAAATATTTTTTTAATAATACGTCAGACTCTGCTGCCAGATTCCTGCTGTCTTGGGCAATAGTAAAATTTTACAGCAGTCATAAAAGCCATCCTACTAAATCAGTAGTACTAGAAATATCTACTACGCACTAAAAACATCTTACGTACATTTTGGTACAGTTTCGACCCGGGTACTAGTCGTTAAACTGCGTCCAAACCACCAGAGGACGGGCAGCAGCGTCCCTTTAAGTATATGGTGGAACATACTGCGATCGCCAACCCGCCTGCCAAGCGTGGCGATTACGGCATAACCCCCCTAATGATTGCGGCAAAGAAAACATGGCCCCCAGTACCCGGCGGCTCCGCCGCCCCTGGCCACGGTAGCGGTCAGGATAACGGCGGGGCAGGGGGTGCTAAGAATCCCCGGCGGAGATACGGCTACCACAATCGACGACAACTGGCCCTGGCAACATTAAACACGCGCACACTGCGGACGCACGAGAGGATCGCGGAGTTGGAAGAAGAATTGAGCAAATTACGATGGGACGTTATAGGGTTATCTGAAGTCCGAAGAGAGGGGGAGGACACGATAATCCTCAAGTCCGGTAATTTGCTCTTCTTCCGGGAAGGAGACCAACAGTCTCAAGGTGGTGTCGGGTTTATCGTCCACAAGTCCCTTGTGAACAATGTGGTGAAGATCGAGAGTGTGTCGACTAGGGTGGCGTACCTGATACTCAGAATAACCAAACGGTATTCACTGAAGGTCATACAGGTTTACGCACCGACTTCGACGCACTCCGACGACGAGGTGGAAACTATGTATGAGGATATATCACGAGCCATACATAGTTACAAAACCCACTACACCATTGTCATGGGGGACTTCAACGCGAAAATAGGCAAGCGGTATGGAGACGAGCTGCGAGTGGGTAATTTCGGATATGGACACCGGAACCACCGGGGCTGCCTTCTGGCCGGCTTCTTGGAGAAGGAGGGACTCTACATGATGAACTCCTTCTTCAAGAAGCAAGAGCATAGGAAGTGGACCTGGATGAGTCCCGATGGTGCTACTAAAAATGAGATAGACTTTATCATGTCGACGAAGAAGCAAATATTCAATGATGTCTCAGTGATCAATGCGGTTAAAACCGGGAGCGATCACCGAATAGTCCGAGGCACATTGAATATCAACGTAAAGCTTGAGCGAAGTCGGCTGATAAGGTCTACGCTCCGGCCAGCACCCATCCATATCCAAAGTCCCGAAAGCTTTCAGCTTGAACTCCATAACCAGTTTGACTGCCTGGGGAGTAGCGTGGACGATCTAAATGACGGATTCGTACAGGCTGTTCAGACAGTGGGTTCTAAGTTCTTCAAGGCCCACCGTACGAAAGCATCCAAGAGGCTCTCAGACCACACTCTTGAGCTCATGAAGGTAAGGCGAGATATGATTCTGCACTCTTCAGATGATGCGGAACGATACCGGCGACTAAATAGGCAGATTTCGAAGAGCATTAAACACGATATACGGCAATATAACACAAACCGTGTTATAAAGGCTATTGAGCGGAACAAGGGCTCCAAAGTGTTTGCCCGAGATCTGTCTATTGGGAAAAGTCAGGTGTCAAAGCTGAAGACTGAGGATGGCAGAGTTGTTTCCTCCAAACCAGAGCTCTTGAGTGAGATTGAGAGGTTCTACGGACAGTTATACACAGCATCGCAGAAACCCGTCATGGACGTGGCAGAAGACCCAAGAGCCAGATTAACTCGACACTATACCGAAGATATCCCGGACGTCAGTCTCGACGAGATTGGTATGGCTCTCACACAACTGAAGAACAATAAGGCACCGGGGGATGACGGAATCACAGCGGAATTATTGAGGGCAGCTGGAGAACCAGGCCTTAAGGTTCTCCAAAAGCTTTTTAATTCCGTCATCCTCGAGGGACATATGCCACGGGCATGGAGCAGAAGTGTGGTGGTCCTTTTCTTCAAGAAGGGTGATAATACCCTACTGAGGAATTACAGGCCCATCTCACTTCTGAGCCATGTCTACAAGTTGTTTTCGAGGGTCATAACTAATCGTCTCGGTCGCAGATTTGACGACTTCCAGCCTCCCGAACAAGCCGGCTTCCGTAAAGGCTTTAGTACCGTAGATCACATACATACGCTGCGGCAGGTTATACAGAAGACCGAGGAGTACAACCTGCCACTGTGCTTAGCGTTTGTGGACTACGAAAAAGCCTTCGATTCGGTCGAGACCTGGGCGGTACTGCAGTCTCTCCAGAGGTGCCAAATCGACTACAGGTACATCGAAGCGCTGAGGTGTCTGTACGAAAACGCCACTATGTCAGTCCGAGTACAGGGTCAGGACACTAAGCCTATCCAACTGCAGCGCGGTGTAAGACAGGGAGATGTTATCTCCCCGAAACTTTTCACCGCGGCGTTGGAAGACGTCTTCAAGGTCCTGGACTGGAAAGGACTCGGCATCAACATAAACGGCGAGTACATCACCCACCTGCGATTTGCCGATGACATTGTAGTCATGGCTGAGACCATGGAGGAACTCGGTATAATGCTCGACGGCCTCAATATAGCCTCCGAACGAGTGGGTCTCAAGATGAACATGGATAAGACGAAAGTTATGTCGAATATCCATGTTCCACCCACTCCAATAACGATCGGAGACCGTACTCTCGAAGTTGTTGACGAGTATGTCTACCTGGGACAGACTGTCCAGTTAGGTAGGTCCAACTTCGAGAAGGAGGTCAATCGCCGAATCCGACTCGGATGGGCAGCGTTCGGGAAGTTGCGGGATATCCTCTCGTCCCAACATTTACCGCAGTGTCTCAAGACTAAGATCTTTGACCAGTGTGTGTTGCCAGCGATGACATACGGTACTGAGACGTGGCCCCTTACTGCAAGCACTATTAGACGGCTCAAAGTCACTCAAAGGGCAATGGAGAGGGCAATGCTCGGAGTCTCTCTGCGGGATCGCATCAGAAATGATGTGATCCGCAGTAGAACCAAGGTAACCGACATTGCCCGAAGAATTGCAAACCTTAAGTGGCAAGGGGCCGGACACATTGCGCGCAGAACGGACGGCCGATGGGGCCGAAAAGTCCTAGAGTGGCGGCCACGTACAGGTCGACGCAGCGTAGGTAGGCCTCCCACACGATGGACCGATGATCTGGTCAAAGTTGCGGGAGCCCACTGGATGAGGATGGCAGAGGATCGATCTTTGTGGCGATCAATGGGGGAGGCCTACGTCCAGCAGTGGACAAATACCGGCTGAGACGACGACGACATTTTGGTATGGTATGTGAACTATAACCGGATATCCCATTCAATTGGTAGCCATGTCTACGATCTGAGCTCATGAGCGTAAACAATTAGTAGTCACGGCTGCATGGTGCTGTTGCTGTTGAAGGTAATACAGAGAAGTCTATAATTTGACTGCAATTTTTGGTTAACCTCTTTCATGTACAGAAACATAATTTAACCTTGAATCTCTGAAAGAGCAGTATTTATCAAACCAGCAGACACTGTTGTCTTGCCAATTAAATTTGTTAATTCCATCATCAGATACAAGAGAATTGCTTTCAGAAAAGCGACAAAGACCTGTAGGTGTTTAAATTTAATACTTGCACGCGTCTTCTAATTGCTGGATAATTTGTCGCTCGCCTACCCCCCGCCCCGCTACCCCCCGCCTCACCCCCTACTGCTTCTGTTCTAATTCACTTTAATTTGCCTCGATTTATCACCACTCACTGGATACCGTTTGATAACGATAATATATATATTAAATGGTAATTGTTCGCTTTGCGGTGCTTCCATTAGCGCATTCGACTTGTGGTCGCCTGTAATGCTGTTCGTGAAATATATTTGGTTCCATTAATTTAACAATTTAATGTAATGTTACAACAAATTTCTGTCAACCACGTTTTAGTAATGTCTTATTAAGTTATTACTTTTATGTATAACTTATGTCCAACCAATCAAATTTAATCTGAGTATAAATATCCTCTATTCTAACTTAAAACTTAGCGTAATAACGCAAGTAACGATTTTTATCACTACACAATTTATCGATGTGACTTTGGCAATTTATAAAACGTCGAGGAATAACGTCAAATTGCGAATGAATCGTTCATTAAAATAAAAATGTTTAAAAATACTGAAAAGGTTAAAATATTAATCGACATAGTTTACGTAATAATTCCGTTCCTGAAAAATAAAATGATTTCAGGTTCCGCCCCAGTCTAACGTAAGTTTATAATAACATAACTACAAGTAAACAAGCATGTAACCCCCAGGGTTTATCACGCGCCAGACCACTTGAGACGACCCTAGCTGACGGGGGCGCACAGCTAGTCGACAAGTTCAAGGTTGAGTTTCCAATGTTTAAATAATTTACGAATAATTTCCGATTGGCTTTATTTGCCTGACGCACGCACTCCTGCAGCAATTACTTAGCAGATTCTCGAATTGTTGTCAAGATAGAATTATTTCTGTTTATTTCGCCAAATTTTACGCTTTCATCTGTATTTCTAATGATTATCTCTGAGATTTGTGTCCAATTTGAAATAATTGTATCAACACAATTTGTAATATAACGATAAAAGGCGTGTAAATCGTGAATATTTGTTCAAAATTCACACACCCTACTTAATATTATAAATGCGAAAGTTTGTAAGTATGGATGTATGGATGTTTGTTATTCTTTTACGCAAAAACTATTGCATGAATTTTCATGAAACTTAACAATATTATAGCTTATACATCAGAATAATACATAGGCTATAATTAATAAATATATTCTGTGAATCGACCAAAATATAACGATAAATTTCGCCATATGCGAGTTATTCTAGTGTGCGCTGCAAACACAGTTAGAAACACGTATATAATGTATAATGGAAATGTACAATAGTCCTACAAAAAAGCCCACGACAGGACGCATCTATCTTATATGTGTAATCGTCTAAATAGTGAATTATCTAATAATTATGTGGCGCATTAAAAAAGAATAACATAGAAAACTGGAAAAAGTATACACGTAATAAATTGTAACATATTAATTGTATTAATATAATAATAAAATCATTGCCAATATAATGGAAAATAAGGTAGACAGAACAAACTTTAACTTTAAATATAATATTTACGTAAATATGTGTTCTATAAGAGCGCAGCAGGCTCAGCGGCTTAGGCCCCCACTAACGTACTGTACGGGTTGGAACCCAGGCAGGCGCTTTACTTTGTGCAATTTATTTCATCACCACTGTTCCAAGAACGGTGAAGGAAAATATCGTGAGGAAACCGGCATGTCTTAGAACCACCAAATTCGAAGACAATGTGACATCAACCAACCCGCACTGGGCCAGCGTGGTGGATTACGGCTCATTCCCTCTCTCGGAGAGGAGGCCTGTGTCCCTGCAGTGGGCAACATTCTAGAAAAAGGCCGATTTATTATTATTACTAAGCGCTGCTCTTGAAGTAATATCCTGGGATCACGTGATACATGTTTGAAGTATCAACCATTAAAGAAGATTTCCGTTCCTTTACGGTCCATGGTATACTTGCCCAGCAGTAGCTGTGCACACAATGGTTTGTTTCCAAGAACATTTTAATATGTTGTCCATCTATGTGACGCTGATGCTAGTTCGATATCTTAAGTCTTATCAACAATTTGTTGGTGGCAAGTAATAAGAAGATTCAAACTTAAAGCAAGCTATATATTAAACTATCTCGGCTATTTAATATATTGCTAGTGACCGGCCCCAGCTTCACCAGTTACCACTAATTATGTTGATCCGATCGCTACCAAACACAGGAATGTGCCAAACTGGACAATACCTGGAAATTTCATCGAAATCGTTCCAGCCGTTTCGGAGTCTATACGTCTATAGGGAACATACATACTTCGCTTTTTATATTCTTTTTTTTTTCATAAAAAGTATCCTACGTTACTTCTAAATACCTCCAAGAATACGTGTACAAAGATTCATGATGATCGGTTGAGTAGTTTTCGCGTGAAAGCGAAACAAACAAACTTACATTCACATTTATAATATTATACAATAAGACCACAATATCGTAATACTTCGACGATAAATATTTCCGTAGTCATTTTTTCGCTACTGTATGTATTAAATCGCGAGGTTGTTTGGTTGTAATATTTTTTGCTTTGTAACGGGAAAAGCAGGTCGCAGGCCGCGGCTCAGTCCGCTCAGTCTGCGCATGCATTATTGAGTGCCACTGAGTGAGGAGACGAGTCCCCGGACGGTGTTCGAACGGTCGAGTTCACTTGAATGATACAAACTCGCAAACTAGTTACTTTTCTTTTGATTGTAAAACGAGCAAGTGGCGCACGTCGACTATCACTGACACGATTGTTAGATACGTTGCCACTCTTTATGTGGGGGGGGGGATAAAGTAAGAATAGGAGGAAGTGTTGATAAGGGAAACTCTTTGGTAAAATACCTCTACTTTAGGATAGTCTACTGTCCGTCTCGTAGTTTGGAAACAAATTTATCGATTCTTGAACATCTCCGAAGAACAGCTTCATGTTTAAAATTTTTATATATACATAGTTCCTTTGAGAAGTAAAATGGTTAATGAAATGAAATGGCCTGTGAACCGTGTAACAATTATTACTGACATTTGGTCTCAAAACCAAAGGTAAATCTTGTACGAATTGACGACAATAATCAAAGGAGTATTAATACCTACGACTACATATCTAACTCATAACTAACATTCCAACTTAACTTACTACCTTTGATGAAAATTGTTCTACTTTACTCACTACACCTTTAACTCTAGGTTATACCCTCTTAAGGTTATACGATAAGGACTCATTACATACTAAACTGAGTATTTGTAGTGAAGTCGAGTGAACGGAAGCTTCCAAACGGCACCGACGGTACTTGACGCCCCACGCCGCCTCCACGCCGCGCCAGACGCTCCCGCACGCAGCGTGTACCGGCGCACGTATCTGTAAATCTGAAAGGTCTGAGCTTCAAACAAAACAGTAGCTAACGTATTCATTCCTAGTCTCACGCCCGTCTACGCTGCGTAGCATCGAGCTATATTTTCTGGTTTTACCGTTTAAAGGCTCATTTCGTCATCTGCCAGTATTTTTCTACAGACTTTCACCCTTTTCACTGGCTGACATTTACTGTTATTTAATGAAACTCACCTTTAATTTATAAACTTTGTAGATTACGATAAACGTACATTTTCGAAGACTTCCTTTGGACATTTCACAGATTTTTATTGTTTTAAAAGTGCTTACTACGCGTACACGGTAACATAAGATGAGGCCGCATGGAATGCGACCGTGTCACATCGCCACGCGGGCACATTCCATAGCTAGTGATTAAGCTATAATAGAGACTCGTTAGTTTATTTCCCAACGTAAACTATACAGTACGGCAATGTGTCCATCGTCATTGAACTCAGGTCTCGTGTTATTGTGCACGGGTAATAGTTTATAATAATGGTATTATCATAGATTTCTAATGGTGTAGTATGCCTTGGTCATCCGCAGAATGCACCTCTGATGCATCAATTGTCTTTAAATTAGCTTATACATTCTAAAAATGCAGTTATTTTTAGTTAGTAAGTTAGTAAAAGAAACGGTGGAAAAAAACAATGAATAAAAGTTTAAATACCAAGGTATTTATATCAACATCATTTCATATTTTCAATACTTAGGTATTTAAAACAATCCCGTGTGTATATTGCACTTATGAAAAATACATATGAAAAAATAAGCCAATTTCGCATATCGGTTAAACTTACATACAGTCTGTACGGCATACGGCAGCTCGTGCACTCCTCCTTAAAGTCAATTAGGAGGTAAACATCGTCTAACACATGTCCCCACTGCCTCGGCAACGTGTCGGTGAAATTCATTGCCGCGGCACAATGCGGAGGTACCGTACAGCGGTCGCAGGGCGCGCGATACCAGCGTCTGATTCCACAGCCATACCCACGAGCTGTTAAAACTTAGAAAGAGCATATATGTTAGTTATTAAATTAAAATAATAACAAATTTTTCTCTTTCCTACTCATTTCTGGTCACAACATGCTTGTTCATTTAACATCGATAGCATCTTGTAGGTTAATCTCTTCTGTAATAGATATTATGGTCTTCACACATATAAATTAACAACATTTATCCCTACTAATATTATAAATGTGAATGTAAGTTTGTTTGTTACGCTTTCACGCGAAAACTACTCAACCGATCATCGTGAAACTTTGTACACATATTTTTGGAGGTATTAGAAGTAACATAGGATACTTTTATGAAAAACAATAGTATATAAAAGGCGAAGTATGTATGTTGCCTATAGACCTATAGACTCCGAATCGGCTGGACCGATTTCGATGAAATTTACAGGGATTGTCCAGATTGGCACATTCCTGTGTTTGGTAGCGGTCAACATAATTAGTGGTACCCGGGCAAAGCCGAGGAGGGTCACTAGTATGAAATATAGGTTTTGACAGGTTAATCACAAGCTTAACCTGATAGCTCTACAAATTTTGTCAAAATTGATGTTTTACGACACCACTACTAATGTATATATTACTATGAGTTCAAACAAAACTGTATATCCAAGAAAAAGTAGATAAATAATAGTGGTATCCGCACTTTCTTACGTGATTGGCTACGCCTAGATAATAGTTCGTGTACGCTGGTGTACACGCGGCTATTGTCGCGGTAGACAATGGCTTAGCATTATTTATGGGGTTTTGTTCGTCACTACACAATCTGATACTCAATAAAGATTAGAATTTACTTTGTTTGAATAACAAACACTTGTTATATACAAACCAGAAAACATTTTAGGTCGACCAGAAAAGTAAATATGTTTCCCTTATTCGTTATTATAATGTATACTAATTTTTACTATCTAGGAACTTTTTTTTACAATATAACTTCTCATTGTGTTATTGCGTGTAATTTGGTCTCACATCCTAAGTAGCCACAGTATGTTGTCCCACCAGATCTATACTATTTATAAATATGTAATAGATTAGAAAATAAAATTCAGCGTTCAGGAAAAAATATATAATTAACCCCTCTAACCTCCAAGCGGCGCCCGGGCGCCGCGTGACGTCACAAGTATGAAATTTTTAATGCGAAACTGAACCTTATTGACAGCCCACAGCTTGTATCATTCAGTAACATATTGTGAGTGTGTTATTATTATTGACGTCTTGATGACTCATCACGCTATAAGGCTCACTTTCGTTTAAATATTTTTGACATTTGGCTGTCAGTGGCTCTCGCGGGCGTAAAGCGGTTAATAACACAAGATAACAGCCTCTTTGAATGTCACCCTCGTCTCTTTAGTTTAATAAATTGAAATTAGAAGCCAAATACTGTACTTAAAGGCGTCCGCTATGAAAACATCCTTTAATCGCGAGCCAAACACGAGTGAGCTCTAAAGCCGCAACAATACAAGCGGTACGATCCAATTTGGCAGCCATCTTGCTTATTTTAATAGTCTCACGTAAATTTTGGTACAAACAAAAATAAACACGTATATTAAAATATAATTTTCAAATATAGCGTAATGGTTTTTGATTAATAATATAATAATAATATCCTAGGACATATTAACACACGGCCACCTGATCCCAAACTAACCAGAGCTTGTGCTAAGGCAACCAGATAACTGATATACTACGTATACAACTTTTCTTTTGTAAATACATATTTGAAAAGATAATTACACCTCAGGACCAACAGACATATTCATGCACGCAAATGTCTGTGCCGGGTGGGAATTGAACTCACGACCTGCGGCGTGAAAAGCAAGTGTCTTACAAGCCACGCCAATCGGCCCGGGTTCACAGCGTATGGCGTTAGCATAGCATAGCATCATGTCATCTTCTTGTACCTTTTTTTTCACCTCTTGTCACATTGGGATGTAGCCTGAGTTTTGACCAATCACCGATGTGCTTGGCCCCAGAACGTAATCGTAGAAAACTTACATCGCCTTTGTTAACCAACTATAGTTTAGAAAATTCAATCGCACATTTTTAGATACAGTTTAAGGTTAAATAATTAATCAATATATTTATAAACTTAAGACCATATTTAATTAGCTAAAAAAACTGTAAAACGAAATAATTAGATTTCCGAATGTTTTATTTTTATGTTTTAGTGTGGTCACTTTGTTCTTACAGCTTAATGTTAATTAATCGTGAATATTAATTGTGAGATAAAAAGAAAGCTCCTCTAGCCAATTAGTTCAATGGGTTAGTTAGAATTTAATATTACCTGAATCTCTTTCCATCTATATGCAAGTTGGCTGATGTAAATGTATCTTAGAAGGCTTGCGTCAACTGTCAAAATATATTCTTTGACAGAAACGTCAACACTACATTTATCATAATGTCTATATTGTCTGTAGTATAACATTGACTATGGATTTGAATACAAGAAAATAACGAAAATATCTATGGTACATTATTATTGTTGTATTTTAATTCAACTGCAATTCACCGCCAGAGTTATTTTAATACATAAGGATACTCATAACAGTATATTGCTGTAGTTTTAATCTTTACATCCGAATGAATATTCATCCTGCAATCGCGGTATCTGGTCATATTTGTTAGAGAGCCAAGTCCCGGCTACTGGCAAGTGGCCTATCAGATTTGCATTGTTCTACCGGAGCGCCGTCCCGACGTGAACTGTGATATCCTTAAATTACTCGAATCTTGTGTTGTGTGAATAACTAAAACGTTTTGTTAGGTGGGCTTGGATAATAATTTTAGGTTATGCTTCATAAGTAGATTCACAAACTTGTAATTATTTATTACATTTAATTTTATAGAATAAAGTGGCAAGCTGCTAAAATCACTGCACAGCACTGATTTTATATTATATTTAATCTGTTTAATTATTTCATTTTATTATAATAATTATTTCATTGTTGTAATCAGACAACACAGTCATTTAAAAATTTAGTTTTTCTTTTGTTAAAAAAGGTGTTAAAAACTGTTAATTGAAATAACAATTTCTAATTGTTTGGTTAATTGAATAATCCCTAATTACTGAGTTGATACGTAACGGCGAATGATTTATGTATTTTCATAGGTCTATAAGAAACGATATATTGTTAAACGAAAATAAATATTGCTATGGAAACAGTTATTACTTCGACAATCTTGTTTCCGTTTAATTATACAACATAGATAGAAAAACAATGTTAATTATAATAAAAAATAAATAAATCGGACTTTTCTAGAATGTTTCCCACTGCTGAGACACAGGCCTCCTCTCCGAGAACGGGTATGAGCCGTAATCCACGCTGGCCCAGTGCGAGTTGGTGGATGTCACATGCCGGTTTCCTCACGATCTTTTCCTTCACCGTTTTTGGAGCAGCGGTGATGAAATATATTCAACAAAGTAAAGTGCTTGCCTGGGTTCGAACCCGCATCCTGCAGTACGTAAGTCGGGACCTAAGCCAACACTGCTCCAGTGCTAATTAAAGTAATGAAACGTTTTCGCAATTCGTAGGTTACTGCACTTTCCTATGGAGACGGGAGTCGCTAGTACGCGGTGCCTAGTAGCCACAGTTTATTGATTATGAGAGGTCTACAGCTCGGGGCCACTGATAAAAACTAACACCGAGTACTGCAATTTGAAAGAGTATTTTCTGCGATAAGACTGTTCGACTCTCTTGTCTCGGCTGGGATAAAAGTTGTCCTATTATTTCTACGGAGCGCCCTATCTGCGTAGCTTGAGGCGCTTACAAAGAATATTGTAACGGTAGCGCACGGCAGATTATCGATGGAATCTTGTATGAATTATGTATTTAGTTGCTAGAAAAATTTGTTTCGTTCTATCTTTGGATGATTTATCTCCGAAGTTTTATTAGCGAGCTCGTCTTTGTTTTGTATTATTACCGCGCAAACTGATTCCTTGTGTTCCCGTTACAAGGTAATTGGCTGAGAATAATGTATTCCTGATAATTGTGTTTTACCAAGAGACTTATTGTGATTCCTAATATAAGAATTTAACAACCTTATGAGACACGCTTTTATTTGCTTGGCACATGTTTATCGTATCTCTTTGGTAATTAAAATATACTTAATTTAAGGCGTTAATTTTACATCAATGAAGATGTGTTGTCGATCACATTTCAGGTTTGCCGGAAATGTATGAGTACAATACTGAAACGTGAAGTTGCGTAGCTGACTTTAGACAACAAGATTATTTATAAGCACTTGTCAAAGGAAGGAAACTCAGTTTATACTCCTGTCAACGGTCGTGACAACACCTCTTGAGGCTCGAGCCTTGATTAATTGTTATAAATAGTCGTATATGGTGCGAACATATTGTGTAGTGCCATAATATTCTAACATGGGTCGTCGGAAAAAAATACTTCGATAAAAAAATAAAAACACTGCTCACAAAATGAGTGCGTGTCTCCTTCTATTTTATTTAAACTTTATTAAAAACTGTACTATGAATTGTTACACATGAATAAATGTGTACTGTCAAAGGTTTTTAAAGTTAATCCGCCACGCCGCGTTGTCACAGGACGATGTCGATAATGACATTTTGTGCTATTAAGTTGTCGCCTAGTGATGTGCGATAGGATATCGTTGTATTTTTATACTAATATTGTTTTTACTATATGAAAATTGCGTATAAACGTAAAGCCTTAATCACAGGAGGAGGCTTTAAGCATGCCTGATTTTATGTAGAGGAGTAGGCAGAAATTATAGATTTCCATTTTGGCACGATCTTTTCACACCTCGCTTTCGCTTCTTCTACATTCATACATCCACATACCTACATGCTTGTGGGTAGCGGGTACTCTTAATACTGTTTGTATTTCTTTAACCGCATATGATTTTATTTTTGTTTTATTATCTTTATAGGACATCATCCGAAACGCTACGGTAGGTTTCGGATTTCGATCGGAGGAGCTTTTTTTATAAGAGAAGGTGGTGGGATCACCAAGGTGATCAACGATACCTGGACACCCGCAACGCCAGAGAACTGCAGATGCATTCCCGGCCTTTAATAAAGAGATAGGGTATAGATGAAGGTGGAAAGTACAACTATAGCTTGTACATTGACAACTTATAAGATAGATGTGGTACATCACTAATAAGGTTTGCGTGTCGTGCGGTCATGTATGACAACAAGCAATTACAAAGTATTTGAGCTATCGGAGTGGTATCCGGCGGTTAACCAGTTAATGTCCGTTTTTACGTCGATTTGCGACCGTAACTTAACTACGCTTAACACGCTCATAACTGATGCTTGACTGATTGTTATCAAGAGATTTGTTGGGGTGGACAGAACTTGTTTGATGTAATTTATGAATGTATAAACATTAATTTTATAGATGCAAGTTTATATGGTTTTCCTGATAGAGGTAATGCGAGGGGAGATAGATGTTTTATGGTCGGTGATGAGTCAAATCGTTGTTGGCCGATCTTGAAAACTAACTTAAACGCCATCTATGATTGTATTTTAAAAACATTTTTAACTGAAATTTTAAATTACGATTACGATATTTTGAATCGGAAGAATGTGAGAGTTATTCAATCCTTTACCAAGTGTCTCTACTGACCCAGTTTCTGAATGCAATACAGAGAGCCTGCCAAATGATTCGGATACTCGAAAACAATGTCCTGTATACAACGATACTGTAATAACAATATTATCGTTCAAAACACATGATTGCTGGCTAGATATATAATGAACTCTCAACATTCACATTCAATTTATAAACACTAGCTGTTGCCCGTGGCATCGCACGCATTTGTTTCTTATTTTCCACACTGGATTTTGTTGTAAGATGTGAAACCATCGTTTACCTCTTCCCAGGAAGGGATCATTATTATATGGACAGAAGAAGAATAGTGAAATTAGGCCTCATTTAAACAAAACGCTTCTACTGTACGGCTGTCTTCTGTGGTGGTATTTCACACGACCCAAAAGTGCGTCTGATGTTGTTGCGGACTCTGGCACTGTTAAAATTAACATAATACTGAATAAACACTTTTAAAATAACTGATAGAAAGTTAAATTGCAAATAAAATAATAATTTTAACACACGAGGGAACAACCCAAAATAAATTGCCGCAAATCAAAAAGTCCCAGGCGACGTTCTGAAATATTTTGAATGGGCGCGGTGTTCAATTAAACATCAAAGCTTATTCCTGCAGGACAGGCAGCGCGCGACACGAAATAACAAACGGTTCGGGAAGACGCTCCTTAATGCGGTGTCATTTAACTAATTTAACATTAATATATAGAATGAAATGTGACTTGATATATTATAATTCCGTTGTTAAATTTAAAGTTAGGCTTTATACATAAAATTATATTTAAAAATCAACTTACCACCCGTAGCAGGGCAGAAACTTCAGAAGCGGTGGCTCAGTGGTCTAGGCCCTTACGTACTCTAGGTCGCGGGTTCGAACCCAGGTAGCCGCTTTAATTTGTGTAATTTATTTCATCACCACTGCTCCAAAAACGGTGAAGGAAAACATCCTGAGGAAACCAGCTAGTTCTTAGAACCCACCAAATTGGAAGACATGTTACATCCAGCAACCCGCACTGGGGCCAGCGTGTTGGATGCCGTTCATTCCCCCTCTCGGAGAGCAGGCCTGTGTCCCGGCAGTGGGAAACATCCTAAAAAAGGCTGATTTATTATTATATTCTGTCGTTATTGGATCATGGGACTTTTTTTACTTTATCCCTTCGATGACAGATAAGTACCATTATTATTAAAGTAAGTAGGAGACTTAAGTAGGCATATGGTAAGCTCGATCTTACAGAGGTTTCATAATGCACGTCCAAATTAGCCTTTGTAAGCGCTCTCAGCCGCCGCCGCGCTGGCCGGACGTCCGGCGCCGCCGGTCCAAACTTATAAATTGCATAGCGCCCGGACACTTTCACGCCTCCGTTACTTCTGACGCCATTCGCTCCCAAGAACATTGTTTAGATGCAATTTCAAGCAACTAGTTAGCACAACTAATGCTCGTATAATTACACCGACAAATATTCGAAGGATAAAATGACTGTTCTTTAAAAAATAATATTAAATAGCTCTCTCTAAAGTTGAATAATGTACTCGTTAAATAAAATTAAAAGATACATTGTATTCAATAAAATTATAGTAACCCACTTACTTTACATAAGAAAATCCCAGGTTACGTTAAATACGGACGTTAAATTCGTGACAGCGAATCCTAAAACAAAAAGCACTCGGCACGGAATAATGTATTACAGAATAACAATAAATACATAATTTATTACATCAAAATTAAAGTATTTGCTTCATTGAATCATAACTACATATATAATATTTAATATCTTATAATATGTGTATATAAGCCAATCGAAAGATACATCATACCTCCCAGCCGATCGGACGGAGCGATGAGTCATAAGTAACGGGACATTCAGTCAAACTTTTTCCGAAAGACGTTGTCACTACAAAATATAATCTTTTTGATAGATTACTATTATTATTATTAGTAAATCTCCTAAGAAATAACTCTAAATAAATAACAATATGCCCTGTGCCCAATAATATCCAAAACTTTTCTCTACTATCGAATTTAGCCAACTCATAATCCTAGTCTTCCTTCCTATCGTTTTCTAACAAATAATTAATTACTAAAAGAATGGGGCATAGTAGAGCATTGGACGGGGAGGGGGTTAACGGGGAAAAGGAAATATCCTTTTTCTTGTCTATACCCTCCTCTGTCTAAGGTAGGCAACACAAACTGCAACTCTTAAAAAAGCAGTGCTAACCGTCTATGGGTAGCGGTCACTTAATATCAGGTGACACGGTTGTTCGTTTGCCATTTTCTTTCAAAAAACCCATTTTAAAAATTACAGTATCGATCCAGATTTTAAAATATATTACTATCCTTCTAAAGCACACATAACTGCAGGCCATAACTCTAAATCTTTAAGCAGTCTATCGCTGTAAAGTGAGTGACTTCAGTTATCACGTCATCAAGAGGGGTATTCTGCAGGGAATGTGACTATGAGTCAAACTGCATATAAAAGTTCTTTCAATGTTGCATATTATGTATTTATATACAATCTATATATCTATTAGCTTGCCTCTTCCCCCACATAGACACATTTTATGCTGGCTAACAGACGATAGACCTAATAATATCGGTTGTGTAAGACAGCCCTAAAAGAATACACAAACACTATTCCCCACATCCGAGCTTCATAATTAGCCGCACGGTTTAGGACGCGTCAGGGCGAGCGCCGGCGCATAAGTCACTTCGACTTTTTGTTTCGATACTGGGACATATTTCACGACAACTGTGACTGACGGAACGATTTTTAACTCGGAAGACCCTCGCGTGTTTATTAATGAGCCTTTGCCTTATTTTAATGAAACGTTAGGTTTGATTAGTTGAGTTGGTATGTCAAGACTCGATGTTGTTTTGTTTCAATGTCTTACTTTCACTTGTTGATTGTGAAAGCTTTAATTTAATTTCTAAGCAATAGGCACGATCTTAATGGGTCAGGTTTAAAGGCCGGCAACGCATCTGCAGTTCCTCAGTTGTTGGTGTTTATGGGCGTCGTTGATCAGCTGGGTGTTCCCGCCGCTCCCGCAAAAGTTAATTAATTTATTCTAGTTGTTTGTGTTAGCTAACTTGGACGACACCTTCACGTAGTAAGCTTGAGGCTTGCTTTTTTAAACACGTTTTTCTATTAATTTTGAAAACACTATAAGAATTTGTCGCCTGGTATTCGATCTCAAGACTTAAGCGATTGATAAATCGCCTTTAGCTTCCGACAGAAAAAAAAGAGTGTCCTAGCTAATGCCCTGATAGAACTGGGGATTGGTTAAATAATTATTGGAATCGGTTCAGATACATAGTATTGGTAAGTTTTTGAATTTATCAAGAAAAAACAAACAATCAAATCTTTTATCTTTGTAATATAATTACAGATAATAACATTTGAAATAAGTATGTAACATTTTAAATGCGTAGAAGAACAGATGACATTTGAGATTTGTCGATCGCTCCTTACCCTTGGCTTCGGAGATCTTACTTAGGAAGAAAATGTAAATATGTAACTTAAAGTACCCCACCTTAATGATCTTTGTATTAACATGTCCTGTATACGACGTGCACTTACATCTAGACCTCGAGGCTCCATGAACTATGGCACAGAAACAGACGTAGCATTTATCAGAGCAGAGAGAGACGGAGAGAGACAGGAGTTTTGTTATTCGTCTCTCGTAGCGACAACGAGCAAACTGTGGCAGATTAGTACGTGAGCGGCATGCTGGCGGGACGCGGTCACGCGCTGTCTGACGTGACGCCGGTGTGAATAGATCGAGGACTGCCTAAACCTCACCTGTTACATATTCTTGTGGCAATTAATATCATTTGTTAATATAACAGAATAAAACAAATAGGTTTTTATATCCGGTCTTAGCTTGGACCAGTACGTTATATAGAAGAATCGACATTTTAATCAGCTACAAATTTTTAAAGAATTTTTAAAATTTCTTCTGTGGTTTTTGAGTTATTCTGAAACATACAAACAATAAAATTATAAAACATTTTGAATACTATTAGTATGTATTGGTACGGGCATGTTGAAAGGATAAATGAAGAGAGAATAACGAAACAAATGTATGTAGCGAAAGTGAGTGGCAGTGTTGGTAGAGGACGAACTAGGAAAACTTATATCGATCAGATTAGTGGTTTACTAAAAAAGGATGATATCAGGAGCACCCATAACCGACTAACATGTATTATGCGTAGATGTATGAATGTGGAAGAAGCTAGTGAGTGCGTAATCGCGCCAAATGGAAATCCATGATCTCTGCCTACCTCTCTGGGTTACGGGCGTAAGCGCATATTTACTTATTTATTTTAATTACTAATTTTGGGAACTAATAACGCTAAGTCACATTATAATATCCATCATTATTTAAATTTTAACAACTAGATGGCGTTTAATTAAACCAAAAATTGAAAATCCCGATAAAAATAATGGGGTCAGTAGAAGTTAGTCGAAATCACCTTGAAAGATTCCGTTACAAACAAACATATACACCAAGTTAACGTTACGTTACGCACGACGTTGTGTGGGTTTTTGGACACCACGGCTAATGGATAGAGATACAGAGAGCTGAAATTGGTCTTGTCAGACAACCGGTCACTAGGCCATCCACATAAAATGCTCATCGGAATTCAGTAATCAATGAATCACCAGTCAGGCCACAAGAAAACAATTTTTCTGAGTGAATTTAAACAGTATCGTACCGCGATCAAACCGACGTCCACATTTATGTTATGTAGCGCTACAAAAAATGTTTCTTCCTGTAAGTTGCGACGGGAACAAATCGATTCCCTGTCGACGTTATCGGGTTATTCTGATATCATAATATTTTAAATCTCTCTGAAGCGTGCTACTCTATAAATGTGTGGATAGATATAATGATTTGTATGAATAAGCGTCAATACGCACGCGCGGCGACGGCGTGGTCGCTAGTGGAACAAACACACCTGTTGCCGGTACAAGGAAATATTTATTTAGTGTTTATTGTCCGTATATTTATTTTGCGAATGTGTCACGTTAGGCTTAAAGTGTTAAATATTTTAACGTTGTATTACATAGCATAGGGGTTCCTATAAAACAAAAAAATAAAATTATTTATATATATGTATATGTAAAATCTTTAACTGTCCAAAAAGTTACAATCAATTTGTTGGTTTGGTTAAATTAGAACAATAAGTGAATAATGAAAAGTACAAAGCCACTAAACGCGACAGTAGTCTTCGCAGCATGGATGTTTTATACAATACGTAACAAGAATATAACGTATTTATTACTAGCTACAGAGCGATAAGGTTGTGATCCAGCGGCGAAGCAACATCGGAACGACATCGCACGACCTAAGGAATTACTCGCTCGTCCATCTTTATTAATTCATTGACGGAGTGCGAATGAACTCTGAATATTGTAAGTACTGATAGATAAACGAGTTTAGAATCTGTCAATGGACGAAAACTTTTGCCGATTTGACAGATGTGACAGATTAAATGAATTGCGAAATATTCCAAAGATTGCTGACTCGACTTAATGAAAATGCAATTAATATATAATTAATGAATTATCCTCGATAATACGCTTTGGTGAAATAAAGACGAAATTGTGTTTTCTGAAATTAACTAAATATTTTTATTAACAACACAGTTTAATAAATTTTTCCATTTTAAACAAAATAACATACCTGAAATAACCAAAAACAACATTTAAAGCCTTAACTTCTAGTTTCATCATCATCTGAGGCTCTACAGCCGCGGGTGGGCCTGGGCCTGGTCAAGTAAAAGTTTCCATTTAGGCCTACTTTGGGCTTTATGTCGCCAGCTCTTGACGCCGATATTTTTTAGATCTCGCTCGACGTATTCCAGCCATCTTATTTCGGGCCTACCCCTTGTTCTACGACCATCTGGCTGACTTTCCAGCAAGTGCTTTGTAACTCTGTGATCTCCCATTTTCGCGACATGTCCAGCCCATCGTAGCCGCCCAATTTTTATGGCTTTGGCGCATTATATTTTTGGTACAGCTCTTGGTTGTATCGTGTCCGCTATTGATTATTTACGATTAAGCGCCATTACTTCTAGTTTAGTTCCTTTTATTTGTACAGGAAAAAATTTACTGTTCCGAGTTTTACTTTTTAAAAATTAATTATGTCACTGACATGACACTGACATGACACTGACATCTATTGAATAAAAAGTAGAAATAAATCATTAGAGAAAAAATCGACATTAGTGTTAAGTCTTCACATACATGATATATCACTTATTTAAATAACAAAAATATAGAAAAAATATATTATAAAACGTCTAATACATCGTGATTATGACATCTGTAATATTGTACTTTTTGTGTTTAGTAAAAACTTAGACAAACTGAGTGAAGCAGTAGACGCCAACTATGGTAATGTTTATTATTAGTTATGTTCTTTAATAAATAATAATTATATATAAAAAACTAATTCGGCTTAAAGAAGTGTAAGTTTGTTGCCTCTGTAAAATTTGAACGCAGATCACACGTAGGTTTGCAATCAACTTTTAAAACAATGCAGAGATATCGGTAAGTACTGAGGAATGTCGGTTTTTTCACATTCCGCGAGTGTACGGACGAGTGACTCAAGAGACGTCAACCGAATTTTAATGGACTCGTCAGCTCTGATCCAAGCCAGCCATTCTTGGAAGCGGTGCCAGTAGGATAGCAAGTTTTTACGTTGATACCGGTACGAATAAGCAAACATAAGAAAGTGCCTAAGTGATGACGGGCAATTCATTTAACAGGTATTTTGTCGCTCAGACATGACAGACATGTGACTGTACAGTATAAAATAGCTCCCACGAGTGTGTGACAGGGGATGGGACCCGACTAACTACCAGACTAGACTTGTGACTTTTAAAGTACATAAATAATGCTTTCCTCGGGTCGGAACTTAGTCAACCACTAGTAGTAACTACATAAATGCTGGGATTTGATGTTAATTCAATGTAAATAATCATGACAGCCAAAATACCGAACGCTTTAATGATTTTTTTCTCCTAAACATTTTTTAATAAGTAGAAGATGCCAAGAACTAAGTGATTCAACAGATGTTCGGTTGCCAACTGTTGCATATGCCAACTGCTAACCATTGGCATGTGCAACAAATGAGTTTCTTAACTTTACATAAGCAGAGTAAGAGATAGCCAGAAAAAAGTAAAATTTCTTTGGCCGTCCTTATCCTCCCCCGTCAAATCCTCTTCCCCTTCCCATACTTTCCTTATAAGTAGTAAATAATGAAAAGGGCAAGGTGACCAGAATTAGCCTCCGGCACCTCATTCACACGAAACACAGAATTCTTCTACTTCGCGCCAACGCTGTACGTGCGTAATGTTATTTTATTCAAAATTCGTCCTTCGAATTAATTAATACATCCCTTAGATCGTCGAACAATTTAACGGAGCTATAGGCTGATCTTAAATCGTTCAGAAGGGCCCCCATATTGAGTTATCCATCGTTTACACGTTAGTAATAATATATGGCAAGGGTGGGCCTCCCTCCCCCCGCGCCGTAAACCTCACACTGCTCGGTCGAAAACTGCTACGATCGAGGTTGGTGAAGGGTTATTGTTGTAAAGTAAGGGTAGCAAAAAAACGTACATTACAGACTCAATGATAATAAGTATTATCTTGTCTATTATGTTATACTGAACAAGTATAGACGGACAGATGGTAGGTAGAAATTCTATCTTCCTTGTCTGCTTTTACCAGAACCATTCCAAATGGCAAATATTTTAAACTTTAGTCCTGATTTTGAGTTTGGCTTTAATTAGTTTTTACGATTCAAAAGCTTAGGAAACGCGTAAATACTTTCGACTTAATAATATTTTTGCATGTGTGTCTACTACATATGACGTCTACTACGTCACTAGAAGACAATGCAAAAAAACGTATGAAATTATAGTCTTTCTCTGCTAACGCTACTTTCCCCAAAGCATCGCATAGAGTTAGTCCGCAAGCTATCGAGATGCGTTAAAGGCACCGTAATTAATAATGATGTAGAAACAGTACCGATATGTATAGGGAATGACATTAAATGGGCACGAGCTAAGCGTGCTTTGGGGTCAAATAAATGACCTTTCACGACCCTGTCGCTCTAATGGAGTGACCAGAGGGAGAAATTTTAAGTCTTCTGAACCCACATTATATTAAAATCTACTAGGGTTAAAAGGATAATTTATCGACTTTTAATACGATTTGATACAAATAATAATAATAAATCAGCCTTTTCAAGAATGTTCCCCACTGCAGGGACACAGGCCTCTTCTCCGAGAGAGGGAATGAGCCGTAATCCACCACGCTGGCCCGGTGCGGGTTGGTGGATGTCACATGTCTTAGAATTTGGTAGTTCTTAGAACATGCCGATTTCCTCACGATGTTTTCCTTCACCGTTTTTGGAGCAGTGGTGATGGCATAAATTACACAAAGTAAAGCGCCTGCCTGGGTTCGAACCCGCATCCTACAGTACGTAAGTCGGGGCCTAAACCGCTGAGCCACCACTGCTCATCTGAGCCACCACTGCTCATAACAAAAACTCAAAGTTTTTTCTTTGTACCCAATTTTCAAAGTGCCATATTTCCTTTAAAATATGTAAATGGTAATTTTATGGGTTCGACAGGAATATCTATGAATAAGAATATAAAACCAGTGACCATATTCTGATCTATCTATCGCTTACCATTTCTTCAATGTAGTCGAAACAGGAAAACAATCTAGAAAATATGGCGTTTTCGCATTTACATCGTCAATATGAGGGTCATAGGTCCCCCCTTTATGGCGTAGATATGCATTTTAAGCCCTTAAAGTCGAAAAAAGTCCAATGGGCGATTTATAAAATGACCCCATGAATAAAAATGCAGCAATGTTCCTTAATGCCCGGTCGAAATATGACCGGATGGACGCTTTACCCTCCCACGATCGTCTTAGGATGCGTTCACAATACCCAAACTGAGATGCAAAAAATGTATTCGTCATATTATTCGGGTTATTTTATTCGTTTTTTTTTATTTTAATTTAAATATGTCGTATCTGTCTATACTAATATTATTAAGCCTCAGAGTTTGTTTGTTTGAACGCGTTACTACGTCATCGGATTTGAAAAATCATTTTTTAATTAAAAAGTTGAGCTATACATTTGCTAGGCTATTTAACATCACGCTATGAAACTTAGGAGCAGAGTAAAATGGCAAAAAACTTTATGCGTAAAAGGGATGGACACAACGTCAAGATCAAAGAGCGCAGTCGAGCGATTCGATTGGATGCGATGGTATGTAAATGTTGCCAACAATAAATTTGAAATTCCATTTATGGATCAGGTTGCGACCACTATATAAAGTTAATATTACTGTGTCTTAATTTTAGCTCATTGAAATAAAAGATAATAATATTGATGTTAAAATTCTTCGAATTCTATTCTATAAAAAAAATGTTTGTGGTATATCCATCAAATGCAAAATCTAAATTTAAATTTTATAAACCGCGAGACATATATATTAAATATCGAATACATAAAGGCATTGCTTTTACGAATATTAAATATAAAATATCAAACTCTTGAATATTGGCAGTTAATACACAAATAGGTCAATTTACCAAATGGACGTTATGCATGCTTCCTAACACTGTCAGTTCATCGCGATGATGCCTCATGAAATATTCATGAGTTGAATATGCACCTATGGACTACACATAAAGCTGCGTGTACACACGTATGAATCATATATAAGCCATTCTGAAAACGTGATTATTGCGAACCTTTAATAGAAATTATAGGCCTAACAGTTATATTAGTTAACTTAACAGTCTATGGTGAATAAACAGTGGTTGTCAACAAGTCCAGGGAAGTTCAAGTCTCATTGTATACCCGCATGAAGTAGAAGTATGTTATAGTATTTTCGAATTACATTCGATGGGTAATTTATTAAATTTTCCTTACATTTAGGGAAAAATGATAGTTTGTTTACATTGTGCATTAAGGCTAACCACTACACCTTTACTGGTTATTGCTGATTAAATATCAAAGTTGTTTTACATTTTATTACGTCTTTAGTTTGTTGTTTAAGAATAAGAATGAAAATGGACTATTTCCAAACACAAGTTGTTCAGGATTCGTATAGGGAATCTCTCTTGCACTTGACACGAGAGATACTGTATTTTAACATGAATTTTGTATTGCAGCTGATGCGGCCAGTTTAAAACCGGACGGAGGAAATTAATTAGAGACTGCGCCCACCGTGACCCGTGAACATTTAGTGACATTGGGTAGACGATCTCACCTCTACGTGTTTATTTATTTCTCTTTTATTTCTAAAACTTATGTCACCATGTCTGTCATGTCTTTCGAACTAAATACTTAATTTGGAATTCAAATGATGTAATACACTTCACAAATAAAGCAATTTTTTTGTTAAGTAACCAGCACACTATGTGACATATATAATGATTTACAGCTGAAAGGTGATAAAGGATAGCTTTAAATCCCTTGTATTTTTGATAATATTGAGCCAAGACTGAAATTATTGTCTTTATTTAGTTCACACTCCATCAAGACATCTCTCTCTTACCTAACTAGGTATTTTGATTTATTCCCTTGCATTTTTCACCTTCCAACAGTCAGATTCATATAAGATCGTTGGATGGGCACAGAACGATCTTGCAATGGTATATACCATCAAGCCACGTAGTAATGTGGCTTTACCACTGGTGTGATAGCAGTTTAGGATATAATATTTTCCAAAACTTCACACAACATAAACTTTCCAAAGACAAAAGCATTAAAATTGAATAAAATAACAGAAGAATCTGTATTCTTTTGTTATTGCAATCTGCTTTAAATTACTTTTAAAATTAATTTACACTGGAAGAGAATACGCCATGTTGCACGAATTGAGCGGCTCGACCGGTGAAATACCACGACCTCACAGAAGACAGGCGTGAAGTAGAAGTATTCTGCGTTTCGTCTGATAATTAAGGTGCTGGAGCCATAATTATACTACTCTTCCCCTTCCCATACATTATAATAAGTAAGGATGGGAAGGGGATAGGATAGGATAAGTAACAATATGTTTTTCTGTTTATTAAAGGTAGGCTAGGCTACGCACCTCATTAGCTTGGATAGCGGTCGCTTGAAGTCGGATAAACCGTTTGCTGGTTTGTGGACTTCTATATAAAAAAATACCGTTAAAAAGATATCCCATGAAATGAATTGCAACTTTAATTATTTACAAGCACAAAGTCCGCGCTGACATCTGCGTTAAAGATAAAGGGATTATCTGGTTTTATTATAACTCAGTCCTATTGGGGAAAGAGAGAGTCGCCCAATTACTAACAGATGTTGCGGTCCTTGGTTCATAGATTATGGTACATAATTCATGGACTTTATTTATGTTCACTTGCATTCCGGTCAATTTTTAAAGTTCCAAAATGGTTTATGGCACCCTTTAATTGTTTAATTATAAGCATTAACATTTGAAATCCTCGAATATATTTACTACAACATATTCTTTCAGTTTGTCCAGCATTTATAGTGGATTGCTCTAAAGCCTCTATAGATTGACTATAAATAATGACCTAGGGTACCATTTACTAGACTATTCTCTTCGTTATATGCGTCCATCTCTATAATAAACCTTAGTGATTCGCAGGTGTGACCTGGATTGCGCCTCGAAGTTTGCTTGTATAAGACGTACATAGACCTGACGCAGCAGGTGATATTTGTGCATACGTACGGTAACTAATTTGAAGATACTGTTAATCGAATCTTTAGCATACTAAAATGAGTTTATTACAAAAAGTCAATGACCGTATCGACATATACGGACAGATAGATGCGCAAACAATTGACGGACAGGCGGCAGAGGTCAACGCGGCTCATGCTTTAGTCATTGTTTTGTGACCGAGGTCTCCGCGATGAATAACCAACGACTTCGTTGTAAATAATAGAGAAATTGCTCAAAGTATTTCAACACTGACTTTTCCTCGATGGCTCATTTATCGTGACACAGTAGTGTTGTTTTAGAAAGTAAAATGTAAGCTATTGTATGTGCGTCATCGTCACACAATACTTCAAATGTTGAAGTAGTCGTATCCTCGATGTCTTCGGCGAAAATAACGGCTTCTAGTGTTTAAATAATATCAAAATTATGTACAAGAATCATATTAAATCCTGTATCCTCAATGGTAAGCGTATGGAAGACGTGATAATGACTAGATTCTTGCTTGCTTGTAGGTAATGGTGTATTGTTAAATTCTGTATGTGTGAGATCATTGCTATGATCACACATACACAGTTTAAAAGCAAATTACGAATCTTAACCATAATCCATTTAAAAGTGAACATGTGTGTTTTACATATTAACACAATTTCGAAGTACTTTCACAAAACTGCCTCCTAATATTCATTAGACACATATTACTATAATTGTTATTTGGTAGGATATGAGTTTATTAGCAAAATCGATTAGCCCTTTAACGCTTCTCGCATACTGTAATCTGATAGCTATTTAGTGATACGAATTGTGCAGTTAATCGTTAGCCTATAACACTGACCGGGATAAATCAACCCTTCCCACCATCCAATTCCCGAATAAACGAAGGGGAAAAGCGGGCGGTGTATGACGCGCGCGGGGTCTGATTGTACCGGTCAGCTACCGCGAGGCCCATTGGTCCCGATCGGATTGAATATTGATGCGACAGATGGCGGCACATCGGCACATAATTAATTTCCCGGTCGACAATGGTTTCGGCTTCAAGAGACCGATTAGAATTATTTACATAATACACTGCTAAATTTAATTCTGGGTGTTCTGGAAAATTTCGATATATTAATTAAGCTGTAAACTATACGAATAGAATCAGAGTTGGAATAGCTATTGTCAAGTATAGACGCCATATGAATTCCATGTAGAAAATCTGAGTGTATGGCTTGTGTCAGTTACAAATGTTTAGCCCATTCCTCCGGCGGCGAGGCGTGAATGATTGTACCAATTAGCGGACCGCCGGCATTAATAATTACGAGGCCAAGATCGATGTACCGCCATAAGGCGCATAATACGAAAAAGGCCTGTCTCTCGATTTTAGCTGCGGCTTCTTCATATGTAATCGTCATTTTTGTTATTATTTTTTCTATTTATCTTTAGCTTTATTTCAGTTCCCTTCTTGTTTGTTTTGCTTTTTTGCGCAGCCTCGGTCGATGCGTCGACCTGTACCTAGCCGATATGATGCCATTTCGCAGAAATATAATGTTTTATTCAGATCATTCATTTTACTCAACAAGAATACTTTAAATGAAGGAAACTTTGATTTAAAAATAAAACTTTATTTAGTACAGTAAATACACAGTCCAGTTAAAATGCCGAATAAAATAACATATATTTCAACGGACCGGCAAACAACTTTGAATTTTAGCTGTAACAAAATAACAGCGAGCGATACTTTTTGAATTGTAAAAGTCTGCAGATCGAACATGGCGACTAGAAAGCGAATTGCGATCGAGTTTCGTTAAAGAGTTGTTACCTTTTGTGAGCGAGATGGGTGAATTAGGGATACGCAGCTAGCAAAAAGGGTTGCAGAAAGATCTCATGTTTGATAAAGTGATGTTACTTGCATAAATATCGATATCGATGGGATATAAAAGATCTGATTTTTTTTTCTTCTTCTTCACTTCACTTTCACTTCTCTTCACCTTTCTTACTCTATTTCTTACTCTTCCTCTATTTTTCTACGACAATACAGGATCGTCGTATCGATAGTGTATTAAATTTTTAATTGATTCCATAATAATCCATTTCTCTTTCGGCTTGTTATCCATATTTCTTGTCATAAATTGAAGAGTGATTTATTTTAACTTACCCAAAGCACTCTTAGACTTATTGCTTCAAATATTTCTTTAAAATCGTCAATGTTATTATAATTCGACATCACATCGATAATTAGATTTATTCAAGCACATCCCTAGTCCGTAACGTAAATCTTTGCTAAACGAGAGGCCTCGTGCGTAGTGGAGCGGGGGCTCACTATCGTGAATTGAGTTAGTTTGTCGGGGACTTTACGGCCTCATTTCATTTCGGAATACGCGTATTTTACTGCTCCGACTGTTGTTGTGTCTCAACTTGAATCAACAACAGAATAACGTACGCCAACGTGGAACTTCGAGCCATCGTCTGATTGGATTTTTCCATCAGAGTTATTGAGTACATAGTTTAGCTAAATTAACCCTCTGAAGAGTTTGACTTCTGATCGTATAAATTATTTGTATGCTTTATAAAAATTATTCTTGAGTGGTCGGGCGAGTTCGTTCGTTTAAGATATGAGTTTAGAATTATATAGAGAATTGGATGACTGGTCGTAAGTTACTTATTAATATTTGTAATAGCATCAAGTTATGTTTCATGTAAAAAACAATTCCGGATCTGTCCAAAACCTCATGAACGTAAAAATAAATATAATCTGTACTGTCTATATGTACGCTCACGCCCCTAAACCAGTAGTCTAGACAGAGACTACGGAGCTCCACTTGTCACGGTCCTGGCACACCTAGGTTGAGTAGTTTTCGCGTGAAAGCGTAACAAACAAACTTACATTCACGTTTATAATATTAGTTATAGTGGGGATACTATAAAAGTATTAGTCAATAGAACGTTATCCGTTATTCCTAAACAGAATACAATTCATAGATAATACAATACATTTTCATCAGTTACGTTAATTACTTCAATCCATAGGAACAGTTTTTGAAATCGTAAATTGCCGATAATTACATTGAAAAAAGCCCAAACACGGCACCTGATAATAAATCGTTAAAAACAAAAGAAATATAGACTATAAATCGAACCGCAATGCAATATACGTCTATTAGGCGACCACTTGAAAGGCTGTAAATCTTTAGCCGCCCTAAAACACTCCTGTTTTACAGCCATCCTGAACCGTGCTTCGATTGCTTAACGAGGGAATTGCACGGATGCTATTTTTTTAACGTCCATTGCAAACCATATATGGATACTAGCCGACCGCTCGTCTGGAACAAACGCAATGAAAGCAGTTGCTATCGACGGCTCAGCAATATATTTTTCTTTACAGATCTTCTTATAGTCCTTCAGGTCAGTAACGTTCTAAATTCGAGGTAGGAACGATCAAATGTGAACTCTATTACCGTTAAGTAGGTTGCAGTCACGTTGCAGGTGTAGTTCTATTGCAGTGCAACCTTTTCCAGATTATTTTCCTAGCAAACCTATTGATATATATTATTTCGCACCAAATAGGACTCTTGGGGGTTTACCGAAGTCCGGTGGTACATCGTAAAAATGTTGGGCGAATTGATTGCTTTTGAGTAAGGAATAATTAATATGTGCTCCTTCATGTTCGTCTTGAATGAAATATGTACTGTTATATAAATATATAACAATTATTTTTCGAAGTAGTTTTTAAATTAAAAAGGATTAATTTCAATTTAGACGTTTAAATAGCTCCTACAGTCGACTATAGCATAGCCTCACAGAAAACAGGCGTGAAGTAGACGTACTCTAAGTTTCATCTGATGAATGAGGTGCCGAAGGCCTAATTTCAGTCCTCTTCCCCTTTCCACCCTTTCCTCACAAAGATAGGATGGAAAAGGAAAGAGGACTGGACGGGAGGGTCTTCACAGGGAAAGATAAATATCCTTTTTCCTGTGTATGCTCTCCTCTGTCCATTAAAGGTAGGCAACGCATCTGCAACACATTTGATGGATACCGCTCACTTTACATCAAGTGATCAGCTTACTCGTTTGCCACCTTTTCGCATAAAAAAGCCTTGTTTTATATTCTGGATTTGATTTATAACAAATTACAAAATTCTAATTTGTTGCCCTAGCACGTCTATGCCGAAAGAATCACCGCTGTCATTTAGATTGCATAATTAATTCTTACGAATTCAGATAATTAGCCCTCTTAATAAAAACTATACATGATTACAGACACGTTACAATTTACAATATATTATGTATATATAATGTACTATGTGGTTACATAGTGCATTATGAACTAACTGACACATCAACACCAATAAATTCCAGGTAATCATAAAGCAATAACGTGGAATGGAGATTTACACCGCCTCGTACCGTTGTTCGCGCCCGAGGCAGATTTATGTGATCGACTGGCAACCTGCCTTCTCTGCTTATGCTTGGACCTTTGCACCTTGATATTGTTTCAATGTTTAGAAGCCAACGTCGATTCTTATTTGATTTTATCTGATGGGACTTCATGTTTAGTGATGGCTACTGACAATATAATGATTAATTATTTAAGAGCTTTCAAGTTGATAGAAAAATAGTATTTGTGTGAGATAAAAATCTCAACTTAATGACTGTATATTTGGGTTGGTAGAGAAATGTTAGTTTACTAAATCTATTTTGAAAACTTTTGCCTCTCGTTTATTCAATCCTTCGCACAAATGTAATTAGAAGACTAACTCGAACCTCACATAATTGTAGACCTCAGCCAGCGTTAGCTTTGCTTTAAGTAATTGCACTAAATACATTTTAAACAACTTTTTAATGATTAACATCGAAGTCAAGTTTGATATCACGGTTATAAAAAATAGTGATAACATTTTCTCGAGCGTTACGATCAATTTTATTACATTTTGTGGGTCGGTGACCATTAAAATCTATAATAAATGATATCTGTCATCGAGTTTATCGTATAAAAATTTTAAATGACCAAGGATTAACGCCTCCAGTATTAAAACGAGGTTCATATTTAATGGAGCCCAGAGCGATTCTTAATCAGATTGGAACACGGATCGACCGGGATATTAGCGTTTATTTTTTTAAAGTCCAGGATTAACACCTTAAGCTTTTAAAATTTTAAAACATTGCTTTTATATCGTTCATTGATATTCTTCTGATATGAATTATTGACGTGACAACGTAACAAATTGATGAATACTTGGTGGCATTCGCACAAAATGTCCCGTTACGCTCGAGCCGAGAGTTGCCGAGAGTTGCCGATCGTGCGCGTTGTCACGCACTTAACGTCAGAGCGCCTTGCGCCCCGACGTATTTATTATTATTTTTTCGTATAATTTGTTATTTGGATTTACAATTTAATTGAGATATAAAATAAGACTAACAAATAACACTTACTTCAGTGGTCTTTAACAGAAAAGTTATACAAATCCCAATATTAGTTCAGAACGCACGAGCGGACTAAAGCACAATCCAGACCAGAAAGGTACTGCGAAAAATAAAGTATAAGATCTGTACGGGCCAGTTTGCAAACTTTGTCTTCGACGGGGTGAAGATTTACAAAATTGAACTCTACCACCATTGAAATAAAAATCATTGAGATAGTAGTGACCACTGCAGCTATATTTCAGCATCCGAGCGAATTCTAAATTTGAACGCCACTCTCGGGCATTCCGATTCGGTTTTGAAAAGGCGAGTGCCTCTTCAAATTTACGAGCGGCACGAATCCCGAATCGCATCGGATAATCTATTCTAACTCTTTTTTTATAACGTGTAAATTCCTTTGTATGCAATATTTCTGGTTTGTTGAAACATAGCTTTTGTATAGCGCTTATAAAACTAATTCGATGATTGACGTAAAACGATTTGGTTACGCTTCGATACATTGAAAACAGATTTAAATTGGGTTTCTATTTCAGCAACATATTTAAATCATATAGATAACCGAAGAGCATGTATGCGTAGATGTATGGATGTAGAAGAAGCGAGAGACGTGTGCCAGGATCAAGCCAAATAAAAATCACGCATATTTATTTAGATTGAATCCGGTATATACTTTGATTAGTCTATAGATAAAATTAGCAAGGAAACTATACGTTAATTCATATAAGATATTTATTAATCTTTAGTCCTGCTGCATATCTTATTGTCTTAAAGGCTTGAAGGTATGATCGTTAAGAAATTAACTAGTTATGTAATCATTTATAACAATGAATTTGAAAGCGCAAATAGTAAAACGTTTGATGCAAAAAGCACGTTAGTTGAAGCCACGGTTTCTATATATAAAAATTACATATGAAGCTTAAACGTTTTATCCCTTTCGGATTGAAACCGAGCTAAAATAGCTTTATGAATGAGCGACAGAACGAATGAATGAACGAATGTCGTGAGATCATCAGTTGAAAGACCAACCATTATGCTAATGGATACACAACCGGCCGTGCGTTCGACGACTGATCACTGTTCCTAATTATACACCAACATTTCAAATAAAAAATTCAGAACATTCAAACCCACTTATGAGTATTTAGAATAACGTACTTCGTTAGCCTTTTTTCATACTATAAAGTGGCAAGCGAGCAAGCGGCACCTGGAAATAAGTACCGCTACCCATAGGCATCCGCAACAAGCCAACGAGTTGCAGATGCGCTGCCTACCTTTTTTATGGGAGAAGGTGGCAAACGAGCAAGCTGATCACCTGATGTAAAGTGAGCGCTGCCCATAGACATCCGCAACAAACAAATGTGTTGCAGATGCGTTGTTTACCTTTAATGGACAGAGGAGGGCATAGACAGGAAAAAGGATATTTCCTTTTCCCTGTTAATACCCTCCCCGTCCAATCCTCTTCCCTTTCCCATCCTATCCCCTTATGAGGAACGGGTGGGAAGGGGAAAAGGATTGAGATTAGGCCTCCGGCACGTCACTCGTCAGACGAAACACAGAGTACTTCTACTTCACGCCTGTCTTCTGTGAGGTCGTGGTATTTCACTGGTCAAGCCGGCCCATTCGTGCAACAGATGTTGTGATTGCGGGCTCTACCACTGTTAAACCTACCTATATCTAGAAGACGGTAAAAATAATGAAATCGCTCCAAAGCTTTGGTTGTTAGTATTTATTCGCATGGTCTTCAGCAATGGAGAGATGTGTGAAGCACTGTATAACATTTGATACTCGTTTAGCGTTAGAAAATCCTGAAAGTGAGTTACTTGTGATTTGACTTTATAAAATAAAATTATAGCTCACTGCACACTTTATCAAGTATCAATAATCTAATAAACAACAACAATTATCTGAGATTTTTGTTTTAAAACCATATGGACTATTTCATTACACCTTCATATACACTAAACAGAAAAAGTACATGCATTTTGTTGTAAAAAAAAGTCCCCAGCGCATTGAAATCGTCGAACACTCCTCTCAGTGCGACACGAACTCTCGTACAAGGCACAATCAGATGGAAGGGTTCATTGGAATAATCGATTCAACCCTCGACACGTCCCATACAGTTAGACAGTGTTGCCTTTGAATACTGCAACCGTTGCACCAACTTGCAGTATTATGCCAAATTCGAAATTTGCAGTTTTAATTTCAAAAATCACACCATCGCAAGCTGATTGTCGACAATTTTGTAGTAGTGATGTAGTTCGGCTTCCAAGCCAGTATCGATTAAATATATTTTTTTTGAATTTCATGAAGTTCAAACGAAGATAGAATCATACAAAAGGAGTTATTAAGTTTTCTTCAACTTAACGACTGTATCGATATTTATCTCTCACTTCCGTAAGCGCAGAGTGCGTTCCTTCAGCAATGCGTTACAGAGCATTACTACACGCCCTATGAAAGCTGTGTAACCGTTCACGAGCACCCGTTCCCTGTTGTAGGTTAAGAAATACCTGCGCTTACAGTATGGAAACGCGTAAAAGCCTCTAGTAGTCCGTCACGCGACCGAGGCACGCGAATTACTTACGGCCTTGCTACGACGATTTGTTTTCCGATTTTTTTATATTTCTACCAATTTGAATCTTTAATTCTGTTAAACTACAATATAATATGGTTTCTTAATACAATAGTATTATTATTTTATATAAACGGACCACCAAAAACTTTACAATCGTTATTTTTATTTAATCTATCAATGATTGTGAACCAATGGCGTAACATAAGCGTAATAAATGCTCACATAACTTATTCATTTTTCCCTTTCTAATCAGGAAAGGGTGGAAAGGGGGGAAGATTTGAAAGAGAACGGAATGAAGAGGAATAAGGAATATCGTTTTTCCTATTTATCCCCTCATCTGTTCATTAAAGTTAGCCAACGCATCTGCAGCTTACCTTGTTGCAGATGCCTATGTGTAGCGGTCACTTATGATCGGGTGAATAGTTTGTCGCAGGTGGCCGGCACGTGAGCTAAGCAAGCACCGGCTGACATAATGAAAGCTCGGCTGGTACATATTTTCTATGCGATTACGTGCGCCCTCCACACGAGTTTTCACGAGGTGCATAAATTATTTTGAAGCAACCTTTAATGACGTCGTTTTCACATTTATTAAAACAGCGGAGTATAACAAGCAGTTGACTCATTACATATTCGCGATCCGTTCATTCAAGTCATATTTAATTTTAATGCAGTGAAATTATTATCCTGCCATATAGACTGTACATACATATCAAAATTCCAATGCTTCGATTTTTTTGTGACCATGAAGTGTATTCACAACACTATTAAAGTATTATCTAAACTACTGACTTCTTAAAACGTACTGACATATCTGAGATGCCACTGTTTGCCTGGAAGAGGCATCTACAGACTCACCGGTTTTGGAGGTTTGAGGCGGCAGGGCACCTAGCCTAAACCTCTTTAAGAGTAACTTACACCGAGGGTTCCTTCGGAAAAGGGAGCTGCGGCTCGAGCCATGCCTTTATTTATATTACGGATTACGGAGTGGAAGGTCGCCAAGATCTTAGATCACTTCAGCGGATGCTCCATGGAGAGACTGGGCTCGAGGACCCCCGAGAGGGTGATCGGTGGCTATTATTGGTTTGGACAGAGCAAGTCTAGTGTATTCAATTAGTGTAGATATGACAGGTTTCTCATTGGTGATCAATTTAATAATATGCGACGATTTCAAAAATACTTTTAGGTGTTACATACCTTAAACTTACCCCCCCTCCCCCTCTGGCCACGCAATAACTTACATAGTTGTTAAATATACATCCGATAAATTAATACTTTAAAAAGACATTCCAACAATGTACAGTACAATAATTCCAATAAACCAACGGAATTCTGCACAATAACCAATAAATACGCGGCTTAAATCGAACACTAGTCAATTTGTCCCTCTCATACATTTATGCATGAGTCATCACACACAAAAAGTACGAGCTCTGAGCCACCGTAGCACTCTGCGCGTAATGACTTTGTATTGCAGTAATCGGACTTCATAAGCGAATAATAATAGTGCAATGCCGAGAATAAAAATATTGACATAATTATCGGTAACTCTTTAATTATCTTAATATTTATTCGTAAACAATTGTAAGTATGTATTAAAATTTAATAAAGTTAATAAAAGTCATTGTTTTTTCCGTTGATTAAAAGTACAAGCTGCAGCACCTAGCTTTGCTCGGCCTTTTTATATTGTCGTGTTGTTTCGGAATACATATTTATTACGTGAAGCATTTATTCATTACTAAAGACCCGCCGGGGCTTCGCCCGGGTACTAATTAAGTTGATCCAATCGCTACCAAACACAGGAATGTGCCAATCTGGACAATCCCTGTAAATTTCATCGAAATCGATCAAGCCGTTTCGGAGTCTATAGGTCTATAGGCAACATACATACTTCGCTTTTATAAACTATATTTTTTCATAAAAAGTATCCTATGTTACTTCAAATACCTCCAAGAATATGTGCACAAAGTTTCACGATGGTCGGTTGAATAGTTTGCGCGTGAAAGCGTAACAAACAAACTTACATTCACATTTATAATATTAGTAGGGATATTACAATTAAACAACTAAATATAGTAAAGGTTTAAACAGTAATACGACTATGAAATAATTACGACGTCCTCCCAGTCGATTAGCCGGCTAGAGATATGTATATACTTGGGCATAATGTACTCATTAGCAGATCTACTGTGCAAGATATTCCGTTAATACTTCAGATTATCCGGTGTAATCTTGTTTCTAACTATATAGAACCGCTTACATCGAAGTCTGGAAGTCTGATTCAGCTTGAGGTATATGGTTTGTGATTTGTGCATACGAATTTTGCCATCGAAATTGTATACCAATTTAATAATTATACCAGCCACTGGAAATTCGACATTGACTTTCCTGAATCGCATCTTAAATCTGGTCCAGTGGCAATAACAACCCATACACCTTTATAATACCTACATACATATCTAAGAGTTTTTCTTCTAGTGCTAACGCTTTTCTAAGTGGTAGTAATGTCTACTGGAGTAATATTAGTAATCAGACAATAGCTAACGATTGAGCCGAGGTCCAGCCCTCATGGACACAATCAATTCGGAATGCTAAAAGCGTAATGAGTGACAGACAACGGTGCGTTCCGTGGAATGACGTTCAATCGATTGAAAAGACTTTTGTGGACCTCTCTCGGGGGACCTTGAGCCTAGTCAGCTTCATGGAGCGTCCTTCGAGCTCGGAAATTCTCCAAATCTGTAATAGTAATAAAGGAGGCTGGAGCCGAGGCTCCCGAAGGAGTCCTCGAGCTAGGTTAATCTTAAAAACGCTTAGGCTAAGAGCCTGCTCCGCCCTGCCGCTTCGAGTGCGGTGAGCTGTAGATGCGTCCAACAAGCAGACAGTGAAAAGTCAGTCACAAAAAAAACATAGCTTAGTTTATACTACATTCAATCACATCCTCCCATAACAGAAACTGTAGCTGCAGGGATTCTGGACAAGCACAATGTACAAGTACCTCTTTACAAATATCACTAGCCGATTTTTGTACTATACGCTATACACAAAAAACTCGTCTGTTATTTTATAATTTCAAATGCATAAGCAATTATGATTCTAAATGAACTGTTACAGGAAGCGAATAATTGTGTAGACTGTGCGTTACAATTGACGGACGATGATGACATGTGCGCCCACGCATCGTCTGTGCCCAAGACGGCGGTGGGTGGGCTAATGGCCGACTTTGCCCTTCATTAATTCCATTGGAATACTTCCTCAATTCCAGCTAAAGTGACTACAACTATACATATAGTGCATGATAGTTATTTAGGTTACCATAAGTTCAGAGAACAAAGATGTTTTTTGTGTTTAAATGTCGACGCATTATGAATAAATTTGATCACATTATTTTATCTATTACTACGATTAAAACACAACTGCACTATTGATAGGATACGGTTAAAAATGAGTTCTTTTATGGAATAAGATGGCGAGCAAGCGGATCACTTGATGACAAGTGAATGCTAACCATAGACATCCGCATGTGCAATGGACAGAGGAGGGCATAGACAGGAAAAATTATATTTCCTTTTCTCCTTTAACCCTCTCCCCGTCCAATCATCTTTCCGTTCCCACCCTATCTTTATAAGGAAAGAGTGGAAAGGGGAAGAGGACTCAAATTAGGCCTCCGGCACCTCACTCAAAAGACGAAACGCAGAATACTCTACTTCACGCCTGTCTTCTGCGAGGTTGTGGTATTTCACCGGTCGAGCCGGCCCATTCGTGCAACAGATGTTGTTGTTGCGGACTCTACCATCAGTTACAGATTTTCAGTCATAAACCATTGCTTACTGTCCTTCAGATGAACATGCTGTGGAATATTGTAATTTAATAAATAGGCACACTGAACTTAATATTGTCAAGGACTTTTGATTCTACTCGCGGTGAGAGCAATATTTAAACAAAATAAAATGAACAAATTATCGAGCAATTAGTCTAGTGGGTCCGGTAGCGCTGACACCGCAGGTGGCGCCCCCTGGCGAGCAAAATTAAATGACAAATTATTTTCCCACGCAGCCTGCGCCCTTGTTATTAATCAGCTCGACCGCACGAGCCGCTCTGATTTGGCAGCCATAGAATTTCACGCGTGGAATGTTGGCTACGAAAAATGGCCTTATAGCGCTGTTTTGGCTTTAATTTTTAATTTATAACATTATTATATGTAAGGTCACATTGAAAAACTTTGTTTTACCGGACCGGACTGACGCTGAGTTTGTACGGAAGAAAATGACCCGAGGATCGAACTTAGGTCCTAAGGCTGCACCATATTAGACATAGACATGACGTGACCGTTCAGCTCTTTCAACAAACTATGTGAAAGTCCTTAGCGGTCCTTAGCTCCTCAGGGATCTCACAAATCGTTGTTTATCAAATATTTGCGAATCTAAGTCGGGTTTTTGTAGTTTTACTGCGTTTTAATTATTAACATGAACGTATGAAAATAATTTTTGTACTACACATTTACATAAGTATGCTTTACGGAAATGACTAATAGACTAGACGAAAATCAATCTTATGAAGGTCAAGATGGACTACTAATTAATATGCACAAACATGACGTCCAGGCGGAGATCTGTCTGTCTGCCATTAGCATGAGCCTGACGAATGAATCCGCTAGACAGTTCCCAGAGTTTGATTGGCGGTGCGTGAATCATATTATATGGTTTGGTTCGTTGGAATTTGCAATCTTTAGAACTTTTACCGACTTTATTATGATTCATTAGTATTTTGGCGTCAATACGCCAAAACTTATATTTCGACTTTGGGCCATTGGTCCAAGCCATTGGGCTTCAAAGGTAACTAACGTATTTCCATACAAAAATGTCAACCACTTGTAAGTAATTTAATGTATTTGCAAAAATCCTTTTATAACTCGCCCGAGTAATGAAAGCACACCGTATGTCAGACCTCTGGTTGGTGGAGAGCTTGACCTATACATAAGGCATCACATACTTAAGAAATGATAGGATAATGAATTATTAAAATAATTATCTAACTAGCAAGAACAATTTTCCATTTAAGCGTTGGTAACCGTAAGCAATTAGAAAGTTACTGAAGCCATAAAGTCGCTTAGAGGTCCCAGGGCTCGAGACCTATTGGCCCTCGAATTAAAAATATTTTATAGCAGGTGATTATGATTGATTCGACTCGACTCACACTCCGCCCGACCGGGATATTAATTAAGAAACTAATGGGGAAAGAGAAAAAAAGAAGGTTGTGGCGCGGACAAGCGACCTTTGGGAACGTCGGCAAGGAAATTGGTGAATTATTATTATTTAATAATGAAAATAAATGAAGACTTAAGGCAATTTGTTTTGTGCTCATTTTAATTAACAAAAAACCGTCTAAATATTTTAAAAAAATATCAAAAAGACGATCGACGGCGTTTGATAAAAATATACTTTTTTTCAATGACATTTTGTTGTTTGGTATTTAACAATATTTAACAACAATTAAATTATGACAAAATCTCCTAATGACAAAATCTGATACGATGCATGATAAGCAAAACGTACACAGTAATTATCATATGGATTTCATATTTTTATGGAAGCCCTGAATACATGAAAAAGGGATTTAAATGTTCTAACGTAACTACCAACAGAACATAGAAAAATCAGAACGTTTAGTCAGCTCTCAGTAGCGAGAAGGACAGGAAAGGGTAGATGAAACACTTGATTGGAGGCGAAGGGATTCGGAACCCGGACTCCTAAGTCATTAGAAGTTATACAACAAAAATAATTTAAAAAATACTTTAAACACAAGCAGGTATGTAAGGCCGTGATGTTCCGATCTACTGTCAAAGACACTATTAAGATTTTGTAATAATTGGATTTTTTAAATATTTGGATGACATTTATTCTCATCAATTGTTTTGCTATCGCTACATAAATGTGCCATAAGGTAACGTTCACATCGTGTTATGACATGGGCGTTATCTCATTATTAATCTGGGCACGTCAAACATAGCGCCATTGAGCATGTCCCGTGGCCGCAAACAATGGCTGCACCAAAGCTCCCATTCATTATTGGAAAATTTTGTTTTTTCGCCTTGAAGGGTTAGGAACTGGAGGCCAAATTCTGGTCCTTCTTCCTGATGGAAAATCCGAAGGGAGATAGGATTTAACAGGAGGGGATAGATAGCAAAAGACATTATCCGTTTTTTATTTGTTTTCTCTGTCTATTACAACACATTTGCAACTTACTAGCTTGTTGCGGATGTCTATGGGCGGTGGTCACTGATATCAGATTAACCGCTTGGTCATTTCCAATCTTCCTATACAAATATAGATTTACAAGCATAATAGGACTAATGCATTATGAAATGCATTGTAGATATAATATATAGCTGTTCACATATAAAAAAAATCTCAAGAAATCAATTATTCAAACCATGTTCATAGTAAGTATGATATGTAACTCCGTGCGAAGCCGGGGCGGATCGCTAGTATGATATACAATATTAATATTAATTTAATTTTCAATCCCCGAGTGTGTCTCTTTTAGAGCGATTTAGATGTACAAGTTTATTTTGTATGTAGAACTTATTGCACTAGCGCGGTACTTCAGTGAAGAAGTTGTAATAGTGACTCCGCGCAATTTCGCGTCGGTTTTTGCGGCGGAAAGCAGATGAGTGGCGTCTCCAATTAACTTCGTATTAGTTTGACACACTAATGATATTTTAAATGAAAACACTCGAGTGTAGAGTTGGAAAAAAAAGAAGAAAAAACATACCAGATTATTTATTTCATGAGTACGTTACACATTTTAGATATCTTTCTAATAGCATTAAACGAGCAATTTTTGCATATATATAGAATCTGAATCTCGGAAATTACTACAGTGATTTTCATGAAATGTATTCGGTTTTTATTTTTAAATTAAACTATCTACGTGTTTTGTGCATAAAAACGTCAAAAAAAATGTAAATATGCAATTTGCGCCATTTTTTGATAGGAATTTGCATTATCTATTAGTGGAATGTTATCAAGGGCAAACTAATTAATATCTCATATTTTTGTTAGATGGCGCTATGTTTAAAAAACGATCTCATGTATAAAAGACGACGCAGAGCGAAGCTCGGTCCATAGGTTATAAACGTATATTAAGAGTTTTTTTATGTGAGAAGGCGGCAAACGAGCAAGCGGATCACTTGATGATTAAGTGAGCACTACCCGTAGACATCCGCAACAAGCAAATGTGTTGCAGATGCGTAGCCTATCTTTAATGAACAGAGGACAGGAAAAAGGACAGTCCCTTTTCTTCGTTAATCCCCTTCCCGTCCAATCCTCTTCCCTTTCCATCCTATCAGGAACGGGTGGGAAGGGGAAGAGGACTGAAATTAGGCCTCACCTCACTCGTCAGAAGAAACGTAGAGTACTTCTACTTCACGTCTTTTTTCTGTGAGGTCGTGGTATCTCACCGGTCGAGCCGGCCAATTCGCGCAACAGATGTTGCTGTTGCGGACTCTACCACTGTTGAAGCAAAGAATACCCAAGTTGACTAACTTATGTATTTTTATTACAGGTAATGACTGATCGCGAGCTGTAAAGGTAGTAGTAGAATTATAATGTTCAAATTTAACTGAAACTTTCTTTTGTTTATCCCAGAGCTTACTTTTTTCATGTACTTAACCTCTTTTCATAGTTTAAGGCACACGACATCAATACATCCATATCTTTTATACCAATACATATAACATATTTAACAGTTTTTATTACAGAAGCAATATATTTTACCTGTTTTTGTGTATTAAATAATCATCTTTATATTTTTTTTGCGTACAGTACAGTTAGATGCTATCTCGAAAATTTCAGCTCCCACTTGCCTTGCAGTTTTTGCCGCTTTCGCTACATCCTACGTAATTACCGGAACACTGTGATGGAAGAGCGAAAGATTCGTTAATTATATTTCTACAATATCTTGCTCTCACCCGATGGCGGAACTTTAGATTTTTAAGATAATGCAGACACAATTATTACATTTTCAATTGTCATCCTTACTAAATTTATTGATAATTTCTTTTATTGTCTATGGTGATTAAAAAACAGTTTTATATTAAAGGCTGGCAACACATCTGCAGTTCCTCTGGTGTTGGTGTCCGCGGGCGTCGTTCTTATAAAAAAAGGTATCTTAAAGAGCTATGATTGTCGGTAAAAACCAGAGTAACCATAGGTATCAATTTAATTGAAATAACGATAAAGCTTAATTACGAGGGAAGAATGAAAGTTGGTAAATATCCGAACTCCTGATACGAAGATCTTATAAACACAAAGAACTCAACATACTAGGGAAGAGGAACATAGGAAGACCGAGAACATTATGCAATAAATATTGTCGGGAAGTCACGAGAAAGGTACAATGCAGGGAGGACCGGAGATGTTCGACAAGCGCAGAGCTCTTAAATTAATGATATGAAATCATATTACAAATGATTATGTACATCATTCTGTACTACCAGTAACAGAGTAATTAGATCAAGTTTATAAATAAAAAACCAGGTGTCTGGGTGCAAGGTGCTCGGAGGTTAAATTCGTGACAACGTTTCGCGCTCCCGCTCACACACATTCAGACACGCGGCACATCGATCGTGCATCATCGGTTACTCTCGGCTCGGCGGGACCCGACTGTAACGCTACATTTCTATGCCACCAACTATCCATCAATTTATAAGATGTTGTCACGTCAAAATACCATACAAGGACATCACAATCCTCTTAAAGATGTGAATGGCTCATAAATGTATTGTAAATTATAGGTGGCTTTCAAAGAATAAGCAGAAATCCGTTTACTCTGTAGGTAATATTCAATTGAAAACATGTGGTGCATAAAATTTGCACAATGATGAAAAAAATTATAAGAGAACATCGAGGTAAGCTCGTCTATCTATGGACCCGGAATTCGGATATATCAGGGTTGCCAATTTTCATGTACTATGTTTGCATTATTTTATTTTTTTATTTTTTCAAGTGATGGTTATATTTCAAGGCAAGTAAATGCTTAGTCTCAAAATCACATGGGTTGCTTATTCAAATTACCCAATTTGAGTAAGCAATAATAAACCTGGTATGTCCTTTCTCCTATATGTTTAAGATAATAATATTTCATAACTATTACTTATACTAAATTATACAATACTTAACAATTTCTTATACTAAATTAATCGTTTAAGATATAGGAAAAATCTTGCTGGAGATATTGCCAACCCTACACTATTTGCAGACAATAGATATTTGTTGGAACAATTTTTAACAATTACATGTCGTTGCCTCTTGTTCGACGAGGACCGTGGGACATTTGTTACGTTACTGAGCGCTTGTAAAACATTTTGTTAGTCCTTCATTCTTATCTTTACAGCCTGATGACAGAAGCGGACAAAATCCGATTAGATGAATTTCTGTGGCACCATGTTCCTTTCTTCAAAAACTACTCTTATTTGTTTACGGTACTAGCAGATGCCCGCAGCTTTGCATGATGTCCCGTGTAAAAACTTAGTATTAGAGGTAAACGTCGAAATGTATAGGACAATAACAAAATGTTAAGAAATTGTTAATTTTCAAAAAATTTCTATCCCTGGGGATGGTTCTTTTATAGCGATAGGTACCATTTTGTGTACTCTTGAAAAAAATTGTACAAAATTTCTGGATGAATGTTGAATAACGTACCTACGTGTTAAATTGTAACAAACAAACCCACGTTCGCATATATATATATATATATATATATATATATATATATATATATATAATATTTGTTTAGGATACTACACTACTTATTATTTGGTTTAGTTACTATTACACCAACCTGCACTGCGTCAGCGTGGTGGATTACGGCCTCTACCTCTCTCGGAGAGACCTACGTCCCTACAGTGGGAAATAGTACTAAAAAAAAGCTGATTAATTACTATTACTATTGGGTTGATGGGATGTCATTTCCAGTGTTAATCGTTAGATTACTCTTTTAAATTGATAGTATAGACTATATTCTAATGTAAAGTATTTAGAAACTTCAAAACAATTCATATCGTCGTGTATCGTCTTCCAGTTGAAAACGTAAAAACTCCTCGCACTACGTCCAGCTGAGGGCTTCTGCTGAAGTTTTTTTTAATGTTGTGCAGGTCAAGTTATTAGCATTTCGCTTCTCAGAATCCCGAGAACATTATACATTCTCATAAAGCCAGTTCGCTTTTTCTCGCGCCGCCTCCGAGAGTACTAAACTAAATAACGTTATAAACTTGCTTCAAACTGAATAAATCTTAACTTTAATGCCAGGAGTACAATAATAAATGTATAGTTCAAATTTATTAACTAAATAATATTCTTCTGCGTTCATAATAAATTAACAGCAGATCTGGTGTTCGCGTTTACTTCTGTGGTACCATCCTTCATCATTTTAAATCGACTCATGAAATCCCCGACAAGGTAATAATATCTTGGGACATTATTGACACATGGCTATTTGATCCCAAACTAAGCAGAGCTTGTGCTATGGAAACCAGATAACTGATATACTACATATACTACTTTTCTTATGTAAATACGTACTTTAATATATAATTACAATCACAGAACTAACAGACATGTCAGTCCTGGTTGGGAAACCACGACCTTTGTTGTGAAAAGCAAGTATCTTACTGCTAATCACGCCAACAGTCGTCAAGGTAGAAGAAAATATAAGGGATTACAAGAACAGCTAAACGGAAAGGACACTGGAACTCACTATTACTTCATCCATAGGACGAAAGGCATAAGTAAACTACCACCTTGCTCCTCCTCTCCTAGGTGCTTTGAAATAAGATAGTTCTATGATAGTCGTTAGCGCAACCCAGGAGATATGGAACAGTCATGAATCAGGTAACTCCTGCTGATGTTGAACAGTTCGTGGATGTAAAGATGTATTGTTCTAAAATGCTGTTAGTAAACCGGCAGAAGGACTGTTAAAGTAAACCGGCAGAAGGACTGTTAAAGTAAACCGGCAGAAGGACTGTTAAAGGTCACCTTTAATATGAAAAGTTTCTTACAAATAAAATCCAACGTTGGAATATAAATTCATTTAGAGCATAAATTTTGAAGGAAGCTGTTCGCGATCTCTTCGCCTCCGTCTGACGGAGACCCTATTCTAACCAGGAGCATCTTTATTTTCGACGTCGCCAGGGATCTCGGCTCTGGGATTTATGAGCGTCTACACACCCTCCTCAACTTTTACCTAAACATGCAATTTGGCTGAAAATAAACGCATGGATTTTTATCGAAGAAGATTTTTGGTTTTTGTACTACAAAAGTCGCTTCCTGCTAGAAAGACACTGGTTATCAAATGAGTCCTGTATTGTTGAAATTTGGCTAAACCAAATAAATCATTGTTATTAGAACAAAAAGCTAAACTAATGGGTATCATTCGCCAAGTGAATGTAAACTTTAAGGTAAGTATTCCGCCAATGTCCACGTCGCGTGGCTATACCATGAAAATGGTATATGGCTATTGAAAAAAGCTAGTCTTATTGATAAACAATGAAACTGTTCAATTGTAGTTAAAACTACCAGTTAGTGCATTTGTTAACTAGGAGAATCTGCAATGTACAGAAAACTGAGGAATCAACATATGTCCCAATGTCTTAACAGAATGGAAGGTTATGCCTTTCTTATAGGATCAAGGTCTTTTGATGGCCGCCTGTGAACATCCACAACGCCAGAGGGACTGTAAATGCGTTGTCGGTCTTTCAGGAAGGAATATGTTCTTTTCTTGAAAGACCTTAAGTCGTATTGGTTTGGAAATACCACTAGCTGATAGATAATTCCACGACTCTCTGTAACTCCTTAATTGATAAACCAGAGGCTGAGGTGTAAATTTTATATCTAGATTTTGTAACCCTTAATTTAAAAAAAAATAAGAAATAGATTGTGCGATTTGAAGTTTATTTTTCGTAATAATATTATTTCAACTGATTACATCTTTAAAAAAATATGATAAAATACTTAATACTAAGTTATTACTCATTCATTTACAAGCTATTGTGTTGTGCATATAAAATAGTCGCATTAAGTTACCACTGCAAGCGCGAAGCATAAAAACTCAATGAATATATAACAAAGTTCAGTCTTGCATAAACTTCCCTCAGCAGTCTCCCGTGCGGACAAATTAAACCGCCCCTCGGAACAAATCCACGGAATTAAAAAGCCAATCTAAGTTATCCCATACAATTACCAGCCACTTACCGCATCCCCCCGCTTAGGGGGTGGCCAGCAGTAATAAACAGAGGCGAAGACGTCACGTAAGATCGTTGCTACGGGTTAATTCCTGTCTGCAACGGAATATAGGGTATATAAAAATTTGTAGTTTACATTATAAAACCTTACGTCTTAAAAAACCAACACTTTTTTTGAAAACGAACACTATCCCGGAAGTTTGCAATACAATTTAGTCTAGCTTACAGGTTCGCATATTGTACCCCTAAACGCAGATTTTATCGATGTCTGTAAACATGAGATTAACAATAATTAGATAGGATAACAAATTTCCTTATTTCCGACTACACCGTTACGATATAGGTCGTGGCGTATTTTTTTGCAGACGGTATCTTAGAATCTTGTCATACGATATGCTAATATTAACTGGAACACTGATTTTCAGTAAAGATATACAGCGACTACGCGAGCTAAGATCAATATCAGGCACCTACTTGTGCTAAGGAGCTTATCGGGCAGGCTATGCAGAATCTAGGCACGCCAGTGTTACTGGAGTCGAGCTAGACTTTGTTACACGCTAAACCTATTATAGTAACTTTATTGAAGGATATCTCTAGCAAAGTTGTACGTCGCAGTAGAACCGTGGCTGGCGTTGTATGGCGCGTACGAGCGCTTCGTTAAAGAGCAATAACTGGCTGAGTAATCATGTGGATAAAGTGTTGGCAGACCTGAATTGAATCTTGGAAAGAATGGGAACAACACAAGCCCACGCGTGTTTCGTATTTTCAAATTCACCTCCACCGTCCTATGCGTTTCACAGATCAAGTGTCAAATGCAGATGCTAAACTTTTTTACTTGACACAGATACGCAAAGTTATATTTAGAAAGTAACAAATTGTGTGTTTTCGATGTCGGTTTTATTTGATGGCAACACCAGTCCAGTCCTAGGGCTGAATTATGACCGCGAAAAGATTAGTTTGAAAAGATTTCACATATTGTTTGTTTCACCCGATGTTACCGTTAGAGAAAACCCGGCTCATCCTTTATTTAAATTCTGTTTCTGTGATGAGACCACGGATTAAACTATGATTTCCGGGTGCGAGGTCCACACAAGCAGCCTTAGGGCATCTAACTAGTACGGGTAGTTATAAACCGATGCCGCATTACAAGGCGTCTGATGAATCGGTTCACGCGGCGTGCATAAATTAACTTGTTGCAAAAGCGGCAATGTATCGTTCGGACGGACCGATTTGAGTTCCGTCAGCAGATCAGATAGTAATAGTTCACTTAGCTAAGACTGGTCAGAAATTCATAGTCAGTTTCTTTATTAGGATACAGCGATGAGTCATAAGCATGCTCGGCTTGATTCGGTTACTCTCGGCTCGAGCGTAACGCGACACCAAGCGTAACGGCCATCGAGGCATACTTTTTTGCGAATGACTCCCATGGTATACCAATTTGTCAGACGTTGACACGTCAAAAAAGAGTGAGTGAGGGATGTCTAAGCCGAACTTATATCGATCAGATTAATAACCTACTAAAAGAGCCGATATAAGGAGTACTCGTAACCGACAAGGAAGTGTGTGATGAATGGATGTAGAAGAAGCAAGAGAGAGGTGCCAGGATCGCGCCAAATGGAAATCCATTCATAATTTCTGCCTACCCCTTTAGGTTACGGGCATAAGCGTATTTTTATTTCAAATTGGAGGAGTTAAGTGTAAGCAAATTGCAGTGAATCGTTTACTCTGAGTATTTATTTATTATTATTATGTAATAAAATATTATTATAAAATCATTATGTATTTTCCCCTATGTAATGTTACATATTAATTAGTAGTAGTAGTAGTAGTATCTAAGAAAAGCACATCAACCTTTCATGAATTACCCTTTATTTATTTTTTTAATTAATAATTAAGTCATTACAATGTTTTTTTAGCTGACCGTACGCCACGCGCGCTATCAATGCATTGCGGAGTACTGAACCCTTCGCACCTTGACCCGCGGCACGCTTGGGTTAGGCGGCGTAGTTTCCTGTTGTCATATACTATGTTTCAACGTATACACACGCGTTTCGAATAATTTCAGACTGCGACTTGAATGTTTACGTCTCCGCGAAAGCCATAACTTTGGTATGATAACGTGTGAATTGCGATAGGTCAGTGAATTATAAGTAACATTAATTATAGATAAGGCTGTTGGGAATATTAACGCTGTAGTGTTTCATTTCAGATAACGTTGTTGACATTTCCATTGACTATTACTTTGTTCGGTATTGTATGTTTAGGTTTCAACGATATTGTTTATGGATGTACTTATAATTATATTTAGTATTCAGATGAGATTACTACGGCAATGTCACTTAGATTTAAGCTGAACAATCAGTTTCCAATTCACAAGATCGATTACTGGTCAAAGCTGGGAATTAAAAGAAAATTCTTTTTGAGCGCCGATAATTTATACATAGTAGGTTTTTTTAATGTGAATAGGTGGTAAACGAGCAAGCAGATCACCAGATGTTAAGTGAGCGCTACCCATAGACATCCGCAACAAGCAAATGTGTTGCAGATGCGTTGCCTACCTTTAATGGAGGGCATAAACAGGAAAAAGGATATTTCCTTTTCCCTATTAACCCTCCCGTCCAATCCTCCTCTTTTTCCTATCCTATCCTTATGAGGAAAGTGTGGGAAGGGGAAGAGGACTGAAATAAGGCCTCCAGCACCTCACTAATCAGGCGAAACGCAGAGTACTTCTACTTCACGCCTGTTTTCTGTGAGGTCGTGGTATCTCACCGGTCGAGCCGGCCAATTCGTGCAACAGATGTTGTTGCGGACTCTACCACTGTTAAGGTATACTTTCTTCTTACAAATGTATACATATATATATATATATATTTATACCGTTGCTTCTTAACGGTATAAAAACAGTGACCAGTATTTATAATATATAAGTTCACTGCGAACTTTCTCAAGGAAGCAACTAATAAAGTGTAAGCCTTATTTTTAAGATCGTCTAAATATAACTATTAGAAACAACCTTCGAACGCACTCACCCCTGTTGGTGATTTAAAAAGGTAAACAAGGAAATCCCATCATCAATTCAAACGAAAGCCCTCAAACAATTTAAGCCGTGCAAATATTAGAGCGGCCATCTTTCAAAACGTCAACGGATGCGAGAAGCAGCGCCATTTGAAAACAGCGGCGCGACGACAAATAGCTCGAACACTTAATACTGTAAAGCTTCAATTCATTTCCGTTAATTGTAGCCTCTTAATTTTTTACAACCCCCCCACCCCCACCTTCTGCTGCCGCTTTCAACAAAGCTTTTAACCGATATTACGTCACCTAACGTCGAGGGGCAAATGCTGCCGAAGTCACTTCTAAATTGTTCCCATGTATACAGTTACACACTTACATTTAAAGATCTCGATTTATCTTTTGTTCCTGGTTAATACAGATAAAAAATATAAAGGCAAATAGTTAGGTAAAGTAAGAAAATAAGCTCTTTCTAAAATATTGCGACGATTAAGTAAAGAGGCCTTTTACCGGATTGATTGGAAACAAATAAATGAATGGTGCTTAAATTAATTTAAAAAAGTAGCTGGTGTACAATTGTCATACGGTTAAAAATTGCTACAACTTTATTCCATAATTATGCCACAATTACTTATGCAGATGACAGCACTTTATACTTTCATTCCTTAACGAGGCAATCGGCTTTTGTTTTGGAGCCCTTACTAAAATGTCGGGTCGATATAAATTCGCCTGTTAGATTTAAGCTACTATTATACGATGAGAGCGCTCACGGCTGTTATAGTAATATCGTTTGGACCCTTTTAATTCGCCAGCGTTATAATGAAACTTGCCTTCCTTGGCTCTAATAAAAATAAATGCTAAAGGCCAGGCTTAACCGGCATCTTTCTGCTTTAGCTTTATTGTACATACGTACTAATTTACGGAGATCTTTACCGATTAGTGTAAGAAAGTTTTGTTGCAGAAATAAAATTGATTATAAGAATTGGACTTTTGGTTTTGTATGGGATAAAAGTACAACAGCAGTGAGGGTTCATGGCCATCCACAACATCATAAGAGCTACTGGTATTCATGATCTTGGAGCGGGTGTGATCCCTCTTGAAAAATATTTAAAATTACGACAACTGTAAGACATCGCTGAAGGCAGATCCTTAAAACAGTTGTGCGTAGAGTTGAGGGTAGTGGGATTGTGGTCACGCGCTAATTTATTCATTATAATAGTGGTAGAGCCCGCAACAACAACATCTGTTGCACGAATGGGCCGGCTCGACCGGTGATATACCACGACCTCACAGAAAACAGGCGTGAAGTAGAAGTACTCTTACGTTTCGTCTGATGAGTGAGGTGCCGGAGGCCTAATTTCAGTCCTCTTCTCCTTACCACCCTTTCCTTATAAGGATAGGATGGGAAAGGGAAGAGGATTGGACGGGGTAAAGGAAATATCCTTTTTCCTGTCTATGCCTTCCTCTGTCCATTAAAGGTAGGCAACGCATCTGTAACACATTTGCTTGTTGCGGATGTCTATGGGTAGCGCTCACTTAACATTAGGTGATTTGCTAGCTCGTTTGCCAACTTCTTCCATAAAAAAATAAATAAAAAAATAAATTGGCAGTTGTTGTGTTCAGTTACCAATAGCAGTTGTAATTAAATCATAATAGAACAGAGGCTTAGGTTAGGCGCCTTTGAGCTCTGCCGCCTCGAGCCGGTATAGATGCCACTTTAGGTTAACAGTGACTAGTCACGATAACTTAATAATAATGACCAGTTATTCTTTTACACAAGATTTTGTATTAATATTATTGCCAAATGTTTATTTAAATAAAAAAATGAACGAAAGAAAAGAAATAAAATAGAAATGAAATTAGGTTGTTAGGTTTCAAGAGAAATAGAAGACTTACTTATGATGTTGACTTGAATATAAATAAATTAACGTTTATGATTAACAGTCATTGAACTCGGTAATTAGAAATCTCGGAGTTACACTTTATTCAGAAATGGGTTCATTGAGATGTTTGGAATATTTTTCTAGTTAATATTTAGCGCATTTTGTACAGAATAATACAAATTGTGTAACATTGAAGGCTCTACACCGGCGCAAGTACGTTACAAAGGTAGAGTATGAGAACCCGAGACTTTTATTCCAATCTCAATGAGATGTCCTTTGAAGTTGAGTACTGAGTAATGTTGGGCCACGAAACTTGTTCATTTGAGATATATAAATATAAATTTATTATTATATTCGCGTTTTATCTTTACCACATGCCTACTTTCAACTTCTCACCACAATCGGGTCTGAGTGGAAGAGAATACCTTACTTAAATAAATAAATTCTCTTTTTAATTTATGACTTACTAGTGACCCGCCCGGCTCCGCCCGGGTACCACTAATTATGTTGATCCGATCGCTACCAACACACAGGAATGTGCCAATCTGGACAATCCCTGTAAATTTCATCGGAATCGGTCAAGCCGTTTTGGAGTCTATACGTCTATAGGGAACAGACATACTTTACTTTTTATATACTATATTTGTTTCATAAAAAGTATCCTATGTTACTTCTAATACCCAAGAATATGTGTACAAAGTTTCTGTGATCGGTTGAGTAGTTTTCGCGTGAAAGCGTAACAAACAAACTTACATTCACATTTATAATATTAGTAGGGATAGGTATATTTTGTTTAAAAATAGTATAATGTTTACAATGGCTCATCACATGATCTAGACATCTATAATCCTAAATATACCGTTTTTAGAAGAGCAGTCATCAATATATTAAGTTAATTTCTGATTTTTTCCACTTTTTCCTGTTTTATTCTTCTTATAGTAGATAACGCAGGTGCACTTTAATGTCGTTGGATTTGCATACGTTTTGTCATGCTGTGTACTCACTCTTTGGTTTATGATCTAGCTTTTAAGTATTGTATCCCAATTAGATATATGTAAACTGTTATATGTACCAAATAAAAAAAATCATATCGTTTTCAAGACTAGCCTTAAAATCTCACCACCATATGAGTTTTCTATACAATTTCAGAGCATTACTTACATACTTCTATGCGTAGCGTTCACTTAAAATCAGGTAATCCGCTTGCTTGTTTGGCACTTTTTTCTATAAAAAAATGAATGCTTAAATTCGCTTTTTTTTACGTAATATAAAAAAATTATAAAAATGTTGTATGGAGTGAATATTGCATTAATCTGTTATGTCGATGCCTCGATAGTTGACGGCGAACTATCAGCTTGTATTAAAAAAAACCGATACGGATAGAAGGTAAAACTAAAAAAGGGTCACGCCAACCTATCAAATTTTCGTCCCTATCAATTTTCGTCTAAAGAAGTTTTCCCTTTAATAATTCGTCTGAATTTTACGAAGAATTGTGTTTAAGAAGTAGCAAAAGTCTGTGTACATATAGACTTTTGTTGGAGCATTCGTGGCCCAACGCGCTTGCCCACACACATAAATTGTATACATGTGTACTCTTAAATTCGGCCTTATTAATTTGGCCCACATAGCTTTTCTGAGATCGTCCACGCATTCATCTTCCCCCATTCCTCATACATTCCTACTACAAATATTAAATTATTTTTTTACAAATATCTAAGTATGTTTGTGATTTGTTAAATATATTTCCAGACTTAATCGAAAAAAAACTTTCAATCAAGTAAAATATTTTATTGCGAGATTAAATTTCAAACAAGTTCAATGAAAAATGTGATACGAAGTTTTGTAAAACAGCAACAAATGAAGCGGCGACCCTCGAGTCCTCAAATCCAACGACAAAGCCCGCGGCAGCAGACAGGATTTTTTACGCAAGTCTATAGAAAGTTCTAGACGTTCATTTAGAGTTCGTGTGGACAAAGGTCGCTCTGTTCCCATGAAGGCGCCTCACAAAGAACTCTTTATTTCGCTTTAATTGGACGCCGCTGTAAATCATTAGAAAATAAATGATACATTTTCAAAAGTCACTTTGTAAGCGTTTTTTTACTAATTTACTACTACCTATGAAAACTGAAGCTGTTTTGAACGCATGTGGACGGTATTTGCAATACATATGTATGTATCCTACATTTTGTATGTGTTTTTTATGTGTTCGGTTACGGGTACTCCTTATACCCTTTTTCTAGTGAATTAATAGCTATGTTGACTTCAAGAGTTTTCACTTTTTCAGAATTTAAAAATACATTACAGTTTCCATTCAATATTATCGACGAGCAGGAGCAGTGGTGGCTCAGCGGTTTAGGCCCCGACTTACGTGCTCGTGGGTTCGAACCCAGGCAGGCGCTTTAATTTGTGTAATTTATTTCATCACCACTGCTCAAAAAAAGGTTAAGGAAAACGTCAAGGAAACCGGCATGTTCTAAAAACTACCAAATTTTAAGACACGTGACATCCACCAAGCCGCACTGGGCCAGCGTGGTGGATTACGGCTCATTCCCTCTTCTCTCTCTCTTCCTCTTGGAGAAGGCCCGTGTCCCTGCAGTGGACACGGGCCTCCTCCGAGAGAGGAAACATTCTAGAAAATTTCCCACTGGAAATATTCTAGAAAAGGCTGATTTATTATTATTATTCTTGACGAATTGATATTTTATAATAACACTTTTTTACTCTTATTAGTCGCAGCCTGTTGCTTTTTATGACAGATTCATTACTGGTACATCCTGTTTACCATTTTTTGTAACAGGATCAGCGCGAAGGCCAGTTTAAAAAAATCTTTCCCAAAGGTCCTCCTGTCGACGTTCATGGAACATAGAATGAATTTCGCTTTAATTAATTATCTTGACAGGGGCCTGGATCACCTAAATACAATTAGTTTTGTTTGTGTTAGGAGTGCAGACTTAAACTTTCGAGGAAAACGTGTACAGCATGAAGTGGGGAAGAAATAGTATTGTTTAGGTTATTTGTAATATTTTTATTAGTTGACCAAGATTTATATAACTTTATAATGCGCTATTCTATCAAGAGAAGAGTGAATAGGCTGTTTCTAAACTAGTGCGTACCATCTGTAGGCCACATCTCCACTTAACATTGGGTGGGATTGTTGTCAAGCGCTAGTTTATACGTTATTACAAAAAATCATTGAAACACCCGAAGTTATTCACGATCTGATCCCATTCAATATTTGATAACGTTTTCTCTAACATTATGCGTACAATCTACGTAATACTATATAGTATAGTCTACAGTGTTTTCAAAATGTTACTCCTATAATATTAAATTCACATAATTTTATTTCCAATCCAATATATTTTAGGGAGTAATGATGAATACATCTTTTGAATAATCATTTCATAAGAAATAAGCTGGACCGGCAAACTTCGCTCCGCCCTATAATTAACAGATGGCTAACTATTTTGGCGATAATGGCTTACACTTAAATAGATATATGCTGTCGCGGACTTCTTGTAGGACTATTTAAGTTAAACATTTCCATTATACATTATATACGTGTAACTTACGATTTTTGCAGCGCACACCTGAGTAGCTCGCTTATTGCGGAATTTTTTCCCCCTTATTTGATACTATCGTTATATTTTGGTCAATTCACACAACATCTTTAAAAATAATACACTATATGTTATTCTGATATGTAGCTATAATATTGTAAAGTTTCCTTAAAATCCATTCAGTAGTTTTTGCGTGAAAAATACCAAACATCCATACATCTATATTTACAAACTTTCGTATTTATAATATTAGTAGGATCATAAGTTCGACATACGACGCAGACTGTACTAAGATCAATACAATATCCTATAGCCAATTATCTTCGTCTACAAGAAGCCATAAAGCTAGGATACAAGGTTATACTGAAAGCTGTAAATAGATATTGCGATTGATCGTTAAGTGGTTTAGGGCAGTGGAAGACCGAGGTGCGACTGAGTTCTGCGGCACTCCAGCTCTTTATAAATTATATATATTATAGTAGCTGTAAATAAGACGATGTACAGTGCAGTACACACACCTTTTAGTGGTCTAGTCATTACGAAGATCGAATCTTGTATCATGTTCCGTTTAATTGTCAGTGTGTTTCATTGTGGTACAAGCAAATGCCGACTTTAAGGTAACGAACCTTTTACCCCGACTGTACCTTTCGACCAAAGTATAACTGCAACCAGAGACAGCAACAGCTTTTGCACAATAAGGGTGGCTGTCCATTCAAGCGGAGCGAGGCTGCGGACAAGCGGAGAAATATTAACCAATAGGATACCATAAAATCTCCGCTCCACCGAAATCTTTGAAATCTGAGAATCGACCGAGGAAGAACCGTCACAGAAGACAGTATTATCCAGTATTTCGTCAGAAGAGTGAGGTGCCGTAGGACCTATCCCTTCCTCATGTTATTTCTCCTTATGTAGATAAGGAGATATAATAGGATCCACCCCTCTTTTAATGATAGGCTGGCAACGAACTATAACTTGATGTTGAAGTATAGTGTTGGCAATAGAAGCAGGTGTCTACGTATGTGAGAAATTTACTATGTTTTTTTGATAAACAGAAGGTAAATAGATTTCTACGCTAAACAGCTGGCCTAAACATTAAGGATGTGGCGGGGTAGCGCGCGTCACGTGCCGACCTATTTCTTTCCGGGAACGCGAGACTAATGCCGGCCATAGAGTCTTAATGGGCGACCGTTTAGGACCTGTTACGAGCAGTCCGGCCTCGCAGCGACGCTTTAAAACTCTCTTTATTTGCCTTTTTTGGCAGCGGAGACGTGGTCACAGTAAATTCGAGATTTAACTCTGATTACATCTGACACGACGCTGCTAAAATTAAGAGTTATGGTACCGTTTATGGTTTGTAATCGAAATGAAACAGATGGAATAACCACAATTAAATCGTTAGGTAATATTGTGAAACATGTTTGCCACTAGCTATGCCCCGCGGTTTCACGTGCCACATGTTTAATTTAACCGATAATTTTCCAGCTTATGCTGAATCTTATTTAATATGTTTGAGCATAAAGATCTGGGGTCAACTTACATTGGTTTTGGATATTTCTCCATACATACTTTTATCGCCTCCTTTAGAACCTTGCGGGAATTAAAAAAAAATATTACTCCTCGTCTACGTAATTCCATAAATCTTTGTGCAAAATTATGAGTCTCTAGGCCCAGCTTGGGCTGCGCGTTGATATATCAGTCAGTCAAATTATTTTTTTTTCCTACATAATTGTCTTTTTAAATGTGACAGCTTCAGAGTTGTCACTGTGTTTTCACAATGTTTCACTGCCAGCACCGATATCTATTGTCGCATGACATATAACCTTTTTTATTTAACTTTATTTACTGTATTTCTGTTATGCAGATAGTATATTTTTATTTATTTATCTACGCGGTGTTCTACCTACTTAAGATGAGAAAATAGGGTAAAGAAAAGCATTACAATTTTAGTTCCAAAAATGACCGCGGGAGTTCTTTCATGAAAAGCAGTATACAATATTTTACTTAGAGTTTTCAAAACCAATAAAAAACTATCATACCGGGGCCTGGTGAATGATTAACTTACCAAATACGGTATGGAATATGGCGCCTTAACCAAGGTCGTCTGAATGAAATTACAAATAAAACAGGCACATAGCAATCTGTTCGGTGAATAATTAACTAAATCATTGGCGCCACTGTTTACAAACGTTTATTTGTTCGGAACAGAGTGCTTTAAATAAAGCAATTACAATTATTAACCCGTCAATGGAACGAGGATTTAGCGATGCATGAGCTCGACGAATTATAGGCGGTCTCCGCTTTTTAATCCACTACGTTTAAATTTCGCGGTAGGGAACCGCCGAATAACTCATGTCCGAATAAAACACTATCACCTATGCAGTGCCGAGTTACAAGCGACGAGCGGAATACAATGTTGTACATGTGATTAAGTATTAAACTGTGGTAGAGTCCGCAACAACAACATCTGTTGCACGAATGGGCCGGCTCGACCGGTGAAATACTACGACCTCACAGAAGACAGGCGTGAAGTAGAGTATTCTGCGTTTCGTCTGATGAGTGAGGTTCCGGAGTAGTTAGTTAGTTCGTTAGTTAGAGGAAGACCCCTTCCCACCCTTTTCTTATAAGTAAAAGACGGTGGAGAGAATGTATAGGAATTGGAAATAACCATTTTTTGTCTGTCCCCTCTTGTTTCCACTGATTTCGCCTTAGAATTTTAATTTTAAATTAATCGGCTCGATTCCCTTTCTCGTAGCATTTTTAGATACTAAATTTTTCTTTTTGTTGTATGAGTCGAGATATTTTTTTTGAGTTGTAAGATATTCGTTATGAAGTCCGCTTCCGCTCTTAAATTGAATACAACGTAATGACCACCTATAATAGGGTTTTCGATCAATCGAGAGATTTATACTTAATACAGCCGCATTGTTTGCGGATTTAATGTTATTATGAAAAGGCTGCAACGGTAACACATTTTAAATTTGAAAACAGACGGAATTTTGATATGAATTTTATATGGATATACGAGTTGCATTAACATATTTAATTTTTGTCACTAGTATGGATTTCATTAAAATTATTATACATTTAAATGTATTAGGTACGTACAATTAATATGTTTTAGTCTACTTGTAAAAAGTCTAGATATACCTAACGTATGTTACGTTTCAAAGCGATGAAATAATATTAAGTAAAATGTCTTCCATGAAAATCACATGTAATAATGGGCCTCGCCTTCTCTCTTCATGAAATAGGAACGAATATAACTAGCCGGTATGTCCACAAAAACATCGTGATTGCAAAATTAAAGCAATAAAAAGCTTTGCAAACTATACACGTAATTTTTTTATCATTATCAATTTATTTTGTTGATAATTTTCAATAAGGTGTAATAATTGAACAAAAAATTTAAATAAAACCGTTCAATAAACAACTTTTTTATGTCACGCTGTTTAAAATTTTATACAAGCGACGTTCGCACGTCGTAAAACATTGTGTTACAATTCGTGTAATTAAGCGATTACCGCGACGTATCTTGCGGGGTAAAGGCGCGCCCACACTGGCCCCGCGAGCGCGGAATAAATCAACGTTTTTTGTTCCCTTACTTTTTGTTATTTAATTATCTCCGACTCGAGCGATTCTCGTAAATTGGTGCGTGTGTTAACTGACAACGTTATTGTTGTATGAGGTAAATTAAATTAATCCTTTATGCAATTACTTTAAGGGTAGTTTTCGAATGAACCATCTGTAGATACAATTTGGGGGCGTACCGATAGCATCACTTTTTCGATACTTTTATCGGCATGTTGGTAATTGTCAAGCGTGTCGCTTTGATGCGTTTTATTATGTGAGTATTATATTAAATTGCCTTCGTTAGCGTTGATTTTGTTGTTAAAAGGCTTTTACTTCTTCCTTTACATTGGTCGCAGCTCTGACTGTAACATTGAAAACGAGTAGGGGTTTGAAATTAATATTTATTAAATTATTCCCCAACATCATTGTACCAACTTGTAAAACAGTTGAATTTGAAGTTGTTATCATGTTTATTGCATAGAACCTTGAAGTATAAAAATATGTCAATACATTTTGTACCACACAATTCCGCCCCAACAATTTCGAGTTCTTTCACTATTGCTTACATTTACTAGACATAAATAGGAAGGAAATAACTTCTAAAGTTCTCCCAGAAATGTTATTTATGAACAGTGGTAGAGCCCGCAACAACAACATCCGTTGCATGAACGGGCCGGCTCGATCCGTGAAATACCACGACCTCACAGAAGACAGGCGTGAAGTAGAGTATTCTGCGTTTCGTCTGATGAGTGAGGTGCCGGAGGCCTAATTCTAGTTCTCTTCCCCTTCCCACCCTTTTCTTATAAGGAAAGGATGGGAAGGGGAAGAAAACATGACGGTGGAGGGGATGTATAGAATTTGGAAATAACCATTTTCTGTTTGACCCCCTCCTCTGTCTATTAAAGGTGGGCAACGCATCTGCAACTCATTAGTTAGTTGCAGATGTCTACGGGTAGCGATCACTTGACATCGAGTGAAACGCTTGCTCGTTTGCACCTAGTACTATGAAAAAAAAACAATATATAGAAACTAGATTTCATTGTAAATATATTGTAGAATGGTCTTACAGTATGTTGTTATGTAAATCTAACACTAAATGTAAATCTACCAAAATTATTTTATTTAATATTATATACATCCATTATACTTATTTCAATTAATCATTCTTAAATGCTATTATATCACTGTCCAGTCCCAATTCTATCTTATCGCGGTTTCTACTTTTGTCATACATCGATACACTAAGCGTTTTGTATCCACTTATAAAACAAAGCATACCAAAAAAGTGCTTAACGTTAAATTAATTACCCTTAGATAATCATGAAAATCCAACCTAAACAAAAAATAAATTACAATAAAATATAGTAGCCGCATTTGCGACCAATAAAACTAGTATAAAATTAATTACGTCCAATTACCAGAGAGGCGGAGGGTACGGAGTGTTATAGAAGCAATCTATGATCTCCGATTCACCTGATATCGCGCACATGTGGCCTCAATTAAAAAACGTTTGGAAGTTGAAAAAGAATTAACAGAAGTCTTTTTAACGATGCGCCTCTCCTTAAGCTGTTGTCCGGCAGTGTGGAGACGCTTTTATCTTAAGGCTCAGCTATTATTTATTAAATACCAGTTACTATGTTAGGTATTTAAGGTAATTTAAAATAACATTAAATCCTTACATCTTAATTTCTGAAATGTTTTTTATTTTAATTTGATTTGGGAATTTTTCTCTTATTTATAAATACAGAAATACGTTATTCTTTGGACCTTTTAGCTAGCTAGATGTACCCACGAATGTTAATCGGTGCTCTTTTGAACGTAATAATTCAAAATCTGTCTGTCTGAGGTTACGTTACGCTTGGTTGTGAGTAATGTATTGACCAAGTGAACGATCTGCCCGTATTGTTACACTGTAATCGGATGAAACTTATAGTCGTGTGTTTTGAAGATAGAATATTCTTTCTGTTTCGTTTCCTTTGAGCTTTTGTTTTTCATTTAATAAAAGTATCACTGTTTGTCGTATCAAATATCTTCCCCTTAAATTTTACTGATCCTAATTAGCTATGACGAGCGCATTATTCAATTCTATCTCCGTCCTTATCGAACACTTGAAAAAGGATAAAGACAAGGCACCTATTAAAATTAATATCTTCCTTTCACTGTTTCAATTCTGATAAAGAAACCGCGTGCACTGTAATTTTAATAACATTGATTTTGTGTGAATTTTAAATTGAGACGTATGAATCTTGTAATAAAGCATCTTTTGTCTTGTCTCATTTTGATAGTTAAAACAATCCATGGGAATAGAATTTACATGGTGTTTAATAATTTGATCAAGTGGCTGATAAGCATGAGAAGGTATCAAAATAATTTCGATAGCATCTTGACTGATGCTCAGCCTGTTGTAATAATTTAAGTGGGGTTCCGTAGATCTGTGGTTTACGTTATAAAACCAACTTCCTAGTTTTAAGAGTCTAAGGAGTTTTTCCTATTATTGTCATTAACACGAATGTGATGAAGATTTAGATTATAAATAAAAGGGGTAGGCAGAGCAACCACTATTCACGAAATTTATCTGGTCCTGTGTTTATACAGAAGTTTAGAATAATAAAGAATATACTAGGAGAGCAGTGGTGGCTCAGCGGTTTAGGCCTCGACTTACGTACGTGAGGAAACCGGCATGCCTTAGAACCGAATTCGAAGGCATGTGAAATCCACGAACATTGGGCCAGCGTTGTGAATTACGGCCCCTTTCCTCTCTTTTGGAGAGGGAGGCTTGTGTCCCTACAGTATTTATAAAAATATACTTTTAGAAATATATGTTATCGGTAGTAAAAAGATAAAATGAACCGGACTAACCAGTTTAGCCTTATGAAATTCTTCTTCCCAAAAATAGTAAGACCGAAATAGTTAAAAGATTTAGCAGTATTATTGAGATAATATATTGATTTTATTATTTCACATTTCAAAGAAACTTCAAGTCGGATGCAAATTACACCTATAATAAAAAACAAGGGCGCCGAGATTAGACGGCGTTTTTCACAAGTTAGTAGAATGCGGGATTCGGAATATTTATACTCGGCACTTTAGTAGAGCGCTAAACTTTAACCAACTTAGTTAGTAGTGGCCTGGCGAGGTGAAAGGATTTACACCGTACGATTTGGCTCGCGGTTTGTTAACTTTGTACATGAATTTTTGTGTCTGTATTTTTTTATTTACGCAAATTTGAAAGAGAATGGTGTTTGGATATGTACATAAAAAGAATGTGTGTGTGTACTTATGTAGGCGAGTAAAAAGTTCTTTCTTTACTGTAATGAAACAAAAATAACTATAAGATTAATTTTTTACTCGCCGCCATCAGACGCAAGCGCATAGCGTCTGCCATGCGACGGCTGCGCGGCAGCCCCAACGCTCTCCTGAGGGTTATTGCTAGTCATGTGGACAGTCCCTTATACAAACAGAATAAGTCGAAACCCATGTTGTAAAATAAATAAAATTGCTTGATGGCCTTTTTTACAATGTTCCCTACTGTAGGGACACAAGCCTCCTCTTCGAGAGAGGGAACGAGCCATAATCCACCGTAATTCACCAACTGTCCACCACGCTGGCCGGCGCGGGTTGGTGGATGTCAAATGTCTTCGAGTTTGGTGGTTCTAAGAACATGCCGGTTTCCTCACGATGTTTTCCTTCACCGTTTTTGGAGCAGTGGTAATGAAATAAATTACACAAAGTAAAGCGCCTGCCTGGGTTTGAACCCGCAACATACAGTACGTAAGTCGGGGCCTAAACCGCTGAGCCACCACTGCTCTATGTACCAACATAGTTTTAAGTAAATTAATTTAAAAAGATTAAAATTAACTTTACATTATAGATAAATGACAAGAAGTTGTTATTGGTTGCAATGGTAACGCGTAAGTTAAGTAAGGCAAGTTCGTGTCGCTTTAAGGTGTAGTGCATTGTAAAAATTCACACATTTTTCTCAAGCGCACCAAAAAATGTATGTATTATAACTTCAATAAAAGAAATGTGTTACTAAATATATTATTTTTCTTAGAAACGGCAAAAAGAAAACAACATTTTCGCGTAATCCGCTAAGTGGTTAGTATAGGTAGACGGTAAGGAAGAAAAATAAATATCTCGGAAAAGCATTTATTGTTCAAGTATTATTTTTAGATTCACCGCTTTTCGGTGAGCTATCGAAAATATATCATTGTTTGGATATTTGTGGAACTAAACCAAACGGAGATTTCTGTCTTATGACATTGGAATTTCATGAAATCGATGACGAAAAACTTTGTATTATGACACTCTTTTACTGAATTAACATCTTTCTACATAAAAGCTTACATAAACATTATAATAAACCCACGAGCACACTGCGGACAGAAGTGAAAGATCAAAACAATTGGGAAGGCACGACAATAGTTCAAAAAAGATGAACAAAAATAAACCCTTGTGTCTTACAAGTAAAGTTCAAAATTTTGTACAAGATTAGTAAATGAAAAAAAGTGCGTTGAAACTGTTCCAACTTTAAATAAGCATGTTGCTGACACATTTTGAGAATATTCTTTAGGAGAACCTATAATATTTTCCTATACCATATATCGTCTAACGCGGCTATTGAAGATTTCAATTCAAAAACCATTAAATGTATAAGGAATTCAAAATATTGTAGTCCTGATGGACATCGATGTAATAACAAATATTTTGCTGCATAATTTATTCAATCGGCAATCGCCGCAACTATTTTAAAACGGTCATACATCTGTGTACCATATAATTACTAATGACGAAATAAGTAAACGAAATGTTAATATATTCGGACGATTTATAAACAAACGTGTCTATCTTCTCGACTTATAAGTCAAACAAATGAAATACTAAAACAGCTTGGACGATAAAGTTACCAGCGCCATCTGCAGTCATGAGGAACCACTGATGTTAACCCACTTTTATATTACAACTAGCTGCTTCTCTGGCATCGCTCGCATACATTTCTTATTTTGCTCGGTGGAATTTTGCTAACCAATTTCATAATTATAGTATAACAAAAAGTAGTTATGGGTTATACGTTACCATGGCAACCGATAAAGGTTCTGTCTCTATCCATCGGGAAGCTTTTTTCTGGAATAAAAGGTAGCTTTATGTGCCCTGTCCATAATTCACGATGATCGGTGTAGCGGTTAAGGCGTAAACGCGTAACAAACAAACAATATTACATTTATATTGTAAAGTTAGGATGCTATTAAGAATAAAATTTGATATTCTGATATATAAGATGTCAGATCGTGGAAGTCATGATAATTTTTTATCAACATACGGTTGAAATGTAATAGGTTGAATTAACAAAAAAGAATTCGTTTCGGTTGATTGAGATTGTCTTATAAAGGTTTCTTTGAAGTTTTTCAAGCGAATTGGGGTAGACAGTGATAGTAATTAACAAGTCGTTTCGGCTTATAGTCAAACCTTATCATATTTGAGGGGTGGGGTCATTACTTTGTTGATAAAGAGAAGCCGAAAAGAATCTAATGGTATTAGACTTTCTCTGTCCATACCATTGGTTCATGTCAAATTACAATCTTTAAATTTAACAGTGGTAGAGTCCGCAACGACAACATCTGTTGTACGAATTCGCCGGCTCGACCGGTGAAATACCACGACCTCACAGAAGACAAGCGTGAGCGTTTCATCTAATGTGTGAGGTGCTGGAGGCCTAATTTCAGTCCTCTTCCACTTCCCACCCTTTCCTCATATGGATAGGATAGGAACGAGAGGAGTATTGAACGGGGGTACTTGGCAGGGAAGAGGAAATATCCTTTTTACTGTTTATGCCCTCCTCTGTCCATTAAAGGCAAACACATTTGCTTATTGTGGATGTCTATAGATAGCGCTCACTTAACATCAGGTGATCCGCTTGCTCGTTTGCCACCTTCTCACATAAAAAAATTAAAAAATGTTAATGTTCTTTGTTTTTTCTTAGTAAATGTTAGATTAACTTCAACTATCTAACCACAAAGTCATCCGATCTTAGATCGGCTTGTTGTTTTGATAATAATTCACTATGGCTGTTGCATTCGAAATCAATTCTAATGAAAAGTAATTTAGGGCGACGGGTCGCATAGCAAAAGACACCTGATAGTGACTTCTGTAGAAGATTATCAAGATTTAATATTTAGATGCATGAAAACAAGACGAGGCGCAAAATTGGTCCCAAACGTATGATTCGTAAATTAAGAGCTATATAAAAAGTGGCGAAGATATCTATTCGCTTTTAGATATATGTGTTTCTCTACTAATGAATTAAATTCAGGCCACAGAAATTCTACGAAGAACTTAAGAAGTAGACTGAAGTGACAAATCTTTAGCGATAGTTGATAGGGGAGAGAAGTCTGTGAATGGATGAAGTGTAAGGTATGTTCCTGCATATGGCGGAAGTCTTGGGAAATTCCTATACCCTATAGTTGACTATAAGCCCTACTAATATTATAAATGTGAATGTAAGTTTGTTTGTTACGCTTTCACGCGAAAACTACTCAACCGATCATCATGAAACTTTGTACACATATTCTTGGAGGTATTAGAAGTATCATAGGATACTTTTTATGAAAAAAAAATACTATATAAAAAGCGAAGTATGTATGTTTCCTATAGACCTATAGACTCCGATCCGGCTGGACCGATTTCGATTAAATTTACAGGGAATGTCCAGATTGGCACATTCCTGTGATTGGTAGCGATCGGATCAATATAAGTGGTACCCGGGCGAAGCCGGGGCGGATCACTAATCACTTATAAATCAGTAATTGATTCATCGTTTATCAGCAAGGTATGATGTGATAGATTGATGCCTACTAAATTGTGTTTACTTCTGAAAACTCCACTTGTCTTCTAAGATCATAAGAATTTTATTTCTGTACATATTTTCAATACAACAGACAACGTCGGCATTTAGGAAGTTAACATATAGTTAGTGCTTACAATGAAATGCGCTCAGACGCAACCCAGTGCGACGGGAAACTTTCCCGGCATTCATGCAGACGGACCAACTCGGATTTCAATTTGGGCGAACAGAACCTACCTTAGTATTGCTGTTCAGCTAGTTTTGGTGTATTGGTCTTTTATCTGTGTTATCGTATATTAATACATTATATGTATGTTATATCAAATTTATTTTCAAATGACAATTTTACGTACGTTACCATGGAATGAAATGCATTTAAATATGAAGTGCCATGAAGTGCCGTGCCAATATTATGCAAATACAGCTCTGGGCTTCATTTTGTCGAATATGAATAAGATAGGTGACTAATATTATAGTAAATACTAATTGGCAATAGAAGGGTGTTATCTACTTTCACGATACCTACACGAGACCTGAAGGTCGATACGATGCCTACACGACACCTGAAGGTCGATACGATACCTACACGAGACCTGAAGGTCGATACGATGCCTACACGACACCTGAAGGTCGATACGATACCTACACGAGACCTGAAGGTCGATACGATACCTACACGAGACCTGAAGGTCGATACGATACCTACACGAGACCTGAAGGACAAAAATTAGTCGTTCACGACGCAGGCCTAATTGTAGTCCTCTTCCCCCTTCTATACTTTTCTAATAATGAGGGGAAGGGGAAAAGATTTTACGGGGGAAGCGATAGAGGAAAGAAATATCCTTTTTCCTGTTTATCCTTTCCTTTGAGAATTAAAGGTAGGCAACGGATCTGAAACTCATTAGGTTGTTGCCGATGCCTATAGGCATCGGTCACCTCATATGTATATTATATGTATACTTTTTTAATTAAAAAAAACTATATTCACTAACAATATGTATTGATGGAAATATAATAGTTCTTTGTTCTTTACAGTCTTATTACATTTGGTAAACAACAGTAGAAAATAAACGAAATTCGAGATAAAGTTACAAGTAATAAAATCTTTTGAAACACTTCGGCGTTTCAAAATTTAAGTGCTCGTGTCGTAAAACAGTGTTCTGTTTATCTTAGATTGATCTCGCGACCTTGAACTGATCTGAGTCAGTGGTGAAACTCGTGTAGGCAAGGAGCTGAAACAAATAATAATAAAATAAACTAATTCAATACTTTAACCTGCTATCACAGTCATCCGCGGTCTATAAAGCTAAGAAAGGTATCATCTACGTGGCCTTAAAGGCTAGGAATATTTATAACAATAAAAAAACAAAAATAAAATTCCAACTAAGATAAATGGATCCCCATCGTTGTTAACTCCACAGCTTGTATTACCACATTTAAGAATATTTAAAAAATAATTTTATACAGATCCATCTATACAACATTCAAATAAAAATCGGTATTGTTTACCCATACCTCTGGGTCACAATCTTGAGTGAGAATTTTTCGTATTGGATTTAAAAATGAAGTGAATTTCTGACAGCCATCAAAATGTTGACAATATGTACGAGACCAGTAAGTGCCTATTAAAAATACTGAAAGGCTACTGGGGACCAATTAATAATGTATTAACGTTAATGAAATGAATGCATTCAGAAGCAATTTCGAGGAACCAATGACTTCATTAATATTTATTTTGTCAGTCAATCAATCTTATCGTGTAAACTTTATTATGCCTGTATACTTGTTAATACAGACTATTGTATGACCTACATTGTCATGTTCTGAAACGATTTTTTAACATGTTACTGAAATATTAATGAAACCATTTCACGCTATGAAGCTTAAGTAGATATACAGACTTCTCGTATGTTACGAATCTCTTCGTTGTATAATACAAGTACGGCTCCCCGACTACGTCGTAGTCTACATGTGGTTAACAAGCGGGTCAGAGATAAACAAACATGGATCTATTTCTCTATTCGCAGTGGAACAAGCCGCGGTGCGCCGCCGGCTGCGAAAACATCGCTACAGACAAATGCCCGGCTCTCAGCGTAGAGCTCGGGGAGGGACTCAAGGTCACCTTACTATTTCAGTTTCGATATTTCTATTTATATGTTGGTACAGTAATGTTAGTGTTTTTGGTTATTAGTATTACATCTGTTACAGAATGTCCCGTTTGACCGGTGAAATATCACTACCTCACGAAAAGACGCGTTGCGATGAGTGAGGAGTCACAGACCTAATTCTAGTCCACTTCCCGTCCTTTTTTAATAAGGAATGCATGGGAAGGGGAAGAGGACTTTACGGGGATGATGAGATAGGAAAACGAAATATAAATTTTTCTGTTTATCCTCGTCCTATGTCCATTAAAGGAAGGCAACGCATCTGCAACTCATAAGGCTTGTTGTGGATGCCTATTGGCAGATTTCACTGGATATCTGTTGAACCGAATGTATTAACCTTGCAGACAATATTAAAATTATTTATTGCTTAATAATAAAAATAATAACAAATCAGGCTTTTTTTAATGTTTACCACTGTTGGGACACAGGCCTCCTCGCCGAGAGAGGGAATGAGCCGTAATCCACCACGCTGGCCCGGTGCGTGTTAGTGGATGTCACATGTCTTCGAATTAGGTAGTTCTAAGAACATGCCGGTTTCCTCACGATGTTTTCCTTAACCGTTTTTGGAGCAGTGGTGATGAAATAAATAATACAAAGTAAAGCACCTACCTGGGTTCGAACCCGTAACCTACAGTGCGTAACTGGGGGCATAAGAAATAAAATATTAAAAAAATATTTTTTGTTTGCAATCATACCATTAAATGAGATTCTATAGAAACAGTTTTAAAGTTTGCAACACTTTACACGGGTGGAGGGAAACATCTTCGACCCGAATCTGTGAATAGGAGACACTTCATTTGATAATAAACTCAACTTGTTACTCTGTACAATGTGAATAGTTTACCCACCTTTAAGTAATTTTAAATTTATCTTTATTTGCTGTTTGAAGAAACATATAAGTAACATAACATTTTGTTCTTTATGGACATTACGAGCGTATGACTAAATAAATTAACCGACATTATATTCGACAACGCATAAGTTGCAGAATTTTTTCTAATGACAAGGAAGGTATTAATTAACTATATTTTGATAATACATTTAAATTTATAAATTGTCAATCCTATTTTGAATCAATATTTAATAATGTACGATGAAATATTAGCTTTAGATTTACGTAAAAATCATTGCATTGATTAAACTTTCGCCGCTGATTACATCTCAAGAACTGATTTTTTTATATTTTTATTTGTTGAATGTGTCCACCCCAATCGAGTAAGTGCAGCTCCTCATACATTTTTGGCGGATGAAAAAAATTTGTTATTCATTAATTAGTTACACGGTTAAAGATATGCATTATAAAACTAAAAAATCGTGTGAGTCCATATTTATTTGTCTCCCTCGCACTTCAATCGTTGAATTTGTTCCGAAACATCTGCGTTCTGTCACAAGTGAGTCGTAAAAACTTTTAAGGGGATGTAGGAGTCAATGGACCCTTTGTAATATTAATACGTACTAACGTCGGAAGTAGTTTACGGGCCAGTAATATATTTTTAGGACATGATGTCCTTTCCTTCTCTAAACAAATTTACAAAAACCAACTTTATAAAGCATCATTCTGTTTATTTCAAATCGACTTTTTAATGCCAAAGCTTAAATTTTCAGTTTTGGCGCGAATGGCATCGTATTTTTGTACGCCATGTTGTTAATGCGTGCGATAAATTCAAAATGCGCAACGCATCTGACCGAACGTGAGCGCTAGTGGGCGGAGTAACATTTACATTTAAGTTATACCAACTGGCTTACGTCTTGTAACCATACGAGAAGTTTGCGAATTAAATATATTCTCAAAATAAAAACACTTTTACAGTAAATAAATCTGCGCTGACTCCTGTAAACCAGCTAGGTATGGAAAGATGATGGATTTTCATTTGGCGCAATCCTGGCCTCCTCCATCCTCCTACCTCTCTGGCTGCTTCTATAGCCATACATCTAGCATATCATCATATGCATGCTCGTCGGTTATGGGTGCTCCTGCTTCTTATATAGCCCTTTTTAATAAACCACTAATTTGATGTATATAAGTTCTCCTAGACCCGGGTACTAGTCGTTAAACTGCGTCCAGGACCACCAAGGACGGGCAGCAGCGTCCTTTCAGTACGGTGGAAAATACTGCGATCGCCAACCCGCCTGCCAAGCGTGGCGATTATGGCACAACCCCCCCATGAATGCCAACAATAAAAAAATGGCCCCCAGTACCCGGCGGCCCTGTCGTTCCTGGCTACGGTAGCGGTCAGGACAACGGCGGGGCAGGGGGTGCTAAGAATCCCCGGAAGAGATCCGGCTACCACACTCACCGACAACTGGCCCTGGCAACACTAAACACGCGCACACTGCGGACAGACGAGAGGATCGCGGAACTGGAAGAAGAATTGAGCAAGTTACGATGGGACGTTATAGGGTTATCTGAAGTCCGAAGAGAGGGGGAGGACACGATAACCCTCAATTCCGGAAATATGCTCTTCTTCCGGGAGGGTGACCAACAGTCCCAAGGTGGTGTCGGGTTTATCGTCCACAAGTCCCTTGTGAACAATGTGGTAAAGATCGAGAGTGTGTCGACTAGGGTGGCGTACCTGATACTCAGAATAACCAAACGGTATTCGCTGAAGGTCATACAGGTTTACGCACCGACTTCGACGCACTCCGACGACGAGGTGGAAACTATGTATGAGGATATATCACGAGCCATACATAGTTGCAAAACCCACTACACCATTGTCATGGGGGACTTCAACGCGAAACTAGGCAAGCGGTACGGAGACGAGCTGCGAGTGGGCAATTTTGGATATGGATACCGGAATCACCGGGGCCACCTTCTGGCCGGCTTCATGGAGAAGGAGGGACTCTATATGATGAACTCCTTCTTCAGGAAGCAAGAGCAAAGGAAGTGGACCTGGATGAGTCCCGATGGTGCTACAAAAAACGAGATAGACTTCATCATGTCGACGAAGAAGCAAATATTCAATGATGTCTCAGTGATCAATGCGGTGAAAACCGGGAGCGATCACCGAATAGTCCGAGGCATATTGAATATCAACGTAAAGCTTGAGCGAAGTCGACTGATGAGGTCTACACTCCGACCAGTACCCATCCAGATCCAGAATCCCGAAAGCTTTCAGCTTGAACTTCAGAACCAGTTTGATTGCCTAGGGAGTAGCGTGGACGATATTAACGACGGGTTCGTGCAAGCTCTTCGGACGGTGGGTTCTAGGGTCTTCAAGACCCACCGTACAAAAGCGTCCAAGAAGCTCTCAGACTATACTCTTGAGCTCATGAAGGAAAGGCGAGAAATGATTCTGCACTCTTCGGATGATGCGAAACGATACCGGCTGCTAAATAGACAGATTTCGAAGAGCATTAAACGCGATATACGCCAATTTAATACGATACGTATTAAAGAGGCTATTGAGCGGAATAAGGGCTCCAAAGTCTTTGCCCGAAGTCTGTCTATTGGGCAAAGCCAGGTGTCGAAGCTGAAGACTGAGGATGGCAGAGTTGTTTCCTCCAAACCGGAGCTCTTGAGTGAGGTTGAGAGGTTCTATGGACGCCTGTATGCGGCATCGCAGAAACCCGTCATGGATCTGGCAGAAGACCCAAGAGCCAGATTAACCCGACACTATACCGAAGAGATCCCGGACGTTAGTCTCGACGAGATTAGTATGGCTCTCAAACAACTCAAGAACAACAAGGCACCGGGGGATGACGGAATCACAGCAGAGTTACTGAGGGCAGCTGGAGGACCAGGTCTTAAGGTTCTCCAAAAGCTGTTCAATTCCGTCATTCTCGAGGGACATACGCCACGGGCATGGAGCGGGAGTGCGGTGGTCCTTTTCTTCAAGAATGGCGATAATGCCCTTTTGAAGAATTACAGGCCCATCGCACTTCTGAGCCATGTCTACAAGTTGTTTTCGAGGGTCATTACGAATCGTCTCGCTCGCAGATTTGACGACTTCCAGCCTCCCGAACAAGCCGGGTTCCGTAAAGGCTTTAGTACCGTGGACCACATACATACGCTGCGGCAGGTTATACAGAAGACCGAGGAGTATAACCTGCCACTATGCTTAGCGTTTGTGGACTACGAAAAAGCCTTCGATTCGGTCGAGACCTGGGCGGTACTGCAGTCCCTCCAGCGGTGCCAAATCGACTACAGGTACATCGCAGCGCTGAGGTGTTTGTATGAAAACGCCACTATGTCAGTCCGAGTACAGGGTCAGGACACGAAACCTATCCAACTGCAGCGCGGTGTAAGACAGGGAGACGTTATCTCACCGAAGCTCTTCACCGCGGCGTTGGAAGACGTCTTCAAGGTCCTGGACTGGAAAGGACTTGGCATCAACATAAACGGCGAACCCATTACGATTTGCTGATGACATTGTAGTCATGGCTGAGACCATGGAGGAACTCGGTACAATGCTCGACGACCTCAATAGGGCCTCCGAACGAGTGGGTCTCAAAATGAACATGGATAAGACGAAAGTTCTGTCAAACATCCATGTTCTACCCACTCCTATAACGATCGGAGGCCATACTCTCGAAGTTGTTGACGATTATGTCTACCTAGGACAAACTGTCCAGTTAGGTAGGTCCAACTTCGAGAAGGAGGTCAATCGCCGAATCCGACTCGGATGGGCAGCGTTCGGGAAGCTGCGAGAAATCCTCACGTCCCAACGTCTACCGCAGTGTCTCAAGACGAAAGTCTATGACCAGTGTGTGTTGCCAGCGATGACTTATGGTACTGAGACGTGGCCCCTCAAAGCGAGTACCATTAGACGGCTCAAGGTCACCCAAAGGGCAATGGAGAGGGCAATGCTCGGAGTCTCTCTGCGTGATCGCATCAGAAATGATGTGATCCGCAGTAGAACCAATGTAACCGACATTGCCCGAAGAATTGCAAACCTTAAGTGGCAATGGGCCGGACACATTGCTCGCAGGACGGATGGCCGATGGGGCCGAAAGGTCCTAGAGTGGCGGCCACGTACAGGTCGACGCAGCGTAGGTAGGCCTCCCACACGATGGACCGATGATCTGGTCAAAGTTGCGGGAGCCCACTGGATGAGGGTGGCAGAGGACCGATCTTTGTGGCGATCAATGGGGGAGGCCTACGTTCAGCAGTGGACAGATATCGGCTGAAACGACGACGACGACGAAGTTCTCCTAGGGCGTCCCCTACCAACGCTGTCACTCACTTTTGCAACATAAGTTCATATCGTTACTCTCTCTACATTCATTCTTTAAACATAGCCGATCCACCGAAGCATACCCTTCTCAATTCTAGTCACAACATCCAATTTTAAGTGTTTTTAATTTTAATTGTTGTGTTTTTAATTGTCACGCGTAACATATTTCTTAAGGATCGCATCTCAACGGCATTAACTGTACTGGCATGCTTTTTTAGTGCATCAGAATAATACTCCTAACAAAATGTAAACGAAGTTCGTCTCGATGATAGACTGCAGCGATCGATGCGCCAGCCAGACGTTTTACTGAGGCAAAACGATAACAAATATCATTTGAATAATTTATAAGACAAACAGACAGACAGTGCGTTCGTTTATTACTTCAACACGGATTAACAATTAGCCTTTGTTGTCGTTTATTATGAGTCACGTCGCGGCCCTCGTTCGGTTTATTTATGGACTCGGAGCCTTGCAAATATGTTGCGAATTAAGAATGTTCTGCGAATACGCGATGTTAATACGATACCGCGTTCGTGCAAGCATCGTGGATATTTATATAATTCTCTTGAAGTAGTTTTATTCCCTAATGGTAAGTAGTTAAAAATAAATATCCATGATACGTAATATAACATTATCTCCTTCAGTCGACCAGTTGACAGCGACGAGGCATGTCCAAGTAAAGCCTTCAGGCTGTATAGTTCCGATTTTTTATGTATCGTGGTAAAAATCTATGTAGCCTTTTTGCGTGAAATACTAACAAACATCGTGTTAGATAGCACGGCGTCCATAAGTTTAAATAAGCACACAGTTCTAGTTCCAGTAGTTTTTTTTGTTGTTACAGGAATACAATATAAACACAACGTATTCTCTCGAAGTCACAACTAGTAATGTCCTTTTAATAATATAGATATTTCGAAAATACATTCACTCCACAGAGAATGAACATTGGGTAGTGAATTCTACCAATCAATCCTACATTCACTCCACAGAGAATGACCATAGAGTAATGTAGTCTACCAATCATTCCTACACTCACTCCACAGAGAATGACCATAGAGTATTGTAGTCTACCAATCATTCCTACATTCACTCCGCAGAATGACTTTATTTTACAGTTGTCGGAAGTCAATATCGAACTATTTAATTTTAAATTCGCATAAGAAATTCAAGTACAATTTTAAACCGTAACCTAAAATTAACATATTTAATATAACCTTACAATAATTCATTTGTTATTTCAAATTAACTTCCGTGATAGTGTCATTATTAGAACTTGTCAACTTTCTTTATTTATTATCGACGTAGTGAATAAAACCTTATAGAATTTAATACATACTTTTTAGCAAGCTAACAATCCATACATAGAAACTTTCGTATTTATAATATATATACGAAAGTTTAGTTTAGTTTTAGCATAGACTAGCTGACGCAGAAAAGTTCGTTACGTCTTAAAATTAATTTATATTTTATTTTTATTTTATATCAAGACATCACATTACAAATCTATCAAATTCTTTGCTTTTCTCTACTATAATACGCATTTATACATATATATCCTTCTTCTTGGATCACTCTGTCTATTGAACCGCATCTGTCGCGTAGTTTAAAAGATCTAAGGGAAAGACGAACACAGCGTAACTTCGTTTTATACTATCTAAAGATATGGGAAGTTATCACTTCTATAGAATCTAAACACAATGAAAGATATTCCTATCGATGAATAATTAATGTGTCTAATAGAATTGAAGGTATTATCCCTTACAACTCCTATTAAGTGCTCTACCCTACAAAAGAGATCCTTTACAATTGTAATAATTGTGTATCCGTGGTAAATAATTATCAGCATTTAGACACGTATTTACTGCGAAAACTTAAAAAAAATAAGAATATTTTTGCGAGTGAAATTGAAATAATGCACTTGGAGTAGGGAAATAAAGAGAACTGCTAAATTGCATATATGAATACCATCTTGCAAGTGGCACATTTGTTCGCGGCGTAATCTTAAGCCGTCGCCACACAAAACAGTCGGCGGCGTTATCTCGGAGTTCTCCGCACATCCCGCATGATAACCGCGCTAGACCCGGACAGGTATTTGTCACAAAAAACATATTTTCAGTTGGCCCGTAGCTCGCTTGATGCAGCTCCGTATGAACATTACATAATAAAACCAACTGAATGAATTATTCTACTGTAGGTTAGCATAAAACTGGATAAAACGCACAGCACAAAACGGAGTAAAATGGCGGTGCAAGGTGCACGCCTTTTGCTCTGCAGCTAGGACTTAGGACAAATGAAAAAAAATGAAATCTTCTTTTGCCAAATTAGACGATATTTGGTCCGGGAAAATTCTATAAAATGCAACATACGTCTCCCTGTGCTGTTTTATTTTCATTGCTGAATGCCATCTTTGCCATTTCGTGTTTTAAATAAGAAAATGTGGCAAACGAGCTAACGATTCACCTGATATTACCTGACCGCTGCCCACAGGCATTCGTAACAAGCTAATGAGATGCGTTACCAAGGGAGAAGATTGACAGGAAAAGAACGTTTTATCTTTCTGACCATCTCCTCCGCTGTCATATTCTCTTCCCTTCCCATCCATTTCTTATTAAAAGAAGGTGGTAATCTCTTGCGTCGTGGGTGAGGTGGATTACATTTTTGCCACTCGCTTGAATAGCCTTTCTTCATGCGTCTGTGCAAGATTCCCAAACTCACTCAAAAATCACTGGAGAATTTTCCCCAGTTCTAGATTCAACGCCCTCTCTTTATCTTGTGTTAAATGTTTAAGCAGTGACACAGACCTGGATTGTTACACGTGTTACACAATCAAGCCGAATAACATTTAAGTGAGTCCCAGCGCGTCAGTCGGCGCGGCCGCCTCGATGTCTCCCTCATTTCACGCCCATTAGTTAAACTTGTTACGTACGCGTGGATCTCCATTAAAATGCAAATTGAACGCCCCTGAAAATGTTTATATAATATATTTTTCCCTCTCCCGCCGGGTAGACAATCATTAGCCTGTATTTTTCTTAATAAGGAGCGATAATGAACATAAAGTGTAACGTTCCCGTCTCTAGATCGTTGCTTGTCCTACAATCTTCATAATGACATCGTTCATTTAACACCAATTTAATGATTAAATATCGTGCAGACGTGAGCATCTTTAACTAGTTTTCCAGGAGTCTTGTAAATCATTTTTCTATGCTTTTAACAGTGGTAGAGCCCGCAACAACATCTATTGCACGAATTGACCGGCTTGGGAAGACAGGCGTGAAGAAGATTATTCTGCGTTTCGTCTGATGCGTGAAGTGCCGGAGTCCTAATTCTGGTCCTCTTCCCCTTCCCATCCTTTGATAATAAGGAAAGGATATGAAGAGGAAGAGGTCTTGATGGTGGAGGGGGTGAAGGGATGTTACCATTTTCTGTTTATCCCTTCCTCAGTCCATTAAAGGTAGGCAGCGCATGTGCAACTCTTGTTGCGGATGTGGGTAGCGATCACTTGATATCAGGTGAACCGCGTGCTCGTTTGCCACCTTCTATTATAAAAAAAATAATTCTTGTGTACTCTGTCGCTATCTCCTCTGTTTCTGATATCCAAATTATAATCAGTAAGCTTACTTTTTTAATTACCAAGTAGATTAGATTACAAAAAGACAAAACTTTTTGGTTCTTGTACCACAAATTTAGGCAAATTGTATTCGAATCTCATATCCTACAGACACAGATCCAATACAGTTATTGTCATTGCGTTGATAAACCCCACAATGTTAAAATAGGACAGCCTGGTAATTTCCTGTTTGCACGCCAACATCCTTTCCGATTTTGTGATCAGTTGTAGAACATACACTCTTTACATAAGGATACTATATTTAAGCAATTCAAAGTTTGCTTATTAAGATTTAAAGACATTGAAACATAAAATAAATAAATTTGCGCGCCCGTAATCCAAAGGTGAACGCAGAAATCATGGATTCCCATTTGGCGCGCTTCTGGCACACCTCTCTCGCTTCTTCTACATACATACATCTACGCATACAAGCTCGTCGGTTATGGGTGCTCCTTATATCGCCTTTTGTTAGTAAGCCACTAATCTGGTCGATATAAGTTCTCCTAGGGCGTCCCACCAACTCTGCCACTCACTTTCGCTACATAAATTTGTTTCGTTATTCTCTCTTCATTCTAGTTACAACATATTTTTTTTATAAGAAAAGAGGACAAACGAGCGGCAGGAATACGGATGTGATCAACGACGCCCAAGGACACCAACACCAGAGGAACTTCAGATGCGTTGACGGCCTTTAAGAAAGAGATAGGGTCGCTTCTTGAAGGACCTTAAGTCGTACTGGCTTGGAAATACCGCCGAGGATAGACCATTCCACAACGTGGCTGTGCGTGGCAGGAAATTTTTATACAACATTCACTTTTAAGCACTATTCCCTTATAATGCTTTTGAACCTTTTAATTTTATTTTTAACGAATGCTAGACGAAACAAGAAAGGCTGTCTAGATTGTACTTTCTGGTTAAAACAACTCATAAATATTAGTATGTTAATAAAATTATATTAAAATTATACTGAACTAAAGTACGCTTGTGTTTATAACAAGAAGTAAAAACCACTACACCTTTAATATACGAAACGTAAATTTGATTACTTCCCACCTGCCGAGCAGCAAGAATCGTTGCAAAGCCTCCCCCCGCAGCCATCCCTCAACAGGAAGTGTGGAATACTCGGCAGTGGAAATGGAAAAGCCGTCACCGGATGTGACCGGCGCAGGTGTGTATTATTCCTCTCGGAATAAACATTTTTAGTTGGAAAAGCGTTGATTTATAAGATATTGGACGAGGTCTTGATCCTTGTATATTTTTATTTTACTTTATTACGAACGAATACGAAACGAATCTTGTTATTCCGATCAAATATTCTAAGAAATAAGCCTTTCTGGATTTATTTTTAGATGAAAATCTGATATGAACTTTCTAAGAAATCGGTGTAGTTTATTATTATTTAATATAAATTATCACAAAAATGTGTTTGCATTCATCATTATCAGTCACAAAATGAATATAGGCATGCCCAAGAGTTGTCACACAGATCAGTCTTTTGCCACCCTCAAGCTTCACGGTTGAATAGTGGGTCAATTGTAAGCGGCTACCTACGTCGTCTATGTAATGTGTATAGGTGACGCAATTGGCTACTGTTTTTTTTTCAATACTAATATAGTTAAGTCTAAATGGTTCCTGAGTTGGCAAAGCGATCTTTTTGTATATAAACTTGTTTGCTCTGACTCGGACAGATTTAAGAATTTGGTGTTTGTATTAAAACTTATTAACTACTTAAAACAGGTTCAAAATGTATCGTATGACTTTTTAATGTAAGAATGTGGCGAACGAGCAAGCGGGTCACCTGATGTAAAGTGAGCGCTACCCATAGACAGCAACAAGCAAATGTGTTACAAATGCGTTGCGTACCTTTAATGGACAGAGGAGGGATAGACATGAGAAAGGATATTTCCCTTTCCCCGCCTATCTTCTGTGAAGTCGTGTTATTTCACCGGTCGAGCCGGTCTATTCGTGCAACAGATGTTGCGGACTCTACCACTGTTACACCTGGTTCGGACTGTCCTGTCAGCTATATGATAATTATGAAATTTCTCTGATATTATTTTCAAGTCCCATTTTGTGATATAAAATATTATCAATTACACGGGACCCGTGGTCATAATGGAGCTATAAATTCGTTCAGTTTATTTCTTATACCCCATGTATTAGTGATGTCTGAACTTCGGTCTGTGTGTGTAAGATTCCATGGTCCTCATGTTCTATCTGTGTTATGATGTCTTTGGTAAAATATCGGGACCTCATAGAAGACAGATGTGAGGTTAAAGTATGCTTCTGAGTTTCTTGGCGACGTGCTTAGATCCCTTCCTATCCTGTTCTAATATGGATAGAGGCAAAGGATTGGACAGTGGACGTGAATAGGAAAAGAAAATATCCTGTCTATCCCGCTTTCTTTTAAAGGCAATCAACGCATCTGTAACTCATTTGTATGTTGCAACATCAGATAACATCAGGTAAACCGCTTCCTCGTTTTCCAACTTGTTTAATAAAAAAAGCGTTTCGTGTCCAGCGTTGCCTCGTTGAGTTTCATATTTGCACGATAATATTGAAGGCCTACCCAGAACCATTACTTCAGACTAATCTAGCTTTGTAATGGTGTAATTATTAAATAAATCGGTTTCCAAAATAAACGTAACTGTGTTTATTACAATATTAGTAGACATAAATATTTCATTTAAGATATTGTTTGTAAAGCATTCAAATATTTATACACACAGACCAGACCGAAAATATTTTAATACTGTACACATCACTACGATTCGGTCTTTGTGGGCTATTCTTGCTTTGATTATTGTTATTCAAGTTCGAACCCAGAGCGCGTGGGCGGTCTGAGACTCAGGGGAGGACATGGATGAAATGGATTTGAAATATTACATTTCATTCATAATTCTAACTGTATTAAGGCTTGCTTATTCAAGTATCATTTTGGTACTGGAGATTCTATTCTGATCTGTATCTGTATCTGCAAATTGTTTAACAATTGGCTGTGATAGAACTCGTAATAAGAAAGTAATGAATTACAAGATCCATCTTATGTCCTTTTTATTTAGTTTGAATTATCCAGTCAGTTTAACGGTAAATCCTAAAGTATCTCGCTTATCTCAAGATATTCCATAGATAAATACATTCCGTAATTAATTTTAATCAATACTTTCCCGTCATTACTGGACAGTCACACGGAATTATTGATAAATACAAAGTTTTACTCTGGAAACAAAACTTGTGAATATAGGCTAGTAATATCATTAAAAATTAGATTAATAAAAAAGAGCAGTGGTGGCTCAGCGGTTTAGGCTACTTACGTTCCGTAGGTTCGGTTCGGTTCGGTTCGAACCCCGGCAGGCGCTTTACTTTGTGTAATTTATTTCATCACTACTGCTCCAAAAACGGTGAAGAAAAAAATCTTGAGGAAACCGGCATGTTCTTAGAACCACCAAATTCGAAGACATGTGACATCCACCAACCCGCGCTGGGCCAGCGTGGTGGATTACGGTCCATTCCCTCTCTCGGAGAGGAGGCCCGTGTCCCTGCAGTGGGAAACTTTCTAAAAAAAGCTGATTCATTATTATTATTAAAAAAAGTTTACTTTGTTAAATGATTCGAAATTCAAAAACAGCGAGTCCCTTAACAGTGTTAGAGTGCAGCGAAAGTCGACTCGAATTACTTTGTAACGCGCGTCCGGACGACGGTAATCGAATCGCGGCCCAGCGGCTGTCTGTTTAATTGCTCCGTGCAGTGAGCGGATTGAGAAAAGTCTCTGCATTTGTTGCTATTTCGAGTTGAACACTTAGTAGGGGTAAAAATCGAATTATGTTTAAAATGCACGAAAAAGTTTAACATCACAGCGGCGAATTAAATTCATTGGTCAACTTAATACCACGACCATCTACGTAATAGTTTTAGTATTCTTGTATTATGACATTCCAAAGTGTGACCAACTATCTCGATACGACCACAGTTTAAAGTAGTGCTAGACTAGACTAAGATTAGAGGGACTATATTTTTGGTATTATTGTATGTATTTCTATATTGTAAGTAGCTTCACAATTTTTACCACTATCAATCTTTGAATGGTAAACTTTCTGGTCGTGTCGGTGAAAAACAAATGACTGATGACGATGAGACTGAGACATTTATCCGTTTGTAAATAAAAGTAAAACAAGTGACAAGTTCAGTCGAGTAAACAAGCTGTATGTGTACATTTCAAAAGCATGAGGAAGATTGCAACTCTGCAGATGAAACTGTCACCGCGCTGGTCGGTGATTTCAATTAGCCGTGTCTGGGATAAGTTGCGGCGATAAGGCGCTGGATTTATCCGGTAACCGGCTATTACCGTCTTAGCCGGCGACTTCATTTTGCGCTCCACACTGTCTGGCTTAGATATTTATTTCAACGAGGTTGAATCTTTCCACTTTTAATTGAATATTTACTGATAGAGACAATTATAAAATGAATAACAGTGATGTATTAAAATATTATTTAATGGCATTCATAACTTTACAATGGATACAATATACATATATGCTTTTTCCAGGATTCAATCTGTCATAATTCTAGATTTAAGACTCTGTCTTAAGATACAAAAAATGATATGTGTACATTTTGAAATTGTATCTAAAATTAAAACAAATAACGGTCAACTACATGAAAACTCATCAGAATAACACACGTGCACAAAAAGCAGAAATCAGCCTTTCAAGTAATAACTTACAAAAGGGTTACTAATGATTCCAATATCGGTAATTATCTCCGCCCCACGGTGACTTGACTGACCATAGGAAACTGGGATTAGGAGAGTTGCAAGTCACTGGCCGCACGGTTGGCCGTGAAGATCGCATTTAATCCCCAACCCCATCCCCAATCTAAACGCTCAATGGGATTCCCCGGACAATGAGGGAACCGGGGCACGATTGTATGGAATCGGATTTTATGTGTAAAGCGGAAACGTATGACATAAGCTGTAATGGAATGAATTGTATATGTTCCCTAAAGACTCCGACACGACTAGATCGATTTTGATGGAATTTTCAGGAAACGTTCAGTGGCCTAGCGGGTGTTCCTTTAAAGTTAGGGCGGCGATCTGATCAAAATAATAAGTAATTATTATTATTATACCCGGGCGGATCACTAGTACTATAATATATCGAATATAAGGGCATAAATAAAAAAAATGGCTTTATTGATTACGAAATACCCAAAAAACTTTTCCCTAACATTTATCTTTATTTAATTTATAATAAATGTTTGGGGGCTGAATAGGTCTTTGGCTCTTAAATTTTTTTTTAACAACCGTGTAAAGTGTTGTACTTAATATCATTATTTGTGTACAAATAAAGAAACAGTGTAAGAGATAATTGCTAAATCCGTAATGGAGATGTTAAGCAACAACCATTAAAGAATCCATTAATATTATTTATTGAAACCTTTCACTGAGCCCTTTAAATACAATTAAATGCCGCGATAAAACACCACTTGCTTATTTTTATTGTTACAGTAATTTATTACGCCTTACCAACTCTCGCACTGCAATTATTTATAGCTGAATGTATAATAAATAAAAGCCGCATGGCTCACCAGTTGCACACCTGATGAACCTAAGGTCAAAATCTTTAAATTCAGGGTACGATTCGCAAAATATTTCTATAATAATTCAATTAGTTTGATAAAATTTATTTGTACATGCATAGGTGCCAATCCGTGTTAGACCGGTGAATAGAGGCTATAAGTAATACATATTTTTATGTATTAAAAAATTAATATTATACTGTCTTTGGACCGTGCTACGCTCTACGTTGTCTTTTACATGTAAGATCGTATAATTTTTTATTATAGCGCCATCTAACAAAAATATGAGATATCATTAAGTTAGCCCTTGACAACATGAAAATCTTTGCCGCCGTTTTCTAGATTCGGGTTATATTTATATAAAACAATTGCTCATTTATAGGTATTGGATAAGAGTGCTGTATACAAGTCAGGCATGTCTTTGATTGACGATTTTATTAAAAAGCTCCAGAATTGCCGTATTTTGGTCTAAAACTTTACAAATTTATATAGTGTAATTTTTAATTTCCTACTAGCCAAATAAAGCAACAATACGGCTATCTACCGGTGATCTAAGGCGCCATATATTCACGTGGCCATACACGGAGCCGATAATCTTAATCGGTCTCACAAGCAGTTTGAATTGCGCCACTACATCTCGCCGCGGCGTCTGGTACCAAAGTAACGATAGTAGAAAACTTGAAATTAATATATATATATATATATATATATATATATATATATATATATATATATATATATATATATATATGTATATATATATATATATTAAATAAAAAATCTAAGAACATAAAAAAATACTTTAAGGACTACGAAAGCATGAAAGTAGCAGTGTTGACACAATGGTATGAGCAGGTCCTGTGGTATAGGCCACGACTTACAGTCGCAGGTCTGAACCCAGGTAGGTACTTTACTTTGTACCCAAAAAATATTTCATCACCGCTGCTCCAAAAATTGCGAAGGAAAACATCTTGAGGAAACCGGCATGTCTTAGAACCACCAAATGCGAATCCATGTGACATCGACTAACTCGCACTGAGCCAGCGTGATGGTTTGGGGCCCTTTCCCTCTCTTGGAGAGGAGCCGCGTGTCCCTGCAGTTAGGAAATTTACTAAAAGGGCTGATATATTATTAAAGGCTGCGAAAATCAAATTAAATATTGTTTTGAGCGTTAAGCGTTATGACAATAAAGTTACTTCATAGGAATAAAAATTAGAATAATTGTGTTTACATTTTTGTTGTTATAAATTGTTTTCAGTTTCGTTTAGACGTTTTCAAGATGATATGTATTAGGTATTGGACTTATTAAATAAATAAATAAATATGCACTCACCCCCGTAACTCAGAGAGGTAGACAGAGATAATGGATTTCCATTTGGCGCGATCCTGGCATACCTCTGTCGCTTCTTCTACATCCATACATTTTCGCATACATGCTCGTCGGTTACGGGTACTCCTTATATCGCCCTTCTTTAGTATGTCACTAATCTGGACGATATAAGTTCTCCTTGGGCGTCCCCTGCCAACGCTGCCACCCACTTTTGCAACATAAATTTGTTTCGTTACTCTCTCGTCATTCATCCATCAATTGAACTTAACGTGATATTTAAATTTATTCATTAAATTTTAACAAATGGTAAAAATATTATTTTCATATGAAGGGTCATAATTACATTCAGTTTTAGACTTAAAAATAAAATAAAGCAAGATAAAGTTTAAATAAACTTTATTGTTATATTAATATTATTTGCTGACTGTACCTCGTCAATAATCTGGGTGGCGCAGGTAATATCAGTTAGCAGCGACCTATGTGTATGCAGATGTGCCGACGGGCCCGTATCGATTAAGTTATAAAGATTCCACGAACTTTCCAATAAATACGACGCGACGGTGAAAATTAACATTTTTTAAAATGCTTGAGACATTCTTAATGTTCAATGGAAATTGTCCTCATACGGACACCTTAATCAGGTTGTTTATTTTTACGTAAACCTATATTAATTTTTAATATGAAATAAGAGAAAACAACTCAAGTAGTGTTTTATAAAGTGTTGTTAAATAGAAAAGCGCCACGATAAAACATCTTTTTTTTAACCGACTTTAAAAAGCTAAGGCTCTATTTGCTTGTTTTTTATTTTTTGTTTTACTTTGACATTTATGTATCGATTATAAAAATTATTTTTGCAATCGATAGTTTTTGGTTCTAAATATCTAACAGTGGTAGAGTCCGCAATAAAAAACATTGTTGTACGAATTGGCCGGCTCGACCGGTGAAATACCATGACCTCACAGAAGGCAGGCGTGAAGTAGAAGTACTCTGAGTTTCGCCTGATGAGTGAGGTGCCAGAAGCCTAATTTTAGTCCTCTTCCCCTTCCCACCCTTTCCTTATAAGGATAGGATGGGAACGGGAAGAGGATTGGACGGGGAGGGGGTTAACGGGGAAAAGGAAATATCGTTTTTCCTGTCTATGCCCCCTCTGTCCATTAAAGGTAGGCCACGCATCTGCAACACATTTGCTTGTTGTAGATGTCTATGGGTAGCGGTCACTTAAGGTGATCCGCTTGCTCGTTTGCCACCTTATAACAAAAAAAAAAGGTAACAAAACCTTTAACTGCAATGAACTTTAAAACACCATACGTTATCGAGCCGGACTTGAACCAACAAACACATTTTAGGAGATGTAGCTGAGTAATACTTCTAGTTCCAGAACGGACTGCTGACTGACTCCTTTATTACCTTTTTTTTGTGACTGTAAGGTCACTGTTTGCCTTGGTAGGGCATTTACAGCTACACCGGGCTCGAGGCGGCAGGGCGCAGAGGGCGCCTAGCCTAAGCCTCTTTAAGAGTAACTAAGCTCGAGGGCTCCCTCCGTAGAGGGAACCTCGGCTCAGGCCGTTACTTCATTATTGTTACCGGATTGGGAGGCCACCAAGCTCTTAGATCGCTTCAGTGGACGCTCCATGGAGTGACTGGGCTCAAGGGCCCCCGAGAGGGGACCTCGGCTTGGGCTGTCACTCATTACGCGTTTATCATTCCGATTCGAGGGTGCCCGAGAGGGCCGAGCCTCGGCTCGATAAGTAGCTTTTATCGGATTACGCCTTTATTTCGCCTAAATGCGCTCTATTTATGCATGAAAGGTACCTTACACAAGGGGGCTTAGACCATTAAAGTCCTCCCAAACTGCAGTGTGTGAGCGAGACAACGAGTATCTCTCCCACTTCGCATCGTAGGGGTCATGCAGTCACGATGAAGACGAGCGGTTAAGATGGGCTGAGGTCATCTCTGCATCTCTCATCATGGATCAAGATAAGGCTTAGTTGTAGGTTAAAAACTATTTGTTTATCAGTATTGTAGATTCTAACAAGTCCAAAGTCCTTCAGTACCCATTGAAAAGTAAATTGTGAAACTATACTTCATGTCGTGTGCTCAAAGTCCAATTTTGAAATAAGCCAATGAAGAGAGATGAAAGTGGTAAGATATTTAATTTTTTTGTTAAACGGCTTTAAAATTTGGACCATTTACATTATGAATAAAGCACTCAAGTGTAAGTTACGTAGTTAATTATTCTCCCTTGGCGATATCTACAGAGTGTACTTGAGCGGTCGCCGTAATAAGAAGGCGTAGGCGTCGCTCGCTGCTCGGTGTGCGGTCTTTTTATCGGTCAACCACCAAACCAGTGCCACGTGCAAACGATAATCAGCTGTAGTGATCTAGTAATAAAGGTTATATTTAAAAGTAAGCTTCAGTTGACTTGATTCATGAATTACTTAATTAATCATGCATGTTAATTTCAGCTCTAAAAGCTACATTATAAGGTTAAATTTCAACTGGCAAAGAATGATTTACACTATTAAAATAATGAGCACTCGTAAGGGTATCCCAGTAATTTCTCATGTGTTGTCCTGCTTTATTTATCGTATGGCGAATAAGGCTACTGTATCGCTTTGTTAAGCCCGGAGGAGTTGGAGAATGACGCCGGTCCCTTAATGCTTCCTTAGACAATGTCTTGGACAATGCTAACCTGAAATATCAAAGGGCTACGAGATTGGATTAACATCAAGTTGTACAACTACAAGAGAAAAAAACTACAACGCAAGTGCAGAGTGAATTTTGGAAGAAACAGAAAGACAAATATTTTTATCACACCTATAATATTTTAGTTGTGACTAATTCTGGTATTTTTCCCCTTCCTATCCTTTTATAATAAGCAAATTATGGGTAGGAGGACTTGACAGATGAAATGGATAGAAAAAGGAAATATCTTTTGTCCAACCCTTACTTTTACAGCTACCCTTGTTCCAGATGTCTATGGGTAGGTATCACTTAAAATTAGGTGAACTGCTTGCTCGTTTCCCACGTTCATCCATTAAAAGAAATCTAGACTTACTACAGACTAAATCTGAATTGAATAAAGTTACTAAAAATTTGCGTGAATAAACTACTATCTCACAAAACAGACTCTAGACGATTTTTCAGTCTCACAATATTGTGATAACATGTAAATTGGTGAAAATCCCTACTTTTAAAATTTAAAGCTTGGTTTTAAAGCCATATATTTAATTCGAATCGCCGAATCTTTTGCTCCTGTTTGATATTTCTGGCTTACGAAATATTACGTCAACCAAAACTAGTTCTCTAACATGTCAGTACCGTAACCAGTCAGTCGAACGACCTGATAGAGATGCAAATTTGATTGATACTTGAAGTGTTAATTGTCACAAGGTTCCAACAGGACGTTATACAGTCGAGGTGGGACCATGTCGTACTCCGTCGACAATGCGACGGGCCATTTCCGATACTAGACGTACAAATGGAATGGCGTGAACGCGTTCAGTCTAGTCATCGTGAAGCAGTTGAACAGCAAGTCTCTCGTCCACGTTCTCTCTATAACCGTCACGTTACAACCAACGCCGAGTGCCGACGAATCGAGTATCCGATCGGGCTTTTGACTGACAACTTGTTACCCACGATATTTTTTGCTTTGTCACTTTAAAGTAGAAAATGTCTTAATAATTCTTTGAGATTCTGCTATTTCTTTATAGATTTTACTGAAAATAAAACAATATTTTATAACAGTTTACTATGAGTGTACAACAACGTGGAATGCCACGCGGTCGCCTGTTTAATTCCTTTATATAGTACATTTTAACAGTGGTAGAGCCCGCAACAACGTCTGTTGCACATATGGGCCGGCTCGACCGGTGAAATACCACGACCTCACAGAAAACAGGCGTGAAGTAGAAGAACTCTGCATTTCGTCTGATGAGTGAGGTTCCGGAGGCCTAATTTGAGTCCTCTTCCCCTTCCCACCCTTTCCTTGTAAGGATGGGATGGGAACGGGAAGAGGATTGGACGGGGAGTGGGTTAACGGAAAGAAGGAAATATCCTGTTTCCTGTCTATACCCTCCTCTGTCCATTAAGGTAGGAAACGCATCTGCAACATATTTTCTTGTTGCGGATGTCTATGGGTAGCGTTCACTGAATTTCAGGTGATCCGCTTACTCGTTTGCCACCTTATTTCATAAAAAAAAACATTTAACCTGTTAATTTTGTTTTATTTATTTAATTTTATTAAAGTATTAATGAAGTGTAAATATTCGAATTTGACTATACAATGTGTCCATTAAATCAATTAACCATTGCTATTTCATCAGACGTAAATAGTCGTATTTGAATTATGAAGCACTCCTGTGATTGCATTAAATTGACCGGGCTGTCCGCACACAGTTGTAAACGCTGTGATACTTCTGTTGACACATGTATGCGGGCCGCGGCCAACGCGACTACAGCAACGCTGTCGATGTCCATCCACCAGACGCTGACAATGTCACTGAAAATATATGCGCTATGTTATTTAGCTGGATTGTTAAATAATAATAAATCAGCCCTTTCTACAATGTTTCCCATTGCAGGGACACAGGCCTCCTCTCCGAGAGAGGGAATAAGCCGTAATCCACCACGCTGGCCCGGTGCGGGTTGGTGGATGTCACATGTCTTCGAATTAGGTGGTTCTAAGAACACGCCGGTTTCCTGTCGATGTTTTCCTTCGCCGTTTATTTCTCTTCTTTGTCTATTATCTTCATTTTCTATTTCATAAGTCTATTAAATTATGACGAGTTAAAGATAATATTTAATTCCCATCCATTTTTATGGCAGAAGGTGGCAAACTAGCAGGACACTAAGCTATTAAGTGACCGCTAGCCATAGACATCCGCAACAAGCTAATGAGTTGCAGATGCGTTGCCTGAATTCTATGGATAGAAGTGGGAACAGACGGGGAAAAGGATATTTCCCTTTCCTGTCCGTACCCTCGCCCGTCGAATTCTCTTCGGCTTGCCATTCCTTCCTTATTAGAAGAGGATGGGACGGTAAAGCTGACTAAAAGTGGGCCTCCGACACCTCACTCATCAGACGACACGCAGAATACTTCTACTTCACGCCTGTCTTCGTAGAGGTCGTGGTATTTCACTGGTCGAGGCATCCAATTCGTGCAACAGATGTTGTTGTTGCGGCCTCTACCGCTGTTACTTTCTTACGCCCGTAACGCAGAGGGGTAGGCAGAGATCATGGATTTCCATATGGCGCAATCCTGGCACACCTTTCTCGCTTCTTCAACTTTCATACATCTACGCATACATGCTCGTCGATTATGGGTGCTCCTTATATCTCTATCACTATATCTCTCATGTGACGATATCAATTAAATTCCAAGAATAAACAGATAAAAGGCTTTAATATTTTAAACAGACTGAGAAATATACTACTGTGGTCTCAAATGTGACCGAACATAAACTTATCACCACAAAGATCAACTTCGAAAAGCTAAATGACTTAGGTATTTAATGACTCTTTGTATATAAAGAAACGGGAACAGAAATTCGATCCCGATGGTCGATGGTTCGTTACCCAAGGTGGGTCGTAAAATAAAAAATATTAACTAATACTGCATGTACTATCATTACATTTAATTAACTTACAAAATTTCACTTATAAACTACAGAAGTGAGTTTAAGATCTTTATAGCTTCTCAGTCTTCCTTAAACATTAAGGAAATTTCGAGTTAAACGCGGCGCAACTTAAAACAAAAGGTTGTGGAGGAAAAAAAATACCTTTAATTTCGAATTAAACATAAAAAAGCGCCGGCGACGACGGAGCCGTGAAATTGAACGGATCCGAACAAACTAGCCTCGGGCGGTTATCGCCGGAGCAGATCTGACAATTTGTGAGTACAACACGGTCACACAGAAACCACAAATATTCTAAACAAACGTCGTATTGATTACTCTCGGTATTCTGACCTCCATTTAAGTGCAAGTTGCACGCAACTGTAGCCATACAACCATTTTTATAAATATCCTTTCTACAAATATGATGATTTATTTGTTACATATTTCTTTAATTATAACACATTATTGCTGCTTCACAGACAGTTGCAAATATATCAGAATGCTGTTACTCTTAACCGACAGTGTGATTGACAGATCATGTATGTACAAATAGCGTCAAATAGATTTCAAAGCTTAAGGTACACGATCACTCTTATAGTGGGGACCATGCTTTACTTTGTTTATCTCGAGATTCTTCCACGACGTAAACTTTTCTGTACAAGCACGTTGCTGACGCCATAAGAGTTAGGCGATGTATTTTTTTTATATCAGGAAGAGCAAGCGGCTCACCCGATATTAAGTGACCACCACTCTTAGGAAACAGCAACAAGATAATGAGTTGCAAATACGTTATCTACCTTCAATGGACAGAGGATGAGATATAAATATAAGAAAGAAATCCCATATAAAGAAAGCTCCTCCAGCACGTTACCCAACAGACGAAACGCCGCCACGCTTCTGTGAGGTCATGGTATTCACCGGTCGAGCCAGTCCATTCGTGCAACAGCTGTTGTTGTTTACATACTATATTGGAAGTTGTGAATATCAAAATGCTACAAGAAAAGGCAAAGCAAGTAACCATGTAATATTCTAAAATGTACATCACGTGATTAACAATACTAAGAGTACTAATCGAATTCGAGCGCAGAATCAGCGAGTCGACGCAAACTAAAGCAAACTCTGTACCTACGAGAGTGCGCAAACAATGCTTCACCTTAAATTAATTTTGACATGTAACTCAATCCGTCCACAAACTGAACGTATGTTCCCACGGAGCGAGCGCCGCGTCATGTTCTGTAGCCCGCTCTACAGTGTCCGTGTTACCGTTTTATGTGACACATATATTTCGTGGCAAATAAATATAATGTTACCAATTTGAGAATGAAACCGATTGGACGGGACGCGCGGTGGACGGCGACTTGACGTAAAAGAAAACTAAATACGTTTATTGTCATCGGATATTCCGTGTGTGCAGTTACTTACTTATTTTACGGGTTTCATTTTACATGAAAATGTTTTGTATTTTGACAAAACTGGGGTTTACTATACTTGTTATCCGCCTACTACCGACCTGTATAAACCCCATTGGGACATGTCGATGTATGACGACCGCAGTCATGTGCAACAAGCCTTGCGTATGTGTTGCCGTTCTTTTTGTATGAAATAGAAGGGAGAGAAAAAGAGAAGTTCCCCACTACATTCTATAGTCTCATTTCATTTAATGCATGTTTATGTGAGAAGTTATTTAAGTAAGAATTTACTTAATAAGTATTGCTACAAGCAAGTTATGTATGTTAATATATTTACGTGTACACTTTAAGTTGATTGTAAGTAATAAAAACATATTTTAACATAGTAAACAACAAGTTGTGTTGAATTTCGAATTAAACTTTTCAGGGAAATTTTCAACGAACAAAAGTATTAAAGCGGACGCATTATAAAGTAAACAGTTGTCCATTAGTTGATTACGTTATGGGTAGGTTATAAACTTTTATCGGATTTAGTTTTAAACAAATGGTGGACAGCAAATTTAATTTAATCCTTTTAAATTTGTTCCGCATGTTCGCAATATTTAAGACCGAACCTGCGTCATACATATTATGCATACAATAAGTGATAATAATTACATCTGGAGTTAAACTAAATAGAAGGTTGATACTTTGTAAAAGTGGTACCGTGAGGTCTGCAGACTCCACACTAGCGTCATGGCAGACACATATAACAGATATGTGGTGCTTCATTATGATTGCATATGGCCTATTGTGTTGAATGTGTGTCAACAAACACAGAGCAACACTCCGCTCGGTGAGTGCTGACACAGTTTGTGCATTACAATCGCGTCGGCAGCGGCGGGCCGAGGCGCATCACACTATGAAAGTGAGACGCCGGTAATGAGAAAAGGCAGTGCTGTGCCACGGCCTTGTCATACATTTTCATTTAAACATGTTTTGTTATGATTATTAACTGGAAGAATACGAGCTAATACCCCCATCTCCATTCTATCATCGGACGTTTAGACATACGGAAGGCCTACAAACTTTCACAGTAGATACCGCGCGTTTGAATCTTCGTTCATCGTGCGACCAGCAAAGGATTGGAACAAGTTGACAACCTGTTTCCTTCCAATCATGAAGTAGGTAAGAGAAGAGTTAATAGGCTGTTACTAAACTAGAACGTACCATCTTTCGACCACATCATGACTTACATAAGGTGGGATCGTGGTCCAGCGTTGGTTTATTCAATGTACATAAAGAATCTTATGACATTGAGAATTGTCTCTAATTATCTTGACCGATAATTCTACAAGACGGTAAATCTAGTTAGAGTATAGCATAAGGAAATAGTGAGGTTTTTAACAATAGTGATACTAACCCATGCATCCCTAGTCCCTACTAATATTATAAATGTGAATGTAAGTTTATTTGTTACGCTTTCTCGCGAAAAATACTCAACTGATCATCATGAAACTTTGTACACATATTCTTGGAGGTATAAAAAGTAGCATAGGATACTTTTTATGAAAAAAATATACTATATAAAAAGCGAAGTACGTACATATGTTTCCCATAGACCTAAAGACTCCGAAATGGCTGGACCGATTTCGATGAAATTTACAGGGATTGTCCAGTTTGGCACATTCCTGTGTACCCGGGCGAAGCTGGGGCGGGTCACTAGTAAATGATAAGTAAGTCGCAGCCTTAAAGAATTACTTGGTAAATCTTTACCGTACGGGTAGTAAATTTACTTTTCTGCCTATGCTGGGGATACTGAGATCAAATATACTTTACCGCTAGAAGAAAAGGCAAATTGTTTTCTAGCGAGGCAATAAAAAAGACAGATGTTACGTGGACGCACTTGTCGGTGCAAATAAGATCTGAATAAAAATACGTAATATACAAACGACATATTCTTTACTGACTACGCCCTTGAATAAAGGCATGGTGATAGTTTGCAGTAAGTTTAATTTGAAATAGTGAAAAGGACATCTGCTACTTACATCAGTTATCAATCATGATTGAAATAACGGTGATGGAAAACATCGTGAGGAAATCGAGGAAGCTGTTCTTAGAACAACCAAATTCGAAGACATGTGACATCCACCCACCCGCACTGCGCCAGCGTGGTGGATTACGGCTCATTCCCTCTCTCGGAGAGGAGGCCTGTGACCCTACAGTGGGAAACATTCTAAAAAAGACTGATTTATTATTATTATTTCACTTAAAAATAAATAAAATAGAAGTATATATGTCCAAAGGGATGGTCGAATCAAAAAATAAAAACTCTAGTATTTATGAGAAAATACGTAGACATCCAATATATTGACGAACGAATGCAGTTTCTTTGAAAATATTATTCCAACATTTACCTATCAAAGGTGCAGTTCAAAAGATCGTTCCCACACGCCGCACCAGCGAACAACCCTATCTAGTCTAGTTGCTCTTCCCGTACCTGCCTATTTACGTGAAAGTTTAAAGGATTTTTATTTATTCTCGAGGGGAACAAGTTACAGTCACTAAGAAATTCAATTGGCCCGAGTTTTACTATTATAGGGGTTCAATAGGTTCTTAAGCTATCAAATAGCTATTACAGTTGTAGAATAATCTTAGAAAGTTGTGTTCTTTTGCTTCCTGGTGCACGATACAATTATGTATAGGTGTATTTTTATTACTGTTATAAATGAGGGTTCACACTTGAATTTTCTTACTATTACCTAAATACCTACCTGTCTGTCCGTCTACCGTTGACTGCGTTGCGTTGACAATCAACGGGAGAAGGCGACAAACGAGCAAGCAGTTTACCCGTTGTTTAAATGACCGATAAGCATTGGCAACAAGCAAATGAGTTGCAGATGCGATGCCGACCCGGAACAGGGAAAAGGATATTTCTTCCTATTCTATACTTATTAAGAAAGGAAGAAGACTAAAATTAACGCTCCAGCACCTCATTCATTAGCCGAAACGCAGAATACTTCTACTTCTTTTGCGAGGTCGTGGTATTTCAAAGGTCGAGCCTCCTAATCGTGCATCAGATGTTGTTGCGGGCAACGTGAAAATTAACTTTGAAAAAGTCGGCACAAAATTGAAAGTGTCGGACTTGGAAACACAAATATTGTTCGTTTGTATTTTGCATGCGAGTACAGATGTTAATCTGTGTCGGAACTGTGCGGGCAACGTAATAAAAACGACCACTGTTTATATTTATGACGCAATAAACAAGATGACAGGCGCCGGCGCACATGACAAAGAGGTCAGAGCTGACGAATTGATACCAGTGTTCATTATTTTTGTTAATCAATTCTAGATTTATGATTTTGACCCTTTTATATATGAAATTGATTTAAGTGCTAAAATGCTTTTGTGTTGTTCCGTTACTATTATCCGATTGGACGGCTTCATGATTTTCAATGAATGTATGTGGGAACGGAACGTAAGAGTGAAGGAAGGGAGCGGTTGATTGATGAATGAATGAGTGAAAAGAGAATAAAAGAAAGATGGCGATTTGGCCGGTGTGTGTCTAACTAGTGGTTAAAATAAAGAGTGCTTTTCAAAAATTTATTCGCCTGCGCGATTCACTCCCACACGTATAACAAAAAGGTATGCTTCGGTCGTTCGGGCATGATGAAAGGATGAATGAAGAGAGAATAACGAAACAGATTTATGTTGCAAAAGTGAGTGGCAGTGTTGGTAGGGGGCGCCCTAGGAGAACTTATATCGAACAAATTAGTGGCTTATTAAAAAAGGGATAAGCGATATAAGGAGCACCCATAACCGACGAGCATGCATGCGTAGATGTATGAATGTAGAAGAAGCGAGAGGTGCGCCAGGATCGCGCCAAATGGAAATCCATGATCTATATCTATATGCGTATGTTTATATAGTAGTTTGGGTATTAACACTGAAAAATCGGTATACATTTGCTTTCATTTCCAAAAATGAATTATTACGTAAATGATAATCTCTATCATTAATGTATCTCTTTTTAAATTTCTTAAAATGATTGTCTTGTAAAAACAATTTGGGAATTCACCGAATAACTCGTCTAGTGAATTGCTTACTACAATATGAAAGTAATATCGGAGCACGAGGCGAAGGCGTTTCTTTGCCATTGAGAGATCTAAACAAATTTTCAGGAAAGGAATTTCCTCCCCAAATACGTCAATCAACTTTTGTTGAATTCCAGTATAAAGATAAGCGCGTCGAACACACGGCTGTCAAATACGCTCACTTACGTTTGTATACAAGGTCTTATATACGTTAAAAAACTATTAGTACAATGCATATCAAAATAATATAAAAAAAATTCCTGTTAAGGAAATACTAATGCAGTTCCTTCTGTCTTACTCTTGGCTCACAAAATACGAGGAAGACCAACCGCTAATTCATGAAACATCCACGTATGTGCTAAGAAACTTCCCTAAGGGACTTCCTTATTAAAGACCGACTTAAAATTATTTCATAACAGTAATTTTTTGTGCTTGAGGTCTATTGTTAGTATTGTGTTGACATTTCTGAATGTAACTAAAATTAGTTCTTAGCTGAAGAAAACTTTACTATGGTTGTAATATAATTTATTGTAAAGTATACTCAACAAATTATACTTCTAATTCAGACCATATCATAAATATAATTATTAACAGTGGTAGAGCCCGCAACAACAACATCTGTTGCCGAATTGGCCGGCTCGACCGGTGCAATACCACGACCTCACAGAAAACAGGCGTGAAGTAGAAGTACTCTGCGTTTCGTCCGATGAGTGAGGTGCCGGAGGCCTAATTTCAGTCCTCTTCCCCTTCCCACCCTTTCCTCATAAGGATAGGACGGGAAAGTGAAGAGGATTGGACGAGGAGGGGGTTAGCAGGGAAAGGGAAATGTCCTTTTTCCTGTCTGCGCCCTCCTTTGTCCATTAAAGGTAGGCAACGCATCTGCAACATATCTGCCTGTTGCGGATGTCTATGGGCAGCGCTCACTTAACATCAGGTCATCCGTTTGCTCGTTTGCCACTTTATCATATAAAAAAAAATCTGTTTGTAAGTTTATTCGATATAATCGCAAGATACGTCGGAGCATACACAGCCGTATGTTCTCATAACAGTCAGCAGAAGAAAAAATATTCAGATATATTTGGACAACGTGGGCATGTCGTAAACGCGAATGGGAGGGTTAAATCTCATTACTTTATAGCAGATGTAAAGCGATTTATAGAGGTAGCCCCCTAGGCTATATTTTGTTATGTTCCAATAATTCGAAGGTTTTAGATGTTAGTCTGCAGGCTTTGCGCCAAATCTGACAGCATGTGAGAAACGTATACGTAATGGTTGGTTATAAAACTCTTATTTGATATTTGAATTGTATATTTTATAAGGCATTAATTATTGATAATTTGCTTCAACCTAAACAGTATTTATACAAGTTTTTCGAAATGGTATGCTAAAATCTTGAGTCGGCCCGTTTTCAGTATATGAATCACCTAGGAATCACAATCATAGCGTCTATTACTTCACGACTGTTCATTGAAATGGTATCAACGCTGCAGTTCCAGTGCTACCCATATAATTAGCAATATAACTAGAGATAAATTACCGATATTTCATCGCACATGACTTTGATACGTGCCTAGTGACTAATCACCGTAATAATTGTAGCGACTTGGATATCTATTTGACTATACGATAGGAAGGTATCTATTTGACAAACAACTTCTTCAGTCAGTACTTTACAGCCTTTGGCTGCAATGAGCAATATATTTGCACATGCAGGAGTATATAAAAATCGTAAATAATATATATTAAGAATCAATAACACAAGTAACAGTTGCATCTTATTCTTAAGTCGGAAATTGAAAAATAATAGAATTTGTTACTAAGACAGCGCATGCAAAAATTTTGAAAGGGAGATGCGACGCAACACACCGAGGTCGCATCTGTGACTTGTCGTCACATGGTGATGTTTGTTTGTACAGACGGGCGGGCGGAACGGCGCGTTTATAAAAACGCTAGAAAGTAGTCTAATAATATTGAAAAGCAAAAAAAAACTATTTATCTTTTATTATTTTTTCCTATTTCTTAAAAAGGTAATAAAAGCTTATTTCTGTTTGTCATTGAACAATATTTGGGAAAATAAAAATAAAGTAAACTAATAATTAATAATTAAAAAGTTATGTGTCATAGATGAGCTATAAGAATATCATAAATTTGAACAGAATATAAATAATTTACTTTATTTGTGGATGTGCTTAATAGCTTAAAACATCATGAAATAAAGACAATGTATAAATAACACAATATTTAAATTGGAACAATGCGTTCTTAAATAGGTAATACCAGAAACATACGTTTCACAATACATTATGAAAAATGTACACATAAAATATGCTAAAACGTTCGTTTGTACTGAACAAAATTCTGTTTACGTTCCGCAGCACATGGCACAAGGGTCGCCTTTAATTAAATTTATAACTTTTGTGTGACGTCACGCAGAGACTGCGTGCACTAACTTATCCGGTGGCTCCACCACTAGTGCACTATCAACTTTTAAACTTACTTTTGTAATTTCATTAAAATATCAAGTTATAATTACATCATATACCCTAATTATATGATAAAATTTTATCGCCATAAATAAATTACTATAGTCGAAAATATTTCTCACATAAATAACGAATCGTTGTCGATGGCCAGGTTCTCCCCAGATAATGATTATAGTAAAGCTGTACTTTGTAGTACAAATTATAATTATAGCCAATTTACGTAGTTCTTATAGAAGAAATTCCCACACGATCAACCACTAAGCGACCGCTATCCATGGGCATATGCAACAAGCTAAAGAGTTGCAGCTGAGTTGCCTACCTTAAATGGACAGAGGAGGACAAATAGAAACAACAGATATTTCCTTCATCTCTCCATCCCCTCACCCGAAAAACCTTTTTTTCTTCGAATCTTTTCCTTATTAGAATAAAATAGGTGTGTGAAAGATTAGGCCACTTACTTACTACATACTTCCACTTCTCGCCTGTCTTCTGTGCAGTGATGGTATCTCACCGGTTGAGTCGGCCCATTCGTACAATAGATGTTATTGTTGCGGGCTCTACCATTAAAATGAGTGTCGCCTGAGGGCTAATTTAATTTTAATTCGGAGTGATAAGCGACCATTGTGTAACAAAAATGGAATGAATGGAATTATCCTTTTTTCTGTTTGTCCCCTCCTTCGTCCATGAAGGTAGGCAACGCATCTGCAACTCATTAAGTTGTTGCGGATGCCTATGGGTAGCGGTACTTATTTCCAGGGGCCGCTTGCTCGTTTGCCACTTTGTAATATAAAAAAAAACAGTCACTTTTGTTACCCTTACCTTTGGCCTTCCATACACCTAAAAATCGCCTACTTAGTAATATGCTAAAACAAGAGCTAAGTTACTTTTAAAAAGGTGTAGCCTTCTAATAAAACCCCCTAAACAGTGTCTTTTTCATTTATCACACAAAATTTCATCCCTCAGAACGAAACCCAAGACCACCACATTGAACAAAAAATTGTTAAGATATAAGACAATTTTCCAATCGACAGTCCTCACCCGGCGGGGCCATAATTTCAACGATAAGAGGTTTTGACTTAATTTCATTTTAAAACTTTCCCAAGATTCGCGAAAAGCTCTTTAAAGTTCGCTCGAAACACATCGTCAGATGATAAATCCTTAAGCAACACACAACTTTACTTTTCTTATTGTACTAAAGATGAGATTACAGGGCCCTGGGAAAATTATTTTATCAAACACGTTCCGTACCGAGATGTAAGCTTCAAAAATCTTCTTCGACTTACAGCGAATTTCAACTAATTGAAAAACTTTTCTAATTATAGGCTTAACAGATACTTGGAGTAAATCGCCTTAAGGGTAAACAACACCTCAAGAATTCGCGCCCGGTGAGTGTCGGGGCACTGCATGGTGTAAGCTATGAGTTACTGGGCTTTAGAGACAAGCGGTTTTCAATACATACAGAAGCTTATCCTTGAACAAACACACTTGCCTATCCACTATCCTTCGTGGAATCTTTTGTACAACAGAATACGGAGTCATCGGTCATGATGAACGGAGTCATTCAGTGTCTGATGGTCGTTCCTGGAGAAAAGGGGATGAAATGCATTACTTTGCCGACTTTAAACTTAAGTGAAATTAATACCCTGGATGGTTAAAGAAGACAACTTGATTTATATTTAATATACATTACTTTAATAAATATAGGCTGGTCAAAGTGCCAACTCGATTCCGCTTCCGTATATGACTCGAGTCGCAAAATTCACAAGTCTCTACGTATTAACGCGACTGCACCTTAAATTTTAGTTGAATAAAAATCTAATTATGGCCCCTGTTTCTCGCCCGACGCTCTCGATGCAGATCCGAATAGCAATAAACGTTAAGTTGAATGGCTTTGTTTCAAAGTGTAAGGTTTTGTGCGGATAATTTTATAAGGCAACTGTGTTGCAGCGTGTTTGATGCGGGGAACTTGCAAATTTTATATTTACTGCTCGGCATTTGAATACAAACTGCTCGAAGTTTGAGAGGTGGGTAGATAGATAATGTGTAACTCCTAGTTCTGTTACAATATAATTCAATTTATTCGACTATGAATATAAAAGTAATGGATGATGCTAAATCGTTAGGGTTCTTTTTTAGAAGTTTTATTGTACATATAAAGTCAGCAAGGTACATATCATATCAATCATAATCTTTCTTGTCATTTATCTCTTCGTTCGTATGAGTTGAAAGTAAGAATAACTGTTAATTTTTCAATCTGAATAAATTTTATTTTTACTGCATATGTGTTATTGATGTACGTATGTAAACATTCAGATAAATAACGAAATTTCAATCAATCCCTACTAATATTATAAATGTGAACGTAAGTTTGTTTGTTACACTTTTACGCGACAACTACTCAACCGATCATCATGAAACTTTCTACACATATTCTTGGAGGTATTAGAAGTTACGTAGGATATTTTTTATGAAAACAAAATAGTATATAAAAAGCGAAGTATGTATGTTTCCTATAGACCTATAGACTCCGAAACGGCTGGACCGATTTCGTTGCAATTTACAGGGATTGTCCAGATGAGCACATTCCTGTGTTTGGTAGCGATCGGATCAACATAAATAGTGGTTCCCGGACGGAGCCGGGGCGGGTCACTCGTCGGTTATAATTTGCAGTGATCAGGTTACAGTATTCATCGACATTTAACCTCTTTTATGTTTCAAACAAAAAACATGGCAGTTGGTAAAAAATTAAATTAAATTTATTCAGTTGCACGCGTCATGGGAGTCTAAACAGTCATCGGAAGAAATACATTCCTGGACAAGTATATGCCCAGTAGCTTTATATTTTTTTTTATTTTGGTGAAGAAAACGCAGGCCAAACCTGCCTTCTATTCGAAAAATTTACGTGGAATCCTTTTAGATGATTTTAAGCACATTACATATAGAAGAGAGTCGCCTATTTTACAAAAGTCTATCCGACCGTTACGCTCCGTACAATTTCCTGCTTGTATATGTAAATTATCAATATTTATAAGCAGGAAATTGTAAGGGTTTGATATATAAAATGCAATACATTTTCCGAGCTTCACCGATTACGGTGGTACTTAAGACAAATTGTTTCACATGTTATTTGCATACAACATTGTCGCTAACCCAATAAACAAATGTTATTTTCCGAATGATCAATTTTAAGAGAAATCATTCCCGCATTCATTCTTTATTCATCGAAAAACGTGCGTCGTGCAGCCAAAAAAAAACTCCCAACTAAGACGCTCGTTAAGTAAATTAATACGAGTATAAAACATGATTACAAAAATTACATCGACAACCTCTGAAGGGGCGTCCGAAACGAGGGGGAATCCCTCATGAATGAACGCTTTCTCATATCCAAAAACAATATTATACTTTCATGTTTGAATAATATTTGCCAAGCGGTTAACGACCGTATCACAGATTGAGTTAAGTTATTCAATAATTTAGGTATAGGAATAACTTATAGTTGCATCTAAAAGTTAAGTATGAGGTATGAATACCATGTTGTTGTTTTTACAGAAACAATATTTAATTCAAAACCTCTAAGCTTAGTTATTAATAATTAAAATTAACAGTGGTATATAGTAAGCTTTAGTAAGTCAGAATGCAAGCTAGCCGGTTGAAGTGTTAAGTGACGAATAAGTTACAGATGCGATACCCACCTGTTTATTAGAAAGAGAACCCTGTTGTTAACCACTCCCACTATTCTGGTCGATGTTAAGAGACCTATAGGTAAACCAGAAAATTTGGAAATTTACCCGTCGTTGTGCTCATTTCAGCCAATACGTATCCACAATTGGATGTAGGCCTAGCTTGATCACTACAGTGATAAGTCCCTCGCTACTCTCCCTGCATGACTCCCCATCCTTGACCAGATCATTGGTCCTTCTTGTTGGATGCTTACCTATGCGTCAACCTGTACGTTGCCATTCTAATACATTTCAGCAAGATTATTTCGTAAGTTTTGATATCATTGTTAATTGAAATTCTTATTCTTGCACCAAGCAAGGAAATTTTAATGCAGTAATAGATGGTAAGCTTTCATCTTGCAGTTCCGATGTTATAAAAAATAATGGTGACCCTTAAGTATTGTAAGTTGTAATGTCTTCGAACGATTGCGACGTAACTTGGCCGAGGGTAGAACAATGAGAATGTTAATTCGAGCCTCGCACCCGCGCTATTTATTTTTACCTCCCGACGTCGTAACGGCGTAGTTTTCTTGCGCTGTTCTGGTTCAAGACAATTTGCTCTGATTTATTGCACTCGCCGAGAGAATAAAATGACTTTTAATTCGCATCACGCACCGGCGCTGAGCGACGATCTTTTACTTCGAATTTGCACTCGTGTGCAAAATTTAAATACCTGGCAAAGAGATCCCCGACCTTAAATTCAATCTTGCTCTTTGCTTAAGTCTTTGTAGGTGTATCAAGTTATTTTAAGTAGAACAACTCTACTCTAAGTAATGTATACGAAATACCAAACATCTTTTAGTGATTCTTTTTGATTTCATGTAGAAATATAAATGCAACTTAAATAAAAACCTGTAAATGTTTAATCAATTTTGATCGTCAAGATGGTTCAACGAATGGGGACTAATATTTTACAAATGAACGTAACCTTCTCGATAGAGACATGCGTGTATTCTACACATCGACACAATAATAGTGGTGGAATGCGTGCACAGTAACATGAGACCCACGGAGAATGCGACGCGACTATCCTTAGTTTCGTTTTTAGGCATGCACAATTTTTTTTACTAATTTTTTTACCATTTTTTACTAACTAGTCACTGTGAGCCTAGAGCCTGCCTTAATAGATTCACCAGGTCAGAGGTGGCAGAGCGCAGAGGGTGCTTAGCTTAATCCTCGTTGCAATAACTAAGCTCGAACGCTCCATGAGGAGCCTCGGCTTGGGCCGTTACTTTTTGGTTGTTACCGGATTGGGAGGCCGTCGAACTCTTAGGTCGCTTAGGAGGACGCTCCATGGAGTAACTGGGCTAAAGGGAAAAACTAAACTAAGCTACAGCTTCCTTATTGTATATTTACTTATTATTAGCTCAAAGATACAGATACATCCGTTTGCGATCTCAAGGAATCGATCGCAAGCTAACTATAATTTGACGATTAATACAAGAATATTATATCGAGGAGTAATTTTAATTTAAGTTTCTTATACCGCCATCTGCTTTGATAAAAGTATACTAAAATATAGAGCAAGGTGAAATGTAATATCAACTCTTAGTAGATTTAATATTTCTTAGTCCACCTTCAACTTTATTAGGGTACGGCACGAGATTGCTCCGTAGCTGAGATACGCGTAAAAATTCGACGCGTAAAATTTCAATCAGTCGGTTATTCATATGCAAAAGTTTGTTCCCTTGGGTACTTTCACGTTGATACGCATATGAAATGAACGGATCCACTTCGTATTGTATAAGGTCCTGTGACGCGGAATACAAAATCTAAATGTGTCAATTACAGGACGCGCGTCCTGAGCGAAAATAAACGGAGCCAGTTTCGTCTTATTCGACATGTTTGGAACATTAAAAAGGGATGCACGATTGATGAATTTGTATTACGTCGACGTGTACTTAATGGAACGAAAATGGAGTATTACTTTTATCAGCCGTCTTTCCTTTCGGATTTTCATATATTTTTGTAAACATTTTTAATAAATAAACATGTGAGCAATATGGAAGGGTTAAACAATTATTTTAACAATAAAATGGCCTCTGTTAAATAAGTATAAACTCTGTGTTATCGACAGATACCAAGCTGTTTGTAGTTTGCTATGTTTTTTATTTAAGGTTAGGTTACGCATAGCTCAAATAAAACCGCAGACTTGATACTGATGCCCTATAAAAACGGCTTGCACTATTGTTACCTGGCTCTGTTCCTATCTAACTTTGAACTTGAACCTCCGTATAATCCTAAAGAACTTGCATTTATAACTTTTTAGAAATTTACCAAAGACTTTTTTCATGTTAAATGGTGGCAAACGAGCAAGCGGATGACCTGATGTCAGGTGAGCGCTACCCATAGACATCCGCAACAGACAAACGTGTTGCAGATGCGTTGCTTACCTTCATAGGACAAAGGACATTTCCTATTTCCCGTCCTATCCTTATGAGGAAAAGGTGGGAAGGGGAGGAAGACTGAAATAAGGCCTCCGGCACGTCACTCATCGGACGAAACTCAGAGTTTTTCTACTTGACGCCTGTTTTCTATGAAGTCGTGGTATTTCACCGGTCGAGCCGGCCAATTCGTGCAACAGATGTTGCGCGCTCTACCACTGTTTACGACCCTATCACTGTTTATCTTTAATTATTCAATTACAAGTCATAAACAGGACAGGCATTATTAAATTTCATGGCACAGATATATGATGCATTCTGCTCAAGCAATGAAACGTCTCCTCAATTCCCATTTACGAGGCTCCACATACCCCGTCTGCGCCGGTACGCGCGGCACGCATCGTATTGAGATCACTTGTGATGCATTAACCACACCTCTATATCATAGTTTAATATCAAATGCTTTTTTATTCCTATTCCTTGCACCCTGTCGTCATAATCTAGGGGTTGCATTAACTCCGTCCCGTAATTTAAAATTTTGTGCACGTTTCCACTGCTTGTGCAGAAATGGATTCTCGATTTTTTTTATATCACACTACAAAAACTCACACGTGTGTTCTTTATCTGTTACTCCTAGATATTATTACTTGGTGGCATGAGAAGTGCTGAGTGGTAAACTCACATATAACAAGACATTTTAAGCTTATATAAGACTATACCAGCACTTAAATATGCCATCGTGTGACCTGTAAAATAAATGACGGAGCATTGGCTCGGCATCCACTATTTGCTAGTTAGCTTTGCAAAGTTTCCTTGTATTCCGAAACTCCTCGACTTTTAATTAATTAAAATATTAGACTGAGAGGCGGACAACCGTAGTCTATGAATCTCACAGCATCTACAAATAATACAAAATATTAATAATGACCATGACATTGTAAAGGATGTCGCAATAAGAATACGCTAATTTAAACTTTGTGGATTTTCTGTCGTGACAACGTCTTGTAAATCGGTAACGCTAGGAGGCGTTCGCAAAAAAGTATGACTCATTGTCCCGTTACGATCGGTGTCCTGTTACTCGAGCCGAGAGTAACCGAATCAAGCCGAGCGTGCTTAGAGACATGACTCATCACTGTATTAGGAAATATTGTCACGAATTTAACGTCCGAGCGCCTTGCGTCCAGACACCTGGGATTTTTTTTCTTCCTGCACATGGCAACTCTAACAGATATGACCATATGATAGTTTCGGTTATTTAAAATGGAGCGATACACAATTGAGACACCTTATCATTGTGTGTCAATCCATTATAAAAAAGGGAATCGATACAAACCCGTCAACAAACCAATGGAGGCCGTTTATCGAATATTTTATTTTATACTTTAGAAATCTATATAATGCGATAGAAATAAAAAAAATATAACGCAAACACAACTCATACATTACATAGTAATATCTCTACTAACATTATAAATGTGAATGTAAGTTTGTTTGTAACGTTTTCACTCGAAAACGACTCAACCGATCATCGTTAAACTTTGTACACATATTCTTGGAGGTATTAGAAGTAATAGGAGACTTTTTATGAAAAAATAGCACATACAAAGTGAAGTGTATATGTTCCCTATAGACTCTGAAACGGCTTGACCGATTTCGATGAAATTTACAGGGATTGTCCAGATTGGCACATTCCTGTGTTTGGTAGCGATCGGATCAACATAAATAGTGGTACCCGACCGAAGCCGGGACGGGTCACTAGTCTACAACATCAATGAATGGGTCAAAAGGCATTCTTCATATTCCTTGTTAAAAGAAGCAAAACTTATGGAACACTAAGCTCCGAATTATGAAGTAAACATGTCTGTAACCGTGGGCTTACACTGCCGATAACATCAACACAAAACATATTGTCCTCTTAGTTTTTTTAAAGAGAACGATAGAGAGAAACCTATCTATAGAGTATCGTGACAAGTTTACACGGAAAGCTGGTTTCATTTACCATTTGGCCCGTGACAAATTCTTACTTTTATATTTTTTCAGACACAAAAGGAATTTGATATTTAGGTCATACACAAAATGAATAAATGAAAGGTTTTTTATCGCTTCCAGTTGTTTGTTGTTGATTGAATGACAATAAATAGAAAACTTTTTTGATGTGCGTAATCATTGGCCTATCAACGCGCCGCGTCACTCTTTTTTGTTTCAATTCTATATAATTTAGTATTTTCCATTGAAATTGTTTTTGTTTTAAATTGGACAACTAAATAAGGACTTAACCTAGGAGATAAATAATTGTATGATCAATTCTACATGCATATTTCGGCATAGGTCAGTTCTCTGAGTTCTCTAAGTAAAACTAGGTAGTTTTACTTCTGTGAGGTCGTGGTATTTCACCGAGGCTTAGGTAATTAACCTCAGAACTAAATCTAATAATTAGGAACAACAGCTGTTGCACGAATGGGCCGGCTCGACCGATGAAATTCCACGACCTCACAGAAGACAGGCGTGAAGTAGAGTATTCTGCGCTTCATCTGATGAGAGAGGTGCCGGAGGCCTGATTTCAGTCCTCTTCACCTTCCCACCCTTTCCTCATACGGATAGGATGGGAACGAGAAGAGGATTGGACGGGGAGGGGCTTGGCGGAAAAGGAAATATCCTTTTTCCTGCCTATTCCTCTGTCCATTAAGGTAGGTAACGCACCTGCAACACATTTGCTTGTTGCGGGTGTCTATGGGTAGCGGTCACTTATAATCAGGAGCTCGCTCATTTGCCACTTTCTTCCACAATAAAAAAAACCTGGGTGGGTAGTTTATTGCAGTTTTTGTGGTGATAATACGATATAAGTGAAGTACATTGTAGTACAAGATGATAAGAAATTGATCCCACAAATATCAGGTCGTTTCATCGTTCATTTTGGATTTTTTTCGACCGAAGCCTACATTTGATATGTTTATTAATTTTGTTTTTTACTATGTCCTAGTGTTGTAAAATGTTGTAGGATTTCACATCCATAAATTGGGCGTGACGTCATAAAATGTATTAAATTCGAAACATTTTTGTTTCAGGTAATCCATTCACTGAATATTTAAATAGTAAGTATTAAAATGTTATATGGCCGAAATTTGCAATTTGTTTTGCTAATTTTTTTTTTATTTATTTGTCGGGGACTGGCCGAATGCAGAGTGACTTGACGAGTAAAGTGTTCGAGCTGTCAGTCACTCTAACACAACCCCAAGCTCTAGTAACGGCGAACCTGGTAGCGGTCATTACATTACGAAGAGACGGCAATCGGGTTGCATCGTGGATACGCGCTCCTTGTTTGGTGGAGTGTCGTTACATGAAGCCGGTCTACTTACTGTACTAGCGATCCAATATTATAATAATAATAATAATAGTGTTTATAATAATAAAAGATTGTACATAGTGAAATCCACCAGACTTAAAATAACTCAATATGTCATAATTTACCAAGCCAACCATTAGTAGAGCAGGAAGAAGGCGTGCAAAGAAGCAAATTGTATTTTTTAGAAATAATAATTAATAAATATTAGATACCAGCAATCAATTACCAATCACGCGATCCTTCACGCATCCATCGCTTTGTGTGGCGACCTGCCCTTTAAGGCCATTGACCCCGGAAGCCCTTTCGCGCCCTGCCCAACCCTACACTAGGGAGTTTTGTGATTTTGTGTAAGCCACCGTTTTATCGCTGTTTAATACATGAACACACAACAATTTATCAGTTACTTTACAACAGTCTTCATTAAGTCACATAGTTTATGTCAAACGATCAGAAAGTTTCAGCCTGTTAATTTTGATATGTCGAGGGTATATTTTAAAGAATCGGTGCAGTATTTCTAAGTATTTCTGTCCTTTTTCTTTGCGTCTGTCTGTCTGTCCGTCTGTCCAAACATCCCTTCACTTATATGATAGTAAATAGACTTAGTATTATGAACCACACCAACTGAGAATCCGAAGCTTTGTGTTTTATCATTTATACTATTAGAGTAACAGCTAATATAAAATGTATACATAGCATTCTTCATTTATAAATATCACGAAAAGCATGCTAGCACAGTTAATGCTGTTGGGATGCGATCCTTAAGAAGTATGTTAGGCGTAACATTGAATGATAGGATTAAAAATAGCATTATAAGAGAAAAGTGTGGCTTAAAAGTGGATGTTGTGACTAGAATTGAGAAAGGTATGCTTCGGTGGTTCATGTTGAAAGGATGAATGAAGAGAGAGTAACGAAACAAATTTATGTAGCGAAAGTGAGTAACAGTGTCGGTAGGGGACGCCCTAGGAGAACTTATATCGATCAGATTAGTAGTTTACTAAAAAGGGCGATTTAAAGAGCACCCATAACCGACGAGCATGCGTAGATGTATGAATGTAGAAGAAGCGAGAGAGGTGTGCCAGGATCATGCCAAATGGAAATCCGTGATCTCTGCCTACCCCAGAGTGTTACGGGCGTGAGCGCATGTTTATTTTATTTTAAATATCACGTTTCAAAAACGGACTCCTTGAATAACAGCGAAAATGAACTCGTAAATGTTTTCATTTACGGAATGTCGCTATAAATTTCGATTTCATTGCGCTCGGCGGCAATTCCGAATGCAGGTAACGCAATCGCAAACTCTTAGGGCGGCGATCAAAAACAAAAGTGGTGCCCATGGGAGTTATCCGTCATTGCTGTGTGTTGTTTCCCTCCTTTGGTAATGCCGCTGCGAAATGTCGCATAATTCGAATGCATTGTTGTCGTAATAAAAGGTTTTTTGGTGAAAATTTAAAAAGGTGTTTTATGGTAATTTAAGTAGATGTGCCCAGCTGTGCGGGCCCGCGGCTTGTGGATTGTCCATTGTTTCTTTTATGAATATATAGTATAGCTCATATCGTCTCTACTAAAAAATACTTTCATTTGCATACTTTGTAACCTGATCGCCTTTTTATTATTTGGTTTCGGCGCAACCATTTAAATAAACGCGATTGTTAGAGATGGACAGATTTAACCAGTATGCATATTTAAGATGTAAATAAAACCTAAACTTAAGAGGTGACTTCGTAATTCACAATACCAGTAAACTTAACCGAGTTTAATATGTGGAATAAGGAAGCTTAAAGCTTTGTAGAATTTATTGTAATTTTTTTTCTAATATTGACGAAACAATAAGTTACATACGCATATATATCTTAAATACTCAGAAGATACCCAAACGCCATAGCGACGTGTCACCCCATATTTTGTATTAAAACACACTTAAGGCTCGCTAGGGCGGCCGCTCCCTCCACTCGAGACAACTCGCAACTACCGCCATCTAACAATAGAGGACCAAACGCTTTCTTATATAATCAAGTGTCGCTTCTTTATTGTTAGCATTAGGCCGCGTTCACATTGCGCACGCGCCACCGCGCAGAAAACTCAATTCAATTTGAAGACTTCTTAAGGATCGTCAAACTGTAATATAGTAATTAAAATAACGTGTCCTAATCACACTATTCAACTATTGGTTTGGTAGCATAAGGTACGCTCTTTATGATTTTTTTATTAGGCAGCTTTTGCCCTCATGTTACAAGTATTCTTGTTGGCAGGCGGACGAGTTAATAGAGAATAGATGATGTGGAAAGTACCTTACATATCAGAAGAAAAGCGGACGTTTAAACACCTCTACTTCCGGTACTCTTTAAGGCCTCATCTCAATACATCCCTGCTCGAGGAAACCAGGGATGTATTGGTGCAACATCTGCTCAATTTAGTTAATTAAAAATACAATCATCAATCTCTTATTAAAAAGAAAAATAGTCCGACCTAGGAGATTATGTTTCAGCCTACAGCAGTCTTTAGCTATCTTCTTGGAGCACATCCTTGCAATGTATCAGAGTTATACAAATGTATAGTACACATTACAGTAGGGTATTCCGCGGATGCTCTGAGTGTGTCCCCACACGAACCTCTCAAGGAGGGCCCAAGAGAAGGTTATATATAAATATTGGCGCTTCGCTTTGAGGCTAAGTGCCGCCTTTGTCTCGCCAATAAAAGAATAACACTCATTTATGAGAACAATGAAACGCTTACGTCTATTCTCTTCACTTTGCCCGAAATTTCGAGCTACAGATAAAAGCGGTATTGTTTTTAAATAAAGTTGAATTGAAATATAAATATCAGTGACGTTTTTAAACCCTTTCAAGATGGTCAGAGATCGTGATCGCCAAATATCATCTTGAATATCAACTTCCAAATCTATATATATAATAAGATTGTAACTGATCGCTGTCTGTACATGGGAGATATTTGAGAAAATCTTTTATTGGCGGCCTTCGTAAACGCAATAAATCTCAAAGCCATGATGATTAGAATTTTTGTCTGTATGTCTGCTTGTCTGTGCGTTTGTTACCGCTAATCACAGAAACGGCTTAACCAATTTGGGTGCGGTTTTCACTAATATATTGCGATAAGCTTCACTTAACATTTAGTCTTTGTTTTATCTCCATCGGTTGATAAATAAAAAGTTATACCACTTTAAAGAACCATTTCAAACATTTGTCTGATAAAAATGCTATAAAATAGCAGTTTAGTTGAAAGTTTAAGTAAAATTGCAAGGCGGGTAAAACCGCGGGGAACAGCTAGCTATTGAAATAAGACTTGTTTCTCTTTACATTTAAATTACACAAACCATAATCAATTGTATCTCGTGCAAACTTGCTCTGAATCAAGCAACCAGCTTTTCAGACATAGACTTTTACACCAGATAAATGACAGAAGATTGATAGAGAGAATAGTATGAAGAATAAAAGTACGAGAGGCATAAATGCGAGAACTATAATAGTATGAAAGGTTAGTAGCTACCACAAGCTCCGATCATTTTGAAGGACGTAGATATTGAAAAAAAACACTAATGAGTAGAGATGCGTTGTTCACCTTTAATGGAGCGACGAATCGATTAACAGAATAGTTCCTTTTAATATTCATCGAACGAAGGAGGAGTCATTGTTAAGTACTCGGAAGGGAAAGAGGACCAGAATTAGGCCTCCGATCACGATGAATTAGCGTTCTCTTCTCTACTTCAAGTCTGTCTTCTGTGAGGTCTTGGTATTTCACCGGTCGAGCCGGCCCATTCCTCTTTCACTTCTTCATTCACTTTTAGTTTAATTATTCACTTAATGGCGTTGTATCCATATTTATTACTATTTTAAGGATAAATAGTATTAATTAAAATGAGTTGTTAGATAAAAATAATCGAAAAGATTGCATTAAAGATGTGCAGAATATGGTTTGCCATATTCCACCACTAAGTCACTTACAACAATGTATTTTAAAATGGTATAAAGTAAAGGATTGCAGTCAACTTTTTAAACTTTAAATAATAAAGCTCACTGAGTTTACTTTTAACATGTAACGGAAGATCTCCGTTGTCTACATTCTTCCCAACTGACTGGCCGCAGCGGCCACAAGAGAAGTCGTTATGTGCGCTCGGGATGGCCTCGTAACTTGCGGGCTTGTGACCTGTTACCTGGCAAACATGTGCTAGCCTCCGCACAGGTTATTACCAAAGACTAGCTGTCGTGTTAAAGGGTAATATTTTTTTAATTTAGTCTCTAGATTAAGTCTAAGAAAAAATTTTGTTTTTTTGTTATCTGCAAGAGTTTGAGCCGGCACATTCGTGCAACAGATGTTGTTGTTGCGGGCTCTACCACTGTCAGATGTGCTACGGGAGCAAAACCATATAAAATCCTCAAATTATTATAAGACCGATGAATATGTTTTATGCTAATGAGGAATACGTCATTGGAGAAATAAAAGTAAGATTGCGCTCATTCGGCCACTTGGAACGAATGGATGAGGTGGGGAACGTGAAGCGTGAATACTTGGGACGAGCGAGTAGCAGACGCCCAGTCGGCCCGTCCGAGGTATCGCTGGAAGTTCCAATTCAATACGCACAGACATTGTAGGCATTGCTTTTGTTAAATTTTATGCTAGTAAAATTATATGTCTGTTCGTATTTGGCTATGAATTGTCTTTGAGGATCGCCCATTAACCAAATTCGAAGTACACGGAATGACGTCATACCATCAAGAGGCGCCAGGCTCGGGAATCGTTTATGAGTACTGTTAAAGCTAAGTTTCCAATAAACTTAATATTTTTATGTGACGGGTCGGTTGTAAAAATGCCGTGCGCTTGACGTTTGTTGGACGATTTCGCTGAATTTCGCATTAGGTCTATGATTGTTGCGATTCCCAGCGACATTTTTGTACGACGATCGCTTGAGCCGAAAGTTTTACGACCTAATTCCGTAACCTCAACTTGGGCGTCTCTTAGGAGTTAAAGTAGAATTACAAAAAGAGCAAATCTCGTTGAAAATAAAGTTCTTAACTTATGGTAAACGGTTTTTTTTGTAGTTGAATAGATTGGTAATCTTAATAAATTAAATTAAATGTTAGCAGAGTAAGATTTTAAAAAGAATATTTAGCAGTGGTAGAGCCCGCAACAAAAACATCTGTTGCACGAATGGGCCAGTTCGACCGGTGAACTACCACAACCTCACAGAAAATAGGCGTCAAGTAGAGTATTCTGGTTTTCGTAAGACGAGTGAGGTGCCGTAGGCCTAATTCAAGTTCTCTCCCCCTTTCCACACTTTTCTTATAAAGAAAGGAAAGAAAACTTGACGGTGGAGGGGATGTATAGGAATTGGAAATAACCATTTGTCCCCTCTGTCCATTAAAGTTGGGCAGCGCATCCGAAACTCATTAGTTAGTTGCAGATGTCTATGGGTAGCGATCACTTGACATCGGGTGAACCGTTTGCTCGTTTGCCACATTTTATACACTATAAAACACTATAAAAAAAGCCCAAAACCTATAAAATTTAAATAATTAATTCTTTTTTTAGATAATTAATTTACCACTTTACCGCCCATTTTCGTAGTATTCCTTTGTTAACGACTTTTTATTAATTCCCTCTTTAAGCTTTATATATATTATTTTATACCTCTCAGTATTATTTATGTATATGTATATTATATTATAATATACGGACCATATTAACATAGTAGAAACTGAAAGCCCATCCGAATGCATCTAGAATCGTTTGGTAATATATAACTTCGCTCGGCCCTACAATTAAAACATGGTTCACTATTTTGGTGATAATGACTTACACATAAAAGATAGATGTATGCATGTTTTGTAGTTGTATTTAAGGTAAACATTTCCATTATACATTATATACGTGTAACTCTAACGGTTTTTGCAGCGCACACCAGAATAGCTCGGAATATTTTCCTCCTCACTTGACACTTATCGTTATATTTTGGACAATTCACTTAATATCTTTATAAATTATAGCCTATATGCTATTCCGATATAAGCTGTATTGTAAAGTTATATTAAAATCCATTCAATAGTTTTTGCGTGAAAGAATAACAAACATCCATATATCCATACCTACAAACTTTCGCATTTATAATATTAAGTAGGATTCTATTCCACTACGATCATTCACAACTTGAGTTTTGCTTCGAACAAGAAACTATTTTGTCTTCCGTAGTATTTTACGCTAGTTCTCGGTGATTGGTACACACATGTCAGTACGCAAGCTTAAATGATTGTTGTCTCAAAGTTTTAAATATAAAGATAACGCGAAAGTAATAATGTTTGTAAGAGACTGGATTCTTACCACGATTAGTCTTATTAAGCTCCCGATGGCGCATTCAATTGTGCCGAAGTATTTATATTAGTAAAAACCACGAAATTTTAAAGTTAAGTTAAGTAAGTCTTAAGTATTGTTAATAGAATGATATGAAATTCCAAATTAAATGTTCAACCTACGATTTAATAAAGCTTACTCCAATATTTTATTGCAACACAATAACGTAACACAAAACTTCTCCCCAACGAACCAGACTGCGTTAGGGCATAAGACAATAAACATTCTGAAAACAAAAATAAACTATAGCGCGTTCAGTTGACTAATAACACTATACTAAAGGGCCATCGGATCTTAAGTGGGGTCTAAAGTGGAGGGGAGACAGTATGGGGTAGTTAAAACAAAGGCGGGCCTTATTGGAATAAATTACAGCTTGCGCGACTAACTCGTACAGATATAGGGGCAGACTGCCTTTTTATAGTTCCATTCAGTGTTGTTTTAAGGGGGATTAAAAGACATTGTTTTGATCAAGTGAGCCGGTTTAAGATTAGTTTTGTCAACGAGTTAGATTTTAATGATTAAATTTAAACCCGATGTTACAGTGAGTAACACATGTTTGGTTTAAACTGGTTTACTTTGTTTAATTCTCCCTTCATCAGATTTAAGAACGCAATACTTGTGAAAATATAAACGAAGAATGTTCCATTTATTTTAGATTAACAAGGATTGGAATTATTTACCAGCTTTAAGAAGATCACACATTAAAATCGATTAAGTTTTCGAAATCTAAGTTTTGTTTGAGCTGGACTCCGATCTTAACTGTAAGGAATACTTGAATAATATTGAAAGGTAAAAAAAGGAAGGAGGAAGAGCTTGTAGTTTTTTTTTAATTAAAGCGCCAATAGCCTAATGGTTAAGGGTATAGACTGCCGATCATAAGGTCTTGCGGTCGAATCCACTATTCGAATATTACCGTGAATCATATCCTAGAACAAGTTTTTTAAGCTTATTTGTAATGATTAATATAAATATTAGTAAGTTAAATTAGAGCAGTGGTGGCTCAGCGGTTAAGACCCCAACTTACGTACTGTAGGTTGCAGGTTTGAACCCAGGCAGGCGCTTCACTTTGTGTAATTTATTTCATCACCACTGCTCCAAAAACGGTGAAGGAAAACATCGTGAGGAAACCGGCATGTTCTTAGGATAATCAAATTCGAAGACATGTGACATCCACTAACCCGCACCGGGCCAGCGTGGTGGGTTACGGCTCATTCCCTCTCTCGGAGAGGAGGCCTATGTCCCTGCAGTGGGAAACATTCAAGAAAAAGGCCGATTTATTATTATTATTAAATAAAAACAAAAATCTATTAATATTTATTAATAACAAAAAAATAGTAAGTTGAACATAGTTTTTCTATTAAAACCAAAGTCATTTTTTATAAGTGAAGGGGGTAAACGAGCCTCGGGAACACCGAGGTGATCAACGACGCCCATGGACACCCGCAACATCAGGAACTACAGATGCGTTGCCGGCCTTTAAGAAAGAGATAGGCTCGCTTCTTGAAGGACCCTAAGTCGTTCATATGTAAATGGTGAAATTCCAATAAGTTTGAAAACAGGGCGGCCGATTAAATATCTATACGAAATGTTCAAATTAAAATTGCATTTCATATCCGAGAATGGAACGTCCAACTGGGTTACCGTACTAATGTATGATGCATTGCAAGAGCAGCGCGAACTCGGACTGCCTGCATTGTGATACTGTGACCCGGTTCACGTCGGTGCCGTTTATACTTCGCGGTCTTCGCCCAGTTCCCAATTCAAAACAAAATTCAACAAGCTCGATGCATTGTTTTACTTCATGAAATGGATGGGTTATTTTGATTCGTTGATTCCATTCGCATTCTCTTCAACATAAGCGTAAATTTTTTCTTGATTGATATTAGTTTTACATGGTGCGCTTTACAGATCATCTGAATCATAGGGTTAGTATTTCTTACTGATGTTATTAATTCCCATTTATTATTGCTATAGTATCGAAAGCACATCAGAGCGCGTAATCAAGTAAAAGCGTCTTATACGAATCAGAATTTGATATAAATAGGAACAAAGTTCTTATTCGATACACGTATTTGTGTAAGTCGTGTGATCTAAAGGTCACTTGGTAAACTCATGGGATAATTACTTTGCTTTCTCTTATTACAGTTTTTGAATAAATCGTGTGATGTAAAGGTGACTCAAACAGCGACGCACGGCCGCCAGCGCCAGCAGGACGCGACTGATAACAAATGTGCTCTTTGAGATAAAATCTGCATACAACCAAGCACCAGATTCGCTCTAGATTTTAGCAAATTACACATAAACAGACGAGCGTATTGTGTAATTTAACTTAGTTATAATTTATGTCAACAATTGAGTCACAGCAGTGGACGTCTATTGGCTGGAGAGAGATAAAGCGAGAGAGAGAAAGAAAGAGAAAGGGAGAAAGATACTGTTGCGGTGCCAGACTTTGTGAAGAAACAGTACCTTAGCTTACGCCTGGGGTAACTCATTCTTTAGACAGAATGCAGAAGAATAAACATTACTATCTACTATTTCACATCCGTATTCTGGTAAGTCATAGTTTTAGCCCGCATATCCTTACAACTTCTACGACTCCTAACTAACGTTCCGAAAAAGCAATCATATCTCATTATATATATCAACAGCATTCCATGAAAACACATTGTGTGGTCAATGAGGAATCTTCAAAATATTTCACTTAATTTTTTTTAAATTGACTCTTACAACCAAACTAATAGTATCCTCGAAATGTTCAGACCCTTGTAATGTGTTACTATCTCGTACAAGATAAAGTTAAAATGTTATCTACTAAAATAATCCCTCGAAATTTCAACCTTTAACATTATTAAGATGTTTTCTTACGATAGATCACTCGCATATGTTGAACGTACAATGTAAATCTAGGTCTCGCATATTAAATCAAACCTGCATGAATATGCAAATTTAAAATATTTTCAGTAATTCTCCAAGCGACGGGTCGGCCATCTTTACTAATGGAATTCAAATTATAATGTTTCACACAATATTATTTCTATGTAAAGGAGTTAGATTTAACGTTATGAATTAATAGTAGTGGGGTGTATTTACTAGAGTATAAAAACAATAAATCATTTTATGGTATTATTGTGATTGAAGCAACGACAATTCATTATATAAGTTCCCATTGAGCTGTTGTTACTATTTCAGGATATCAATACAACAGGCCTTGATATTAAATAAAAAATGGTGGACATGGGTTTTAAATTTCATAATTACAATTAAGTAATAACTTGTTATGCTCATAGGTGACTATAGCTGTTGACGTAAGAAATATCATTTTCATTTAAATATAGGCCATCAAATTCAATAAATCATAACTTGAGTGGGTAAAATATTTATCAAAGTAATGAACTGTATTAGCCGATCCGTAATTAAACTATAAATCATTCCCAGAGCCTCAATCTGACACTCTCGCACTCAGTGCTGCTTTTGCTACGTCGAACAACCTCCGCCGATACAGTACTCGCTGGATTTCCGTTGAAGTTGCACATTAACTTGATATCGGTATAATGTAGTATGTTTCAAAATAAGCCAATAGAAACGAATCTCTAACTAGTCGGTGTAAGGCAGCATTTAGATGGGTTTCCCAAGGGAGTAAGCTTGGACCGCAACTGTAAGTGTTTGCAAGTGAACCGTGATCTTAAGATGATTTATGATATGTTGTAGGCTTGACGTTTACGAGTTACCACCAACACCGGGTAGGCTTTTTAATCAACTGTGCTAACGCTATGCTTTGCGTCGGATAGGCGTCAAGATTTGTGACGTGTTGGTCAATAATAACAATTATTTTATTTTATTTTTGAACTATTATTTATAATTTACTTGTTAAAGCTCACTTATGTCAAGTACTTTATAAAGTTGACGGTTAAACTATCACCATTATGGAATTATATATATATTTATATATCTTCTACTTAATATGAGATCATATTTAATTTCTATTTATGCCTCTTAATATATTTTATGAGAAATCTAATTCTACGTTCAGTTTGACCATAACTGAACAACACAGAATATTCGATCTTAAAATTCAACCATAATTTCGTTTATTTCTCCCCAAGGTATCTCACGTACGATCTGCATTACGGTTTCGGTCAGAAGGGTAGTCTAAATCGTTAAGTGTGATAAGAAAAACACAAAATCACCTGAAATTCGAGGTCACGTCTTAAAAAAGGTTTTTAATAAAAATTGCGTCATGTTGCACAACAAAATGCGTTGCAAATCTCTTGATAATTACTGATTTGAGTGAATTATTTTAATTACTTTGTCTTGTTTCTGTATACACCAGGAATTAGCGATGTTAAATGATTTCATTTAATTAAAAGTCTTTCAAATGAATAACGTTTCATTAAATGAATTGTACAACAAATTGTGGTAAATAAAAATGTAATTATAATATTATTAAAAATGATTTTCCTTAATTCAAAGAAATAAATAATTTTGTTTTAGTTACACGTGGCGTTTGTTCCGTCGCGGAACGGGTCCGCGCACAATGGGGCATACTAATAGGCGTCCCCTATTAATTATGTCGGACGAGAAAATTTCAAGGCAAGAAATCCTAGCCATCAGGCCTAATGCCAAATGAAATGGGTCCACTCACTGGACCCTTGAATTACTTGTTGTTGTGTGGTTTAAGTCATGAATTATAAACGGAAAACTTACGTTACTTAAAAGTGAAAGCTTTTTTATGTAATCTTAAATTATTCGTTGGATGAAAAAGAGTCACCGAAATACAAAAAGGGGCTTTGAACAGGTTAGGATCTCCGAACCTCTTAGTTGTGGAAAATGTTTTAGGAAATTGTAATATTTTCCAATAAAGTTTACGGAACATTACGAGTTTTTAATCAGTTGTATGTTTTTCACTGTCTTTTTTCCACATCTAATCATACCTGCAATATACATTGCAATTGACAATTTAAAATGTTCCCACCATAAAATTCCCGTCTGTCATTAATTGTAAATGTATTTGAACGTGTTCTTCGTATACCCATTAGAATTCAATAAATAAAAGACAGGTATCGGGTTGTATGTTTTGTTATACGTTTCTAAAATCAATTTAATTAATATGCATGCATTGTTATAACTTAAGTGACTCTCCGTTCCTAACTTGGACCAAACGTCCAATGTCGTCGGCAACAATTCATAGCCGTCATAACTCCAACCTGTCCCCGATTGTCCGACCGTGTCGCTTGTATTTGCGCCAAGGTAAATGTCTCCTTTGCGAACCTACGTCGAGGGCTTTTAGTAGCCGATCAATTGGACTAAGTTCAAAAGGGATAGAATTAAAGTTACCTTTGTTGTTAACTACTTTATTTTGTATATTTTCTATATATGATATCTGGATAAAATTTTTTTAGTTTAGAATAAGATTTTCATGCCTCTATACTAGGACATAATTGACAGCAACGACTCAAATGTGAAACAATAACATTCACATTGTTATTTCACTCTAATAGAGTTTTCCCCATATTGTGATTGTAAAACGTATTTTTAATTTTTAAGGTAAGCATATTATTTATATTTCAACCATAAATTGAGTTCGGGTGAAACCACATCATTGCCGTTACAATATTGTCACACGACCGCAACAATAGCATGTTACATGTTAATAAAACAGACAATTGCGGTCAAAAAATAACGCTATGAAACTTTTTTAACACACACAAATTAGTGATTCCTGATATTTAAGCGAATACTACGCATTGGAATAAAGCAAATTTTACGGATCTTATCGCGTTTATTTAAAGTTTTTGTTTCCAACGTTTCAAGTACTTTACAGCGGTAATAGTCCCGGGGGAGGGGGGCTGAGGTGTTTGACTTCCCTTCTCATTATCAACTAGCGATCCGCAAAATCCGAAAAAAATTTTTGGTATTTTTTATACAGCTTGGGTTTTAGTAAGGACACCAATTTTTTTAAATTTAATATAGCATATGTCACCAGGGGATAGTGTAGCTTACCAACAGTGGAAGAATTTTTCAAATCGGTCCAGTAGTTGCAGAGCCTATTCAATGCAAACAAACAATCAAATCTTTCCTCTTTATAATATTAGTGAACGAGGAAAACCGTAAATTGTTTTATAAAAAAAGTAATGAATAAAACATAATATAACACAAATTCAATCTAATACAGTTACTTTATATTTAAGCAAAATATGACGCAGAACAGTTAAGCAAACAAAATGGTGTTTTGGGTGTCATGGAGTATTGAGGTTTTACGACTTAAATAAATAATAAAGTGAAATCAGTGATTTAAGTATGGCACATAAATTTTAATAAAGCTTACACTAACACCTAGTTGTAACAAAGATAAATAAACTAGTTTATTTAGAAAATAAAACGTTCTAAGAAATCAATTTTATTTCACTCGTTATTGCCACAAGAAGATGGAGGGAACAAAACTAAGGGAAGAAAATATCGCATTGACGCGAGCGAGGTGACATGTCCGACCATTATTGCTAAATCAGACGTAACACAAAACAACTTAATACAATACACAAAAGGAAAAATTGAAACGCGGAGAGATGGGACGGCAAATAGGCGGACGACAATCCAACGACCCAGTTGCGGACAATTGGACGCCAGGGGAAGATTTATCACCGGGCAAGTCCGCGGGACGCGCTAATGTGAACTTCTGGATGTTTACTAAATTTGTATTACCTTGGAAAGACATTTTATCAACGCTCTGATTTTAAAAAAACAGTTTACGGTTGCCTTTTTTTGCAAAGACTTCCAGTATGCTATTAAAATTATAGAACTTTAATTTCTATCTGATATTTTGAAATAATCTACGCAATGTTCTGGAGCCATAATAATAAGCTGTTAAAATATATATTCATTGCGATCTCACTCTACAATTGAATATTGTTGAAATTGTAATTTACATTACTAAATCGATTTACTATAGTCACACATAGTATAGTCACTATAGTCACACAACAATATATGTACCTTTTATAGTAGACATTTCAAATTATAGAAATACTAGTGCTCCGCCCCGGCTTCGCCCAGGCTACTTATGTTGATCAGATCGCTAGAAAACACAGGTACACCCGCTGTGCCAATCTGGACAAACCCAGTAAATTTCATCGAAATCGGTCCAGCCGTTTCAGAGTGTATAGGGAACATACATACTTCGCTTTTTATATTTTTTTCATAAAATGTGTCCTTTGTTACTTCTAATAGCTTCAAGAACATGTGTACAAAGTTTCATGATGATCGGTTGAGTAGATTTCGCGTGAATGCGTAACAAACAAACTTACATTCACATTTATAATCGATAGATAAAAACCTATTCTCAGACCTACCGAATGTATATGCAAAATTTCATTGAAATCGGTTAATCCGTTTCGGAGGAGTATGGCGACTAGCACTTTGACAGGACAATTTTATATATAGATTAGTAATTTATTTTTACAAATATTATATACCTTGATTTAGTTTCATTAAAGTTATGCACTAAATATACATTTCAACATACATATTATAAACATCTTGATCGCAATGCATCATACGATGTATAAATTTAGTCGATCGGCTCTTATAGGCCACTACCTCCGTTGCTACTGTTCCCCTGATTTCAAAGACCATAGGTATATTTGAGTAATATATTTGCTAATTATATTATAAGTTAAATCGGTTGAGGTTAAGCTTTTGTAATAAGTTGAACTAAAAAAACGGCGTTTATATGACAGGCTAAGTAAATGATAACAAATATATGTTGCTTCACAAGCCACACATGCATATTATTTTAAAGATAAGGGCCAGACAAGTACTTTAATGTATACCGAGACCTTCTTAAGGTCAAAAATTAAGTGATCCTCCGCTAGACTTAGACTCTTAAATAAATTATTTTTTCTTAAATGTCGGTTAACTTTTCGAATTCTTTTGGTTCAGCTTAGTAACGATCACTTGACAAGTAATTTGAGATACCAAGATTTTCGTTACGCAGGGCGAAGATAAAATATTATTTTATGGATTACCACAAAAAAACAACGAAAGTATTTCAGTCTTGCTTATGTTTCTCCGATTCTTAAGCTCTTGAATTCCACAAAATGGCCTTAAAAATACATTGAAACGGCACGTAGTGGTGCCGCAGCCCCACTTGTCTCACGACATTCAACTCCGTAAACATAAATCAGGGCTACTTAAAACACGATCTGTCAAATGTAGAGGCCTTTACACGTTACTGCAACGTTTAGTGGAAACATTCTTACTACGTGAGATAATGAACAAGTAACCTAACTATTTATTAATAATAGATATAAGTTATTATTGTTTTATATTTAAATCAAATGTAAATTATATACGAAACGTGATACCACTTCTAGAATGACGTCCTAAATCTTTGAAGCGATTTTTTTTTAAATTCATTCAAATTTTACCTATTTTAATTATATAATAATAATAATAAATCAGACTTTTCTAGAATGTTTCCCACTGCAGGGACACGGGCCTCTTCTCCGAGAGAGAGAATGAGCCGTAATCAACCGCGCTGGCTCAGTGCGGGTTGGTGGATGTCACATGTCTTCGAATTTGATGGTTCTAAGAACATGCCGGTTTCCAATGTTTTCCTTTACCGTTTTTGGAGCTGTGGTGATGAAATAAATTACGCAAAGTAAAGCGCCTGCCTGGGCTTGAACCCGCAACCCTACGTAAGTCGGGGCCTAAACCGCTAAGCCACCACTGCTCATTGTAATTATAGCCAGATATAATTTGACTAAACATGAGATACAATTAATCACCATACAAACGTACATCCCCATCTTTACACCTGTAGAAAATAAATATAGGTAAAAAATAATAGTGACTTTACTTAGATCTGTGAATTGACATAACAATCAGTCGGTTTCTAGATTTTTCTAGAATTTTAATAGAGAAAAGGGCAAACGAGCGGCAGGACCAGAGGAACTGCAGATGCGTTGCCGGCTTTTAAGAAAGAGATAAGCTCGCTTCTTGAAGGACCTAAGTTGTGGTTACTACTTTATACTTACTTAGTTTGGTACTTTTATAATTATGTATAGATTAAGTGTATTGAATATTTTATTATTTAATGTCGGAGTCGTTTCGTGCTCTGTAAAGACGACGTGCTATCTGCGAACACGTGTTGTGGAGAGATCAATAAAAAAATATGTAAAATGCAGGGTTTTGGTGCACACCGGGGTGGTCTCTGGAAACACGTGTGACAGACACTTGTAGTTTTATAGTTTGGTAAGAGATTACTAATGACTAAAATGTATTCCGATATTTAATGCTAATTTAAATCGTTCGTGGAATTTATTTATGAAGAAATTTATTATTTCAAATTAATTTGTTTTATTTATTTACAACAATACAAGTCCATTACAGAACAGTTCCAACTGGACGTTACATTATATACATAACAGTAATAATATATTACCATGCAAAATAGGTTCATATTTAAAACAAAATATCAGTCTTTCGTAATGTGATTTTGTAACTATCTTACTTATTTGAAAGATAAATACTACGTACATGTTTAGGTTATGTTATGTTATGTACGACAGATACGGGATAATTTTGGAATTTTACAGAATAGAGCACCACCGACTCAGAAAGCCCTAATTTTTTATATCATAAAGAGCAAACAAGCACCGGATCGTCTAATATATGTAAGTGATCAGCACCTATGAACTTCCGCAATACCAGAGGAAGTCATTATGGGTAATACTTGACTTGACCTTGGGTTTGGCAAGCGGACTGTGACAAAATAAAGTTCTTCAAAGAGTTCTTCTTCTTATCCTTTTTTTTTTTCATCGTAAAATTTCTCTGACGTACTTACTCGTGCATATTCATCTACTAACTTTACAAACTAAATATAATCATTAGTCTTAAAGCGGTAGTATATTCGATACTAAAAAACTGAGGGATTAGATTAACTGTTTTTAATTAACAAGACGCAAGTTTGATTCTCAGAAGTGGTAGCTTCTTGGGCTTCGAGTGTTCGACGTTCGACCTTTCATTTACTAAGCTTAAAAGCGTGTAATAAATACTCTGTCTACCCTATTGTATTACTATTAACAATTATGTTATACAGAGAGGGGTAAAAGGAAAACAAACAAAAACACTAAAAGTAAAGAAATTAACAAAACTGTACATCGCCTAACTTTATAACTCTGCCCGTACTGTTTGGATTTAGGTTTATTGCATTGCAACCCTCTTAAATTAGCGATGGTCACTTTCAGCTTCTAAATGCGGAAAATTATCAATTAAATAGATTGGCAAGCAATTTTTTATCTTAACTTCCTTAAGTTAAGGCTCAAATCGTTGAAGTGTTTTGAATAGGAATCGCAGAAGGCATCAAACAAAATTATTCTTTTCTCGTATTGAAATAAAATTGTAATTCTTTTACATTTGTTAGCGATGGCGTGAGCAAAGGATTGCTGGCGCTGTCCAAATTACATCTGAAGTGACGGACATTTGGCTTAGTGATAATACAAGGGAAGGCGAGTTCAGTACATGATACTTTTTTTATTGTAATTAAACGCTCTAGCGTAGCTTATCAAGCTGATGATGGTACAGATAAGTATACGCTCACGACCGTAACCCGGAGAGGTAGGCAGAGATTATGGATTTCCATTTGGCGTGAACATGGCACACCGTTCACGCTTCTAAATCCATACATCTACGCATGCATGCTCATCGGTTACGGGTACTCCTTGTATCGGCCTTCTTTAGTACGTCACTAATCTGGTCGATATAAGTTCTCCTCGGATGTCCGCTACCAACACTGCCTCTCACTGCCGCAACATTAATTTGTTTCGCTACTCTCCCTTCATTCATCCCAACAACATGCCCGAACCACCGAAGCATACCTTTCTCAATTCCAGTCACAGCGTCCACTTTTAAGCCACACTTTTCTCTTATAACGTCATTTTTAATCATATTATACAACGTTACGCCTATTATGAGTACAACTTCGTAATTTATAATAATTTGCTTATTTATGCAATAAAATTGATTATTAATTTTATTTTGGTAAAATATGTTACTTGTTGTGATCTGATAGCTACCAAATACAGGAATATGTCAATCTGAACAATCCCTGTAAATTTCATCGAAATCGGGCCTGCCGTTTGAAATCTATAGGTCTATAAGGAACATACATACTTCGCGTTTTATTTTATTTTTCATAAAAAAGTATCCTTGATTACTTCTAGTACCTCCAAGAATATGTGTACAAAGTTTCATGATGATCGGTTACGTAGTTTTCGTGAAAGCGTAACAAACAAACTTACATTCACATTTATAATATTAGTAGGGATGTACAAGTTAATTTCATCGATTAAATCAATAGTTCTTTATTTGCAATTCCCAGTATCTAGTATTCATGGTATGTCTCCTATGAAAATATGGATACGACTAATACCTTCCTTAAAATTATGCTACACTAGTGATACGCCCGGCTTCGCCCGGGTAGCCGGTTCGGAATATATGCGTTGAAAAAACACAAGAAATTCATCCACGGGAACCGTACCTTTTTGCCTAGCCTATAAGCTAAACCAGCCTGTAATCTATCTCTGTGCCCAATTTCATCCCGATCCGTTCAGCCGTTTTTGCGTGAAAGAATAACAAACATCCATACATCTATTCATACAAACTTTCGTAGTTATATTATTAAGATATAGTATTAAGGTCTTTTAGGGTTTCTTAAGGAAACACTATCGTTTTCATATTTCGAGATAAAAAAAACGATTGCGAAATACTTGTATATAATTTATTCCATGTTCAACGTATTTCTCACAAAACATTTTTACAGTTATTATGGCATGAAACATACATTTGCCATTAAAATAAATTAACAGAATAGTTTTTTTTTTTGTGGCAGACTTGTCACTGTTAGCCTGGAGGAGGCTTTTACAGTCACCGGGCTTGAGGCAGCAGAGCGCAGAGGGCGCCTAGCCTGTCTTTTTAAGAGTAACTACTAAGCGCGAGCGCTCTCTCCGTAGGGGGAGCCTCGGCTCGGGTCGTTACTTTATTAGTATTACCGGATTGGGGCCGCCGAGCTCTTAGGTCGCTTCGGCGGACGCTCCTTTGGTTTCTCTTAAAGATTTTCTTTCTATACACAAAAACTACCAAGTTTGTCGTGGGTGTTTATTATTTAAAGAACTAGTCTTACCGTGGAATTCCACTGCCAAATAAAGCCATAAACATATTGTCATCTCAGTTTTTTCAAAGAGAAAATTTCGATTCGATGTCACGCCAGTAGAAGCCCACTGTCACAATGTGGTTGAGTCAATTGCTTTGTTCCTAGAATACAGCGCTTGTGTTACTTGGGCATTTCGAAAGTCAGAATTAACTCAAACTCAAAAATCAACCCTACATTTTAAATAATATTTCGAATGTTATATCACTATTACTCATTTAGCTTGGTAACAAGGAGCATTGCTAACAAAACCCTCAGCTTTCGAGCTTTGGCTGTGACAACGACAAGTAAGTATTTTGTTATTCATACGAGTTCAAGTTATTAAATCTCAAAAGTCCTTCACTCACCAATAGCATCGCTTTATTTAGTAATGAAATTCAGCTATAATGAGTTGAAGCGAGTAAAAGGTACACACGCTATAGGTTTTGTTTCTTACATTGACGTACGGAACGAAGAGTTAGTAGGGCTGAATGTAAATTATGATAAAACTTACATATGAACACTTGTACATCTCCTTTGTAAGCCGGTAGAGGTCATTCGTGACAATTTATATATAATTCGTTATTATTGACGCAATGGTGGTGGGTACGTTACAGTCGCTACGGTCACCGACCAATTAACTCTAAGATATTCAAACTATAAATTGGTACAACCAATTTGCTAGTTATAAATTCAAAATGCATCCACCCGGAAAATTGTATTGGGACCCCGAATCCAAGCGTACAGATCGGGTGGGGGTCGTCTAAAAGGGCGAACCCTGTTGTATGCGAGCTATCGTATTTAGCCGTTTTATAAAGGCCAGTTTCGGCTTTTGTCCGGCCCAGTGGCGTGCAAGGGGTTACGTGGAATCCGCACCATCTCATTTCGTCGGATTTCTCGTACAGTGGAACGAAAGTTTAATGATCGAGGAATTAGTGCAGAGCTTGCTATACGGATTTTGTGACGTCATTTTTCATTGATGAAACTCGAATTATATAACTACTATTTTTAGATTAGGGCTAGGGTTATATGAAAAATGGGTATAAAAATATTAGCTACATTAAATTTTAATGAAATAATAATAAAACTCATGTGTTACTCGTGTCTGAGAAGAAAAAAGATAAAATGAAAAGCAAAAAAATATAGATGGCGTTAAAACTAAACACCATCATTCGACCTACAAACCGCCTAGGGCGTCAAATGAGTATCTTATATAAAATTCAATATACTCTCTAATACCAGTTGCGAGGAGTAAGAGAGACAAACACATACATTAATATTAGATTACTTAATTTAAATTGCCCTCTCTTCCTTTGAATATATTCGAGGAGGGCCATGAAGAGGTACAGTCAGCATTCGGTGCATTAGTTTCCATTCGCAGTGTATTTACGTTACTCTTATCACACCGTGTTAGAAAATAGAAACCACTTTAGTGTAGCATGTGGCTCGTGCGCTTCAATTAGGGCTTTTTAAAATGTACACAATAATGATTCATTAATTAATTTAGTTTTTATTATTAGTTTAGTTTTAACAGTGGCCCGTAACAACATCTGCTGCACGAATGAGCCGACTCGACCGGTGAAATTCCACGACCTCACAGAAAACAAGCGTGAAATAGAAGTACTTTGCGTTTTGTCTGAAGAGTCCCCTTCCCGCCGTTCCTTATAAGGATAAGATGGGATTGGGAAAAGGATTGGACGGGGAGGGGGTTAACGGGGAAATGGAAATATCCTTTTTCCTGTCTATGAGGCAACGCATCTGCAACTTGCTTGGATGTCTATGGGTAGCGTTCACTTAACATCGGGGAATCCGTGCTCGCTTGCTCATTTGCCACCTTATTCGATTAAAAAAATACTGTTAGGAACTAGGCTTACTATAATTATCAAACGGAGTAAAGAGGGAGTGAAGTGGGTGTTGAAATTTTATACCAGTGAAAATATATTTTACCATGTCAAGTATAATTAAAATAAAAATACGTATCCGCTGGCAAACATGACTTCTGCGAATTAGTGTGGCTTTGTCGATTAATATAAAGTCAATTTGTCACGTGTGATATCTACTTATGGCCAAATAGTAAAGCGGAACGAAGTTTGCCGAGCCAACCTGTGTGTATACTATATGTAGGAATCGTGTAGTGAAACGTAAGGATGGGAGAGCGAACCAGATAGAATGAGGGAAATAAAAAATGGCTGCGGGTGGTGTTAAAAGGTTAACTGAAAAGTTCTTTTTACTACAGTAAATTATCCACCCACAATATTTATCAAAAAAAACATGTTTTAGAATAGATTTACGTCTATCAAATCTGTATGTAATTATTTTTTGATTTATTATTAATTGAATCTAATTAAGGGATGACTACGCGAAGTTATCGTAAGTACTTTATAGGTAAGAAGGTTACACCGATAAAATTATAAATGTTAATTAAACCAATATACATTTTCGTGGAAATAATTAATAATTGACTTGATAAATATAATTTATTTCCACATTGTATTATTCACAATCAGTGTGTGTCTTTTTGATGTATATGGTAAAACAAATAGTTGAAATATTATGCGTTTCGTTTGATGGGTGTGGTGCTGGTGGCGCAATTCTACTCCTTTTCCCCTTCCCATCCATTTCTATTTAAGTTAGTATGGGAAGGGGGGAATGATTTGACCGGAAGGGGATATGCATATGCCTATTGGTCGCTTTAAGTCGGATGGACCACTTGCACGTTTACCACCTTCTATTATTTAAGAGAATAGCTGGTGTTTAGCTTTTAGAAACATTAACATTGCGAGCATCAAGTGTATAACGTTTAAAATTTAACAAACAGTGACTCTGTTTATTTAACAGCCGCGTACAAACTGGAGCGCTTGAACAAAGCTCGAATGCTTAGGACGTTATATTTGAATGTCTCGAATGTCGTTAAAGTTACCTTACTACGCTGAAATTCCACGCTACGCTAAAATTGTAACGCATAGGTTAATATTTCTACCAATACGAGACTCACTAAGACTTCATTAACAATGTTAATACGATATATATATAATAGTATAACCCTTAATTACACCTTACAGAAAAACTTCCAACGTGTTACATGCTTTGCGGGATGTTTGGCAACAAAAACCAACCCAGAACTTGAAAGGAATTATTATAAAGTATTTTAACGTTACTTAATTTTATGATATAATCCCTACTAATATTATAAATGTGAATGTAAGTTTGTTTGTTACGCTTTCACGCGAAATCTACTCAACCGATCATCATGAACCTTTGTATTCTTGGAGGTACTATAAGTAACATAGGAAACTTTTTATGAAAAAAAATAGTGTATAAAAAGCGAAGTGTGTATGTTCCCTCCAGACCTATATACTCCGAAATAGCTGGACCGATTTCGATGGAATTTACAGGGATTGTCCAGATTGGCACATTCCGTGTTTGGTAGCGATCGGATCAACATAATTAGTGGGCGGGTCACTAGTATTTAATATTTTACTAGTTATTATTATTATTTGCGGATGTTCATTGGCGTCGGTGATCACTGGGCATTAGGCGACTTACTGCTCCCTTATCCAATGAGTAGTACACGTAACTAGTTTTCATTTATCCGTATGAAAGAATGTACAAACTCTATCGAACCCATCTGGGTAAAAAACATGACATGGCAACGCAATAAATCGCAGGCTTGATGGAGGCTCGACGGGAAGAAGTATCCGAATGATTCATTTTTCATAAAAAAGCATTATTTTATCCTTTATGCAGTTTGTTTTATCATTTTCAATTCATTTAAAAAATTTGCACATCTCGATCGCAAGAGCGTCGAGTGCCCTCTAGTGTCGACTGTCGGCGAGCCGCGAAACGCGATGTCCTCTTGTCGGTCGTGTTGTTGATGAATATTTCGTAAATATTTAAATACGATTCTTTTATAAAGATAACAATTCCATGTTATTTGTTTATTCATAAATGTAATTTATTTTATTTGAAAAATGAGCCAAAAAGTAATGATGTTCTATTTCAATTTAATTTTATAGTAAAACTAGTGACCCGCCCCGTCTTCGTCCGGGTACGTCTAATTAAAAAATTAAAAACGTTTATTAATATTAAAAAATTAAAAATTATGTTGATCCGATCACTACCAAACACAGGAATGTACCAATCTGGACAATCCCTGTAAATTTCATCGAAATCGGTCCGTCCGTTTCGGAGTCTATAGGTCTACAGGGAACATACATACTTCGCTTTTCATATATTTTTATCCTATGGTATTGTACCTATGGTACTTCTAATACCTCCACGAATATGTGTACAAAGTTTCATGATGATCGGTTGAGTAGTTTTCGCATGAAAGCGTAACAAACAAACTTACATTCACATTTATAATTTTATAGATAGATAGATAGATAAAAGCCTATTCTCAGACCTACCGAATGTATCAGACTAATTAGTAACTAAAAAATATCAATTAAATTACTTACCATCTAGCCCTAAATATATTTCATATTCCATAGATTGAGAAAATCCGATCTCACTTATAACAAAGTTATTAAGTAAAACATCAAAACTGATTGAAAGTCAGGGGTTATTCTTGCTCCACGTGGAAAGAACACATATTCAGCTATTGACTTAAACATGTAAATGCGGCACGCATTAATCACATGCATAAACAGTAACTAGATATGCCAGAGATTTATGACAGTTTTTGCTTGATAAAATAATAACAGTAATAGAGTTAGCAACCGGCGAAAAACCACGACCTCAGAAGTATTCTGCGTTTCGTCTGATGAGTGAGGTGCGAGAGGGAGAGGTTATACCCTTTTTTCTATTTATACTCTCCTTTATCCATTAAAAGCAGGTCGAGCCAACCCATTCGTGCAATAGACATTGTTATTGTGATCTCTACCTAAATTAACCTACTCTTGTCACGTATTCAGTATTATAATTGCCGACTAATATATTTGTGCAGAGAATATCGTAATAAAGAAGTTAAGCACTACAGTGACACTTCTAGTGATTTTATAACGCACCGGTGCTCGTACGGCGGCACACGTAACAGTTTGAGAGTCGAAATGTTTAATTTTGTCCCCCAACCAGCCAACCACCTCGATGTACCCAAATGAGGGGCATTCAAATAAGGTAGGTGGGGGAAGCTTCCTCTACCTGTACCACTTGCGATATAACGTATGATGGGCATAGTGCACGGTAATCACTTATTTAATTGCAACGTTTATTTTGTTGGTTAAAATACTTCTTTAGGTGTACCGTTAGCAGAACAAACTGTTTCAGTTTTCATGCATGTTTGATACTACATTTTGAGAGATGCTTCCCCAAAAACTTAATAGGTAACATTAAAATTGACTCATGTCACATCCGTAATTAAATTGATAATGTTTTTTTGACCACTGAATACCAGAGAATATAAAGCTGCGATATTAAGCTATTCTTTACAGCGCACATACGTACATACATCCATGAATATACTTACATACTTGTTAGTACATAACTATATGAAATTTATTCATAATTAATTGAGTTGGTTTTACGTAGAAAAATAATCATATGACTTTATTTTCAATTATCTATATTAAACGTTTTTTAATAAAAATTACTAAAATATCATGCTGTCTGTACCGCGCTGAAGAATGTACGTTTAGCAGCGAGCGTCGACAATTTAAACGGTACCGCTCTTCGCAGGACGCAAAGTTTATCGTCGCTCGTAACTAGGAGCTCCCGTATCTAACTACCACTCAACTGGATCCCTCTCCTCCCCTACTAAATACGTGGAATTGGAGCAGCCCAGAAGGTCGACATGTAAACTGGGGGTCTACGAAGCTGGTCGTATGAGCAAGGAATTCGAAATATTAAGTCCTGGCCCAACCGTTTGCTTGACACCGTTAGTAGTAATGGCGGGGCGAAAGAAAATATCTTTGACCTTGTTACGTTTTAACGGTTTAATCGTTTAAAGAGATAGAAAAAAATACCAACGTTTAGTAATTTAGTTTACTAAAATCCACCATTTAATCACTGCAAGTACCTTAAGTAATATAATCTCTGTTTTATGGTTTAATTATTTATTTATTTTAGAAAGATCAACAGCAAAGTTAGCATAATAAGCACTAAATAAGAAATAATCAGGCAGCCAATAACAGGTGTTCGCGATTAGTTGACAACTTGCAAAAACATCGTTATGTGAGCAATATCAATAACAAAGCAATATAACAAAATAACATAAGATTTACAATAGAAATTTAAGTAAAACAGTTTCTGTTAATGAAAAAAATGGCAAACTTCCCGTCTCACAGATTTAATTGTTGAATTAATATCTAAATTAGAACCCCTTGTCAGTGTTTATTAAGAAGGGAGCCATATGTTAATAATGTGATATTTCCAGTACGTACGCCTGTGTATTTGAACATTAAGATATTTACTTTACAAAATCGTATAAGTTCGTGGGCAGTTTTAAAAGAATAAAAACCTGACATTAGGTAATAAATAAACAAGACATGCAATCTAATATAGAAAAGACATAGCTTTTTTGAATAGTAAACCAAGGAAATTATGCTTTATTCAGTCATATATCATAGCCGCTGCTAGGACTTACAGTATGCCGTCCGCAGCGCACCGCATCAGACGACTTCCTCACGGTGTCATGGTCTGAAAGGATGCCTCGCACTTCTAGTCCCCATCCAACTGAGTACTACTTACTAGACTATTGTTTCCATTTCTATTCTTATGAGTAGGTGACCAATAAAGATTATGCCATTGGGTCGTAGTGACGCCGCCATGGCGAAGCGGGCGAGCGACAATATCTCTATATAATTAGTGTTCTGGCGTCCATGTGCACGAGGCTCTGGCTAAGAAACCGACGCCCACGGCCCGCCCGCCATAAATCAAAGTCATACGAGACCTTTTCAATTAATTCTCGCCCGCGGCACAGGAGATATTTGCATCTGAATATGTAATCGGTATAACCGACCCGTGTCACAGTCTATAGAAATGAGTAGACATAATTTACAATAGGCTATAATTTTTAAAATTAATTTCAAGTAACCTATAGTTTACCACATTTGAATGTGAGCTAGACACACACACTGATTTTGATCGCCGAAATCACTGCCAAAAACATACACACAAAACATATTGTTACCTCTTTCTCTCTGAACTGAGATGACAATATGTTTGACAGTGCGAACTCAAGCTAATGACGATTATTTACTCAAGACATTATTCAATTGAAATAATATTGAAATATATCAAGAATGTACTGCAGCCTACGTTTAGTAGACTATCCTGTATTATTCTTTAAGCATTAAATAATGATACGATACAATAACGTCAATAAATAACGCAGAGAAATATAAGAAAATCATTTTACGATAAACAGAGAAAGTAACTTCTGTTCTACTTTTCACACCACCTTCTGCATCAGTCTAGGCGTCGTATCTACGCAACATATTATTAATATCTATAAATGGGTCAGCTGAAAAATCCTGTGGCACAGCGGATCATTGTCGGTTCTTAGTCCGTAAAAAGGGTCAAGAATTGTTCGGTCCGGGCCTATTGTGAGACACAGGCCTTGTTTGTTTTCCGTGCGAATGTTCATATTTGATTTCGGGCAATGTGTGTTCCTGTACATAACCAAGTTACTACGCGGGCCGTCGAAGATTTTCGCTTCTAATTTTGCCATTGTTACGTCGATTTTTTGTTTGTTCGCTTCTTTGTTGGCTCGGTTTGTTTGTGTTTTTGTTCAGAGGATCGCCCGGTCGTCATCCACGGTCCGGTATTAAGCTATAACGACGAAACAAACGATTCCCTTATGGATGATTCTTAATTTTGTTTTTTCTTCTTATATTTTATTCAGTCGTTTAATTTATTAACACGATAACAGTTATATCACTTTATGAAATAAAATTAAAATAATTGGTACAATAAGACTCTTCATATCTAGAAGTAACTAAATACTAATTTAGTATTATATTGAATTTACTACAGACAGACAGCATCATTAACAGTTTCCTATGAATATAATAATAAAATCGTCCTATGAATATAATAATAAATCGGCCTTTTCTAGAATGTTCCCCACTGCAGGGACACAGGCCTCCTCTCCGAGAGAGGGAATGAGCCGTAATCCACCACGCTGGCCCGGTGCGGGTTGGTGGATGTCACATGTCTTCGAATTTGGTGGTTCTAAGAACAATCCGGTTTCCTCACGATGCCTTTCCTTTGCCATTTTTGGAGCAGTGGTGATGAAATAAATTATACAAAGTAAAGTGCCTGCCTGGGTTTGAACCCGCGACCTACAGTAAGTAAGTCGGGGCCTACACCGCTGAGCCACCACTGCTCCCATTTTATACTTATTTATTTTATATCTGACCTTTGACTTGATATTGAATTGGTTTTTTTTCCAGACATAATTTTGTTTTTCTGGTACGCTGAACAAATCAATTTGGGACTAATGTATGTATGTATTGAAGGACCATTTTTCGTCAACAGATGTTGAGGAACGAATCCACCAATCTTACGTTATTAGGAACCACGGCTAAGAATAGACATACGAAACAATCAGATATTGAATTATGTTCCACAAACTCCTCTTATAAAAGTTTGCAACGGTAGTGTGTTAGTCCGAATTATGATGTGTACCTTCAAGAGCAGAGCTTACAGCCTGCTGCTAAACTAGTTCGTACTATTCGCTATATCGACCCCATCGCCAGGTGGGGTTGTGGTCACTTAATATTAGGGGTTGTTGAAGAAATGTGTGTTGTAGTATATTGAATGATGAGAAAAACGAATCGGAATAAATGTCTTCTAAGTTAGGATACAGTATCAACGTTTAATATACGAAGTTGGAACAATGCCTTATAAAATTGAACTTTCGCTTTTAACAGAAACCAATCTAGTTCCGTCACGCCTAGGTGCGCGGACTGAAGTCATATTAACTTGTCCATTGTAATTGAATCTACAGTACTGTTCCGTCATTAAGAAATTGTATGGAGCCATTTCAAATTAACTTTAGTTACGAGATAAGATATGAGAAATCTCTTAACGAAGTGATTATTCTAATGGCTTGGGCAGAGTAACGAATAACATTTTTAAATAACCTTTTGTACATAAGCATACATAAAGAAAGGATGAATGAAGAAAGAGTAACAAAACAAAATTATGTTGCAAAAGTGAGTGGCAGTGTTAGTAGGGGCCGTCCAAGGAGAACTTATATCGATCAGATCAGTGACATACTAAAGAAGGGCGATATAAGGAGTAAGGAGTAGTAAATGTAAATCATCACTTCCTACCTCCGAGTTACGCGCGTGAGCGCATATTGAAAAAGAAACCTGATTGAAAAATAATTTATTTATATAAATTAAATATTACTGGAAGTAGAATCGTATTTTTGTAATTTAGAAAGTGTTTTTGAAAATATAGCGTCTTAGTAGATGAAATGATGAGATACTGTCAAATGTGTCAACGAGCCAATGAAGTCGCGAGCTTTAACAGTGGTAGAGTCCGCAACAACAACATCTGTTGCACGAATGGACCGGCTCGACCGGTGAAATACCACGACCTCACAGAAGACAGGCGTGAAGTAGAGTATTCTGCGTTTCGTCTGAAGAATGAGGTGCCGGAGACCTAATTCTAATTCTCTCCCCCATCCCACCCTTTTCGCATAAGGAAAGGATGGGAAGGGGAAGGAAACTTGACGATGGAAGGGATGTATAGTAATTGGAAATAACCATTTTCTGTTTGTCCCCTCCTCTGTCCATTAAAGGTGGGCAACGCATCTGCAACTCATTAGTTAGTTGCAGATGTCTATGGGTAGCGATCACTTGACATCGGGTGAATCGCTTGCTCGTTTGCCACCTAGTACTATAAAAAAACTAGTATTTAATAAAACATCGAATAAGCATTTATTCTTTATTAATGCTGAGCAGAAAAGAAATTGAACAGTTAGTGTATACACAGGAGTAATAAAGCGATCTGAAAAGCACATTTTAAAACATTTATTGCGTACGTCGCATCGCTCGCGATCCGTCGGCGTATTGTTATCCTGCCGTATTTTCCTATCATCCTTCGAGCTCAGTTCAATAACTCTCGTTACCCTTTCAAAACTGTCCAATAAAAACTATAAATACGGCCAAGTAGAGCCCCGACTCCTGTGATATACTCGTTCGCTTGCAAATCGACGGATCATGCAACTCTTGAGATCCCTCTTAACTTTTCTTAAGCCCTAGGCGGGAATTTACTGTCTCAGCGTCAATCGAGTATTTCATGGAGCTGGCTTATGAAAACAGATTCACAGGTTTGGGTAAAAATGTCATATCTTGGAATACCTAAGCAAGATAGTCATTGTTTGTTTGTTTGTCTGTTTGATCGCTTAGCATAAAATTATATCTGTACCATAAGAAAATGTGATCAAAATAAATAACATTTTTTTTAACTTATACAGTTCTTATTTTATATTCATTTCAAATTATTAATTATACCATTAGTCAAAAACACCGAAATAGGTTTGCTGATTGCTTATGCCATGCCTAAAGAAAAAATATTATATTTACTTGATAAGAATTTAGTATTATATTTGATTCTCGTAGTAAGAATCCGACAGTAGAGTCGGAGATTTGCGTAGCGTTGTGTACGGACCGTGCGCTAACAGAGTTCACGAGTTAAGTATTCGACATTTGTATCGGAGACTTAATTATGCACCTTTTAGTAGCATATCCAGTATTCTTAGATCAACTTCATCTAGAAAGCGGACCGTTTCCCCGTGAGAAATACACCAGCGATAATGGCCGTCCGTGATTTTGGTATGGAACGTTGGATAATTGCGAATTTGGCCCCTCTCCCTCGCATGAGATTTCGAACGAAGCGGTAGATGCGTCGCGACGGATTAAGTACATTCAGTCCTCTTTGTGATCTCTCAGAGGTCATTAAGCCAAACCTCATTTCGAGATAGGAGACATACGTAACAATTCAAAAGTAAATAAGAATGTATCTCTTCTCTGAAACCTTTTTCTCCATTTATAAGCTTCCGATTGTGTGTGCGCGATGTGCCAAAAATGTAAGGTATGAGATATCAATATTTATTTTGAATGTCAGGTTTTTAACGGAAATAATTAAGTAAATATGTAATCAGTACACGTTCAATGCTTCAGCTTTTTGCTAACTAAGTATAAAATTATTCAAACCTAAGACTTTACAATTTAAAAACTACTTTCGCTAGTGTTATTAACACAGACCATTTGTATTAGGGTTGCCACTTTACACATAAAAACATAAATCATTTCGATGCAATGCGAACCCAAGTAGCAACCGTAATTAATTACTAAACCGATTACATACAATAGCAGACTCATGAACCTCATATGAGAAAGTGGTGTGCCCAACTACGGAGCTTGGTATGCTACCGACAGCGTCACTGTCAACGATCCAACGTAACCATGGTAATACGGCCGACATAAGCGTTGTTAATAAATCACGCGTCTCATGTCCGTTGTTTATTTTCAATTACTGGGCAACAACGCTGAGTCCGGCGCGTGAATAATACCAGAACAGCTGTACGGTTGGCAGATTAGTGAGTTATTGTCGTTAGCCTGTGCCGATATTAATTTTAAAAAAATTAAACTACAATCAGCAGCTCAGTTCCTACAATAGCTCAGGTTATTCATTGACCCTTACTATACTCAGTCTCCCATTCTCCGTGGGGAATGGTAATTTTTCTATAATGATAATTTAAGAATTTGTTTCCTGGTCGTCATAAATATTGTACGTAAAATACAATTTAAATTTTTTATTATGTTGTACATTATAGTTAGTAACCTAATAAATGCGGACAATATTTCTACAATTTTGAGACGTGACGTGACGACATTTCCATATCGCAGCTTGCTCGGTCGCTACATTATTCTATAAATTAATGTAACAAATAGGAGATTCCATTACAGTTCTTTGTTGTGACAAAATAATCAATCTTGCGCCTTATTGATGTTATTTTCAGACCAATATTTAGTCATTTAATCCACTAGCTTCATAAGTATATATTTTTCTGTTGTAAGTACTTGATTTGATATCGGGCTGCATGCCAATTAAGTTCCAAAGAATACAGCACTACAGATACAACAAACTGTAAGCTAATAGCTGGAATAAATAGCTTTACCCGAATCGATGTAGCGACCACAAAAACATTACCGAGAAACACCGAGGTTGTAAATGTGCGACGATCAAATGGTATAAAATTATAGTACAATAGATTAAAAAAACATAAAAAAACCCTACGGACTTTCCACTTACATACAGCGTATTGATATAGTATTAAAGAAATAGTAAATTGAAAGGATGTGTTTATCAGTACAGTACCAGAATCTACCAAAAGTACCACGCGACCGGATTATTACTTAATAGATCAATTAATTTTTGTTTCAGATGTATTACAGGAACTTAAATGTATACATAATAGAAATATGCAGAGTAGTACATAAGGATTCCTGTGAAGTTGGCTATATAAACACTATTCTGGCCGCATTTTAGGTTTAATTGGGTGATACAGTTATCACAGTCTTTTTACCTTTAAAAAAAAAGGATTAATCGCTTGAAAGTCCATGAAATTCTCAAAACTAATCTGCAATAAAAATTTCGATTTTCTTACTTAATTTTCAATCTACGTAACCACTAAATACATTTAAATCTATAGAAACTGATTGTAAAATTCTCTCGATGCGGTTTATTTAAAGTAACTTAGGGACTGTAAGCAGGCCCTCCGAAGTCCTTCGCTGTAGCTTAAAGCGGCTTTTCTCATTTCTGTCCGCAGGCGTTGCATTATGCAGAAGGCGTTCCACCCACAAAATTAACATTTACCTGTTCGAGCCACAATTATTGTACCCATAATCGGAGTAAAACCCTTCAATGGTATATCGTAAGAGTACTCTTAAATATTTTTACACATTACCTTCAGGAGTCGCGGACATTTATGTGCCAATAACTTTAAAGTCTACTTTCTTACTGTCAGTAAAAATGTTGTTTTTGTTACAATATTAACAAGAAATCTGTGAACAATACTCACAAACATACAGACAAATAAAAAGTCTTAAAGTTAAATTATTAGACAACATAATCTTTAAGTCTGATGATATCCCTACTATTATTATAAATGTGAATGTAAGTTTGTTTGTTTCGCTTTCACGCGAAATCTACTCAAGCGATCATCTTGAAACTTTGTACACATATTCTTGGAGGTACTAGAAGTAACATAGGATACTTTTTATGAAAAAAATTTAAAGCGAAGTATGTATGTTCCCTATAGACCTATAGACTCCGAAACGGCTGGACCGATTTCGATGAAAATTACAGGGATTGTCCAGATTGGCACATTCCTGTGTTTGGTAGCGATCGGATCAACATCATTAGTGGTACCCGGGCCAAGCCGGGGCGGGTCCCTAGTACTTCATAAAACTACACACGGTTGCATGTACTGTTTCCAAAAAATAAATTCATTATATAAAATTGTTATGTAGTTATACACGCCTACTTACGACGTACACATAGTGACATCTTTTAATTTATAATATAAAGATTCTAAGATATAATGACGTGAAAAACAAGATCGCAACTCTACACGGCGGTGTGTCCGTAGCCAAACGTAACCGCTTCTCGCCTTAAAACCAAATGGAACGCGCACTTACAAATCAACGCAACTATTATAATAATATACTTCGTATCTCATTACGAGCTCGCTAGACGAGGATAAACATGTTATTTATCGGCTTCTGGTCTCCGTTAAGACCTTTTACAACCCATTAAAAATTTACCGCTCGTGTTTATGATATAAACCATTCTAATGTATTCGGTCGGCGCGCTTAAAGCTTTCAATTGTTTTGGCTCTTCCGAAAGTTCTATGATAACAATTTTCATTGACATTATTCTTTAAAGATAGAAACGAATATATATAATCCTTAGACACGGACAATACGATTTAGTTGTTAAGCTAAATACTATTTTATCGTATAACATTCCATTACGTTTCCGTATGTTATTGCACAACTAGTATAAATAATGGTTAAGGTTTCAGACTACCTAACATGCGGTCGTATGTTCGAATCCTTCATTCGGCTATTTTCGTGAGCCACATCCAGCACAAGCTTTAGCTTATTGAGAGAACAAATTGGTAATAAAAAAAGGACCCGAGAAAACATGCGTCCGTAGATGTTCTAGAAGTGAGAAAGGTGTGCAGAGGCCATGTCAAATGGATCCGTAATCTGTGTCTACCCCTTTGGTTTACGGTTCTTAGGGATTCATTATTTATTCGTTTATTTAATTAGTAATTAATAATTGATGTAATTAGTAATTCGGGCATGTTGTAAGGATGAATGAAGAGAGAACACTAACAGTGGTAGAGCCCGCAAAAACAACATCTTTTGCACGAATGGGCCGGCTCGACCGGTGAAATACCACGACGTCACAGAAGACAGGCGTGAAGTAGAAGTATTCTGCGTTTCGTCTGATGAGTGACGTGCCGGAGGCCTAATTGTAGTCCTCTTCCCCCCCTACCCTTTTCTAATAAGGAAAGGATGGGAAGAGGGAGAGGATTTGACGGATGAGGAGGGGATGGACAGGGAATGGAATTATCCTTTTTTCTGTTTCTCCCCTCCTTCGTCCATGAAGGTAGGCAACGCATCTGCATTTCATTAGCTTGTTGCGGATGCCTATGGGTAGCGGTACTTATTTCCAGGGGCCGCTTGGTCGTTTGCCACTTTGTTATAAATAATTGTATATAATATAAATTTATGTTGCAAAAGTGAGTGGCAGCGTTGGCAGGGGACGCCCAAGGAGAACTTATATCGACCACATTAGTGGCATACTACAAAAGGGCGTAAAAGGATTACCCGTAACCGACGAGTATGTAAGCGTAGATGTATGGATGTAGAAGAAGCGAGAGAGGTATGCCAGTATCGAAAAATGGAAATCCATTATCTCTGCCTACCCTTCTGGGTTACGGGCGTGAGTGCATATTTAATTACTAAGTAGTCTGTTACAGTTACAGATATAACTAAAATATCATATCCTAACGCCTGTATTCGTGAGTATCTGTGCACGGCTAACGTGTCAATTCACTCCATTGTTAAGCGCCTCAAAGAGCGAATTCAACAACCACCTTGTTAGGCCAATGCGAAAGTTCAGGTGTTGGTGAACTGTACCCGCCATTTCCAAACATGGCTTAAAATTGGTGGCCAGTACAAGCTATTGGTCAACCGTGTCAGTTGAATAAGAAGAAAGAAAGAAAATATATTTACTTACCGAAACTAATATATCTAAGTACATAATTATATAGTCCTACTTATTTGGTAAATTAGGTTAGCAGCTCAGCATTATGCTGTGCCGGAAGTCCAAACGTAGCGCTGATTTTCAGTGTTTACCCTCATGATAATTTTATGCAAGACGATATTCCTATACACAGCGATACAAATATAAATATTATTTTGTTACTTATTAAGTATGTGTGTGAGAAAAACAATCTAAAATAATATCAATTATGTCCATAAAACGAAAGAGACAATTTCTTTTTTTTATACTACTAGGTGGCAAACGAGCAAACGGTTCAGCCGATGTCAAGTGATCGCTACCCATAGACATCTGTAATTAACTAATGAGTTGCAGATGCGTTGCCCACCTTTAATGGGCAGAGGAGAGGGGACAAACAGAAAATGGTTATTTCCAATTCCTATACATCCCCTCCACCGTCTTTTACTTATAAGAAATGAGCGGGAAGGGGAAGAGAACTAGGCCTTCGGCACCTCACTCATCAGACGCAACGCAGAATATTCTACTTCACGCCTATCTTCTGCCAGGTCGTGGTATTTCACCGGTCGAGCCGGCCCATTCGGGCAACAGATGTTGTTGCGGGCTCTGCCACTTCAAAAGTTATTGACGCAATAGTTCTTCTAAGATGTTACTTCAAGTCAAAGGTAATTTTATTTACATTTTTCTTGAAAAATAAGTGATTTCTTTCTACGAAAAACTCTTTCGCCTTATTCAATTTTGCTTACATAAAGTAAAGCACTAATCCAACCTACCTCTTTGAGATAATATATCGCGGAATTTAATTTTGCACGATCCAATCAAATCTGTCTGTTCCTCACACACATCTACATGTGTGCGTCTTAGTGGTTAGGTGGTGGTATTTGATTTTTACTACATATCACCTATAAACGTATATTTTGGGATATCCAAACTCAAATCACAGTTAAATAGTTTGACAATAATTATTTACAATGAAATTTTCTACAAATATTCTTTAAAACAATGACCGAAGTGTGAGTTAAAAGAATAGAGAAAATGTTTCTTTAATTGCAAATCGCAATTTAAGAGTGGTAGAGTCTGCAAAAACAACATCTGTTGCAACGAATGGGTCGGCTCGACCGGTGAAATACCACGACCTCACAGAAGATAGACGTGTAGTAGAATATTCTGCGTTTCGTCTGATGAGTGAGGTGCCGGAAGCCTTCTAGTTCTCTCCCCCTTCCCACCCTTTTCTTACAAGGAAATGATGGAGAGGGGAAAAGAACTTGACGGTGCAGGGGATGTATAGGAATTGGAAATAACCATTTTCTGTTTGTCCCCTCCTCTGTCCATTAAAGGTGGGCAACGTATCTGCAACTCATTAGATAGTTGCAGATGTCTATGGGTAGCGATCACTTGATATCGGGTGAACCGCTTGCTCGTTTGCCCACTAATATAAAAACAAACTCTAGCATAGTTCTGTGCTTTAATGACATCGAGAAATCGACAATTCGACCTCATAAAGGCATGAAATAGCGATAGCTAAATCTATTAAAACAAAAATGAGACTGCGTATTAAAATCAATAGACAAAATAAATCCATTAAACTAACAGTGAAATTTAATCGAATGCGATTTAAAATAAACAACCGGTATCAAATTAAATAAGCGTTAATAATATCAAAAATCTGGAATAAAGGCAACATTAAATTAATAATTATTAATTTCAAGTGATATTGAATTTCGATGAGAGTGCAAATTCAATATTATCAAAATTTTAAAAGGGAATTCGTGAGCCAGATTTTCGTACCAATGCTAATAACGGAACGTCCGGATCGGTAATATCCAATATTCATTTGTTTTTTTATTCGTACTTAAAACGTTGTGTTGCATTCTTGGTGATAAAATGAGTCGTGCTCATTATAATAATTATAATCAGCCTTATCTAGAATGCTCCCCATTACAAGAACACAGGCCTCCTCTTGGAGGGAGGGGAATGAACCGTAATACACCATAATGGCCCAGTGCGTGCTGGTGGATGAAACATGTCTTCGAATTTGGTGGTTGTAAGAACAGTTTTCCTTCACCGTTTTGGAGCCAGTGGTGATGAAATAAATTACGCCAACGCGTGTCGCTACGCAACCTACAGTACTTAAGTTGGGGCGTAAACCGCTGAGCCACCACCGTTCCTGAATGTTGGATCTAAATAACATTTCCGTACTAAATACACGTGACATACAATATGCTGTGGTAACGGTTCCGATGGGTTTCCAAAATTTAAGTAAATAATAATTAGGAAACAACTTTTTTTACATACTAATTAGTTGATATTAAATAGTTAAGTTTTTGATTTACACTGTTTCCAAGCTCCACTGAATCATGCTTTAAACAATGGCGGGGGGAGGCTAGGTTTTTATCACCTAGTCATTATCGAGTCAATATCGCTTTCTCGAGATATATTCAAATTGACACAGGCCTCATTAATAAAGACTGTTCCGTTCTGTTACTAGAAGTGCAGGGGACGTCCAAGGAGAACTTATATCGATCAGATTACTGATATACTAAAGAAGGGCCATATACCCGTAACCGATGAGCATGTATGCGCAGATGTAAGGACGTAGAAGAAGCGAAAGAGGTGTGCCCAGGATCGTGCCAAATGGAAAACCATAAACCTACTGCCTACCCCTCTGGGTTACGGGCTCGCATATTTTTTTATTTAAATACAACATAATCTCGTATATTGATGTTTTAAAATCGATGTATAAATTAAGCTGTGCGGCAAATCTGACTTGATTTACGTCAACTTCTGGTGGCTCCGCTCGCCGGTACAACTGAGGATTAACTTTATTTATTGACATCATTGCATTGAACTATTTAGATCGGGATTTATATTGTACTTGAAGAACGTTATGGAACGTTTGTGGGATGACTTTTAGTACCGGGATTATAATAAAACCGATTATTTTGTTAAGACGAAAATTATTAGATACAGAGACAGTAAGCTAGATTTAAACAACACACATAGTTTTTGCACGTCTAATATTTCAAACCGGTATCATGACTATATTTTAAAATAATGATACGTGAGAAAGTGGCAAACGAGCAAGCGGATCACCTGATGTTAAGTGAGCACTACCCGTAGACATCCGCAACAAGCAAATGTGTTGCAGATGCGCTGCCTACCTTTAATGGACAGAGGAGGGCATTGACAAAAAAAGGCTTCCTTCCCGTCCAATCCTCTTCCCGTTCCCAAATTATCCGTATGAGGAAAGGGTGGGAAGGGAAAGAATGATGAAAGATAGACTGTTGAAGTATATAGCCAATTCTGAATAATATCTTTAAACGAGCAATTCTTGTACATCTACTTGGATATAATCTGAATCTCGGAAATCGCTCTAAAGATTTTCATGAAGTTAAGTTTTGTACTTAAATTCGGCTTTTGTTTTTAAATTGTCCATAAAAACGTCAATAAATATATGTAAGTAATTAATGTGTGCCATCTTTTGACAGGTTTGACATCATTTGCATTATCTAATGTTGGAGAATTGTCAAGGGCTAACTTACTGATATCTCATATTTTTGTTAGATGGCGCTATAATAAAAAAACACGATTTGACATATAAAAGAACAACCAGAGCGAAGCTCAGTCCACAGCTAGTAAAACGACAATTAAGGTATCAGTCGATTTTTGCTATAGTTTCAATTGACACTTAGGTGAACTGAACCGCTCACCCCGGCCTTCTTGGCCCTTTTCCAAAGTAATGCATGCCTAATAAGCTAGGAAAATTACTTTGGTTATAAATTAACTTACAATACACATTAGAGAGTAGTACAGTATATTTTTTCTTAATAAAACCTAATACAAACTTTACTTGACATGATGTACAGAAACGAGTTTCTGTGCCAATTGCTCGTAAAGCAAAATAGTGCAGATTCCAAGGAAATTTCAACGAAAGAAAATGTTGATCACGTACATTCTTATGAACAAACACATTTCTTTCTCATTTCAAAAACTAATGTGACCTGACGACATGTATAGCTCACACTGAGAGCTGAGATTATGATTCTTTGTTACATGTTCTCAAAAAACGACTCACCGAATTTTAAAAATGAACCTTATACCCTGAACTTTAAGTGCATTTTTATGCAGAAGTAGATGGAGATAATTCTTTCTAGTCCCAAATGGTGGTGCTAACAACAGAACGACACATTTTTCTCATCTGTGATGCATATATTATGAAGCACAAATACATAATGGGACTCATTGCGCACAAACAAATTACAATATTTGATTCTCAAATAATATTTGATATATGTGAACGGTCTTTGGTTACAAATGACTCTTGTTCTTTGTTTATAGACGTAGTACGGCGCATAGCTCAATCAAGACGCATTATTAGATGTTTGTATTGAAATCATTACCGTACAAAATGGTAATTTCAACAAATAAAATATTCTCCTGTGACATTATTGTCATCATTTACAATTCTAACAACGTATACGTATGATAAAGGAAACATAAATCATTAGTTAATATGAATACCATGTTATGAATTTGTAACAAAAAGTGCCAAATTAAATCGGTAACTACTTGCGTTCTGTTCTGCGGACATATTTTCCGTGCTCGGCGCAGCGGCGGACGGAAAACAACACTGTACAAGCACGACTGGTAGTCATGCAATTCAAATTGAATGACAATATTGTGTCTCGTAAGGTTCTTGAAGGAAAGGAAATAGTACACACTTTACAAGTGACTACATAAATTGGACATGAAACGCGTCTAGTTTTACAATGTCTCTTACATGCAATCTTTTGAATATTTTCCTGCATAATACTTCCAAATACGATACGACATGGGATGCAAAGGATTATTAATAGAAATAGAAAAACAAAGAAAATAATGCAGAAGTAAGCTTTGCAGAGAAAATAACAAACGCATGTGCAACTCATTAGCTTGTTGCAAGTTCCTATAGGTGGTAGTCGCTTGAAGTCGGATGGACCGCTTGCTCGTTTGCCACCTTCTGTTATAAAGAATAACGACGAAATTGACAACACGCTAGTAAGGTAAAGAATGGAATATGACGTGTGATAAATATGTGTTGGAAAATCGGTAGCTGCTACTTAAATCCTAACAAACAAAACTTTTTTATTTATGTACATAACTAAAATAAATTAAGAAGTTGAAATCAGATCTTAAATTTTCCTCGTGCGTAATGCATGGTAGGGTATTATTATAATTCCTATGCATTAGAATGCTACAGGAGCACTTCCACAAGGACAACATGTTTGCATATCGTATAAGGCAAGTTATTTAATTTAAAACAACACATTAGCTTAATGTAAGCAATACATACGACGGACCAGTTGAATTGTTGGGTGGGCTCATGCGCTATGAGTCCTAATTTCACCCCTATCCTTCTCATTTGGGTCCTTAATTGTTCCTCTTCAAAGATTTTTTGAACGTTATGCCTATTTTCACACATACTTTTTCTTGTAATTAATTCATGTCACTAAAAATAAAATTTTATTTTATTCTGCAATTAATTTTCGAGCTTTTCAAGTCCGAGTAGAAACCCTTACGCTTGTCAACATTTGATAATCGAATCAATAAGAAGAGACTAGATTATTTTTACTTTTGACAGGAATTCGCGTCTTATTGTCTTATACATATCGTCGTATTGTATAAACACAATACGACGATATGTCGTTAGTTCGATCATGAGGAATTTAGTTAATCATATTTCTATTTTTGCTAGCCCTAATAGGTCAATACACTTACGAGAGGCAGCTTTATATAGCTTAGGACCTATAAGATCTTTAACTGCTTGGGAAGTTACGACTTTTATAACTTAAACGTTACGGAGAACTCAATTGTACGCGATCATTTGAAACTATTTCGAATCTCGGACATTTCAATTTAATGTCTAACGAATGTTATGTTATCATTAAAACACGCAGACTAATACGAGCAGAGAGAGATAACGAGCGCCGTGTACAACAGTGAGACGCCGCCCGCTCTCCCGGGCGGACACGTAACATATCTGGCGCGTGGGCCGGCCCTACGCTCTGAACCTTATCTATGGAATAATCACTTTGAACGGCCAAACGGCCCACGATTACCATCTCAAATCCCTCGTAAATTTTCTATTCCGTGGGGCCATTATAATGAAATAACCTCGCTAAGTTTGAGGGCAAAAAATATATACACGAATAATTTCATCACAACCCCTGTTGATTGCGAAATTTCAATCAAGCTCGTAAATGGTATACAGGCTCGCATCGACACTCCAAACGAGTTTTTTGGGGTTGCAACAGTGTATGGACAATGTATACATGCGATATTGAACACTAAACTAAATAGCTTAAGAGGCGGATTCGAATGGATTTCAAATATTGGAATAGCAGTGCAGCTTTGCGATAAATGTATGCGTGTACACTAAATGACGTAGATTTATTTGTTTCATACGAATGCCAACTAGACTCGGAGTTTATACGTTGACATGTTCCAGCCTAATTATACAAAGGAATTGAACTCTTGTATAAAGTGAAAAAATTATACCAGCCTGCCCATCAGTTTATTTATCATAGGATTTCCTCAATTCCTCAATTGATTTACGTTTATTATTTTAGTAGTTAGTTTACAAGACTTAGTAATTAATTTATATTAGACTAATCCATTTCAAACCTCAGACTATGGTAGTCTTGGTTGGTTTTCGTTTGTCGGTTAATATGTGAATAATACAGTGTGAAACAGTGGTGGCGGGTTCGAACCCAGGCACTTGCTTTACTTTGTGTAATTTATTTCGTCACCACTGCTCCAAAACAGGTAAAGGAAAACATCGTGAGGAGACAGGCATGTCTTAGGATCACCAAATTCGAAGACTTGTGACATACACCAACTCGCATTGGGCCAGCGTGGTGGATTACGGCTCGTTCCCTCTCTTTGAGAGGAGGCCTTTGTTCCTGCAATTAATTAAATTTGAAATTACACCAAAATTTATTTCGTCACCACTGCTCCAAAAACGGTGAAGGAAAACATCGAGAGGAAACCTGCATGTTCTTAGAACCACCAAATTCAACATGTGACATCTATCAGCCAGCGTGGTGGATTACGGCTCATTCCCTCTCTCGGAGAGGCCTGTGTCCCTGTGGGGAACATTCTAGAAAAGGCTGATTTATTATTATTATCATAAATCTTCTTTATCTCTCTCTTCTTTTACATTCCATATGTTTATACATCTCACGACATTTAATATTCCCTTTTTACTATTTGGATAACCCTTCTTCCGTAGATCTGTATTTCCTTTTCTTGGTATTGATTAGATTTTTATGGAGCTAATCCATATTAAATTGCTTTAATAGTCATTAATCTATCCTCTCCCAAATATTACTTTCTTAATTAAGTTTTAAGTGTCATCCCGCTGAGAATATTAGGGCTTAGACAACAATAACACTGCATTAATTTGTCTTGAAATAGTGCACCCCTCGTGTGCACGTCTTTATTAAAATCGTCATGTGGGGGCCAACGGACACGTTTTCTATTTCATCTTTAACGTCAGCATTTCGACGCGTTATTACAAACATTAACTCTTCATCGGCGATTGGTGAAAAATATCAAGTATCATCGAAATGTATTCCCTCTGCTTTCGATATAATAGTCACAGTTGCGAAATTATCAAAACCGAGGCCTTTAAATTTCGTTAGATATATTTCTCCGTTTAATTTTAAATCGTAAACTTCAAATATTAAAGTCGTAAATACTTTGTAATCCAAGACGTATTTTAGGATATTTTCGGAGCGGCATCATCGAGGGCCGCGTAAGCACGTGCCGCCGACTCCCCGCCGCTACGCACTCCTCGTTACAACGAGAACTGTACGGTCCTGTAATTACACACAAATTAGACAAGATTTATCGAGGGGTGGAACACCTTGGCAACTGTACAAGGTACTAATAACGGTTGGCCAGTTACGATATTGAGATTAATTCGCGAGTGTAATTTTCGAGAGTTGCCATTACACCAGGTCTATTAGAAAAATTACTGGCGAGGGCTGAAAATGCTTGCGTCGTTAGTTACTTGTAAAACGATTCCCTACATGTAGGCTAGGGTAATGTTAAACAAGTTACAACATCATTTGTCAAAATCTATCTTGATATCTGTACATACCCCTCTTGTAAGAAAGCCAGCAGGAGTTGCCATTTTATATTTAAAGCATGGTACGGGACTTAATATATGAGAACTTCATTCAACAAAAGGGACATTTAGCGAATAATAACGAGGTTTTTAGTACAGCTTTTCATATTTTATTGCGTGTTTATTGGCCATTGTAGGGCCCAGCGCTTCAAGCATGCCGCGTGCGGACACTAAAAATGATTCATTCCCACGGCCAGGTACCGTCCGGCGGCCTCAGCGTCCCATCGACTTAATGAAGGAGATAAATGGCCCGTCAATCTTTCCGCTTTATTTGGACGTTGCAGGCGACAGGCTTATTAAAGTAAGTACGTTCGTTTTAATCAATTTCTTTATGAGCCTTCGAGTCTTTTTACATCTAATTCAAGGTCAACGTGCGTAAGTATTTCAACAACACATAAATCAATGTAAATAACAAATTAATACACAACATAACAAATGAGCCTTCAGTATTCAACAAGTATAACGACGGACGCGAAAGGTTGCGTTTTCTCAATTCATTCATCATTATCTTAGACGTTTACTGTTGGACATGGGTCTCTCCAAGGATCGCTAGAAAAATCTATAGTACATAGTCTGCTATCTCGTGTAAGGCCGTAAGGATATCAGCGGTAGTCTGCTCACAAGGTTTTAGACACAACAAATAGACCTCATGATGTTTCAAGCGTTTCGGATTTGTCATATTTAGAAGCTCAGATACCTTTTACGGGTACTTATAACGTCGAGTTATACATATATAATTTCGCAGACTTCCTGATGTCTTCTGTAAGAGTGTCTGTTTGTAATGCATTATTTACTTCAGCATTCTTCACAACCCACAGTATATTTGCTATGGTACATGCTATAGATAAATTTAAAAATATAAACTATATCTTCTCATTAAATTCTAATTAAATTTCATCCAAATCGTTAGAACATTTTCCAAGTTTTTTACAAGAATTGCACGCCTTATAATATGAGGTTATTAAAAGATTGTAATACAGTCCATTAAGTAACATTTAACTTGACTAATAAACTTTAGAATGAATGCAATTAAAACTTCTTTGTATAAAAGTTCTGTGCCGTTATTGCCAGCGGATTACAAATCTGTAAAAATTATGACGCATACAATTGTCGCATCCTATACCTGGCCGCGCTCCCCCAAGGAAATAAAAACTTATCAGCGAACTTTGCTCCCAGTTATCTCAGTTGCGAGTAAACACTTTTTATTTTACGACCACCCACAGTTTTACTACCGACTACCCCGAGTCCTGGGTAGCGGTTTAAAAACTATCCAAGACCGAAAACCTGTGCATGCACATGTAAACCTGTATTGAATTTTAGCCTAGACGAAAATCAATGTCGATTTTTACTAGATTTAACAAAAGATTGAAAACATTTTAATTTTAATCACCTTAGCTTATCTTTTTTTAATTCGCTTAGAATTCTTAAAGTAAGCACAAATCTGCTTAATGAAGTATAAAGTACCCAATTAGGAGTAACCTACAAAATATTTTAATTTCTCAAGACTGTGACTGTACTTTTGAAAGTTGTATTTAGTACTACTTTCAAGTTTTAATACCTTAGTTAATTATTTCTATTAATAAACGAGGAAGTGGTATTTTTAGATCCTAATATAGCTACACAAAGTACTACAGTGTCTAATTAAGAAACTGAACGGTTTCTTGCGAAGTGCCCTAGACTAAAAAATTCTATAAGTAAAATTTAAGCTACTCTAAACAAAACAGTGAGTTTTATATCATACATAGAAATATAGATTGTTTCTGTTTCTAATTGTTCAACTAGGGCCTATTTTTAGTTACGCCCATTTTTAGTTATGTAGATCCCAAAGCAGTAGTAGTTTTGCCTTTGGTTCTCCCTTGAAGTTGCTATAAAATCATTTGCTGATAACTGGTCCCTTTAGGTCGAACCAATTACTTACTTCATTTAATCACTAGGCAAAAGCAATTGTATTGATCAAGCGTAGGTTGAGACCAACCCGTTCCCGTTGCATGTTTCCAATACATTTCGTTGGGTTATCATTTATTCTGTTCCCATTCGAATAGCACTAAAAGCATTCCCTCTTCCTGTAATACCATCTTATCATTTTTATATCCTTAGACCACGTGATTTGAAAGTGATATCGAGGGTACGTCCTTAACCATTCCAGAAAGAAATAAATCTTTAAGGACATTTCTACAACGCGCCTAAATTTACGACCTGGAAGAGAAATCAACGTATTTTATATAGACGGCATGTTTTACAGACTTTTGTAAAAAAAACTCTATTCTTGGTTTATTATTGGATAGAAGATTTATTTTTAAAGCGACTAATAAGAGATTACACGAAACAGGAGCAGAGTATCTGTGCGTAGCTCTTTATAAGATTTACTGGTGTCACAAAGTGCGGCAAAAGTATTGACTTAATTAGTATATTAATATGCCTAGTCCCAATCTATCTATCTATCTATAATATTATAAATGCGAATGTAAGTTTGTTTGTTACGCTTTCACGCGAAAACTACTCAACCGATCATCATGAAACTTTGTACACATATTCTAGGAGGTATTAGAAGTAACATAGGATACTTTTTATGAAATAGCGAAGTATGTATGTGCCCTATAGACTCTCAAACGCCTGGACCGATTTCAATGAAATTTACAGGGATTGTCCAGATTGGCACATTCCTGTGTTTGGTAGCGATCGGATCAACATAATTAGTGGTAGCCGGGCGAAGCCGGGGCTGGTCACTATTATTTAATAAATATTCTTTAGCTATTTGCAATTAAAACAGTATATAATTAGCAAATACCTTCGTTTTCTCGAACAAAGGAGTCGTATACATTGAAAGAGATGCATCAACGTTAATTGGCGAAACGGGGGTGTCAAATCAATTCATTAGCAAAACCAGTGGCTTAATACTATCTAACAATCGATACAGGGGGCGCCACTGTCTAGGTGTTCATTTAAGTCAAGATTGAACTGGAGATTAAACAGTGGATGGTTAGCCCCCTTTAGGGTATGGCCCAAGAAAAAAAATTGAAAATGTTTTATTTTGCTACAGTTGTTCTGTACACTCCTTAAATATAAAAATATATTTTTATGTAATCGTTTTTAATAAATGAAATTATTAATTAATAAAAAGCCAAATTAAGAAAAAAAATTAAATTGATAAATTAGATTTTTTCATAATCCATAGAATAACAAGCGCAGTCGTGTTAAAATATTTCTATCGGTTCATTTTTTAATATTTTTCACTTCACTGCTTCTAACATTAAGTTCATGTCTAAATTGAACTCCGGCTATAACTTGGACCACGCATTCGAGGGGAATAATTCCTCCTTATCGGCACTCGTTACTCGCCCCTAATAAAACCTTTCCCCTCTAATCTTAAGGGTTGTTGCGATTCTCTTAAATTTAATAAGAGCATATTTAAAAACAAAAACACTAAGCTCAATTGGAACTACCCTATGTAGTTACTTTCTATTCTACATCCTCAGTTGATTTTTAAATATAATCTTAAACTCGTTACTTTGAAATTTACTTCAAAGCTTTGTCATTTTCTGTTATATTGCAGATTTTATTACCTTAGTGTTTATACTGCGATTGATCGGATTGGGTTGTGGGGCACCTATCCCAGTGCCTGGTGCTCAAAAGGCTTCCCCGTTCATAACCGTAGAAAGAAAGAGTTAACACCTTTACTTCATAAAACCTGGCGCAGGACTTATCTAGTTGTTTGCGGATATTTATGACCACTTGTGTGAATCGTTTTAATATTAGCTGGCAAATTCTATAACAAAACCAAAACTAAAGTGAAATGTGCAGCGGAATCCGTCAGTTGTATGTTGGGACACCATTAAAAAGATCTTATAGATAAATAGTAAATTAATAAATAAATCTTGTTAAGTTTAATGAGGTAAAATCTTCCTATTCAGCGTACTCTTATATAAAAACGCACTTGCTTATCGATTCCGAGGCAACTCGCATACATTCATACTTCATTTTCGATTGAAAACACATTCCGACGTAATATCCTAACTTTGGCGTCACATATAAAACTATCTCCCTCTCGCCTAGAGCGGAGCACAATGTATAACGCCATCGTTCACCATAAACCGACAATTTAGAACTAACTTGAGTCAAGTTAATGAATAAATCAATAGATTCTGTAACGGTACGCGAACTGAGAGCGTAAAATTTTACATTGCGTTCACCCCACATTCGACTTTGTGTTGACTCGACGCGATAAAAGTTTATTTATTGCACGATATGACTACCAATGCTTGTATGGAGTATTTCATGAACAACCATATCTTTATTTGTCGGCGACACAGAAGTACTTCCAGTCATATAATTTATTAATCAAGAAATGAAAAGATTAGAGTGCACGGCATTAACAACGGCTACCAAAGAAATATATTGTAATCCCTACTTTTAATATTATAAATGCGAAAGTAACTCTGTCTGTTTGTTACGCTTTCACGCCTAAACTACTGAACCGAATTAAATGAAATTTGGTACATGCATAGCTTAGAGCCTGAAGAAGGACAAAGGCTTTTTAATGCGAAAAAAGGGTTGCCCAAAATGTTGTTTTATTATTCATATCAGTTGTAAGCACTATTTCTAAATCCACATGCTTGTTTTTAATTTTTAGAAGACATTAAAATACATAATACGTAACTAACTATATATATTACCAATTATCTTTGTGTACGTTAGTTTGTATATTTGAGTAATTTGACGTCTTAATAAAAATTTATATCTTACATTTATTACCATAAGTTCGAGACTTAATATTAACATTGGCTTTTTTCTAAACACTCCATGAGGTTAATAGGGCCTAGTATTTTTAATAAATAATGTAATTAAAATAAGAAAGTACTACTCTTTCTGTGCCTCTCAATTCCCTTTACGGGCGCAAAGTGGGACTCGTATTAAATGTTTACAATTAGGATGCGTGCCGCGCGTCGGCCCGCGTACTCAGTACGCACTTAATTATATTGCTCATGACTGTACTTTGTTACCACATGAATAATTATATTGTCTTATAAAATGCTATACGCCAGTACTACAGTGACTTCATGTTAGCATGAATCACTCGTGAGTATGACTACTGAGGTTCTAGGATTATTTTATAAACTTATAAAATCATTGAAAAATCGACAATTGTAGAAGTCAATAGGTATTTACTTTATTTCGTTTGATATTTAGATCATAGATACGAAAGAATCTGCCTCATCTAAAGTTTTGCCAAACGATCCTGTTAAGTAAGAAAAACCGGCCAAGTGCTAGTCGGACTCGCACACGAAGGGTTCCGTACCAATATCTATAAAAACGACAAAAAATCATGTTTGTTGTATAGTAGCCCCCTTAAATAATCAGTTTGTTCTAGTTTTTAGTATTTGTTGTTATGGCGGCAACAGAAATACTTTAAAAATTTCAACTGCCTATCACGCTTCATGAGATACAGCCTGGTGACAGACAGAAAGACACAAAGACGGACGGACAGCGGTGTCTTAGTAATAGGGTTCCGTTTTACTTTTTGGATACTGAACCCTAAATGAAAACAACAGCTTAATCTGGATGAGAAACAAAGTTTTATTTATTAATAATAAAATCCTTATATCGGTACCTAAGCCTATTTTAAGAAGATTGTTACAAAGGTATATATCTTGTTAGTGCTATGCCGATAGTGAATGTTAACTATATCTATATCATTCTATATCTATGTAGGGTAGGTAATTATAACTTCTTTAAAGAATTGAAAAAATAAAGCTTTTTAATTATTTATAATCTTAAAATCTATGGTCAAAATCTATTTGAAATATTATTTAAAGAAACCAAGCAATATTTGTTGCATGGTAATTTAATAATGCGTCAAATTGTATAGAGGTTCTTCGACGAGCAAACTGGTCACAAATTCAAAATACAAAGACAATAGAGGAGCGTGTACAAAATCGTCTATTGTTCAAGCGTAGTGATTCAGTGCTGGAAATAACTACAGGCGATCGACATGTGTTCGCGGATGATAACATTTGAACTCCCGCCGATAATACGGGCAACAATGCAGTCTTATACCTCTTAAACTTACAAGAAACAATCATGAAACATACGAGTTGGATATTGTCACGGCCACATCACAACACAGACAATCGACTGTGTTTCCTTACACTAAATATAATAATAATAAATCGGCCTTTTTTTAGAATGTTTCCCATAGCAGGAACAAAGGCCTCCTCTCAAAGAGAGGGAATGAGCCGTAATCCACCACGCTGGCCCAATGCGGGTTGGTGTATGTCACAAGTCTTCGAATTTGGTGATCCTAAGACATGCCTATCTCCTCACGATGTTTTCCTTTACCTGTTTTGGAGCAGTGGTGACGAAATAAATTACACCAAGTAAAGCAAGTGCCTGGGTTCGAACCCGCTATCACTTCTTCACACTATATTATTCTTATATTAACCGACAAACGAAAACCAACTAAGACTACCATAGTCTGAGGTTTGAAATGGATTAGTCTAATGTAAATTAATTACTAAGTCTTGTAAAATAACTACTAAAATGATAAACCTAAATCAATTGAGGCGCAATAATAAAAATAATAATGCTGAATAAAACTTATAGCATTTAGTTAAAATTATTCTTAATTAAATTCAGGTTGAATCATAAGTTAAAGCCTAATCGATTAGCTTATTGGCAAGCCAACGCAACTTGTCTGTTCAAGGTGAGAGTAAATCGAAACAATACCTCGACTGCTCATTACAGAGAAACTTGTAGCCGCCATCTTTAATCGAGACAGCTTTGACATTTTTTTTCTGTTCAATAACTTATCGACTTTGTACATACAATTCTTATGTATGTATGTTACCGAACGAGTCTTGGGTTGGTTTAGAATCACAATTGGACCAGGTGGCGCTACCATCGAGTAAGGTTTTTTATTAACCAACAACAAAGCGATGATATTACGTCACAGTGTTAGGTACCACTGGAAAATGAGGCTAAGAAAGACTTGCGTGAGCTTCAGGTTCAAGACTGACAAGAGATGACACAGGATAAAGGAAAGTGATTGCTATTATTATGGGAGGCTAAAGCCTATTTTGGGTCACTACACCACACTAGTTTGTTGTCTAGAAATAGTATGTAAAGAATGAATTATAAAGACCAGTTGCATGATCGTCAAAATATCAGTAGCGACGGTGAAGTCGTTTTAAACGATATATGTTCACTAAATGAACATAAATTCATTTAACGACGCAACAAATACATTGGTCCATTGTGTTCTCATACAGGAAGACGCATGGCACACTCCACCAAACAAGCACACGAACAGGCTAACAAACAAAAACAATTTAAATGTTCGACACCGGACACCCAACGCCCCACGCGATGCATTTGATAAGTGACGTCGCTAGCTTCGACACGATTAAGACATTTTTGATATCGACTAGATATTCTTATAACAACAATTTGTTCATGTTATATTTTTTAGTAACATTATCTTTGCTTTGACAAATAGCAGTATAAAGATCGTGATAAACATTGTACAAACTTTCACCATTGGTAGGTTCGAATTGGGATGTTATCTATACTAATATTATAAAGCGTATGGGTTTGTTTGTTTGAACGCGCTAATCTTAGGAACTACTCTTCGGATTTTAAAAGATCTTTTTGTATTAACAAGCTGAGTTATTACGACATTTGCTAGGCTATTCAATATCACGCTATGAAACTTAAGAGCGGAGTAAAATGGAAAAAACTGTATGCGGAAAAGGGATAGAAAAAACGTCAATATTTTATCAAGATAGACAACACAGCGAAAATGATAAATAGCAGTCGAGTGATGTGATTGGATGCGATGCTATGCACATGTTGCTAATAATAAATCAATTTATTTAATTGAATTAACAAATATTTACATTGAATTAATCTGTCTAATTTTTCTACTTTCGGCAGTAAATCCTTTAGCGGTTAAAAAATATCAGTCATTTATACGTGTCCTCATCCATTAAATTAAAATTATTAAACAAATCTATACTGATAAATAAAATTGAACTGTCTGTATGTAATATCAAAATAACATTTCTATATTCAATACACATGATGCATATGCGGTACTTGTAACGAAAATACGATTTTTAAAATTTTTGTCTGTCTGTCTGTCTGTTTATTCCGGGTAATCTCCGAAACGACTGAACCGATTTGGATGGGATTTTTACTGAAAGATAGCTAATATTGTCGGGATTCAAATAGGCTAATCTAATTTATGCAAAATATTTAGGGTTCCGCGCAAAAAGTGAAAAACCCTCGACATTAATTTCTCAAATTTATTTCCACGCGGACGAAGTCGCAGGAAACAGCTAGTAAAGTATAGATAGGAAAATGGCTTGAAAGCAAGAACATTGTATTAAGTTTCTAGGAAAATGAAGAAGGAAACGGAATAGATATACCGTTGCGTTGCGTCCGGTGATTAATTTATTAAAAGCTTTATTTTATGTGATGAAGTGAACGCTGCCTATAGACATACGCAACAGGCAAATATGTTGCAGATGCGTTGCCTATCTTCCATGGACAGAGGAGGGCATAGACAGGAAAAATGATATTTCCTTTTCCCCGTTAACCCCTCTCCCCCCGTCTAATCTTCTTCCTTTTCCCATCCTATCGTTGTGAGGAAGGGATGGGAAGGGGAAGAGGACTGAAATTAGGCTTCCGGCACCTCACTCATCAGACGAAACGACGTACTGCTTCACGCCTGTCTGTGAGGTCGTGGTATTTCGCCGGCCAATTCGTGCAACAGATGTGTTGTTGCGGACTCTACCACTGTTAATTTAAAGCTTAAATTTTCTCTACGTGTTTCCACATCCTGCTTCCCCATTTTTGTACATCAGGAAGGCCGCACACAACAGTCGTGACGGTATACATGGCGATGGTCACTCCTTTATCTAAAAAAATTAAGATAGGTACTCAAACGATCCATACAGTGTTATACATGTCTTTTTTGTTACAATAACTATAGCGAGCGAACAAAAAAACCATTATCCGATTGTCCGTCCGTCCCACGTAAATGCATATTGTGCGCTATCTGAATGCATTCTGTTACAGATCTCGGCATGCCCGAGTATTGTAACAACTTCATAGTTCATTTTGTCTTCCATACCCACCCCGCCGTGCTGAACCCCTCCAGGAATAATGAACCTTAATGCTAAAGGAATAAGTGAGTTATTCTTGTATTCTATTTCGGTCCCTTAATGTTAGGATTGTTTACAGTAATAAGCTCATTGATCAAGCTTGACAGCTTGTAATGTCTTGTTTAGTCTCGCACGTACTTTGACACACTTCTTCATAATCGAAAAAGCTTTGTGACGCCATTCCTGTTTTATTTATATTATAAATCATACAAAAGAAAATGTGTAACACTAATCCTTGTTCGTTGTTGTCTACATATCACTACTAATACTATAAATGTGAATGTAAGTTTGTTTGTTACGCTTTCACGCGAAAACTACTCAACCGACCATCATGAAACTTTTTACACATTTTCTTGAAGGTATTAGAAGTAACTTAGCATACTTCTTACGAAAAATAAAAAAAAATGTTTATAAAAAAAATCTAGCTACTTCAACGCCATTTTTTATGTCAATGTACCGTACATTGATATCCCGTGGGATAAATTTTATTTTTTTACGGGTGCATATGTATATATATATATATATATATATATATATATATATATATATATATATATATATATATATGAGATAATCGTCTTTTGACGTAGATAAAAAATGGCGTTGAAGTAGCTAGATTTTTTGATATAGAGAGAGAAGATATATACGTGTGTTTCGGAATATATACGGAACCGATGTTCAGTATATATTCCGAAACGGCTACCCGGGCGAAGCCGGGGCGGATCACTAGTATCTAGTGTGTAGTGTTATAGTACTCCTGGTGTAGACTACGCATTAGCGCAGTTGCTATGGCTTATGGTTGTGATACTGTAATCATATTTGGACGTATTGCAGTTTTTATTTTCTCCAAGTTAATTATTCCTTATATCCATAAATATTAAATGCTATGACCATAATAAAGTTTTAGCGCATAACGCATACATTACTGTCGTAATATTTTTTGTTATCGATCTCAAATTCCGTGTTGTCGAAACTGCATCCGTCCCCTCTTCTGATCTTATCTCGTTTGCTCCACGTGGATACCGTGGTAGAGGGGACGACGACCTAAAGTATTTTAGCAAATATATTTAAGTTAAACAATATAGTCGGCTTAATTGAGAAATCGTTGATACAGTTCGGTACTGAGTTTGAAATACGTGATTAATGAAAAGATTCCCTTGCAAGGACGCTGTTACCAAAGTAACTTGGAAAGAGAAAAAGAAACACAGTATACAAGCTGAGCCCCGCGGTTTCACCCACTGATTTAATTTTAGCAAATTGTCCAGCCTAAGCTGAATCTTATTTGATATGATTCATAATAAAGATTCGAGGTATCTTATATAATTATTTCTCAATACTCTCATCCCCTAGTTTAGGCCTTTAGAGGATGAATTAAGGAAATTTCTTAGTCCTCGCCTATGTAACAAAAGAAATCACCGTGCAAAATTTCAAGTCTCCAGGCCTAGTTGTTATGACTGTGTGATATATCCGCCAGTTTCTTCATTAAATTTTAAAAAATTACATAAATTATGCAAGTATACGTAATACTGTATGAAATCAGTGAATATGTCATTCTGTCAGTCCACAACAAATTATCTCGACTGAACAAGTAACAATGTATACCACTGTCCACCACATCAAGGTAACAGTCGTAGAATGTAGTATGAAATCAAGACCTTTTGGGTCAATTATATTGTTCAACTGTTAATTTCTTTTCATACGGATCGGGATATAACCCAACAATAAGACAAAAGCAACTTGAAAGAACAATGACAGATTATTGTAACAACTTAAGTTAGGTCTGACATTCGACTATGAATCTTAATGCTATTGAAATTAAGTCGAAAATTGCTTGGTAGTATAAGTTAGACGTACAAACTAAAAAACCACTAGAGAGTACACGATAAAATCAGTGTATTAAAAAGCTGTAATATAAAAGGATTAAAAAATAATCGATATAGCGATAGGAGCGTGAAGGTAAAAATCGATTACAATCGCATTCAGTTGTCTCGTCAATATCGATATTCGAGATATCGAATGCGAGACGCTCTCTCGATGTGTCATCAGACGTACAAAATTTGCATTCAATGGGACCATCTTAATTTCGTTTACTATATGTATGTTTATTCTGGGAATTGTCCGCGTCTGAAATATTAATTAGGAACGACGTATATAATTAGATTCCTTTGTGACGTTTGTCAAAATTATACGCTTTCAAAACTGCACGGTTTGACTTCGATTCGTGCACACGAACTACGTGTGATAGTAGAAAAAACTGTTCTGCTCAGGGATAGAGACAGGAAACAATTATAAATCAACAGCTACAGTATGGTATAAGAGAAGATATCTTAAGGAGGTCCCATTGGTCCTGTAGGAAGTGTGCATTACGTATGTCTGCATGACATTACAACCTTGTACTGGCCACTAGCTGCAAGACTCCAGGAACTTTGACAAAATGGCTGGTACACTCCGTCAAACAAATCCGATGGCTTTTATATTGTCATCTTCTTCAGTTCACTGTTTTGGACTAATAGGCCTACCCTTTTCATCAATGATATCATAGCGTGGAAGGTCCACAACAGGTGTAACTTATGACTTCTGTAAGAGATAAACAGTTATTGACTCTTGCTAAATTGAACAGATATGGATTAGTAAATACCTTTCTGAACATAACTTGAACATCAACGATGTTTTTTTATTGGTACTAGGTGGCAAACGAGCAAGCGGTTCACCCGATGTCAAGTGATCGCTACCCATAGACATCTGCAACTAACTAATCAGTTGCAGATGCGTTTCCCACCTTTAATGGACAAAGAAGCACACAAACAGAAAATGATTATTTGCAATTCCTATACATTCCCTCCACCGTCAAGTTTTCTTCCCCTTCCCATACTTTCCTTATAAGAAAAGGGTGGGAAAGGGGATATAACTAGAATTAGGCCTCCGGCACCTCGAACGACGAAACGCAGAATACTCTACTTCACGCCTGTCTTCTGTGAGGTCGTCATATTTCACCGGTCGAGCCAGCCCATTCGTGCAACAGATGTTGTTGCGGACGACATTTCGATCGTCGGGCGGTCGACCGCTGTCCTCAAAAATTTCCACATTAACGTAAGAATCAAACGTAATAAAATTGAGGCGCGGAATGAGCGTGTATCGATCAATGATGAGCAGGTAAGGCCGGGCCGGAACCCGGCTGTTGGTGTAGGATTCCCCACGCCCTATCGTAATTACAAAGCCCTTAAGGTATCAAAATACTGTGTTCCTTTATATTTGTGTGTGCGAATGTCTTAAGACGTTTTCGTTTCATTGGATAAGGAAATGAATTGACGTAAAGGTCGTTGTATGTGTGTTAAAATTTATTTGGATTCATTAGTGGACGTATTGTTTGCAGTCTTCGAACAAGGTGTATTAGATTAATTTCGGAGGAGATTTTGAAGAACAATTTTTGGTTTATTGTTTTTTTTAAAGTAACATTATGAGTCATTTACAGTTTCCGAGATTTTTTGTAAGTGTGTTTTTCATTATTGTTTTTAACTTGCTAATACTCAGTGGCGTAATTGAAAACAGTCCCTGGCGTCATAACGTATTGGGGAGCTTGAAAACAAATGATAATTTTGTAGCAATTATTATAAAACTAAATTAAAGATCACAATGAAATTTTATTTACATTTACATGAAATTTTTCATAATTAATGCTACTGAATATTGAGACGGCGTGAGGAGCAAAATGCCCTAAATAACATAATAGGTAACCATAAAATACTGTTACATTTCAAGCTATTAGAGGAGTGCCATTAAAAGGTTAATACTGTTAGTTTTAGAGTTAACACTGTTGTTAGTTGTTAGTTGCTGCCGAAAACATTCACAGAAAACATGTCGTTATCTCTCTTTTTCTCTCTGAAAAAACTGAGATGACAATATGTTTTATTTTAATGTTTTCGGCAGTGCGAACACGGTGTTAGCGTGCTTTTCTTATGTTCGTGGTTCACAACAACAGACGACACCACATGACCACTATTGTTATATATTTTAAATCATAAAAGAATAGATAAATGTTACAATTTACGTGAATATGTTCCTCGCGCTTACCACATTAGTTCAATGCAATTGAAATTCCACGGCCGTAGCCGCGTCCCACACGGGGATATAAAAGTTTGACTTTGAAATTAACAACGGACACGCACGAAGTCGGGATTATTCGGATAAATCGATTATCGAATTACAAAAACAATGACCGGGTCATTTGATCCCTGATATAAATACTTATTTATTAACATTGATATGTGGATACCTAGATGTGACATGTTTGGTACGAAAGAATAAGTTTATATAAATGTTAGATTGAAAATGGGATTACTAGAACCACATTTTGTGTGTTTTATGACATTTAATTGATTTTTTTCATTGGTTCACCTTTAAATTTTTACAATACAAAGCCATTAGTTAAGATTCGATTCATACAGGTTTAACCAGATGCAAATACTGTGAAATGTTATACATCAAAATTATAACGCCTTAGGTTAATTAAACTAACAGAATGATTGACCATTTAGTATAATAACACAAACACCATATTACTAATGTTTCAAATCCCTTTTCCTGTATATTCCTGTCAGAGATGTATATTTGTATACAACATCTACTTTGTATACATATCTAAAAAAAATACAAGACACATCTAGTAGCATCTTAATCTACAACGCAGTAATATTATACACATAAAAAATATGTAACTAATATTAATTGTTTCAAATTTTTGCCGTGTCACAAATTTTACCCACAGAATTATATCAACTGATACCCAGTCAAAATGACATCTGCTGGATGTCAAAGAAGTCCGTGTCGCAGCCATAGTTCATTAGTATTCAGGGCAGGATTCTATTGATACTGGGGGCCTCGCGACACGCGGTGGTTCGGGCGAGCGGTTACTTTACTAACTTTGTTAAATGCTGCCGATGGTAGTAGACACGATATCTAGAAGATATCGTGTCTGATCAGAATTCCTATTCTTCTAAGAACGACATTTGTTACACTATATGTCACTGTCAGATTGTAATTTTGTCAATATACAATCTCACTAGCTCTACGAACTGACGGTTCATTGAGAACGAATCATAGACATCGACGTGTCATTTTGGTAAAGGCGATGTGAATTTTGCTTGCGCTGTTACGTAAAAAGTTAGTAAAGTAGATAGTTATAGAGTTTTTGTTAGGACAGTCATGTCATAACTGTCAAGTTATGTAAATAAAATAAATAAAAATGCGCTCACGCCCATAACACAGAGTAACCAGAGATCATGGATTAGAATATTTATCAAAGAAAAAAATATTTGTTGCATTTGACGTATCATACGTCAGTGATACGTTCAGTTCACAATTTGCCCTCAGTGTACAATAGGCCAGCGAGATTAAAAAATAACGATGTTTCCAATGTGTCCTTAACACATGCTTTACGTAAGTAGTAGTAAGATTTTAAAATATGTACAACATGTTAATGTGTCATTTTTACTTCTTACTACTACTTTACTATGACTTTTAACAGACTTATAATATATTTACCTCTTTTTTAACAGTTATTTATACATTTATAATATTTTACACGTGTAATCTTTGCATAGTATAAAACAAAGTCGCTTGCCACCTTCCACTAATCATTATCTGTTTTAAGTTTCTCAGAGGACGTCCTTACCAATACCCACCCACATTTGCAATATAAATCTGCCTGGTCTCTTCTCTTTCTCTTCTTCTCTCTTTCTCTCTTCTTCTTCGGATCACTAGTAGTAGTTAAAGAGGGGAATTTCAAAGATTTTTAATGTGATGTCGCCCACTGCGCTCAAGCTCAAACTGCTTAATAAAGTATTCGATCTGAGTATAATCCAACAAGTAATGAATAAAGCTAAGGTAACATAAAATAAATTAATTCAAAGGCGGAACAAAGTTTACCGGGTCAACAAATATGAAATATAAGTGCAGAGCCAAGGCACGGCTTCACGCGGGTAGCACTAATTGTGGTGATCCGATCGCAACCAAACTTTACAGGAACACCCGCTAGAGCAATCTAAACGTTTCCTGAAAATTGCATTGATATCGGTTGAGCCGTTTCGGAGTCTATATAGAACATGCACACATCGCCTTTTATATGAAATATTTATGTTACATGGAATTCGTAAATGCGATTTGTACGCTCTACTGAGGACGCAACCGCTAAACCAACTTATAACGATAGAAAATTTTATCTTGCAATACATCGCAAGTACACTGAACAACACAAAGGTTTTGTAACGATTTGTTCCCTTTTATATTACCTTTGAGAAGTTATTATTTTACATTATCTATAATTTCTTAGCGTCATGGTAATTAAAATCTTTATATTCACGCATTTTATTGTTGGTGATATTTCTTCAATATCTATTCCATTCGGGATCCAAAAAATTCGGTGAAAAGCTGATAAGTATTGTTGTTACTGCCTGTACTACATTGGTTGGGTTAAGTTACATGGGAGAAATTCTTACTTTCTAAGAACTTATAAATAATAATAATAATAATATCCTAGGACATATTAACACACACGGCCATCTGATCCCAAACTAAGCAGAGCTTGTGCTATGGCAACCACATAACTGATATACTACGTATACTACTTTTCTTTTGTAAATACATAATTAAATAGATAAATTACACTCAGACTCAGGACAAACAGACATGTTCATGCACACAAATATTTGCCCTGGGTGGGAATCGAACCCACGACCTGCGGCGTGAAAAGCAAGTATCTTACAAACCACGCCAACCGGCCCGTCCCGACTTAATCCGTCAAGTTCGTTTAAAACCGTAATCGGGTATGCATCCATGCTAAAATTGTCTTCACCAACCTCAATAGTTCCTTGAATTTAGTTTTCAATGTTTACACTTTAGCTCACGACTGTACAAACATCATTATAATGTCGTTGATCAGGTGTTATTACACCGATTCGTCCTACCATTATTCTCAGCAATCATATCTGCATTCGCTACTTGCGAAACTCTCAAATGCCAATAGCGAATACAGCGTGTTGCAAAACACATGTTGAATTAAAGGACAATACATCAGGTCACGATCGACACGAATGTACTTATATTAAATATTCATTGACTACTGTTTGTGAGTAAAATAAATAAGCTTTCACACCTGTAACCTAGAGAAGTAGGTAGAGATTACGAATTTCAATTATTTGCATATGTACTTAGCATTGCTTTTATTTATAGCCCAATGCATACGTAACGACATTTTAGCCGTACGTGACGGACACCGGACGTGATTTAGTTAACATGACGTGGAAGTTAATGGAGACGCACTGTGACGGTGACTCGACACTAACGGTTTTTTAAATCAAAAACTAGCGAAATTAGCAGACGTTGACTTAATGTTGACTTATCTACGTATTAGTGGGTCACGGTTGCTTGGTTATTCATTATAAAGGAAATGAAATGTCTTGGATCCCGATGATAGGGCCTCCTAGCGAGTTTAATTGTTTTCAAATCGTCTAGGGACCCATTGAAATAAACATATAAAATGTAACCCAAGTTGCAGATGCGTTGCCCACCTTCAATGGACAGAAAATGATTATTTCCAATTTCTATAAATCCCCTCCATCGACAAGTTCTCTTCCCCTTCCCATCCTTTGCTTATAAGAAAAGGGTGAGAGAGAACTAGAATTAGGCCTCCGGCACCTCACTCATCAGATCAGACGAAACGCAGAACACTCTACTTCACGCCTTTCTTCTGTGCAGTCGTGGTATTTCACAGGTCGAGCCGGCCCATTCGTGCAACAGATGTTGTTGCGGGCTCTACCACTGTAAAATTCTTTAATGTTGCCATTGTAAATTCGAACCTCTTATTCTGAACTCAGTAACTGTGTAATAAAATATGTGTTGTCGCTTCAAATTTTATTTGTTTTTCTTATCGCGAGCCGTTGTACTGATCTCCATTCGAGTTTATCTAAAAAACAATAAATTTCACAGTAACGACTCACATTGTTCAACCCTCAAAATGCCGCACGTATTTCCGCTCGCGAGCAACCCCTCATAGGTCTTCGAGGCCCGCCCACCGCAGGCCAGCGTTAAGATACACAAAACAAAGAGTAACTTTATAGTCTGTCATTGTTTCAGTATTTTCCTTAATTGTTTTTCCATGTACACTCGTAATCTGGGGTCTGTTTAATCTGTCGTTGGCTTAATCCAATCTTCATAAGTACAGCGGTACATCCAGCCCGTTAATAGCATTCGGGGGTTAGACAATGCCAGTCTGCCTCTTGTCTGCACCATCGGAGATGTATGAACGTAATTATGGGTTTAGACTCTTGGAAGTCTTATGTTAATTGAATGCAACGGTCCTATTTAATTTTGCCAAGGCATTCTCCAAATTTATTTGCATCTGAATTTCATGTTTGTATTATAACAGTTTTATTTAACTTTTTGTGATGATTTGTAAAGATCACGAGATGGCGTGACAAAAATTATAAAGAAAATGGAGAAACGATCAATTCATGAACTGTAATTATTAAGCAAGTCAATGCATGCGTCATAAACACACTTATAAATACTACAGCGAACATATTTTACGAGTATTACTAACCACAAAGATATTATCACAGTCTACCCACCTCCACAAACATGGCGAAATGGTTAGATAAAAATCACGACTATTTCCTGGTGGCGCGGCGCACTCGCGTTTACGATGGGGCATTGCACCAAAACATAAACGCAGTCTTGGGAGTCATTTTTAAAGACTTGACATTTGACTCATTCCTTCGTTCCATTTTCCGTGCCCTCTGATTTATTATTCTTGCGGTAATGCAATTATTACAATTTATTATTAAATTAGATAAGGTGGCGCGGCGCACGCAAAATTTACACCCCTTTATAGGAAACTATACGGAGAAACCCCTCCGTCGGCTACGTTACGGTTGATTTTTAAGTTTCGAGCGCAGGCCGAAGGTTTGATTTCGTAGTATATTGCTCGTACGATACCGCCGGGTCCTGTACACTGGGTACTCTGCTGATTTTTCTCGCGGCTTACGTTGTCTGTGTCCGTGGAAGGATATAAATTATTTGTACCCCCAACACCTTGTCGTAGGAGGGGTAGCTAGATGGCGTCATTTTTATAAAAGTGTAATGCGGTTTCCTTGTTGTGATTGCATTTTCTCGAGTCGCGCTCGCGACGGGCTTCTTCAAAACATTTTATACTTCGCGTTTGATAAGTGGGCCCCAGGTTCCCACCTTGCTTATTTACGTAATAAAACATAGTACACTCTGTAAATTTTATTTTGTAATATCGTGAAAATATTATCAAAATTCTTCTAGCATTAACTAAAGATGCGTTTATTACTTTGACTTTGACTTCAATTGAAGTACTAACCACTAAATTATTCCGCACTAAAGAGACAATCATTTTAACAACATATTTGTAGAAATAAAGTATTGTATCAAAACAAGGATTCCCATTATTGTTCGCCAATACGTGCCATTCATCTTTGACATAATTTATCACACTCACGAATTCCAGTAAGCACGTTGTAACTTTATCACGGCGAACAAACCGTAAAAACAACAATCCATCTTATGAGAAGGTGGCAAAAGAGCAAGCGGATCACCTGATGTAAAGTGAGCGCTACCCATAGACATACGTACCTACCTTTAATAGACAGAGGAGGAGGATATTTCCTTTTCCCGTTAACCCCTCCCCATTATGATGTTATGAGGAAAGGGTGCGAAGGGGAAGAGGACTCAAATTAGGCCTCGCATCTATCAAATCCAGAGCAACAGTGGTCAAAGTAGGTATAGTTCCTCAACTAACGGATACAGTTAATCCTTTTACTAATTTCAGTCAAAATTATTTTCAAGGGAAGCTTATCGAGTGATTCCGAATTCCAAACGGGTTTTGTATTAACTCTGAACCATGGAACAACGGACCGCGTCCAGTAATTAGGACTAAATTAAATGGCATCCTTTCATGCTGGGACGCCGACGACCGCTGGGTTTAGGCCGTCCCTTTAATACTAGCTCTACATCCGACCGGATCTAATGGGAAGCTTTAGTGATAGATTCTACAAATTATAATCAGTTGTTGTTTAGTGTCAGCCATCAGAACTAAACTAAACGTAAAACAACAAAATCTAAAACTAAGTTAAGGTACTAGTGATCCGCCCCGGCTTCGCCCGGGTATCCGTTTCGAAATCTATACTAAAATCGTCTTTTATATATGTAGATATGCACCCGTAAAAAACAAAACGTATCCCACGGGAACCATACATTTATCCGGGATAAAAATACCCTATGTGCTAATCCAGATTATAATCTATCCTTGTACCAAATTTCATCCAGATCCGTTCAGCCGTTTTTGAGTGAAAGAGTAACAAACGTCCATACATCCACACTTAAAAACATTCGCACTTACAATATTATGGCGTTGAAGTAGCCAGATTTTTAGAATTTTTAAACATTTTTTTATTTTTCGTAAAAACTTTTTTTTCATGAAAAGTATCCCACGCGACTTTTACGACCTCCAAGAATATGAGTACAAAGTTTCATGATGATCGGTTGAGTAGTTTCCGCGTGAAAGCGTAACAAGCATACATTCCCATTTATAATATTAGTAGGGATGTATAAAGTAATTTAAAGTATATTTGTATCGCAATCGTAGGTAAATTGTTTATGTTTAAACCCAATTAATATCAAAACCCATTTTTAGTAACATAACAAAAGACACAAGTCGTCATCTTGTTAATATTTTTAATTCATCAAGTGGCTGAGCGGAAATAAAAGATTGAAGACATACATTTAAGTACAGAATCAGATATATGTATAAATAGATATGTAAGGAAAACTACTTATATGTGTATAGTAGCATTCTTTTAAATATTGTCGCTCACATTTCCGGTTGCTGGAAATGCACTGAAACGTGAAGTTGCATAGCTGACTTTAGAGACCATGAGTCTTTATAAGCACTTGTCAAAGGAAGGAGACTCAGTTTGTACTCCTGTCAGCGGTCGTGACAACACTTCTTGAGGCCCGAGACTTGACTGATTGTTATAAGTAGTCGTATATAGTGTGTGCAGTATATTGTGTCGTGAGAATATTAGGCTAGGACCTGTGAGAGATGTCACTAATGTGAATTAAAAAAGTATGCGCTCACACCCGTAGCCCATAGGGGTAGGCGGAAATCACAGATTTCTCTTTGACGCATTCCTGACCTCTCTCGTTTCATATTTAATATATCCATATATCAACACACGCTCGTGGGCTACGGGTGCTCCTTATATCGCACCTCTTTATTCCTCTCACTACCCAGATCGATACGAAGTTCTCCTGGGACGTCCCCTGTCGACACTGCCACTCAGTTTTGCAACATACATTCGTCTTGTTACTCTCGTTGTTATTTATATGTATAGCCGTAATATTTTAAAAACCTTTAATTAAAAAAATCTCAGGTAACTTTGACGGGCAAACATCCTGAGAGCTTATCTAATGTAATACGATACCTGTCGCCTGAAGCATTACAAAATAAGCCTCACTTGATAAACATCTCACGATCATATCGATTGTTTTTATAATTTACGACCCGCTCTTAAGTGAAAATGTCACCGCAGAATCTTATCTCGTAGAATAAAAGCTGTTGATATACTGAGATTTAAAATAAATAAATAAATAAATATGCGCTCACGCCCGTAACCCAGAGAGGTAGGCAGAGATCATGGATTTCCATTTGGCGCGATCCTGGCACACCTCTCTCGCTTCTTCCACATTCATACATCTACGCATGCATGCTCGTCGGTTATGGGTGCTCCTTATATCGCTCTTTTTTAGTAAGTCATTAATCTAATCGATATATGTAAGTTCTCCTAGGGCGTCCCCTACTAACACTGCCACTCACTTTTGCAACATAAATTTGTTTTGTTATTCTCTCTTCATTCATCCTTTCAACATGCCCGAACCACCGAAGCATACCTTTCTCAATTCTAGTCACAACGTCCACTTTTAAGCCACACTTTTCCCTTATAACGCTATTTTTAACCCTATCATACATAGTCACGCCTAACATACTTCTTAAGGATCGCATCTCCACGGCATTAACTCTACTAGCATGCTTTTCCTGCCAAACCCAGCTCTCACTTCCATACATTAAAGTAGGGACTAGTACAGCATTGTGTATTGCCAGACGAGCCTTCATAGACACAATCTGACTCCTCACTACTGTACCTATAGCCCCATTCATTTTATTTCCTGCACTCACTCGTCGTTCAAAATCTTTAACATGCCTACCATGTCTACTTAACCTACATCCCAAATACACGAACTCTTCCACCTGTTCCACTACATTTCCGTTAACCTTTATTTCAATTACTGTCTTACTTTGTTCTCTTTCAAACACCATTACTTTCGTCTTATCCACATTCATCTTCATACCTTTACCATCTAGTGAATCAGTCACTACATTCAGCATAAGTTGTAAGTCCTCCGCTGATGACGCAAGCACAACCTGGTCATCAGCGTACAAGAGACATTTTAAAATGAAAAGGTAAATCGATTTTTATGTGTGTTTAATCGTGATATTTATTGAGAACGCAGATTGTCGAAGTATTTCTTAAGTTATAAACAAGCGCTCACGCCGGTAACAAAGAGGGGTAAGCAGAAATCATGGATTTCCATTTGGCGCTATCCTGGTACACCTCTCTCGCTTCTTCCACATTCATACTATCTTTTAAAAGGCCTAACTACGATCGGCATAGTTTTAAGTGCCTTTTTAATCAAAAGAAATCGACAATACCATAAAGATATCTTGAAAATATATTTTACCTGTAACATTAAATACAACTTGAAAATAATCAGCCCCAACGACCCATAACTAGTGGTACAACAAAGCATCATATCACAGCGCTGCATTCCGCCGCATCTCATTATCACAGTCAAAACACCGCCATGTAAATATTAACATGCGTGCTTTAATTCCATTACTGACGGTACAGTCACCTGCGTAAATGCTATGACCACAGAGCTTTGACAGCTTTACTAAAAATATAGACCGCTTTTTTCACTGTATATTTTTTTTGTAGTTGCTGGATATCCCTTTTAAATGTAGATAGTATTATGTTATAGAGTTTTCTCAATTTCATTGCCTACACATAGTAAAAAAGTATATATTTACAAAACAAGTAGAGAAATAACCAATAGTTATGGGGTACATACATAACCACGACTGTCCACGGACCACGAAATCTCCCCCCGCCCTCTGTCAGTCAGGCAAAGAAATATTATAATAAAGAAATAGTAAAACAAAATTTAGGAGTGATAAATGTATACATAAGTATCATGTAGTAGGAGAAGTGGAGGAAAATGTGGCAGAAGTTTTTTTAATTATATACAACGGTTTTCTTATAACTGGGAATACAGATTTCAGAAATGATCTCTGAATGCGTCGTTGACTGTACATTCGGCAGACGTTTGCTCCGTAACTCCGAACAATGTAAAGCACAGTTCCGTATTTTTTTTAACCCAATTTGTTCGTAGAGATACTACTTACGTTCATTACAATATTATTTTATTTTTTATTAGTTTAAATTCAATATAATAAAAATTAAAAACGATTTGTTTTGCACACTAACAACAGAACTTTTCTGTTGACACAAATAGTAATTAGTTGTAACACCGCGTTAAAAAGTTATTATGAAACTGTAACAAATCACGACAGGTAACAAAGCGATTACACGGGTGCCTACAACGCTGTCGCGATACCGACGTGATAATTACAGGGCTGGCGCGCCCCGGATAGAACAACGAGTCTTAAAAGGGGCAGTTACAATTCACATTACCCACTCACGGGGACAGTCTAACCTAATTCGATTTTATTGTCACCCCGTTTGATGTTTTATTTAAACAATGTTCCGTGTTAACCGCGTTTTTAATGTGCCGACATTATAACGTTGAATTATTAAAACGAATTGTCCGAGTCCTCATTATTAATCGCCGTGTCCCATGCATTAATAACAGCAATTATAATGCCAGTATAATCGATGTTTACGAGCTGAATAATTAATTCACTTTACAGATGTCCTCTTGAACAGTTTCGATTATGGCCACATTCCCTTGTTAACTTCAGAATATGTAAGTGAAAAAACGCCAATAGCCTAGTGATTAATGGTATGGACTGCGAATATGGACAACATCTTCGTGGGTTCGAATCCGCCATTCGATTGTTAATTAGTAAATTATTTCGATAATTTATTAATGTTACATATACGTCCTCGATGCGAGTTGGCGTCAGGTACTTTTTTACTGTGCCGACCTCACACAAAAAAATCTGGGAAAAGGTCAGTGAGAACAAGTAAGTGATAAATCCGAGAAAATTATTTGATGGTGTATAAAGCATAAATATAAATAATACTAGTCACCCGCCCCGGCTTCGCCCGGGTACCACTAATTATGTTGACCCGATCACTACTAAGCACAGTACGGACAATCCCTGTAAATTTCATCGAAATCAATCCAGCCGTTTCAGAGTCTGTAGGTCTATAATCAACATATATACTTTGCCTTTTATATGCTATTTTTTTCATAAAAAGCCCCTATGTTACTTCTAGTACCTACAAGAATATGTGTACAAAGTTTCATGATGATCGGTTGACTAGTTTTCGCGTGAAAGCGTAACAAACAAACTTACATTCACATTTATAATAGTAGGAATACCAAATTAAACAACATTTAAAGATGAATGAATGGTTCATGAATGAATTTTAGTCAAATTTTACGCAATATTTGACAGCGTAATGAATATTTAACACCTAAAGATTACGTTAAACAATTAATGCGAATTTCAAATCATGGATTAAAATAAAAATCAATTCGATTTGCTCTAAAAAATAGTTCGATAGAATTAGTAATCTGAAAATGATAAGTTGGAATTTGTTGCTTCACATGATGTTAGTTTAGGATTTACTAAGCCACAAAATGAATGGAAATATCAAAAATGTTAACCGTTATCTACGAATTGGACTTAATGGATATGTGCTCTGAATAACAATTTTAAAGGGAAAAAGCATAATGTAAGATAATACCCAAACTGATACGCGTAATACGCTTGAGAAGATTTCGTTCGGGATTTAAGAAATCGCCATATAACTTCCAGAAGCGATAATGAGTCGTATTTTTTAGTGCATTAGGTTCTGTTTTACAAACGGTTACCTAAATTGCGAGTCGAATCAATATATTTAGATGTCAATTCAAATTGTTCTTTAGTGCCTATAGGATAGAGTTTAAGTTTTAATGTTGTACCATATTCTCGACTGCTCCTGTCTATTGTGTGTCGAACAATATCAGAGCATGCGACTCGATGTTAAATATTCAAACCTAATTTGACGGTAGTAAGGAATTTTATTTTTTATTTCATCTCATCCGTCCGTCCGAACTCATCCGTTGTGTAGGTCCAGATCACATAGCACTACATTTTGACAGTGGTAGAGTCCGCAACAACAACATCTGTTGCACGAATGGGCCGGCTCGACCGGTGAAATACCACAACCTCACAGAAAACAGGCGTGAAGTAGAAATACTCTGCGCTTCGCCTGATGAGTGAGCTGCCTGAGGCCTATTTCAGTCCTCTTCCCCTTCCCACCCTTTCCTTATAAGGATATGATGCGTTCACTTAACATTAAGTGATCCTCTTGCTCGCTATACCTTACCTCACCTTATAACATATAAAAAAATATATAATAAGTATTTTATTTATTGGACGCAACGCGAAATTGCATCAAATCGAGTCTTGTCGCATCGCGTTTGTCGTTCACCTAGGACAACGGGTTGGAACACAACCTAATTAATTGGGTACCCACATATATAAGCGGGGTTATTTTTTTAATTTCTTTTATGAAACGTGGTTGTTTAATAATTTAATTTACATTTAGCTGATCCGCTCGGTATGGTGTATACCTGTTGTAAAGGAATTCAGTGCGGTTTCAGCGGAGCGGAGATGATTGAAGGAACGGACCAATCCCATTAATTCCTCGATAGATAATGCACGAGGTCCATTGGAGGGTAAAAATTATTTAGTACGCTACGCATACACACGTCGAATTGATTTCGGACTTCGAATTGGATAATAAATTTTTGGTAGGGCTCGAATGCAAATTTTTATTTGCCAACATTTTTTAAATATTTTCAGGTGAAATTACGCGCGGTCTGCGCCGGAATTTATTGCGGGTTAAGTGCTTAAATTAGATATATTTCCTGTTGTTGCACGATAATAAAATATATCCGAAAGCTCCAGCGCTTTTATTTACGAACAGTTTGGTGGAAATTTATTTTTAATTAACGGACTAAGTTATTTCTCACGTTTTCTTTCAACGGGAAATTTCCAAGTTACTAGTAAACATTTGTTTTTTTATCAAATTTATAGTTATTCAATTTATTTGTTTTAATTAAAATTGATGATTTAAACAGTAATAAAACATAACGATTCTTTTTTCTGTTCAATGGTAATATATTTAAAAAGATGTAAACATTAATTTCTAAGTTAGCTATATCCATTCTTTAAAAATAAAAGCTATGTGAACTCTAAGTGGTCGCTAGATGTCGCTAAAGCCGTACTGTAACAAGAGACTACGTTAGCTTCTTCTAAGACTACTAGAACCAAGCGGCGGAAACAGCTTCTGTACGAATGGATAAACTGTACTTTGACTTCCGGCTTCCACTGAGTGAGGCTGCCTTTCTCGTATTTTACTTACCTAACCTTCCTTGATACCTAATTGGAAGCTAATAATGAATACATAACTTTATACCTTGCCGGAGATATTTGTAGGTGGCACTGCTCTTCGAGCGCTTTTAATGTCCGTTTTTTTTACCGGACGAAGGACCGTCAATAATAGGTGATAGTCCAGTCGGCGTTAATTGGTTAGATTCATTGTAAACTATACAATATAAAATAATATCAACTTGCCTTTGCATTACGGTGCAAGTACGTACCCATGTCTCTAATGGCGTCTAATTGTTTGGCGCGCTATCGCGAGACCGCGCTCGTTGTCAACTGACAGCTCGCACGCTGCGCCTGCTTCTTGCTCCTTGCCATGCCTTAGCACCGACACCTTTATTACATAAATAGATATTATATTTTCCTTATTAAGTTTTATGTACTGATAAAAGGGAAGGTAGAAAAAAACGGGATACACGAAATCGGCATCTTATATAATATTATTATCTAAGATTGTTAGTTTGTTTGTAACGACTAAACAGATCATGAAAGCATACACACAATCAGGAGTACAAAGAAAGAACATAGAGTACCTCTTATAACGAAAAAATCCCGAAGGATACAAATATATAACTTGCGGATACATAAATGTAAACGGTCACCATGGATGTATGACAATTACAACTTTTTCACCGTTTTTTACTGTAATGTCATACATTACCATGGCAACCGATCACAAATATTTTACATTCACCTCCAAATGCCAAGCAATTATACATGAAATCCAGTTACAAAAAATTCCAGCGAGGAAAATATGAAACATTAAATGTTATTTTGAAAGAAAGACACAAACGAATCTTACCAGATAATGGTCTTGTGTGAATAGAATACGCAGTTCTTTTCAAAGATGGTAAATCTTACGGTATTGTTATATATCGGGGAACGTTCATACATTTTGCATTACACAAAACTGTTTGAAAAATGTGAAACGCCAACCATGAACATGATGTGGGAATAAATTTTATGTCATGAGACTTGTTATTGTTTTCACTTCCTAATTAATTCTACAATAATTTATACGTGAAAGTAGAAAATATATCAAAAGAAAACAAAATTACAAAATATTAATTAATAAATACAATGTTGTTAAGACGAATCCAATTAAATACATCGATGGTTATACAACGTTACGGCATCGCAATGTACGCACAAAAGTTGTAAGTACGCACCGTTTAATTAAAAATAATTAAGCATCCGTGAGAACACGATGAAAGGAAAATTGTTTCATAAAGATTTTAATATTAAATTACCCTACTTTTAAGCTATACATACCCTTAACGAGAATTTAAAAAAATGATTTCAATACTGTATACTTGTTCTTTCATTTTTAGATATTCTTGATACTATAGAAATAGATGTGACATCTGATATATATCTTGTCTCTAAGACTAAAAAAGGTGTATAAAAAATGATGGCTTCACTTCACTGTGCCTCAAATAAACATACTGATAAACATTCTATATCTAACCACCCCCAAGATAAGGTCCTTGAAAGCTTGTATTTTTGTAAACAAAAAGAAGATAACAACTCCGCCTTAAGTCCAATACATCCCTGTGGGGTCGGACTTACGCCCACTCTTATTCTAAAACACGGCCTTTAATTAACGCGTTCCTAACTTCGTTGGTTACGATATTTTTGTATTAGTACATTAAAATGTACACGCTATTTAGATTTTAGATTAAACCTTACATATTAATACCAATTATCTCATGTAAATAAAATAATTGCATTTTGTATGACGCTGTACAACATTATCAATGGGACGAGTATTGAATAAAAATGTTTGATATTATAAAATTATAATTTATACCCTGTTTCACAGCAAGATGTGATTTTTGTAAGCAAAGGTTTTTACGTTAAAATTCTAAATTCCAGCCAATTTTATCCATAATACATTATATTATTAGTTATTAATATTACACAATTTCAATTCACTTTATTTAGATTTCTACTAAATTACAACATTTCCGTTGAAAGTATGAAAAGTCTAATGGCCGCCATTTATATGTTGTAAATGACGTTTTTTTGTTTACAACAATCATATCTTGGATTGTAACAAGGTATATAAAATATATTTCAATGTTTACAAAGTCGAAAACTTGTTAATCTGTACTTAAGTGTCGTTCGTCAGTTTACGATCCGACTAGTCTTATTATAACATGGCAGCAAATTGTAAACTCACCGATTCATTTACAATTTGACATCACTAGACAGGTTACAAACTATCGAATTCATATAGTCAAATTGTGAACTGATCTGAACTGAACACTGAACTGAACTGAACACAATCATAGGTTAGACTCGATCGCGATAGTTTGACAAAGTAAACATACGTTTGTTACGTTTGACATAACATGCTGACGGTTTGTAATATAGCTACTCCGGTTATAAGCTAATGCGATAAAAAAACCATCGGTGAAATATGCAAATTGCTTGATACACCAAACGACAGAAGAAAGTTTACGTGCTCAATAAAGTATCATATCTCAAACATCTCAGCGTTAATATTCGATTCTGGTACTTTGGATTTTTCAACAAATCGATTTAAAGAATCGACATTTTGATTAACAGTCCGGTGCGCGCGCGCATCGCCCGAGCCTCTTTGTTCTGGATGCAAAATGTCCATTCAATGTAAAACAATTCGTATTAGGTCGCGTTCTACTGTTAATACTAAACATGTTGCAGGAATTTGTAAAGTTGCTTATTTATTTATGACCTGTTTCACTTCTCTGAATAAGAAAATAACTGGATTTAATTTTGTTATTTGATTTATATTGTATTTCTCTTGTTTTCTTCTTTCTACTTATATAATAATATTCTTAAGGCTTCTGTGTTCAACCACAGCTGCAGTGCGCCTGGGTCACCTTCGTCTTTGATTGACATGGCGTCTTTGGTTTTCTCTTATCGTCTGCGGGTATTTTCCCCTTGAAATAGTTAAGTCAACGTTGGATTTAAATTATATAAGGTGCGACCCCAACTAAAAATATAGAGTGCATAATTTATTATATATATATATATATATATATATATATATATATATATATATATATATATATATATAGTCGAGCTGGCTCGAGCAACCGCCATTTCTAACCGAGGGTTTCCATTGGTGTAAAATTGCGAGGCTTCTCTCTGAAAAAATTGAGATGACAGTATGTTTTATGCAGTGTGAACCCACAGTAAAATCTCTTAATTGTTTACTAGCGTAATAAATGAAGCAATATAGTTCTATTTTACGTCTTAATGCATCACTTTTATACGTTACTTAAACGATTTTTGTACTTATTTCAGGTAAGATCGGTGAATAATAAGCCTGGCAACATTTCGTAAGTAATAAATATTTATTTATTTATTGCGGTCTGATTACCAGTTGAAGTAAAATATTTTTCTAAAAGTAGAATTCTTTGTGAGGTTAGTATTCAAAGTCTGGATACTGAATTGGAATCCTAGTCTTTTTAATTAAACCTATTTAATCAAATAGAGGTTTCATTTTCATCCACGTCACGTCTTCAAGATTTGTTATGGCTTCACAGAATTATTCATTCTTTAGCTGATACACCTCCGACATTGATAAAACACGAGACGATTAACGCGGCCGCGAGTACCGTTTCCACTTCGAAAAGTAATACTTCCTATTACAACCCTTTTGTTAGAATGTGACGTCGTTACAATGGCCCATCACACGATCTAGACGTCTTTAATCCTAAATATACCGTATTTAGAAGGGCTGTTTTCTCCACATTTTCCTGTTTTCACCTCCTGTTTTGATAAAAAATAAGCTGACGTTAATAAAAATACAGACTCTTTGGTTTATGATCTAGTTTTAAGTATTGTGTCCTACTTAGATGTATGTACACTATTGAAAGCTGTTGTGTACCTTAATAAGATAAAAAAATTGTTAAAACAATTTAAGCTTCTCTGTTACGTTAAGGTCGATCGATGTTTGGAAGTTTTTCGACTGAAGCATTCTCACTGTGAAAACAGCAACTAATTGCATTGGAAATTCATTAGCGGACTGCAAATTGCTGATTCAAAATTCTATTTTGTTTCTTTCACATTTAAAACGAGGTCGGCGTTAGTCGGACCACGCTAAACGGTCGCACTTCGCTCGTTCATGGGAAGTGGGAGTGTCTAATTTGTTGTGTTGGGCAAGACGCTGATTGTAGCAAAATTGACGGCGTCGTTGAACTTTCAGTAACAAATTAGTAACTGCACTGGTTTACATAATCTAACGGTAGAGTGCTTGTGCCATTGAAATTTAGTATTTTTAACTTTTAGGCATTTTTAACAAGAGAAATACACGCGTCCTATATAAAAGCATTAGCCCACACTTTAAATCGACATTACAACTAAATCATTTAAAGATAAAAGCAACAATAGTCCGGCGGAGCGGCAATTAATCAAAATGAGAGATAGTTCGGTACAGGAATAGGTGCATTCATTTATTGTCTATCGGCTCGGACGTGTGGGTAGCGCACGTCCAAACAGAAGTAATGGTGTGGAGATTCTTTTCCTTATTAACTACAACGACCTATTTGCGATCGCTCTCATCGGTGTCCGTTACAAAATCGACTTTAACACCATAATCATAACTGCCAGGATCATTTTCTGTAAATGCAAATTTAACTTTGCGAAAGTAACACGTAAGATATTAATATTTTTGTTATGAATTACATCTATCCCTATGAATCCTTTGTTCTATGGTGATATATTCGTCATTATTCCTTTTTAATCGTGTTTATGCTTTGGAATTCTCAATCGGTGTTAACCATTGATCTATAATTAAGTTTTCAATGCCTGTACAATTGACTTTTAACGTTTTAATAAACCATTGGCTGCTCAGACTTTTGAGACCTCAATTAATGGAGACGCAAGTTTCTGAAGCGCTTCTTTGTTAGTAGTACAGATAATTCTAAAATACGTTTTTTGTTTTATCGATCGTCTTTGCAAACGGTTTGCAATAATAAAGCAATGAAACGTCCGGCTATTCTAAAGTTCGCACTCGCATGCTAATATAAGAGGTGAGCAAACTGCCGGTACAGTTGCAGAATATACGATAGTTTAAAGACAAAGTATTAGTTTAACATTGTATGTGTTGTACTTCCATGGAGTTTTGTTTTTGGAGATTTGTCGATAACTTTTAGAAGTCGAATGTATACCAGTTGATCAAGGATTCTTATTCTAGGACAATCTTTAGATATATGTGCAAAGTAGTAATTGGTAAAAATTGCATCAGACGATCGGCCATTGAACACACCAACAGATTAATGAAAATTGTAATGGACCTCAACTATTAGAAATTCAAGCAAAATTAAAACTTTCTACTGCATAAGATATATTGAAGACTAAAATGTTACCAGTGTAATATGTATTTATTCATAACTTAATTCTATCGTATACCGCTTAAAATGTACCTAATGACTGTTTTAAACCTGCAGTACTATACCTTATTTTGCTATCGATGAATCTAAAATCGCTGCGTACAACAAGCATCTGGCAACATTGTTCTACTAACAGAATATGAAGAATGTTAATAAAGTTACTATAAAACAAAGTTTTCTCGAAGAAAATTAAAAAAATCCACGCAGGAATGCCAACTTAAGAACTTATATAACCAACCTTACGCTAACAATACAAAAACAAAAGCCCGGTCCGACTTCTGTAGAACAGTTTGAAACTCAAATTGGTCCTGGTGGAAAAATCGAATGTTGTTTTTAAATTCTCGGCAATAATATTTTACTGCAGTAAATTAATAACCAAACTCAGTTAATAATTGCTCTGAACGTTTTGTCTCTGAATAGAGACTGTCATCTCTAAACGATTACGTATAAAGTTTCGAAAATTTACACTCAAAAACAAGATATTTGATCATAAATCTAAATGGCTTATAAATCTTAATAATTAATGTTCTTGCTTAGTTAAAAATGAAAAAATGTTTATTTAGGTATTGACAAATAATGTACTAACGAAAATAGTGATGCGCCTGGTCCCTACACAAGGCTCGAGACACGTTTTATAGGACCCAGGATTCTTTCGTCTAGTGCTATAGATGAAGGTACGTAACTAATTAATATTTAAAACACCTATTTCGTGACGAAATAAAGAAAAAAAAAGATAATACACATCCAAAAAAAATGACAAAGTAAGAGACAAAGATTATTTATGTTAGTGTGATAAAATCTCAATCAAATACAATCTCGGAGGAAATCCGGAAAAAGTATGGATGGATTGTGCGAAAGGTGATATGTGAGGTTGTGAATTCAGATATGACGGCTGATAGAGATATGGAAGGGAACTTACCTAGATAGATAGGACAAGGCCAAGAAGATAATAGAAAAGCAAAAAATTATATTATGTAACTAAAATTGAACGTATTGTTCCGTATTTACGAGTTAAGTTTAAAAGGGCCCAAGCCGCCCTCCCAGTTCACCGCCGCTCACAACTAGCTTCGAACTAAAAGTCATTAAAATTATCGCCAAACTTGGTTCCCTACCTACTAACTTAAAGAAGCCTCCCCCTTCATACTGCAGGAAGCTGTTTGACCCACTTTGTTTATCATTACTTAATATCTCCGTTGGAATACGACGCTTTAGGGGATAACGTGTATTTATCGGAAAAATGCTAGATGATTTTCCAGCGCGTTAAAACTTTGAGCGATGCTGGGAGACACAATTTTGTTTTCAACCACCACAGAGCACTTTATATTGCTAAACGACATAAAACATTGTGTGTTTTAGTAGGCGAGACTTATCGTAGTTTTTTTTTACAAATTCCCTGTACATAATCCTGACGTTTACTTGATTTAGTGGCCTCCATGCCCAACCTTTGAAAGGCTGCCTTGATCTAGATTTATATTCGTAACAAATAAAAGCTGTACAACACTCTTGGTATTTATTTTTCACTTTATTTATGTCTTGGTATTTTTACGTCCTTTAGTATTTCGTGATTTAATATCAAGATTAAAATGTAAGTGTCCCAAATAAACATGTTTACCAAACAAACCAACTCTACTAACTATCTTCAGTATGCTGATATTCTTGTTATCACAACGTTAAGCCGGTATCGGTCCTTGGAAAGAGGCTTAAATATGGTACTCTTCTCTCCCCCTACCTTTTTCTCATGAGAAAAGGATGGGAAAGGGAAAAGGATTTGACGAAGGAAGGGACGGATAGGAAAAGAAAATATCCTTTTTCTGCTTATCCCCTTTAGCCCTCCATTAGCTTGTTGCAGATACCTATGGGTAGCGGTCAGAACGCTCGTTTGCCACCTTCTCTTATAAAAGAAAGATTTAAATCTCTAAATTATAATCTAATAAAAGCTTTAAATCTTTCGCCTACTAATGCAAGACGGTTAGACACAAGTCATCAACGACCACCTAGTCAATACCGTTATTAAAGCACTCGCCCTTCCTACTTTAGTGTACCTACTAAGTAGTAGCACTAAATTAGTCATCAGCAAACATTCTGCTTGCAAGCCTCTTGGTTTATGCTCAGGGATCCTAATTTCAAATACTAGCCGAGTCAATTTTCGGGTGTTTTTAAATCCGTTCCGTTTATGTAATGTAAAAAGCAACTACTATATCTGTCTACCCTGAATGTACAATATTTTTTGTAAGACTAAACGTACGTATCATGTTCAGGAAAAACATGAGACGTCTTTTGTCATGAAATTTAAATTTTTTTAAAGTGAGTACCAATACGGAAGCTAGTTAAAAATAAAAGACAGTCGCGGAGTGTTTATTTAGGAAAGTAAAGAGAAATCAGCGAGCGACCCCAAACTTGCATTCGACGCCGGAGAATGTATATTTCTTGTACAGGACCAAGTTTGCCTAAGTTCGAAGTTGCAGCGAGCGAATAAAGCGGCCAGTGATATGGTACACGAGCGGTAGCGGGTTGTGTATTGGAAGATATTAGGTATCGTATTTAATAATTTATTAAAACAGGTTATATTAGCATCCATATTAATGGAACAATATAAAATGTAGTATCTTCTAGAAGTACACAAGATAGTAAAAACATAAGATTGTGTTTTTTTCTAGATAGATTTTTGCGGTCTTTCTTCAGTCATCCCTTGAATAGTACATAATTTAACTGGCGGTTAGAAGCTATCGACTACAGTGATGTAAACCGCATACAGTATATTCTCGTTTGCGCTTCCTCTACCATGAAAACGCCTGACGGCTCCGCTATCTTATACAATAGCGTAGCGGCCATCTTCCCGCATATTCCCTTTCCTTTAAGGATTTTTCACATAGAACGGGACGAGTAACAGAGCACTTTACAGCCCTAATAAATATAAATTTTAACTTCACCACTAGTGAATATAAATCACCGTTCATAAATAACGCTTCGATGTGGCTTACGTTTTTGTTAGTCTATTGTTGAGCAAATTTGAATCATCCGCGCGCGAGCCGGCGATGAGTTATGGAATTGTTTTTATTAGCCTTGTTATATCAAACGTCCGTGTTTTACTTATGCTCGGTGTTTAAATACCAAAGTGCATGTTAGTAAACAGGTGGAATGAGCTCCGCGACTTCAATGTTATCGTAGCCAAGAAGGACACTAAATTATTTAGTTAATGTCTCTGGTATCCGTTTGAATCTTGACTTGGATGACGTAAAACACGTGTTCTTCAGGTTGAAGACTCTTATGTCATCTTGCTCTTTATAACACTTACTAATCTAGGGCGGTGAATAAGGCTTGGTTAGAAGTTCCCAGTCAGCCAGTGGAATTACATACGTTCAAATAAGTACTATTAATCCTTTTTCTTTTTAATATATGATTATTATATTCTACCGTTCAATGTGCATACTGCTTTATAGCAAAGCGTCGTAGAAGAATGTGTCTGCGAGGCGCCCGCACGGCCGTTGCGCATCGTAGGAGTTGCACCTCTGTACTGCAGACTGTTCCCTAACTTGGCCAAATCACAGAAAACAATTGTTTCCTTTTCGTTTCATATTGAGCATTTGTTTTGTCATTGCTTGTATCTTTTTATATTACTAGGTGGCAAACGAGCAAGCGGTTCATCCGATGTCAAGTGATCGCTACCCATAGACATCTGCAACTACCTAATGAGTTGCAGATGCGTTGCCCAACTTTAATGGACAGAGGAGGGGACAAAAAGAAAATGGTTATTTCCAATTCCTATAAATCCCCTCCACCGTCAAGTTCTCTTCCCCTTCTCATCCTTTCCTTACGAGAAAAGGGTGGAAAGGGGAAAGAACTAGAATTAGGCTTCCGGCACCTCACTCATCAGACGAAACGCAGAATACTCTACTTCAAGCCTGTCTTCTGTGAGGTCGTGGTATTTCACCGGTCGAGCCGGCCAATTCGTGCAACAGATTGTTGCGGGCTCTACCACTGTTAAAAACCCTGTCTTTAGTCCGTATGCTAGTTTAGCTAAGCTTAGCATAAATCTGTAACCTTTTTTTATTGCTCGAGGAATACAGATAAAAGACAATTAAAATCTCATTCCGTGTCTGCACATCCTAATGCTGTTGATTCAGTGAATTATACTGCTCGCCTCTCCCGATATGTTTTGCTGTGTGAACGCGTTTTAACTCTTTTTTATTGCCCAATAAAGTACTGTGGCACTCTCGCTGACTATTTTATTATCGTCCAATGAAGTGTAAACTATTCAATGGTCGACTGAAGAATCGAACATTTGCTGGTTTAAGCTTAACGCTCTTGCTATGACTTTTCTAACGTATATTTGTATTTATCTTAAAATGTGCGAATATTTATGAGAATTGTATGTTTTGTCAAAACTTCAACCAAAAAATTAAATCAGAGAACTTACTTTTACTATCTGAGCACAATACTATGAAATATATGTATTGTTCATCTTGTTAGGGACGTCTTACGAAACGAGGGTCGAAAGTAATTTAAAAATTACACGGTAATAAACAGTACCGTTGCGAGCACCAGTCACACGCGCGCGAATGTTCGCTCCCACACGTCCGCCGCGGGCCACTCGCGCCGCCTTTGAAGTCGCCGCCACAGAAACACCAGAGGAGGCCAGCTTTATGCGGCCACTTTCACACCGAATTGCAACTAAGAAGTTATTTCTTATATTGTTACTTTTTTCTCATAATACTTTCAGTCTTCGACGTACATACAACTGATGCTTGTGTGACTAAAAGCATTCATATCTCTATAAACATACACAATGCACTCCGGACCTCCTTTATTCGGAATCGACAGCTAAGGTTGAAAGTTGCAGATTTAGCAGTACAGACTAATTCTACGAATTTTACGACTTCAGCGTTACATAAGGTTGTACGGTTTAATGTCATGCACCTAGCGGAAATTTTACATGAGTTACGATTATTCTATCGATTCTCATATTTTTTTAAATATACCAGATAGAAATATTCGTCGGTGTGAGAGGCAGTCGCGTGAGGCGTCTATTTCTGCGCCTGTCAGTCTGAATGGGCCTCAAGGTGCAAGGTCTTGGGTTATCAAGAGTTTTTTTTTCTAATTAACATCAGAGATTTGTGAGTTTTTGCGTCGTGTACAGCATACATTCTTGTATATATATATATATATCTACAACAATATGCTTTCATGTTCAGCTCTAATAGACGTTTTTAATAATCTAATTACATTCATAAATAAACGAAATGTACTATGTTTATATGAAAAGTCAAATGACATAGAAAAGACTAATGAAGACACAGAAAGGATAAAAAAATTGACTGGAGACTCCTTAGGGAAGACAACAGGATCAGATAGGTCTTAAATAATGAAATCTACAGTCCCAATTTCTCTCCTCTGATGACAGATTTGAGTTTACTTATGTTTAGTTTCATAACTAAATCATTTTCACATACGCGGGACGCGACCAGACAATACACGATATAAAAATCTAAAGTAACGTTCCAAGTTAGCAACATTATAAATGAACCCGTACCCACCAGGCTATCAAAGGCCTTCCATAAAACTACCTGCGCTTACGTAATAACACCTTAGTATTGAAAGAATCTATGGCAAGTTTTTTGTTTAATTATATTTACATTTTAGTTGGCTTCCATTTAGCTAAATGGGCTACGCCCAACACTTAGAGAACGCGCCTGTCTTGTCTCGATATTTTACTCTGTTTATGTCTTGTCTTACTACATGAATTCAAAAGGATAACGTATTCGGCTTATACAAATTATGAAATGGTCGGAAAGTGTGCGTTTTTGTTTCATATACCTTATATGTTGTTTAGAGTCCATATTGATAGAGATATTGGTCTGTTTATACCAACCGTATAGCTCCATAAACAATCCATTCGGTGAAGTTATTAAAGTTCTTGCAATCAGGGTCTATTGCCGCTATAACTGTATGGCTTCCAAATATTATAAGAATTGCTTGCGCCAGACCTCATATTTATATTTCATGACGTTGTCAATTAATAATAATAATAAAAAGAATTTATACAATATTTTTAACGTAATAGACACAAGGAGAACTTATATCGACCAGATTATTGATATACTAAAGAAGGGCGATATAAGGAGTACCCGTAACCGACGAGCATGTATGCGTAGATGTATGGATGTAGAAGAAACGACAGAGGTATGCCAGGATCGCGCCAAATGGAAATCCATTATCTCTGCCTACCCCTCTGGTATACGGGCGTGAGTGCATATCTATTTATTTTATTTATTTAATAGACACAACGCTTACAAAGTTTCAATTCCCTCGCTATATTTAATTACTACATTGGGCTTAATGATCGTCGAATGAATTAAAACATTTTAACGAGTGAAGTTCACAGCAGATATGGTGCGAAGTCATAAAGATCCATCCGTCGAATAAAGAGACTGCTTTGACAATCTGATAATAGTGAATTGTCTTGTAATAACAAATGAGGAAACATCGTAGCGCGATCGATCAGCCAGCGCCTCGGATGCCTTCCTTATTATTACTCTAATAGTTCTTTGTACGCTATTAATAAAGCGGACGTCTCTAAACGAGAAGATAACTCCACGATGTAGAAATATAACGCTTGGCAAATGGACGAACTTATATTTTTTTCTTTAAAAGCTCTGCTCATCCGGAATATAGATAATTTATAAATATAGTTGTTCCCGTTTGACCGAGTGTCTGAGACGTTTGTGGGTTAAGTGTTTTGTGTGATACAATTCTTAGTTTAGTTTCGAATGACTTAAATGTTTTTTTTTATATTAGAAAATCAAAGCTTGGAACTCTCGATAGAGAGATCGTCCCAGAAACAGAGTATCTAATATCTCTCTAATTATGAAATAATAATAATAATAAATCGTCCTTTTTTAGAATGTTCCCCACTGAATAAACACAGGCCTCCTCTCCGAGAGAGGGAAAGGGCCGTAATCCACCACGCTGGCCCGGTGCAGGTTTGTGGATGCCACATGTCTTCGAATTTGGTGGTTCTGAGAACATGCCAGTTTCCTCACGATGTTTTCCTTCACCGTTTTTGAAGCAGTTGTGATGAAATAAATTACATGAAGTAAAGCACCTGCATGGGTTCAAGCCCGAGACCTACATACGTTAGTGGGGGCCTAAACCACTGAGCCATAACTGTAATATTATTCCACATTTTAAATAATGTTTCTTATTCTGTTACAGGTAATTTCATTTAAATCGAAAGAAACCTCTACGAAACTTCTACAGAAACGTGAGTTGATGACTATAATATAGAAACATTTGTAATTTATATAATATAGCATTATATAATTCCATATGGCATATATGACTTGCAAAATAGCACTTCCCAAGTTGTATACTTTAAAGTTATTGAATCTTAATTTATTGGTATAGTAAAGACATTGACTGTTCCAATAACAATAAAACCTGGACAAGCATATAGTTGATTTAAGATCAACTTGTGTTTAAAAGTAATGAGAAAACTGTTTAAAGTCCTTTTCTGCTTATTTCGCTTAAGGTTTGCAAGTGACGTGCGCAGCGTGAGCGTGATGCGTGGATTTACTGTAACACGTTCGAACCTTCAATATGAAAATATTTACTTTACTTTTAAAAGTGATTTTTGAAGTGACAACTTCTTTAGTCGCGTCAGACGATATTTCGTTGGGGAAAATCTTATAGGTAGGTTCGCGTGAACAAAATGCTCAACATGCGTCAGCAGCATGCTTAATTGAATTTGGAACATTTCGACGAACTTTTCAACAAATATAAATAAATATGCGCTCACGCCCGTAACCCGGAGGGGTAGGCAGAGATCATAGATTTTCATTTGGCGCGATCCTGGCACACCTCTCTCGCTTCTCGTATATTCATACATCTACGCATGCTCGTCAGTTATGGGTGCTCCTTATTATCGCCCTTTTTTAGTAAGTCATTAATCTGATCGATATATGTAAGTTCTCCTAGGGCGTCCTACCAACACTGCCACTCACTTTTGCAACATAAATTTGTTTTGTTATTCTCTCTTCATTCACCCTTTCAACATGCCCGAACCACCGAAGCATACCTTTCTCAATTCTAGTCACAACATCCACTTTTAAGACACTCTTTTCCCTTATAAGGCTATTTCTTACCCTATCATTCAGTCACGCTTAAGATACTTTTTAAGGGACGATCTCATCTTTTAATCAATTTTGAATTTTATTATTAAGTTACAAGGGTTTATTTTTGTTGATTATTTATTTATTCTTAAACTATTGGCTTCATACCTGTTTTAAGTTTTCACTGCTGTCGGCAATTCTTATGATTCCATGTGTTGTTTTAACATCTGAGTCTCAACGTAAGTTTCTCAATCATAAGTTTACAGCTCACAGACAGCTTATGTATAAAGCAAAAGTTAATAAGTTAAAAGTTACATTATCTTACGTCCTATTCGTTTAACTATACTAATGAGTAGAATCCTTAAAAGTAGACCGCGCTGTCAGATGATTGGTCCAATTCCATGCAAGTCGTTGTGTACAGTTAGGTTTTTTAAGTTTGTCTGATTCTGAATTTATTTAATATTCAATTGAACTTTATTCAGTACAGATTATTAAACTTAACGAAATGCTATCAACAAGTTTAAGCCGCAAATAAAATTGTCGCTCTCACCTCTTAGACATAGAGTTGTTAAGCGTCCACAGTAACGGTTTAAGCCCACCTTGAGTTAAGTTACTCTTGGAAAGTACAATACACGCTAACGCTTTAAAGCAGTAATTTTGAAGCTATTCGATAATGAGCTTAATTAAAAAAATAACAAGCATTAATGATGTGTCTGTCTGTCTGCAACTATCTCGAATGCAGCGGACTCTATCGATCGCCCTAATTACTTTAGCTTCGGGAGCGATTGTCAGCCCTGACAGAGCCGTCCGCTGGGGAATCGCCCTTCATTGCTCGGAATTGAGTTATTGTCAAGTTTATTGCGCTAATGTGTGGGGTTAGCAGCGCTAAGCGGTGCGGAGCGCATGTCCGGGGAATACTCGGCTCAGTGAATGCTTAGCATGTGCAGCAAGCATCGACTCTTAGTATGCACCTTGCGGCAACCCTAATTATGCGTACGTGTCTATTGCCGTATCCGGATATGATTCATACATTTGAGGACACGACTTAAGGCTCTTCAAGATATGAGAGTACTGCTTTTTCGAATGTTGGTTTTGCATCATGTCTGGATGTAGTTGTGGATGTCCATGGTCCACGGTGATGTCATTAAGACAGACTCCGTATTGTATACTAAATATTACAACCCATAATTTAACGTTTAACAACTTACTAGCTGCGTGGCCTTGTATATCATATCATATTATCACCTCCAAAACCCCCTGCATACTAAATTTCATTAAAATCGTTGAAGCCATTTCCTAGATACAGATTATATATATACAAGAATTGCTCGTTTAAAGGTATTAGATAGGTTGTAATATTTTTAATATCCCTACTAATATTATAAATGTGAATGTAAGTTTATTTGTTTCGCTTTCACATGAAAACTACTCAACCGATCATCATGAAACTTTGTACACATATTCTTGGAGGTACTACAAGTAACATAGGATATTTTATAAAAAAATAGTATATAAACAGCTAAGTATGTATGTTCCCTATAGACTTGTACACCCCGATCGGCTGGACCGATTTCGATGAAATTTACAGGGATTGTCCAGATTAGCACATTCCTGTGTTTGGTAGTGATCGGATCAAAATTAGTGGTACCCGGGCGAAGCCGGGGCAGGTCACTAGTATGTTATGAAACACTACACCATCAGAACAAGTTAAGAATTCGTCCCAATTAACTATAATATCTATCCAAAGTGAAAAGGTTTTTTATTCTTCAACGATCTTAAATATTCGATAAGTGGTTGTAGAAATAAGCTTTGAAGAGCTTAGATAAGTGTCTTAAAGCTATAAGTTAATAACATATCAGATGAGTGCCATTTAATAAATATCAACACGGGAGACATTACATTGATAGCTGGTAATGGAATTTCTACGTCAAATATTTCTCATAATGTATGACACAAGACTCAATTACATAGATACCTCGGAGTTATTGAGTTGATATTACAAGACGCCGTCGCTACTGGAGGTCATCGCTGGAAATAATGACGCAGTACAGCATAAATAATTCAAGTGTTTCGTCAAATATATTGACATTCTTGTGTTTAACGTTACAAAGTAATAGGCCATCTTTTTAAATACAGCTGTTTCAACAGGAATGAGATAATTCAAAGCTCCTACGAACGAACGTATAGAGTTTCGAGGCGAACCGTTTAAGCCAGAGGTCGGCTACATGCGGACCGTGATCCGTGTTCGGACCGCGGAAGGTCTACACTCGGACCGCCAAATATTGCTTGTATTTATATAAAAACATGTTAATTTTAATGATATTTCAGAGACGATATTTGGTAGGGGAAAATCTTATAGGTTTAAGACGCGTGTTTCAGCAACATGCTTAATTGAATTTTGAATAGTTTCGGCGAATTGTTTCATTTATTTTCTTGTATTCAAATTTGATCTTTATAGTTAACACAAAGGCGTCAATTTTTGAACTATTCTTACACCTATTCACTTCTGTTGACAGTCCTGTGTATTTTATTTAACTAGCCTACTAATTCCATTACTTTAAAATAGTCCCTATGTTTTCTTTCTTGTTGTTTCTTAATCCCAAGAGGCGGAGGAGCTCTTGGAATAGTGACAAATTAGTGCCTCAAACACTTAACTTGCCAGCCTTATGCGGTTCTCTAGATGGCATGCAATAATTACTCCTTAAGCTATACAACGAAAGTTGCAGATTCGTTACAAACATTTTACTTATAATAGACTAAAGGAAAGTTGTAAATAAGACGGCGATGCAAACGGGATTAATTCACTTATCAGACGCAACTCAAAAGCATAAAATGCCTTATTTAATTCGCGCCAGATATCCTATTATTATTCATTAGATTTCTTATCATGGCCTATCACTATTTGGCTCTTATACTGTACGTTTTTTAATCAATTTATATGACAAAATACGTCTTATTATAGAATTGAAAAAACGATTTAATACTTGTAGAAAATTCACTTAAATGGTTATTGTTATTAATCTTAAATAATACAAACTGGGTGGGTCAGCGGTTTAGGCCACGACTTGCGTTCTGTAGGATGGGGTCGAACCCAGGCAGGCGCTTTACTTTGTGTAATGTATTTTATCCCCTCTGCTCTAAAAACGGTGAAGGAAAACATCGTGATGAAACCGGCATATCTTAGAACCACCAAATCCGAAGACATGTGACATCCACCAACCCGCACTGGGCCATCGTGGTGGGTTACGGCCCATTCCCTCTCTCTCGGAGAGGAGGCCTGTGGCCCTGCAGTGGGCAACATTCTAGAAAAGGCCAATTTATAATTTAATATTTATAATACAAACTCTTTGAATTTAATACTCGATATACCAAAGTAGCTCTTATCCCCTCACAATAAAATCATCTAATGAGGGTCAAATTTCTTTTACAGTTATTTGCATTGTGATCGCATCGTTCAAAAATCAATCTTACACCGTTGAGATAGGGCTTGTAAGATCTGCTTGCATTGTGGTTTACAACGCGTTGGCATTTGTTCACAGGCCGTTGTGATGTATCGTTCGCGTTACGCTAGATTAAGCTACAAATTGTGATAAATAACTATGCAATGTGCGGCGCCATTTTATCATCGGTGACGTAGATTTTATGGACTGTTCATACTTGACTTGGATCAGTCCAGTCACACTGGATATCCAAACAAGCAATCAAACAAAATTATTCAATTTCCAAACTAAACTCAGAATTGAACTCAAGAATACTGCACTAGTACAGATGTTTCTACCCACATAACTTAGAACTTCAGTGGTTTGTTTCGTTACTCACAACACAAGCGCCACTTCCCTTATCGTCTCATGAATGTGGTACCGTGGCCGAAACGCTTTCCGGCACATTTTTCTATTTTATCGTATAAAGCTAGTAATGCGCTTACCACTTTTATAATTGCTGATTATATATGGGTAATGGTAGTCACGCGTTGCATTGCTATCATTTCAATGGACAGTGTGCCACAATGTGGCGCCCCATCATCGCAACACCGATCGACGTCCGTCTGACATGGCTCCAAAACGCTGTCTGTCTCATTTGCCGCCTTTTGCTCTAAACACTACTTGCGGCATTATACTAAACGCGTTGCATATAGTCGTATCGTGAACGTTAAAACGTTTCCAGATTAAATTGTAACATAAGTCCGTAGTTAGCGTGGAGCACTTAGTGGATGTTAAGGTTGCAATAACTTGCGACTTATCCGAGCTTTGTTTTATTTGCCAACGCATAATTTAGTGCATAACCGCTAACAGCTAAATATTTTGCATCGTTCCTTCGTACGTTGACACTTCAGAGATATAAAGCGTTAAGTGATTGTGAATTTAAACAGCTCGCGCTAGCCGTGTAATCAATTGCAATTTTATCGAAGAAATTAGATAATATTTTAGCTAGTCAAGCCAAGCGATAGGCTAACGCTTGAGTGGTCTCGTAATTTTCAATCCAGATCTAAGTCTTTCTTCGTCATCGTTTATAGATTGTACGAACTGTATGGCTATACCCTTGATAGTAAATTTTACAATTTGACATTTAGTCTTCGGTTTCAAATCATAACCTAAAAGCTTACATAAATGTCAATTGGTTGGTTTGACTCTTCAATGTAACGACCTTATCCCCGACCTTATCCTGATTTAATATAACAAAAGTGGAACACAGAACGAATAAACACATCAATTATCGTTAAAACTTAAACGATAATTGTAATGTTAAGATAAAGAAATACTCTCCCTATCATTGGTGACATAACAATCTACTAAAATGACTTTACAAGCCAGATGTTGGACAGTGTTATCGTATCGTGACAACGATCGTGTCAGCTGTCTCAGACCGATTTGCGACAAGTGTCATAGTTATGCTTCGTATCAAAACATGTATGGAATAAACTTTATTTTATAATTCCAATGACTGATGAGCCAAAAGATATTTGACATTGAAATATTGCAAAGCTATTTTTGTTGTAAATGTCAAAATATTGTCAAGCAAAAGTGTGATTTGCTTTTGGACTGTTTGCTTTGCAATTAAATTGAAAATTAATGAACGTGCCAAATCACGACCATAAACAATCAATTTATAATAATTTTATTAAAGACTAGTTACTGCTGGCGGCTTTGCACATATTAATTTCTCATTTTCCCCTGTTTTTTCTAGTAATAAAAATAGTATTGTTAGTTATTCAGGTATAATATACCAACGGTGAAAGAATTTTTGAAATCGGTCCAATAGTTTTAAAGTTTGTTAATTACAAATTTACCTTTTGTAATATTACTCACTTTGCTCTACTTGAGGTCTGTTGAAATTATGTTCATAATGTTCACAAATGTTCCTCCCTTATCAACGATCGTATATAAATTTAAATGCATGGGGAGCAAACTAAAGTTTGTCTTCTCAGGTCTTGCCCGGACCATGCAAAATGGTTATTTTTTTAAATGAGAGAGCCCCCTGCAAACGAGCGGCGGGAACACCAGTAGAATTGCAGATGCGTTGCCGGCCTTTTAGAAAGAGATAGGATCGTTTGAAGGACACTAAGACGTATTGGTTTAAAAATATCGCCGAGGAGAGACCGTTCCACAACGCGGCTGTGCGTGGCAGGAAATTTCGCGAGAACCGTACTGTTGAGGAATGCCAGCCATCCAGGTGGCGTGGATGGTACCTGGCGGTCTGTCATGTCGACCAATGACGTTTCAAGAAGATGTCTATACTTATTTTTTACTCAATATTCAGAGAAGTATTTATAAGGCATCTCAGCCGTCTGTGATAAATAGGTATTTTATCGAAAACAACTTGTGAAGACAACCGAACACATCTGATAATATATAATCTATTTATTGTTAACTTGATAATAAGACGGATCGTTATTTATGTTTAATTAAGAATATATCGGTAATTAATAAAATAAATCGGCTTCACTAACCCACTCACCCTGAATAAGTCGGAAACTTGTCGGTACCAACACGATATACGCGAACGTGAAGCTACGCGTTATATTTAATTAATTATTTGATTAATAGAGTCTCAGGAAAGTTTTAATAATTCCAATAAAATATAGGAAAAGACTATTAAAGTCTGTGTTTACTTAAACCACGTTATAACTCTAACACTAAAATAAAAGCTAAACGGCCATTGTAGCGAAGTGTTCAGTATAAAGACCGAGGGAATCACCAATTTAGCAGCTGAACACAACTAGCGAGCAGACACCAAGTCCTCGTAATTACATTAGGTGAATAAAAGCTATAGGAGTTCCATTCGGCACCGTCTTACTGTGCCCCGTGCGGAGGCATGTTTTTGTAATAAACATTACCGCTTAACCCTCCATCACTCGAGTCTCAATTAAAACTACTCGCACGGTCCGACGCTATTGGTGGAGCCATTAGAGATTCCTCTGTAGAGTGTTAAGCACATTACAACGTAATATAATCTAATAAATAAACAGTGGGGACACATTCTCGCGGAGTGATTAAGGGGTTGAATGGAAGCGTCTCCGCCGCGGTGCTCGGGCGACACGCGTGTCTCGGCAAACATCTGTAAGACGCGTTTTGTGTGTTTTTGTGATTTTCCGTTGTTAGTTGTAACGTTGGCTTAATACGGTTGACTTAATAATCGCTCGGGTTAAACTGTTATGTTTGTTGCTTTATCTCTGTAATGTTGCCGCTTCTCCGGTAGAAGTCAGACTGAGGCACTACATTCGTTAACCGACATTTTTGAGTTGATATATGGTATTTTTAATCTTTCCCTTAATTGCTTGTTGGCGGTACTGACCAATTGACTTATATAAAACTACTAGAAAGGTCATTCGGGAAAATAATAATTATAAGATTGTTTCGAAAACTAACATTTGTCATATATGTTTGCAATTCGATTCACAAAATTAAAAGTTATATAAATTTTAAAGTGTGGTGAAGAAATCAACGAAATAAACCTCGATTCTTCGTGGACATACTAAATTGATTGAGTATTTTACTAATAATAATATAATAAATCGGCCTTTTCTAGAATGTTCCCCACTGCAGGGACACAGGTGCGGGTTGGTAGATGTCACATGTTGAATTTGGTGGTTCTAAGAACATGCCGGTTTCCTCACGATGTTTTCCTTCACCGTTTTTGGAGCAGTGGTGATGAAATAAATTACACAAAGTAAAGCGCCTTCCTGAGCTCGAACCCGCATCCTACAGTACGTAAGTCGTGGCCTAAACCGATGAGCCACCACACCACCATCTTACTAAGACGGGCAATAAATAAATAGGATTTGGTTTAAGCACATATATGTTATCTGTATTAAAACCACCTCCTTAAGAGGAATAAAATCCAATAATGCTCACTCTTCTTAGTTGAAAAAAATATGTTAAATTAACGCAACTAAAATTAGAGCAAAGGAATACAATATTAAAATATGTACTTTAAATCATAAATCAAAAGCTAAACTGTCCGAAGTCTTGTACAATGAGTCAATGGTACTATATCGAGTTCGGCGGGCGCCGTAAAACCCCGGCGATGAGTGACGGCCGATAAGGCGATGGTGGCCCACCACAAATAGCTTTTGGGGAACGCATTAGCTTTTTTTGTCTCAACTATCTATGATATTCAAAGTCCAGCTTTCAACGGGTTTGCTTGGTGTTAATCTATTCCTATTTTACTGTATGACTCAAGTAATGGTACGTAGCTCCGTGGTCGGGTCCCCATCTGACGGAAATTACATTTGTATTACATCTATAAAAAAATACGAAAAATTTCTTCAGTGTGGCTCGACTAAAATTTAAGCACAGAAAGATATATTTATACAAGTTTGTGAACAATGGTTTGCTTGGAAGCAGCGCGAACGTACGTTTCACGAGTAACAAGAAATTGGAAACAAAAAAGAAATAATATCAATAAAGTTAGATTCGTACTCACTATCAAAATGTAAATAATATAATAGCAAGCATTATTCCCGTAACGCAAAATTCGGTTAGACATACAAAATTATATTTGAACGCAGGCATAGATGTTACGTCTTTACTGACATTCAGAGCCACCTAGCGGCGAAAGAAATCGCTACAATTTACATTAGAGTAACTTAACAGTTCTACGATCGACAGATTTGAAATAGACTCATACCGTGTATTATTTACATAAAAACATCGTATACTAGGAAAGTTAAGTTAGCAGACGAATCACAAAAACTTTGTCAAGTACTTTTCAACCTGATAAATGATGCTTAGTTTTAGTTAACTGATGTAAGCATTGGAGATACACAGACAGACGTTGGTCGTTGGTTTAACAACACATTGTTCGATTCACTGCCTCGATATTTAGTTCAAGTGAATATTTGTTTTAATATTAACCAATCCTCGAATGCCTATAAACTGCTCACTTGTTAAATTGATTGCCTATAAAGTTTGCTTGTTATTATGCAGACACCAAGTTCTCAGCTGTTTCAAGGCAATTTGTACTCCTTAGCACACACGTTTTTTGTGCACGGAAACGACGCGCGTGTTTGATGAGCGCGTCCTCTGCGCGTTATCTGCGCGTTAGTGGCGACACAAATTTACAACGCATCGACGGTTTTGCGTTCGCTAGGCGTCCTAATCGCGTTCGTTCTGGAACAGCCGAACTATAGGTCAGAAGAAGACCAGACCTTCAAATCAATAACTTATGTTATGGATCATATTTAACTAATATATTAAACTTTATACAAAAAAGTTTTTTGATACCATATTCACTAACTTGCGCAGATATCTTAAAGTGCATCTTGTGAAACAAAACACTGAATTGTTTTGGCGCGCAGGGTTGAGCTTAAGTTGTGACAACAAAGTTTCTTGCAATACCAAATGCATCAACCCTAGCTCAAAATGCGGAAGATATTACGAAAATAAATTCTGCGTATAAGTTTCATTGGTGTAACTTGAACGTTAGCTTACGCACTTGACCGGAACAAGGGTACAAACAAACGGCCAGCACGCGTCCAGCCAAGTTACAATGTAAGTGCAAAAACAAGGACAATAAGCGCGCACTCGCCGCGCGTTATTATTAGCTGCAGTACGTATAAACAAGATTCAGAACGCCCCCGGCGTATCGATGCGTCGACGTCGACGGCCCGCGCTTTTAAAAAGCTAACCCGTCCCGTAAGAAGAGGACGGGTAGTAGTGAGCACGTGGGAAGTAAATTCCGAACGCACGCATCCCTATCCCCTCCCCCCGACACTTGCAGGCGGAGCGCCGCGCGCACTTCAGTCGTCCGCCGGCCGCCGAGACGGCAACAAGGTCTTAATTCTATATCAGTTCATCCCGAACATCCGGCCCCAGACGTTGTGCAGTGACCGAGTTGGAACGCACGCTGTGATTCTGTTTTCAGTGTTGTAACGTTGTGCGTTTGTGAACGGTGAACGTAGTTGTGTTTTGGTGCACTATGCGGTTGTACATTACGTTATGAATGGTTTGGAACGTTGTTTCTTCGATCAACGTAAGTGTTCCATGTATATATTTTTTCGGTGATTTTCAACGTATATTGCGCTCTCGGCAAAGTGGACAATATCCGCGACACCCAATTTAACTGGCAGTAAGCTATGATGTCAATTTAAATTGATATCGAATGTTCTCTGTAACTTAATTTAATTAAATTCTAAATTTTTGTTTGTTTATTATTATACAGTTGTCGTGTTATCCAGAAATATTTTTATTGTAGCCTATTATTTTACCAATTAGGCTTGTGACTTAAACGTTACTTCAATGTGAGTTTTTTTTAATCTAAAAATATTTTGACGCGGAAACTTATGTTAAATTAACAAAAATATTTTTTTTATTTTAATTCATAAGAATTTGAAGAGGATGTTCTCTTGATCGTAAAATATTTAAAGCATTTCAAGACATTTTGTAACGTAACATCGGCGGTAGTAAAAGCGGTATATCTTTTAACGTTAAAAAGTAACTGAAACTGTATTAAAAATACAGCCCTATAATTTATATCAATTAAAGTATTGTTTATTGTAGGACAACACAAGCAAGCCACTGTTCGAAATGGAAAGCGCTTAAACGGAAACATTTGTATCTATCTGTTCAAGATAAGAAAGCGTAATGAGGGAACAGTGTGAACGGCTTTAGTTTATTTTGTTAAGATAATTCCGACGACGGCCAGGAATGGAGTGGTTAAAACAAATTGATGATGATTTATTCAATTAACTAGAAAGTGCAGTCCACTCGCGAGTGTTGGATTACTAAGCTATTATGGAGAGAGCTTTAAGGATATAAGATTTTAAATGCAAGTTTTGATTGATTAGATTTAATGTTGTTATTAGAATGTGATTTAATCATTGTTATGTTTCCTTTACTAAATCAATGCATATATTTCTGATCTACTCGATTATCTATGTTTTTTTAAATATATTCGATGTAGGTAGCAGAAGAGTTAGTTTTCCTTATTTTTTTATAGTATTTTTTAAAGAAAATTAAGTGGCAGATAATGTGATTCCTTGGCCATTTCACTAGGAGAATGACTAATCCCTACTAATATTATAAATGTTAATGTAAGTTTGTTTGTTACGCTTTCACGCGAAAACTACTCAACTGATCATCATTAAACTTTGTACACATATTCTTGGAGGTATTAGAAGTAACATAGAATACTTTTTATGTAAACAAAATAGTATATAAAAAGCGAAGTATGTATGTTCGCTATAGACTCGGAAACAGCTGGACCGATTTCGATGAAATTTACCGGGATTGTCCAGATAGGCACAGCGGGTGTTCCTGTGTTTGGTAGCTATCGGATTAACATAATTAGTGGTACCCGGGTGAAGCCGGGGCGGGTCATTAGTATTAGTATAAAATAGTCTATCGCGAATATCCGAACGCTAAATCAAATTCGGCGAGGGATATGCCCAACCCTTATCACACTTTACTCGTGCGATGATTTAGCATGTTTCTGAAGGCACAAATATACAAATCGGAGAATTATTTAAACATTGTACTAAGATCCTTTACCGACTAGGCTTGAGTTTGTTCGAGAATATGACGAGCTAACGAACCTAAGACCTTGGTGTTTCGTACATATAACCAATAGGCTATTGGCGCTTCATTAATTGAAGGTAATTTCAAATATAATATTAGGTTTAGGCGTCTCACTTGACGAGAGATGTATTCAAATAATAACTAAACAACTAAAATGGTTTCGATGTTTTATCCGACTCCTAGCGCCATCTATTAGAATGAAAATATACATTTACTATTCGCATGTCGATATCTGGAAATTTAAATCATACAAAATTCCCATGTAAGTTACCATTTTATAGTTAACTTTAGTTGCAAATAACCAATAGTTTCATGTTAAGGTCCCAACGTTGGGAAACCAACTATCAATGTTTAAGTATTCACAAATCGCTTTATTAGGCCGATAACGCAGTGAATCATGCCAACACATTCCGTTTGTTTGTTTGTTCACGAGGCTGTAATTAGTAAATTAATTTTCCGTGTTTATTATAGATTGGTTTATATTTACTTGTGGTCGAAATACGGACATAATTCTTGGTAAGCTTGTTTAATTTAGTGAATTCTGAACACGTTAAATATTAAGCCGGCAGCGAATCTGCAGTTCCAAGACTCTGGTTCCTGGGTGCCTTCTCTTTTCCCCAAAGAAAACTTTAAATATGCCAAATAATATTTCCATGCTTGCAATATCTTTCAAAATGTCCTAATTCACGTATTAATATTTTAAATCTGGATTTATGGACCGTTTTAAATGTTGCCGCAATATACCCGAGGTACGAATTCTCATGTTTTCGATACGTCGCCACCGCCGCCGCCATAGTTGTCAATTGCTGATATAAAATCGGCAAGTTTCACTATAAAAAGCACGAACCATTGCTTCGTAATCAGAATACAAAGATAATGTTCTTGACCTCCAATATACAGGAATAGGATACAGGCATATTTTAAGATCTAAATTCAACTTTTTGCCGTTTTCCAGACAAGAATACAAGTGATTGTCGGCTTGGTACAAATATTAATTCTCCTACGAACCTCGTACTTAGACGGCCGAGAGCCCAGTCGGCCGTCCTAGGTATCGCCGCAAAGAACTTGCTCGAGGTTCAAGGCGTGAGCTCAGGCTTGAGGAAAGTGGAGTCTTATTGACGGGGGCCAAGGCTCTTTGGGTTACTGCATCACTCCAATTAATTAGTTAGTTTATAAATCGAATCTAAAAATTGCAACTAAACAAGATGGCCTTTTTTGGCCTAATTTCAGTCCTCTTCTTCTTCCCACCTTTTTAAGGATAGGATGGGAACGGGGAGGGGGTTGACGGGGAAAAGGAAAATATCCTTTTGACTGTCTATCCCTCCTCTGTCAATTAAAGGTAGGCAACGCATCTGCAACATTTGCTTGTTGCAGATGTCTGTGGGTAGCGCTCACTTGACATAGGTGATCCGCTCGCTTGTTTGCCACCTTCTACCATAAAAAAAAATTAAGCACTTTAAAAAACGTTATTTATTATCTTTCAACCTATTTAGTCCTATGTCTTTTAAAGATTCTATATAATATTGCACCATTATTTTGTTTATAAATATTGTAGAATCGATAACCGACTCAATAGTTACGACAATGCTGTCTAAGAAATAGAAGGGAAATTGCAGTGTGCGTGCGAAAGCTATTACTTAACGTGTAATTTATGACAATACGTGACTGGATGTGGCGAAATATATGCAAATAAATACCAGTCGTAAAGATTGTTGTCCGTTGTATCGCTAAACAAATGTGTACTCAAAAATAATAATATAAAGAAAATACGCCGTGACTATGTGGGGTAGGCAAAAATTATGGATTTAAATTTTGTTCAACTCCCGATACTTTTATAATCCCTTTTTCGATATAAAAACGCTGGTCAGTTACAGATACTAGTAAATAAGCCTGGCTTGCATTTATATATGTCTATAACAAATTCCTAATTTAGCTAATCACACAAACGTCGGAATTTGATTCGCAGAAAGCCGAATCTTCACGTGAAGGTCGCATTTGGTATGCAAAAAGCTTAATTAATTTTGCAAAAGTCCGAATTGCAAGTTAACAACCTATAATTGTTTAACTTGGTATTTCTAATGAAAATAGTTACATGTTAACTGTAGATATTTTTACGTGACGTTTTAAAGTTTAGTAGTATAACCTCACGGCCAATCAATGTGGCGTCTATTGGATTCTTCCAATGTTTTATTACATCACTTGATAAAGTCATAATTGTATTGCTATACGTCCTTCAACATGAAGTGATGTGCTTGTGGTTAAGTTTGACCGCAGGGTGACCTTGGCAGTCGATGTCGGATGACTTCAACTGTAAGATTGGATTCATATCTAGTTTTATAATTTGTTTAATTTTTTTTAAAATATTTAAACATTTTTAAAGTAGTGACTAACTAAACAAGGGCGATAGAAGTACCCGTAACCGACGAGCATGCATGCTGAGATGTATGGATGTAGAAGCGTGAGAGGTGTGCCAGGATCGCGCCAGATAGAAATCCTCGCTCTCGAGATGGATGCATGGGGTAGATACCCCACTGGCGTAAGCCATTATATTTATTACTTCAAAATACTTTTAAAAAAGTAAACGCTTCACCCTCGAAAACGTTGTTAAGTACAATGGGTCTCAAATGTGACAAGGGCTGAGCCTGCCAATACATCGGGTACAATAAGACTCAAAAATAAATATCAATGAATTTCAGACACAAAAACCTCATTACACATTTTCCTATTATTTGCCTAGGAATTGAACACTAGTTACGCAACGTAAAAATGTTATTGACCTTCAGAGAAACATATTTTACACTAAAATGATTCCAGACAAGTTCAAGAAGCTATGTACGTATTAAAGTAGTGTTAGTATGCATGAGATAATTATTGGTTGAGGTCATGTGCGAGTGTCGGCGTGTGAAACGCCTTTAGCATTTGTAATCCCGCTTGCTTGTTAGTTCAGTGGGCATCCAAGTACAATAATATGTGAACTTAACGGCTCACATGCAAACTTTAAGAGTTGACGACATAACTTAGGCATACTTTGTCAACCTTTAACTACTTTTAACCCTTTAAAAATGGACACGAATAAAAGATGATGTTTTCCAAAGTTGACTATGACACACAACAGCCTACTTAGGCTTCTGTATCGTGCCTGTGAAATCTTGATGAATTTACATGATTTCATTGATATAAGCCCGCTTCGCACGAAAAGTTACCACGATGTATGTATGTATGATGAGTTTTTTCAAAAGTATCCTATGTTACTTTTAATAACTCCAAGAATATGTGTACAAAGTTTCATGATGATCGGTTCAGTAGTTTTCATGTGAAAGCGTAACAAACAAACTTACAATCACTTTTATAATATTAGTAGGGATAGGATCACAAATTTCGAGCCCTGGACTCACTCTTTAAATCACAATTGATTTTGCATTATCGCTTAATGAAAAAAGGAACCAATCGAATATTTAAATAAAACTATCTTGTACTATCGGAATGATACAAATATGTTATCTCCACATTAGAAGGCACTTGATTTTTTTGTGTCGCCCAGACGCGGTCGGAGTCAACAAATCACCCAGTGTTGTCCCAACACCTTCGTGCTAACCAAACATAAATCACCATAGCAAATAATAGGTAAAAAAGGCATATTTAAATAGTCCGGGAACATCGGACCACCCGCGCGATCGGACCAAATTCAGCCGCAACACGCACGTCCCCATTTTACTATCAAGACACCGCCCCGCCCTCCCATATTCACTTTTAAAGTAATTTACATCTCAACTTGTGTCTCTTTTGTGAACGGACGAGTTTTTTTGTCCGGCGACTTGTCTCGGATTCGAAGTGCAATATCATGCCTTCATTGTATTGTACCCAGTTCTAAATGGTATTAGAAAATTCATTTTTTTTTCGATTAAATTATCGGCTACTGGTAACGGAACAGTTCTCGCTCCATTTAAATGTATATTAGTTTACAAAAATAAATCTTAATATATTGTTATTGGGATCATTATTGTGTATTGTAAAGTTGCATCTGAAATGTGCAAACATTTAAATCTATTTAACAGCGACTTCTCACATCCACGTGACGAATTTGTTAAACGTTGGCATAAAAAAGGAAGTCAATTCTTATTTTGTAACACTCGTGAACATCTGTGACCAACCTGGAAAAAAATATTATACCTTTAATTCTATTTATTGTTTGTTATATATATTGTTTTACATATTTATTTTAAATCATTGTGTTGCTAAATTGATCTAACCTTTTTTTAATAACTTAATCCTGCTTTATTCCCGACATGTACGTAACTTATAAACGGTAAGAAACCAACTGGTTAGATTAACTGCAGCTCAGGGTTCAATTCCTAGTTTATCGAAATATTGACATAGGTTTATTTTTAAACTTTATCGATGCCAGTCATTTATGATATGAAAATCATAGCTTTGTCATTTCTGTCTACCCCCTCCGGATCAAATACACATTTTTTTTGTATTTGTGCTTATATTTTATTTAAATTGTATTTAATTTCCCTTTTCAATCTGTGTAAAAGTCATTTTACATATGACCTTGACTTATTTATTGTACATAATTCGCTTATTACCTGTAATATAAAACAAAACATAAAATTAGAAACAAATCACATTAACACAATTTAACATTTTGACATTCGTTTGAAAGGAAAATAACGTAAAATAATTAAAGTGACAATCGCCTACTGAAAGTACAATCACATTGTTCTACTGACAGATTAAAACGTTAAAAACTATTCGAGCATGTTGAAAGGATGAATGAATAACACAACAAATTTATGTTGCAAAAGTGAGTGGCGATATAAGGAGCACCTATAACCGACCAGCGTGTACGCGTAGATGTATGAATGTTGAGAAGCGAGAGAGGTGTGCCAGGGTCGCGCCAAATGGAAATCCATAATCTCGTCCATATCTCCATCCATGCTCTCCAGATAGATGTGTGAGAGGTGTGCCAGGATCGCGCCAGATAGAAATCCTTGCTCTCGAGATGGATGCATGGGGTAGAAACCCCTCCGGGTTACGGGCGTGAGCGTATATTTATTTATTTTTAAACTGTGGTATAAATTGACTGCCGGCATGACGTGTATAACCATCGAATTAAACAATTACTGTATACAATCTCTGCGACCCTGTAGACTAACCTAGAAACTATAACTTCTACGGTTCTTTGTTCTAATCCCAACAGATGCAACAAATGTGTGAGGAGTGTCATAAAGCTTAACAAGTTTTGTTATCCTGTCCGATCGATTTCTGGTGTATTAATTGGGATTTAATTGTAAAAATGATGCTTTATTTCTTTATCAAAAATCTAATATTTTATTCAGCCTATGTTTATTGTATCTTTAACTTTGTGAGTGACTTCCAGTGAATGTAAAATCTTAACCGTGTCCCCTTAAGTTTCCGGTTAATTTAACACGAGGTCACATGCTCCCGGTCGGCAGCCGGGACGCGGGATGCGAAGCTCCCACGTGCGTGGAACAAACAAACCACTTCCCAGAAACACGATGTCATTAGACAAAAAACACATCCCTAATTGTCTGTCGCCTTCATTTGCTTAATGACACCGGTCTTGTTATTATGAATCTTAAACCGTGAAGTCATTCCTGGTAGTATCGATTCCAATAATTTTCAAGAGCCCATTAGATCCTATATGTGTATGACCACGACAATTGCTACCCCCTCAAATCTTTGACACACACAGAATTTTTTCCAATCCAATCCTGGATCCATCACAGATGGTGTGCAAAATATGCTAAAGCCGCAATTGCAAACCAAGATCTTAAATCTCTTACGAAGTCTCCCAACAGCAAATGCAATCTCATCGTAAAAAACTAAAGTAACATAATTCAGCCTTTTTATTTAACTTTACAATAAATTAAATTTTCTAAAATGTCACTGGATGATAAAATGTATTTAAAAAACACAATACAAAGTTCATTGGCACACGTTGTCAATAATTTGAAAGTATCTAATGCAGGAAAGATTGTGGAAGAATGGTTTATTGGTAACAAATTTTATTACGGCCAATAAAATTGTTATGGTTAGGTAACGATCAAACTTAAACCGGCATAAAAACACAATACTTTCGCTCATTGCTTGATGCTTTAGACATTATCGTAAAGCCGATACAAATTGGTTTTAAAGGACCCCCGGCTTGGCTTATGGCTTTTACGTACGGTTTATTGCGATGCTCTCGCGCGATAAATCTTTCGGTATGTAAGTTTTCATAGTAGAATTCGATCTTCCGTTGTACAAGTACTACATGATGCCAACTAGGTCATTACTAAATCGTTTTAGTTTTGGCCGGTTTAGTTTTACATGTTTATTATCCTAAATTACGTAAACATACAATAGTTATACGGATATACAATTATGTTTATTGTTTATTTTACACTACATTAATAAGGCAAAGAAACTAGACGTCGCGCAACCAAATCTGGCCAACCCGAACAACGAAAGATATTTGTCGATAGGTAATACATGCCTACTTAGCTGGATGAAGGCTTGAGCGCCCTTTTATCGATAATTATTAATATACATAACAAAGTAGGTATTTTATGTAAAAATATAGTCCACGGATTAATTTCCAGGGAAATTCACGAGTCATCACAGCATCCCAGAATTCAATAGAATTAGTTCCGTGCGAGCGGAGTAACGAAGGAATAATTGTTTTCGATCCCCTTCCGCAATCATTAATATTTCATATACTTCGTATGTTATTGAATATCCTAAAACCATTGTAATGAATTAATAAGCTCACTAATTAAATGTGTACAGACGATGGTAATAGTGTGAGGCTGACGATGGTAATAGTGTGAGGCTGCCGATAAACGATAGTTTGGCACCGAGTGTCGGACATGTGTCGGATGACGAGGAAATTGGGTTACACATTAATCATACTGTTAATGATAACGATTTATAATAACATTGCGTTGTATGTGGGACGGGATTACAGCCGGTCTGCGACCGCCGGAGAATCAGGATTGCTGCGAACATTGTGGCAATTTTTGTTAAACACGTTTTTTATTTTAATTGTTAAAATAAAACAGCAGCGTTGGTGGGGTCCAAGAAGAACTTATATCGACCAGATTAGTAACATACTAAAGGAGGGCGATATAAAGAGTACCCGTAACCGACGAGCTTGTATGCGTCGATGTATGAATCTAGAAGGTATGACAGGATTGCGCCATATAGAAATACATGATCTCTGCCTACCGCTCTTGGTTACGGATGTGAGCGTATATTTAATAAAACATCTTCTATTACTAGTGTTGTGACACTTCAAAGTACGCGCTGGTTATGGAAAAAATCATTTATGAACTTAAGACATGTTAGGTGGTCAGTATAAGTTAACAAAAAGTGTTATTTAGGTTTATTGGAGGGTAGAGAATAAAAATCATTCAAAGATTGAACAGCGCCACCTAGTGATTGATTGAGTAAATTTAGTTATCTTAACACTTCTCAAATTCTTGTTTTGTTCATATTTAAACAATACAAATAAATTTTGTACCTATGTCTTACTTTTTTAAACTGATGAACATATATTTTTGGGTAAATGTAAACATTGAGTTGGTACCTCTATTTCGCAGTGTTGGGAACATGTGTGCCCAATGAATATATGAATAACATATTCCCGTACTATTTTTCAATTTTCCGGGACAATAGGCCGGTGAATGGATAACACCTATTAACATACCGGGGTGGGTTTTGCTTCGGCGCGTGTTGATTGATGGGTTAGGTTACGGGTGAGAGTTTAGTGGTTTAGGGACATTATTATTAACATAGGAGCTTATGGCCAATGTAATGTAACAAATGAATAAAATATTTATTGTAATAGTCAGAGAGACAACTTAAACAGATTATAATTAACTTGAGCTTCTCCTCTTGACCTCAAAGATGATACCGGTATCCTATAAGTATTTATCTTGCGCTTGATCATCTCTTCTGTTCTATTCTGTCTTGAAGGTATCCACAAGAGGTCCTGAACACATATGCACATTACTTGCTCCAGTCTCCTATAGTAAACAAACTAATCTTAAGTATCTAAAGAAAATAGTTTATTTCGGTATCGTCTTTACGAGTTACAAGCGTACGCATAAAAGGCTTTAAATGTCTGAGATTTTGTAGATTGTGTAAGTAAAAATATTTTTTCTTAGTACACTGTTATTATAGTATTCAATCGTATTTGTTCAAATATATATTCCACTCAAAAAGATGTTACGTTCGTCTCACAACACGATCGCTTTGAAATCGGACGGGCCGATCATATTCGTGTATAAGAAAGAAATTGGGTTGAATGAATAAAAAAGGAGCTCGAAACCATTGAATAGACTGATTGGTCACGCGTGCGCCTGACCCGGTGCGTTGAACCCGATTTCTCGAAGCAGCGCCATCTGTTGACGAATAGCGGTATTCGAGATATTGAACATTTATTTACTGCGAATAATCTTTTTAAAACTCACATATTTAAGTTATTTCATGTATAATGTGTTATAATAAAAGTAAATAATACAATATAATCACCGTTCACATGTTTCACCTTTATCAGAGTAAACAGAGATAGAAATAGACATTATTTCTATCTCTGCTTACTAATGTTCAAAATTAGGTCTCAGATATGACAGGGGTGAGCTTATTGCCATTTACTTATTAGGAAACAAGAAGAAATAAAAGGAAAACAATGACTTAAACTTGAATTACTTTATTAATTTTCAAAGTTCCGCGTCTTATAGACTTCAAAAATCATTGAAATTCTATCAGTTGTATTATATCATACATCTATTAGTTTTTCAATGTTACGTAAACGATTATACGTAGGTAACGTCACGAATTCCCTTAACAGAGGCATCTATTAACACATTGCCGTGCGAAGATAGCGTCTCGCCGATTAAAGCCAATTAATATAACACTTTAATACTGCGCAATAATTTCATGGTAATGGTGTCTTGCCACGGCTTGGTTTAAAATACCTGGTAGGTAATTGTACAGCTTTAATTTTACTTTCTGTATTGTTTGGTTCGGCGAAGAAAGTAATTTGAAATGTTCTTATGAATTTAGTAACGATACAAACATTCGTATCAACTGTTATCATTTATATTCGTTTATGACACGAAAACGATTGCGGCCACGCTAACTGACTAGTTCACCTGATAATGTAATTAACAAATAAAAAAGTTAGTAGACTGTCAAACTTAATCTAAAACAGTTAAGGAAGTAACAATATGCTTGAAACTTTTGAAATTTGATTTCACTTACCGTCAACTTGACATCTGGAGACGCTCGGTGTGTCGGCGCCGCGCACTCCTTGTAAACATTGCCATGCAAATACAAGCTAAATCATTGCGAACATCTTTCCTAAGGACTTTCTTCATGTAGATTAATTCAGACGAAGTATACTTGGAGATTGTTTGCACATGTTTTCGCAATGAAATAGGCTACATGCCGAGGAATGTGTTCCGTTTATGATTACATTTCTGCGTCAATAGAAAATATTAACGCAATTTGTTGCCAGCCGGAATATTGACAGTGATGTAAAGTATGTGTAAATTATTTTCCTCTTGTTTGTTAACACATTGATTGATTTTTTTTTAATTCACTTTGTTATACAGCAATGATCACACAACTCTCCAAAATGGCCCTGAATTTGCTACCAACGATAAAATCTAATAAGGACTATCATCGGCCTCAGAAAAAAACGTAACAAGTAGAGGACGCAACTGATATTACCAGAGAATATATTAGTCGTTGCAGAAATCGTTCAAATGATAGGATAGCACCTTTAAAGGGATCCATACGCTATGTAGAGACTTATGTCTCAAATAAAAATTGGATTCAATAAACAGTTGCTCAGCACACTTTTTACAATTTATTGGTAATTTGGTACGTTCAGAGCGAACATTAAAAACAATTCGAAATGATAAAACTAAATCAAAAATGTAACTCTACTCTGTATCACTCTCAATATATTGTAAAACATACCTTATTACTATGCCAATAGTAACGGAAATCGTTTAGCTATATAACGTGATGCCGAAATGTCAATGCAATCTGTGTATTGAATGTTGAACATCGTTCTTTTTTAGCCGTGTCTGCCGACAGTGTTCGACGCGGCACGAAGCGCCTCTCGTAAAACGTATAATTACGACTTCTGAGTGCCACTTGCTGACAGGCGACGTAAAATCACTTAATTTATTTAAATCTGTAAATTCTCGCAATTTGCTTACTATCTATTCCACGTTATTAAAAAAATGAATTTGCAAACATCAATCAACCGAAGGAAGATATACAGAGGAAAACCGCTGTGCGGAGGACCGCATACTGTGGAAGGCGTTGGGAAAGAACTAGGTCAATTACCCACACTTTAAATCAATTAAATCCGTACCACTTTAAGCAGGTGCTGAGTCTACGAGATCGGCGGGAGTTCTGTGCTGGTTAAATCGACACAACTAGCATTGCACTTCTAAAATTTTGAATTTGCCAATATGAAACTTCTGTCATACATTTCTCGAACCAATAAACAGTTCCTATCTACACCACAGTACTTCCATACTCTTCAATTATCGTACCGTGAATGCGACATTCGAAAATGTAGTAAATAATTCACTTTACGTAGCTTCAACCACAACACGTTACTATTTCGGCCGCACCTGTGAAATTTTCATAATTAAGGAACAAAGTAAACACAAAGGGCGAAGTAACAACGTGTTTGGGCTTGCATTAATATAAAAGCGCTAATTAGGACCCCAACTTAGCTATTCTTTCAGTAGCTCGCTTCTAATTAAGTTACAATTTAAGTTGTATACCATTATCTAAAATAGACAAGAATTACTTATATAGTCCCATGAGCGCCAATAGTCAAAGAAATGCAGACAGGCAATGAACTTGAAATACTTTAAGGAAGAGGTCATGTATGAATGGATGCTTGTATGGATCTCCAGTAATCTCAGGGGGATTAGAAGATTAGAAGCGAAACTCGAACTGTCAATCAACAAAGTAGAACCAAAGTAACGTTGCATCGATTTGAATCTTGTTGTTTAAAAATTTGGTATGCGTAGCGTGGCATCTGTAAATTGCTTCCAACATCGCGTCGACAGAACTAAATAACTATAAAAGTATCTTAAACAATGTTCTATTTTCGTTGAAAGCCATATTCAGATTGGTTAATAGTAGAAGTTACGATAAGTTATAATAATAAATGGTGCCATAACATCGGCGATTGATGACTCTGAAAGGCATATATCATCAACGACTTTATCGAAGAGGCCGATAATAAGGTTAAATTAGAGACATTTGTCATATAAATTATCATGCAAGTACGTAAATAAATAAATAATCGTGCGTTCATGCCCGTAACACGGAGGGGTAGGCAGAGAAGCCGATTTCCATTCGGCATCTGGTACACCTCTTTTGCTTCTTCTACACATCGCATACATACTCGTTGATCACGGTAACTTCTTATATCACCATTATTTTGCATGACAAGAATTTGATTGACTTAAGTTCTGCAGGGACGTCCCTTGCCAACTCACTTTTGTAACATAAATTTGTCTTGTTACTCTCTCTTCGTACATTTGCCTCAAGTACAAGGCAAACTAATTTTAATATCACAACCAATTCTATACAGTTTGACCTATAAAGTTAATTGATAAATTACCAAGTACAACATAGTTCTAAATCGGTTGAACTAAATTTGATTCTAGCTCGGAGCTTTGGATTCCATAGCTAAAGCGCACGTGTTCGCTCTAATTCGCGAACTTATTGCGGAAAGCTCTGTAGGAGACCACCACCCAAGTAGGCCAAGTTATGCTGCAACTAAAACTATTGCGTATCAATATAAATAGTTCAACCTCACTATCTAACTTTGACCCTCGTATTTAAATAAATTCATACTAGTATATGCGGCAAGAGATAGCTCTTACAATTTGTGTTTCGACACATATATCACTTTATTATTTTTAAATACATTTATCGTCTTATCTTTTCCCTAAACATAATTTGCAAAGATTATTTTCGATATAACGGGATCAGAAAAAATGTTTTGTTTCATAGTCATCGTCTCATTTTCATTGTTAAACGTTGCACATGTTTGCACATAGTTTCTCGTTTCTATACACCAGCCGCAAGTTATTAGTATTGGTAGCGTAGTTCTCATACGCAGTCCGATACCTCGACTCGTTTAGATTTACGACTTCTCAATAACTTTTGTTGGCTTATGTTTAGTTTTTAATAAATGTAGAAAGTCACCGAGATGAGATCCACGCACGTGATTTTAAAAATCCTCGTTGACTTCGAATCCTTTCCAAAGTTTGCAGCACTTCGTATCCTATATTCGTAGAAACTCAATAAGTCGAAGGATTATGTTAAGTGAGCTCACGCGCCGTCCCCGAATCCGCGCCCAAAAATAAGGACAGAATCTGTTGACAGTAACAAATGTAGTCAGGCCCTCGGATCGTTCATTATCGCTCCTATTTAGTGATGCAAAGCGCCCGAACTGTGGACGTATTGAGGTTTTAGCTCGGTGACAGAATTAATGTACTTTGTAACTTCGTAATCACTCTTACGTTTGTCCACAACTTCCTTTCTGTTCTATTTAGTAATCTTAATGTATATATACTTCAATTAATTAGTGTGTTAAGTGTATACTTAAAGTATCCTTTCTTTATCTTACATCTTTTTGTAATTAGGGATTTAAAGTTAAAAGTAATACCTTCTTTTTCAATATACTGGTTACTGATTTTTTTATTTAACTTGATCATCTTGTATTTTTTTATTTCGTTTCTTTTATTTTCCCTTCTTTTCTGCTTTCACTATTTTCTCCACAGTTCTTAGATATAATTGCAAACCTTTCGTAAGCTTTTGACAATTGAGTCGCATTTCTTTCACGCTAATTTCGATGTTTTATTATCATAACTATATTATCTTAAAATTACTAAAGTTACTAGTATTAGAATATTTAAATTTAATTACACTTATCACTAAAGTTCCTTAGCTTGTTGATGTTTGACATTATGCATTTCGTCAATAGACGTTTTGACTATTAGTATGTTCATGTCGAATTTAAATCCAATCTCTCTAAATTTCAATCGAATTATGTATGTTCCCATTGCCGTAAGAACTTTATAAACATACTTTGTACGGATCTCCCACGGTTCGATTTTATCAGAATTATACTACACGCGGCGCATTGAGCCAATAAATGTACAGACAATTGGTCGTTCATTTTAATTAACGTACAGCCCCTTTTTTTGTTAATGGGACTACTTTGGAGTTATTTAAATGATGTCAAGTAAATATTACAGATTACAAAATTATGATAATTATACCATCGCTGTCGATCACACTGAAACAGTTTTTTTTACTGTATACTTATTATCTTAATATTAAACTATTTATACAAAAAACACTACTAGAGAAAGTTTGTTTGGACGTAAAGAAGTAAAAGAGACGACGAATAATGCAATACATTCTATCTCCTTCACTCACCGATTAATTAAATATGTAAGCGAAAGAAATGAAAAAAAAGACGACGTATTGTAATTTTTGCTTGTCAACTTTTAGTTGTAATACAAAATAAAGATTATTCAATCTTAAATCGATATACCAATGTATACCTACAAAAGAAACAGAAGTAGTACCCTCTCAACAGCGTTAACCGTCGAAATTCCAACGCCAACTGACGACCAGTAACAAATGCCTTCACATTCAAAGAACCGTTTAATCCTAACTGAAATATTGACAACGTCCTCACAAGAATAGATTGTTGGAAATAATAGCGTTAAACGACTTTATTAATGTACACATTTTTGATTCAATGTCTGTTGTAATATTCAACTTCTGAACCGCCTATGTGTTTAATTGTTAGTATTAATTACTCAACATCCATCTTGTACTTTTGTGTACTTTGTCTTCCAAAATGACTATGATATATATGATACTTATCTCAAAAAAGAAATACTCCCATCTTAAAATCTCTGGGAGACGCTTACTGACTTTTATTTCTATTTATCTACAATCCGTACTAATATTATAAATGTGAATGTAAGTTTGTTTGTTACGCTTTCACGCGAATTTTACTCAACCGATCATCATGAAACTTTGTACACATATTCCTGGAGGTACGAGAAGTAACATAGGATACTTTTTATGAAAAAAAAATAGTATATAAAATGCGAAGTATGTATGTTACCTATAGACTCCGAAACGGCTGGACCGATTTCGATGAAATTTACAAGGATTGTCCCGATTGTCTCATTCCTGTGTTTGGCAGCGATCGGATCAACATTATTAGTGGTACCCGGACGACGCCGGGATGGGTCACTAGTAATTAATATATTGTTGGTTGGTACATAAAATTGGTTTGCAATACAACGAGAACGGGTCTACATTTTTACGATGGTAATCTATACTGATATTATAAATAGGAATGATTCGATTGCTAGTTCAAAAATCAAACAAAAAAACACAGAATCACGTTTTTTCCCCAAGGAACGGTCCTGTGGGAGCCCCCTTTAATATTTACTTTATTCTGTTTTTTAGAATTTCAACTGTCTAACTAATATGGCTCATGAGATGCTTGGTGACAGATAGACGGAAATATGGACAGCGGAGTCTTAGTAATAGGGAACCGTTTTACTCTTTGGGTATAGAAGGTTGGTAGGATCAACTAAATTTACTGATATTAATTTAAAACTCCAAGAAAGTTGGTTCCCAAATAGTTACAAATGTAAGCATCAAAATAACTTGGCAAATTTTAATGGCGCTAAGTACTAAAAGTACGTACGGTAAAAAGGTTAACAAAACTAACAACTACTTGTTATTTCATAAATGGATCGACGATCGACTTCAAATATTTATTTCGTTGGATACACAACGCTACAGTACTATTGCCCGCGGCGTCCATTGGTACTGGCGCGTTATCACTAGCCCAGTTTTTCGGCCACCATTTTGCGGATGGGACGTTTTTTTATCATATTGCCGAAGTAAAATTTCCCGGGTTATATTCGCGACAGTAACAGGGTACGGGGTGCATCGCTGGCGGGAGGAGTTCGGACATACGGCGATATGTCAGCCGCTGTGACAAACCGCCGCGGGGTCCACTTGTGCGCGTGTTTTTTGCACCGACCAACATTATGTTAGCACTAACTAAAGAGCTCTGTAATTTTTGTTCTGTGTATACTTTTTAATGCTTGCCTCGTGGAATGTGTAGCATTAAAGTATTTTATTTTGTTTTGGACAAACGGAATGTTTTAATTAGATACTGATTAGATTTTGACATGACTCCAAAGATTAAATCTTACAATTTAATAGATAGCATAAATCTTTATGTATAAAATAAGAAACTGACTGACTGATACATCAACGCAACCCAAACTACTCCCCCTAGAGACTTGAAATATTGTACACAGATGTCTATTATTACGTAGGATTTACCTAAGTTCATCCGCTATAGCCCTAAAATAGATCAAAGTGTATGGAAAAATAATTTTATTCCAATGTAAGTTGACTTCAGATCTATATGATAAATCATTTTAAATATAGTTCAGTCTACACTGGACAACGTCGCGTAAATTAGATTGCACTGCGGATGAAACCGCGAGACACAGCTTGTGTATGAATAAATAATTTTACTTTAAAACTAAAAGAGAATACAAAAAAATATTATTTTTAATTAAACATATTACGAATCTTTATATCGATCTGTTATTAAATAGCAATCTAGTTGAAACTGGTACGAACTAGTTTGGCATCAACTTTTTTATTCACCTCTTAAAAGTTCCCACGTCAATTGGACAGATATATTGACACAGGCGACGTCTAAACTAACATAAATATAAAAACAATGTGTAAGTAATTATAACACATTAATTAATTACCAAGTGACTCGTACACATATTATATTAGCAATTATGTGTTACCACACTGCCTCCAGATAATTAACATTTAAAGGCCTAATGGCTGATCAAACGTTGAGTTGTCTTTCAAACCTTTCGCAAGTTCGAGAACCTGTGGTTAGTTGCGTGACAAATTGCTCGCCCACATCTGTACGCAACAGCCGTTTGATACGAATTAATCTAATTACCCTTCTAGTTATATATGTTTGTGCGTACTATATACTAATTTATTTCTTTCTCATTAAGTAATAATAACCCAGTCCCCGTTTCTAGTTCGAATTTCGAATGATTGTAGGTATGTGTACATTGGATTGTATTAAAGTTGTATATGTTTTGACAAAGTTGGATCTTTGGGATAACACTATTAATAGCCTTTACGTCCAATTACCTTATTAAATACAAGTGACCAGCCCCGGCTTCGCCCGGGTATCACTAATTATGTTGATCCGATCCGCTACCAAACATAGGAATGTGCCAATGTGGACAATTCCTGAAAATTTCATCGAAATTGGTCCAGCCGTTTCGGAGTCTATGGGAACATACATACTTCGCTTTTTATATATTTATTAATAAAAAGAACCCTAGTAGTATATGTTACTTCTAATACCTCCAAGAATATGGGTACAAAGTTTCATGATGATCGCTTGAGTAGTTTCCGCGTGAAAGCGTAACAAAGAAACTTACATTCAAATTTATAATATTATAGAAGAAGATAGATAGATAGGTAGATAAAAACCTATTCTCAGACCTACCGAATGTGTAGGAGGAGTATGGCAACTAACACTATGGCAGGAGAATTTTATATATATATATAGATATTAGTAGGGATGTGTGTACTGTATATACTAATTTATTTCTTTTTCATTAAGTAATTATAAGCCAGTGATAGCGCGGTACGCCTCCAAGCCTTCCTAGTTCGAATTTCGAATGACTGGATTGTATTAAAGTTGTATATGTTTTGACAAAGTTGGAATGACCACAGATAACACTACTGTGGCTAAGTCTTTACGTCTGACTACCTTATTAAATATCACATATTATTGAGGGTTTGTTTTAGGGTAAATAGTTGCCTATCGATGTTATCTATAGTCGAACCTGCAAATATACAAAGGTCAAATAAGCCCAATTATTAATGACCCAATATCGGAACATTATTGATTCTACGCGTGAACTTGTAACAGTAAAAATCGGTGTGGAAATCCGCGCTTGGTAAAGGCGCGCCGTAACGAAATTCCCGAAGCACATGCATCGTAAATTTACGGCACACAGGAGGGTAAGTTGTGTACTTTAGTGCGGTAAGCTTATGCCGAGTGGTGTGAGGCATGACCTGCTAGCGGGGAATATTAATGACCTTGTCACACTCAAGCGAAGGTAAGTAATACTTTAAAATGTAAGACAAAAGTATTATTACTGGTAGTGTTTAATTGTTTTTTAGTCCAAATAATATCAATCTTGAGTTTTTGGAGTAAAAATGAAATATAATATACGTGAACATTTTTGCAACGAAACCACCTACAGAAAAAATCCATAAATTAACCATTAAGGATAGACTGAAAATGGGAACAAGTTACGTTTTTAAACATTAGCTAGGAAATCTGTTTTTTTTTAAATACTCGAATATTCAGCTATCGTAAAACTATAAAAATAAATTAAAGCGATCGCTTTCCGTCGATAACTTGCGACACCGAAGTTTAATGTACACTCGAGCTCGGCACACAAACTACCGGGCGCTCGGCCGCTACGATAGCGTCCAAACAAAACATGGATATATTCGTTTTCCATACATGACACTATCTGACATTACGGCCAATATTGTTCATAGATTGTGCAGCTAAAGATAAACTGAGATATTTCACGCCATCAATTTCATTTCGCAATTATTACGAACATTTTTTTTTACAAGAGTAACAAATGATTGTTAATTTTGTTATTGCTTGAATGAGGAATCCAACACAGCGCCAACAAGTTATGTTATTCCGAGTACGATTTGCGTATTTGATCTTCCGAGATGTTACCTAATCTTTTTGATAATTGTGTCATACATTATTACGTTAATTATGTTAAACAGTGCCTACCGTATTAAACTTAATTAAGCCAATATTGCCCTCCTCCCTTGAACTGTATGTACAGAGTTTATTTGCTATTATTAAAAAGCAGGCTGTAACATTGTATTGTAATTTATTCAACCGTACATTGATGCTTAATAGATACATATCGTTGGTTAAGTTTCAATCCGCAACTTAACCACACGAGTCGTTTTCGGAATACCATTCGGGGCAACTTTAAGTTTTGCTAATTCCAAGTTGATCCGCCGCTTATACCAGAATTATATAGAGTTAGGTGTTATTTTAAGTTAAGTTGTAAGATTAAATTTGATTCGTGAATTTTATTCTGAGGCGACGTAATTGCGGATGATTATGTAGATCGTGTTATAAAAGGTAGTACAAATTTTATTGCAGATACAGATGTGTGAATTCTGTTCACTGTCATATTTGGCTGTATAAAAGCAGTTTGTGTACAGTAGCTATTTATGTCTAATCCATATATAAATTAAGGGACATTAGGATCGTTTTCAGCTCATTGAAATTAATATAAATCTAATATGTATAAGTATTTCATGGTCTACAAACAAGACATTCGGTGCATTCACTTCAAAAGGCTTGATTTGACAGGCGATTTCCTGCAGAGCCGCCGCGTCCGACCTGCTGAGTCTCTGTCGTGACCTATATATGAAAGGGGCCTCATATTTTCTGCATTTATACGAGCTTATACGGGGCACTATAGCCCAGTGGATCGACCGTCCGCTTCCAGATCTAGACTGCGGTTCAAATCACTGACAGTACTTAGTACTGATTGATATTTTTACGCCTAAGAGTTAACTATTATTTAGATTTTGACATATTAAGTTAGTAATAAACTTAACTGAAAGGTTTTAGTTTAGTTAGTTTTCGATAAAGTAAGTTGTAGTAACTCATTTTTATAATAGCTTAATTTGATTATCCTAAAACTTGCAGTGAGACGTCATATTGGCCAAGCTAACAACATTTTTTCGTACACACGTTTAGTCAAAGCAAGAGCTACCACGCTGACCGGAAGTCCATCCAGAATCTTTCATAAAAAAAAACACTTGAAATTCAATTAAATCTCGATCTTACGAATTGTTACGCGATTTAAAATCCCTTATTAAGACCTAGCTTGTGGGACCTGACCGCTTAAATTCGACGGCTATCCCGAAAGCGTGACTTTTACCCCGCTATGACGCGCAGCGCGGGGTGGGGTATTGATCGGCCGTACTTCGGGCGCCCGCGGCAGCCTCCGGCAAACTTCGACCGCCCTCGGCAATCTCCGCCAAACTTCGCGATAACTTGGGCCCACACTTGCGGCGGTCTTCGGTCACTCGGTGCCAACTTTTAGTTGATTGGAACTTTAATTAGGACAAGGTTATCGGATGCTTCATTCAGTTCGCAATTAAACCACCACCTACGTGGCACGAGTTACCCACATGCAGACCAAGTTTCCGACTGACCAACCTCAAATTATTTTACTTAATGACCTGAAAGCTAGCTAGCTAGCACTTGCAAACGGTTCGCTTAATTTTGCTCTAACGTCACCTCGTTTCCTATTGAAATGTTTTTTCAGTGTTTGGGTATTTATTCTCAAAGTCATTGCTACTACGCTAATGGTCCGAGATCTACCTTAGGACGCTTTTTGTATAGGATTATCGGGGTACATACAAACACTCTTAGGTAAATACATAAATAACTAATTCTTGGTTTTCGTAGATGTGTGTAGACAAAAATTTGCTTATAATTGACATCGAACAGATTTCTCCAGATTTAAGCCTTTCCTCAATAAAAAAATCTATATATTTCACACCATCTTATAATTCATTATGCATAGAGACCAAGAGACCTTTACGTATCATTTTTATGATATATGTGGCGGTTGACGCCAAGAAAAATATTCAATACTGAGTTTACTCGGTGACACAATTTCGAGCTTTTTAGCAATTTGCGTCGTTAGACCGCCGCGTCATTGTTTTGGATTAAAATAAGAAAGAATAATATAATGTGGGTATGTTTTTATGTACATGTTTATTAATACCATCCCTTTAACTCAACTTGGGTAGATATTTTTACAACGCTTAAACTTTCTGCAAGAAACTTATTAGTTAACAGTAATTTTACAGAAAGATGGTATTCAATCGCATTATGATCGTTGCAGCTTATCCCTATATTAAACTTATTTTTTCTTGTAAAATACAGCATAGTATAGTATTATTATATATATTGTTGGATTTTTCACACAAACTAATTAAAATCCAAAATCAATCAATTATTTAATGACTCACCAAGCGTTGCTTAGTATTGTATGTGGACTGCAGTAACTTCCATAAAAATGCTTATTATATGCAGGAAGATTCTGTTGAAGCTCCAGCTCCAGCTCTGAATTTACTAAAACTCAACCGCTAGTATTAATAATTAGAGTGGCTTCCTTAAAGCTACCAAGGAAAGTGCAATTCAAATTGTTTGCCGTGGATTCCCTGACCTCTTTACTTTCTTTGGCATTTGTTTTGTTCCTTTTGGTCTACTCCACACGGTCGACTCCACAAACAACATTCACGGGGTCGTTTTCATTTCGGCCACGCACCGGCGCATTCCGGTCTAAACCGCCCGAATCCGGATCTAGGTCAGAATACGCCCGCGCTCGTTTAATTGAAAAAGTTAAATCGCCCATTTTCGCGCGGAATCGTTTCGCGTTCCCTCTTTTTGTCCTTTTTTTTGTTGTTTTTTTTACAATTTCGTATATACGTCCCTGAATAGGGTCGCTTTCAACGTAATTTATAGTGACATCTTAGTCAATTGAATACACGTATGGATTTAGCTAATGCTTTATCTTTTTACTATGGACGTATGTATAATGTTCATTGTTAAATTGTTGCTTGTTGGACAAGCAGTTCTTGGCATGAAATGTATGGCTCTTTCTTGGTAGGTGAACTCGGGAGTCACTCATTTATTTAATATAAATACCCTTTCTTCCTCGGATGTCTAAAAGACTCTAGTAGTTGGTCAGTACTTGTAGGATCTACGGACCTAGATATTTCTAGTTAATGCGGGTCAATCTGTGAGCGAGCTATCAGCCAAGCTAAAATTTAGAATGGCATATGTCATGTGTAATTGACATTAATTTAATCAACAATTGTGTAAATATCAAGTTAAATGTTCCATGTATATAGTGTCAATAAATCCAATTACATTTGTATCTGCAATTTAATAACCTAAGTTACTACTTATATGTAAAAAGAAACACTTTAAGATAAAGCTGTCTGTGGATCAGAGAAACGCTGTGACACTTGGACAAGATGCAACTTTCATTAGTTAAGAAACACAACTTAACTGAACAAAATATTATTAAACTTTCTTGTTGACCATTATTTCATAATGATTGACTTTATTCAAAAGCTGCTTATATGTATAAAGCTCACCAACAGTTATCGCAATTTGAATCATAATGTCGACGATATAGATGCGAGAATTGTTTCGAACGGTCGGATGATAGTTGACAATTTTATGGCGTCAGTTAGCGTGTTTGGCAAGTAAACAACTCATAAATTAACTCCGCGTGGACACGCACACAATACTGATAGATGGACCGACAAATGTAAACGGAACGATAAAATAAAAAAATGCAGATATAGTCACCACGGTCCGAGCTGTCAATAGTAATTTTGTTTGGTGAATTCTGCAATACAAACATTTCAATTCGTTAGACTATGAAAAAGATAATAAAAAAAACGCTCGTTGTCATGACAACTGACGATATTTTTTTTAAGGTAATCATATAAATTCTATTTTATTAAATTCAGTCAACTTTATTGAATTATTGGAAAAACATTGACACCCTAGTCATACATTGACGGACAGTTTTATTTTATGTGTTACGTTAAAATTTAGTTAACTAATAGTTGTGTCATTTAGCTTAAGTTTTCCTTAAGTGATCTAGCTTTTCCCTAATTCTGATCATTAAGTATCACTTAAATTTGGGGCTCCTAATATCACAAAACCTAAAGCTACTATAGTAATTTCAAAGGTCTAAAACATTAACTTGCATAGAAGCCCTTGTGACATTTGAAACCATGTTATTTTACAGCATCATTAAACAATCATTAAGGTGATATAAGCCGGCTAGTTAATGTAATCGCGGAACGGCTTGAGGTCATGTTTGGTTAAGCTGTAAACATAAAGTTGTTGCGTTTGTTTTTCATTAGATAAGTTATGCGCTTTCGAGGCGACGTGGAGTGAGATAATAGTGGATTACGTTGCACAAGCGCGACATATCTCGCTAATAAAAACCTTATCTCCGCTTGTAAAAATTAATGGAAATTTAATCTGGCTCCACAATGCACTAGTTTTTTTTCCTTTTATAACTCGCGCATCTGCTTATGTGTTATACGTTTCAGTATATAAATTTATAACTTTGTTATCGGTAGTATAACACGGCTTTCAATCAAAAAGTACATTATAAATGTGTTTTTTAAAGATAAAATTGTGGGTATTGGGAACTATTTCCGTATCAGCTTCCGATCGCGGGCTGACTGCTCGCCAGCCTCGGAATTGTTCCTAACAACATAGTAAGCTTACTTGCAAATATAGTGAAAAACAATTATTTTCAGTGGTAGAGCCCGCAACAACAACATCTGTTGCACGAATTGGCCGGCTCGGCCGGTGAAATACCACGACCTCACAGAAAACAGGCGTGAAGTAGAAGTACTCTGCGTTTTGTCTAAACAGTGAGGTGCCGGAGGCCTAATTTCAGTCCTCTTCCCCTTCCCACCCTTTCTTATAAGGATAGGACGGGAAAGGGAAGAGGATTGGACGGGGAGCGGGTTAACGGGGAAAGGGAAATATCCTTTTTACTGTCTATGCCCTCCTCTGTAGGCAACGCATCTGCAACACATTTGCCTGTTGTCTATGGGTAGCGTTCACTTAGCATCAGGTGGTTCGCTTGCTCGTTTGCCACCTTCCCACATTATAAGAAATTATTAAACAATAAGATGAACTGATCTAATGTAGCACTGTATCTGTTATAGTTACTATTTGAATGCGATATTTAATAAAAAATCTATAAGAGATTGAAAGTAAGGTTCAAAGGTTCTATCTACTGATACGTAATTTTACCGAAAACGCTTAGATTCCGTATTATTCAAATTCTGTTTATTTAGACGATGTACCGCCGTAATCGGCTCTGTGGAATGATTTTCCACCAAAAAGGGATTCCGTTGCTCCCATAGAAACAAGCGGCCAAATGGATCGCAGGGCCGCGGAATAATAAAGCGGGCTTAGCATACAATTAAAGTGTGGCCATCGGCCGGCCCCCATCTGATAATGGGCCCGCCCCACAGAACTCGCTTCGTACTTTTTATTATGATCTTTTTATTAGAGTTCGGAAAGCACTCGAATGAGCCTCGTTAAAAGTCTTAGAGGTCCGCAAAGCTTCTAGTGGAATTTCGAGGGCTCATTTATTTGTTCCGGTCATTACTTAATATTTAAATTTACTTTTTCATAAAACGCTCCGCTTTCAAAGAGTCCCGGCGTCTATGAAAGAATTTTCCAATAATTTACGCTTTCTTCAATAAGCAACTCGATTTAGGATAAAAGGAATTCATTGATTAAAACTTATTCCGAATATATTCTATTAATATTGAAAGAAAATTTTCTGAAGAGAACTTATGAGAAGGTATTTCAATACCTTTCATAAACATTTCGTGGAATAACAATAGTTAGGTGAAGGTATTTAATAAACAAGAACGCTATTCTAAAGTATGAATTAATAAATATAAATATAATAAGTAATAGTCTGATCTTACACAAAAAGTACAGAATATTACAGTTTTCGTTTCTTTTCAACTTTTACTGCCCATACGAGAATCGTACGAACGTATCAATATAGTACACCTGCGGGATCGCTTCAGAAATGATGTGATCCTAGACCAAGGTGGGTATTATTGTCAATTACAAACCAAGTGGCAATGGCCGGGCACATTGCTCGCAGAACGGATGGCCGACGGGGTTGAAAGGTCTTAGAGTGGCAGGTCGCAGTAGCGTAGGCCCTCACGATGGTCCAATGACTGGTCAAAGTTGCGGGAGCCTAACTGAGGACGGCAGAGGACCGATATTTGTGGCGATCAATGGGGAAGCCGAGGTCCGGTTGTGGACTAATATCGGTTAAACGACGATGACAACAGTATCAATATTATTTTATTTAATATAATAATGCTAAACAAGAGTTTGTTTGAAATGTTCCTTTTGCATTTGACAGACCAATCATTAAGTAGGGTTATAAGCCATTATGACCTTTAAAACCCTTGCAAAAAGTAAAATAATTCAACGTTAAAAATACGAGCGACGCGATGCGTCACGAAATGCTTGTATATTGATAATGTGTAAAATAGTAGAGTTCGGAAAAAGACTAGACTGAAAGCATCGTCTTGTGTGCTTACACTGGGCCTCTATTTATGTGCATATAATACAGACATGCTTACTAGATTTGCCTGTCATGCACTCAATACAGACGCCATTGAATAGAGACCACTTTACACTAAAAGGTAAATAAGGAGTGCTGATTATAAGGGCAGGAAAGTATGAGCTCGCGACCGTCAAAGATTACCGCTTCGTTTGCAAATGAAGCGGCAAGTACACTAGAAGAAAATTGTCATTTATAAATAAAGATAATTATTTATTTACTAAAGGTTTCACAAATTATTTATGAAATAAGTAATTTATCTAGTAAAGTGTTCTAAATGTTGCAAATATATCTTACTTCCATTTTAATCGGTTTCACTTGGATCAATAAGTCACGTTAGCTAAAGATTTATTCTCCCAAAACTTTTCAAGTGATTACTGGTTCATGTTTTATCAATAACTAGTGACCCGCCCCGACTTTATCTGGGTAGCACTAATTATCATGATCCAATGACTTGAACTTCCAAACCTCACAGAATACCCATCTAGGCCAATCTGAAGATATCCTGAGAATTTCGTCGAAATCGTTCCAGCCGTTTCGGATTCTATAGGAAACATACACACATTTTATTTTATTATAATTTTTCTGATTATCTAAACAAATATTTGGGATATTGTATTCGACGACTTCAATATATGACGATTAATCACATCAATAGATTAAACGATAAGATATCAAATGGAGTTTTAATTTGCAGAAAGAAATGTGTAGTTGGCTAACCGCTGGATATCTGTATGTATGCCCGATGGCTGCCAGCTCCCCTTTCAAGTAAAATATCAATTTCCCGCCGGCCGACCGCACGCGCGCCTTCATTTATCAGAAAGCAAGCTCCGTTTAAATAAAACATCTTATACCAACAACTTACTCGGGAAACAGCCCAACGAACTCGACAAGGAAAATCAAATACGATTCAACAAAATAACACATACTTCTAGTAACTGATAATAGATAAAGAAGTAATATGTTATATACATTTTGACAGTCCAATTTAATTGTCAAGCTTTCAAGGTTTCAAATGCGTCCGTCCGTCCGGAAACTTCGAAGCAGTTCAAGCCTCTGTGTTCGTGAATTTTAAAAGTGTATGAATATTGTCCAATTACTAATAATTTGGCAAAACTCTTTTCACACGTGTCTTTTTTTTTTCAAAATAACATTCCGGATAATAAAAACTTTTTGGTACAGTTGAGTTAAAAGACTAACCACATCAAACCAAATTTCGTGGTAAATGCTTCTGATAATCCTCATCTTGCGATCGTATCTTTTCAAAGACCCTATCGTTCAGTTTTTATTTGGTTACTATTGGAATACATTATATCTGTGTACTATTGTTCTCAAATAAGATACGTGTCTTTCTGAAACGGAATGGCAGGCCTCTATTTATGTCCTCCCGGTACCGCGTCTTTATCTTTTAGCGCTCGTCCTCCGGCAAAAACTATTTGTTATTTTACCCCTCGCTACCTCAGCTCTTCCTTCTTAATGGTGAATTAGCGGGGCGTCTCTTGGGCCATGAATACTCGCCTTAGCTAGTACTTTATTAGTGGCCTATTCATTCTCAATGATGGCTCCTATGTTCGAATAGCGAATGCATTTACAATAGTTGGTGTGCCTTTGATTTATGTTAGTTTATTGTCAGATGGTTATGATAATATAAATAATGAATGATTTTTTTAATACCTCAGGGTCTCGTATTTTGTTAGTATACATTAGATATAGAGTAGGTATAGTTAGACAGTGGGTATACGTTGTCATATACAAAATTAGACACAAAGGTGCTCTAACATTTCGACTCTGGATGGCTTCTCTGATATGGCAAGTGCTGTCGACGTACAAAAATTCATTTATAGGAGTAAAACGGGATCATATTACTGAGATTCCGCCGTCCGTCCGTCTGTCTGTATTTCAAGAACCGTGTTAGATAGATAGTTGAAATTTTCACAGTTGATGTATTTCTTTTGTCGCTATAACAACACATACTAAAAAACGAATAAAATAAATATTTAAGGGGGCTCCCTCAAAACAAACGTGATTTTTATTTTTAATGGTACGGAAGCCATCGTGCGCGAGTCCGACTCGGAATTGATGGGGTTTTCTTTATTAATATAGGATAAAAAGGATACCTCTAAGACGGAAAAAATTATAACACCTCTTGCCACCAATTTCCCAATTAGGATTTAAATATTTAAATGCTTTTGAGTGTTACTCTGAAATATCAAGGTACCTCGGAGGATTCCTTCCCAAAATCCTTCAGCAACCTAATCTGCATGTCACAGGGTTAAACCATAAACTAAATTAATGGGTACAGAAGAGTTTAGAGTTGATGTCGACACCGTTAAAGACGGCTTATTCTCAACGGCGAAGATGAAACGGCAAATTCAAACTACCAACGCGCCGTCCAAGTTGAGCTTAATAATTTTAGCTTAAAAGCTCGCTTAACTATCGCTTTCACGTGAGCGGCTTAGAAAGTTCCCTTCAGTTAGTTTTTAAGCTAATTTTTGGCAACAGGTCGGATTTTAGACGAAGTTTTAATTCAATTAGTCGTGAGGTTCCGCTAGACGATATCAACAGCTCGCCTGCGCACAGGTGAAGCCTTCCAATACCCAGTCTAATGTTACACAAAAGCTCGCTAATAAACAAAGGCGGTGTTTTCTTTGCTTCGTATTCACTCTTGCTGAAAATCCACTCGAATTTTGTTATGGTTGCACGTTAGTAGCGAATAGTTATGACCTTTTAAGAATTGTGTATTTACAAAAATATTTTATAACGTATACAAATTTATTAAAAAGGTGTGAATAATAAAAAAGAAAGCAAGCAAAGAGATGATATAAAAAAATTACATCGAATTCTTTACGACGCCATATGAATGTTTGTTTTTCTCGGAAAATACGATTAAAAATTGACTTGCTCAGTGCATCATTGCTGAATATGTATTGTTACTAGACGTGAATAATATGAAATAAACGTTTTAAGTGAGGAAAATCTTTATCTTTACATACAGATAAATAAAATTGAAGTGTCTGTATGTATGTATCAAAATAACATTTCCATACTCAACACACATGATATAAATATGGTACTTGTAACAAAAATATGATTTTTAAAATTCCTGTCTGTCTGCTTATTCCGGATAATCTACGAAACGACTGAGCCGATTTGGATGGGACTTTTTCTGCAAGATAGATAATATTGTAAAGATTCAAAATAATATAACATAAATTAATTCTACCGCTAACGAAGTTTGCCGGGTCAGCTAGTTCTTTAATATAATTTAATAAATAATGATGATTTAGTTGTTTTTACATATAAAATAAAGCCTATAACTTATTCTCTGCATCTTTAAAATAATCATACATTATTATGAATACGGGATCATTTGTATTTTTTTATTGCCTTCCATTTGCTTATTGCTAAAGTGAGAGGGAGGTTCAAAAAGCTTTTTTCCAACAAGCAAACATCAACCCTCGTTCGGTTGATTTCAGAATATATATCAAGAATACATTTAGACGGTGAAATCTCCATTTCCTGTATCTAACGTTTCAGTTTTCCCATCCCGTGAATTATACAAAAGGTCCCCATGAATTAATGGTGAATAGTGGCCATTGAACGGCGACTTCTGGGGTCAGTGAAAGGAACCATTGCATCAGCGGTTAATGACGAGGGTGAAGCAGAAAGAAATCGGAAGTATATTGCAAATGCGCCGTTAGGGCTTGCTCAATGTTATTTGTGTTACGGTTCTGTCTGTAAAATGGGCGTTGCATTAGTTTATTTATATATTTCTATACGCTGTCCGATTTCTTTGATAAATTTATAAAAAAATAAAGTATTTAAGCTGAGACTTGTCTTTGTTGAGGTCAGACATCCATCGATATCTGTTAATGACGTAATGTGACAGATGTATAAGCTTGAAATATTCCTGGAGTAACGCACCTCGATACATCGCACAGTAAATCACACACAACCGTCCGCCATGTATAATTCAGGAGTTAGAAAGCGACTCTCGAAAGCACATAATTCGGCCAAACACCAAAGAAGATTCGTCCGGTCGCGCTGCCCGTGCCGACCAATTTTACGGTCTGCCGGCGTCAAGCGGCCGATTCAATTTTGGTAAAATTTTATTCGGCCGAATTCGAGCGTGCGAGTGAATTTCTATCGATGGCCGAATATACAATTCCCTTGCGAATCGAAGTGGCTTTCGCGTTCGCTCTTTGCAGACGAAACGAACGGCCGTTCGGGGACCCGAGCGCATACGGCTGTGTGTAATGAAACAAAGGAAAATAGCAAATGAAGTGAGGTTCTTTTTTCGTATTGACTTCATAAAGTTTTGCAGTAAAAAAGCTGTAGAATAACTTCTATGCTACGAAAATAGGTAAAGCGAAGCTTTGAGTCCATGTGTTATTGCCCCTTTGAACAATAAGACTCCATATTAATCCCAAAGAACTCAGAAAATGTTTTAAAAGTATTCGTTTTTGATATTATTATACTATATATGTGTGTGTGTGTGTATGTATAAATATCGATCAAAGAACGTATTACAAAACGAACAAGAAATTAATCGTTTGTGTACAATGTATGTGAAAAAATTATAAAATGTATGTTACGTTTCATTTAAATTTTTTAATGTACACATAAAGCTAATAGTGGTAGAGCCCGCAACAACAACATATGGGCCGTCTCGACCGGTGAAATACCACACAGACGACGTGCATTCTGCGATTCGTCTAGTGAGTGTGGAGCCAGAGGCCTAATTCTGACCGTTTTCCCCTGCCCATACTTTCTTTATAAGAAAAGGCCTATCCTTTAAGCAAAAGGATTAAAGGGATGGACAGGAAAAGAAAATATCCTTTTATTTGTTCATCCCTTTCTACGTCCATTAAAGGTAGACGACGCATGTGCAACTCTCTACTCTAGCAACCTAGTTCTTTCTTTATATGGGATTTCTTTGTTTCCTTTTAAAGGATCGGGAGAGGAAGAGGATTTGACGGAGGGGATGGAGAGGAAAAGTAAATATCCTTTTTTTTTGTTTATCTCAGCCTCTGTCCATTGAAGGTAGATAACGTATCTGCAACTCATTAGCTTGATGCAGATGCATATGGGTAGAGGTCAGCTTATATCGTTTGCATCGCTTGCTCGTTTGCCACTATAAGAAAGAAACTGTTACGGGATCCTAGTTTACTAGTTCTAGTAGTGGTTAGGAATTCCCCAACATTCGCCTAAGTTCATAATATAAGGCTTCATTAATTAAGGTTCATAAATTAAGGATTCATTTAAAACCAAATTCTACCATAGCTGCTGTTTGGATTTAAAATAAAACTTCTTTGTGCTTTGCGTGTAATAACAATTTTTACAGTTTTACTGATTTTAAACAACGTATCGGTAAAGTGCTAAAGTACTAGTGGCGCCGCGTAGTGGTGAGAATGCAAAAACATCGTTCATAGAGATGACCGTATAATATCGATGAAGTTAGAATCGAGTGGTGCGTAGACAGCTGCTTATACTACGCATTAGAGCGAAAACCGTCGTGAAATTAAAGTATTTTCAACGAAAGAGCCCCATCTTCTCGTGTTTATTTTTCCATACCATTCATTACCATCAAAGCGAATCCAAAGTATCACCAACAATTGACAAAAGTAATTGTACTTAAGTGAAGCTCAAAAAGACCTCGAGTATCGGCTCACATTAAAATTACTTTGAAAAAGATAGGGGGCGAGGGTGAAGAAATCATCCAGATATGCCACGCAACGATTCCATCCCTCGTTTCAGGGCCATTAATCAAATGTCACAAGCTATTAAAACGGGGTGGTGAGCGCATCTATAAGTTCGCTCCGATCTGCATCGACTGTATTGGCACAAAAAACAGTTGTTATTTCTTTTTATCGTGGGGGGAAGCTGTCAGATATATCCATATTTCAAGAGCCCCTTTCTCTATTATAGCGTATGAGATGGTTTTTTTTCACTTTTATATCTCCTTCAGTGTGTACATGTATTAATATGACGTAAGCGAATGCCTAAAGGCGTGATATAGTTTTTGCACTGACCTTACTATATTTTCCCCTGCCCTTTTTAGTGCAAATGATTTTCCTACGGCTGTAACCACAGTATTGAAAGAATTTTCTTGTATATTTAAATAAACAATGGTGAAAACTCAACTATTTCTGTTTCCACGATACCATTGTAACTGTCTTTTTTACTTTAAAAACATTTTATATATTACAAAAACTAATTTGTAATACAAAATCGAGTATTTTCGGTAAAAAATTATTGAACTAAGCCGATGACAAAAATTAAATGTATAAAAGAAACCCGGAGGGAAATCAGTTTGCTCACGTCGTAAAATTCTAAAATGAAAATAAGACACTGCGTCAATGCTGGCAAGCTTAAGTTTGCCATACCCTTAAGCCGTAGTAGGCAGGGTATGTCTATGTATTTGTTACTTAGATTTCCATCTTACACAGTTCTCTTTGGCTTTTTTTAAATGAAAATAGGTGGCAAACGAGCAAATGGTTAACCTTAATTGGATTAAGTGACAGCTACCCATAAAGATCTGCAACAAGCCAATGAGATGCACATGCGTTGCTGGACAGAGGAGGGGTACACAGGAAAATGATTTTTCCTTATCCTTTCGATCCCGTCCCCGTCCAATCCTCTTCCCCTTCCCATCCTTTCCTTGTATGGTAAAGGGAGGAGGACTAAATTTTGGCCTGTGGCACCTTACTCTTCAGACGAAACGCAGAAGCTTACTTCTACTTCGCGCCTGTATTCAGTTAGGTCGTGGTATTTCAACGATCGTGACGACCTATTCGTACAACCCATGTTGTCGTAGTGGGCTAACCTAACCCAACACTTATAATTTAATTTTTAAAAAGTAAAAGCAAATTCTGCATACGTAGTTTATATTAATCAACAAAGGAGTCTTGCAATTTATTTGCTTATTTAAGAACGAATTAAATGCTTTCGTATGATCCAGGATCCTTAGACCGGTGTTACTATCCGGTACATACCACTTTAAGAAAAAATCCTACACAGGAATAAGCTTTAAAGTTCGTCAAAGCTGGAGTTTACAGTTTAAACACGGCCAATTGATAACGATCGCGTTAATTGGAACGCCGTGTCCATAAAATTTCTAACGCCTGATAATTTTTAATATTTAAATTTACCTTTCTTCAGTTTCGTTTCATAAAAATTCAAAGGCCACCTTGAGCTACGTCAATGGTTTCTCCCCAAATTAAATAAAACTTATATTTATTTAGGTTTTATTTAAATATGCATTGTCACGCGAATCCGGCTAACCCTAACGTTTGACTATTTTTCGCCCTTGCGTGTTTGCTTTAACTTTAATTACTTACGTAGTTGTTGTCAATTTAAAAGAATCAAGATCGTGGTCCGATATTTTACATTATTTGCGCTTATGGTATAGTGCCGAGGTTGGTTTGACAATGCGAATGTTCTAGGAAAATTACCTCTCATGCTCATTTTCCTCCTATATGTATTAGTGTAATAAAAATGTATTAATGTACCTTCAGATGTCGCGTTCCATACAAATCCAACATTCAAAACTGAACTTACTAACTTTTTTAATCTATCCTCTTTTATATTTTTTTTTCATTTTTTAACAGTGGTAGAGCCCGCAACAACAACATCTGTTGCACGAATGGACCGGCTCAACCGGTGAAATACCACGACCTCACAGAAGACAGGCGTCAAGTAGAGTATTCTGCGTTTCGTCTGAAGAGTGAGGTGCCGGAAGCCCAATTGTAGTTTTCTCCCCCTTCCCACCATTTTCTTGTAAGGAAAGGATGGGAAGGGGAAGAGAACATGACGGTGGAGGGGATATATAGGAATTGGAAATAACCATTTTCTGTTTGTCCTCTCCTCTGTCCATTAAAGGTTGGCAAAGCATCTGCAACTCATTAGTTAGTTGCAGATGTCTATGGGTAGCGATCACTTGACATCGGGTGAACCGCTTGCTCGTTTGCCACCTAGTACTATAAAAAAAAATTTCGTTGTATTTTTAGGGTTAATATAATTTTGTAGGGTAGTTGACAACACTTATAACACGTCATAGCGTCGCATTTTTATTGTTAAAATTTAATATTTAAAAAATTCGAATTAATTAATTACTTGTGGAATGTGATGTGTGTACACTTATCTTAAATATAAATGTGATGTGTGTACACTTATCTTACTTTAAAGTATAGTTTTTACACGATTTCATAGCACTAGCCGTCATTTTTTTTAAATTACAAATACGGAGATATTGTAATCGCGTGTTGGGAAACCAATGACTATGCTGAATTTTGTGAAATCGCCAATTAGCGACTCAAGGTGGTTTCACTTTTGGGTCCTAGAAGCTCCATCTGGAGGCTAGTAACATCTTTGATGTTTTCATTCATTCCTACCAGGGCTTTATGACAAGTAATATAAGGAATCATACATCTTATTCTCAAAAAGGCCTAATAGGCCTTATAAACTTATGCGCCACTGTAAGATAGGTCTTCCGTACTGAAATTAAAAAGAAATCATACAAACTAATACAAGAATCATGTTCTTTTTGGATCGACTGGTGTATTTTAGGGTATCCTTGGGCTTTTTTAAGAACGTATGATTCCGTTCGCCCATTGAGAAGGGTTTCATAAGTTAAGTTTACTTATTTTGCCTCGTTTTTCTTGCGGATACTTAATGATGTTAGATTTGGAGGTCGGATCGAGTTACGATTTACTTCCATTTGTAACCATTCGGCACTCTGTGACGTGATATTAATTATGAAGTAACTTTAAATGATATTTTTTATGTAATAAACAGATATTCATCTAACATATAGAAGTATTTAATTATACTAGAACTGGGAAGACATATATCATAGTGCGTATTCAGTATATGCCTGCTATATGTTAAAGAAGAAACTGGCTGACTCATTTTGATCCAATATAAGTTGACCTCAAATCTTTACGAGAAATCATATAAAGAGTTGCTTAAGCTGGTCAATTGTTGGTTAAATTTAACCACGGGGTCGTTTCCCTCTATGGGTGATCTCGTAATGTAAAGATGTATAACTACACGGCCTAGATCACTTAAGGCTTCTCGTTGTCCAAGACCATTAACTCGTAGCCGCACAAAACACTTTTGTTATAGCATTTTTAATTTTCCCTTGTCGATTCTTTATTTTTAACATAATAGTACTTAATTAAATGCACAGATATAAAAATGTACACAAAAGTTCATAATTTCTCCAAATTACCGCATAAATAAAAACAAGGAAAAAATAATTGTAGCTTTGTATTACATTAACAAAACGAGCGTTGTTTTCAAGACTTGCCTTATTTTAATATACCTTCTAAAATCCACCCCGAGGGTGGAAAGGGTTCGGCGGAGGAGCGGTTATTTATAAACCAATTAAAACCTCTGCGACCGCCAGATAACATGTCCGATGAATCGGGAAGGGTTCTCGACTTTAGACTCTTCGGCTTTCTAGTCAATGATAAGTGTTGACCCTCAGTACCATTTGGGATTTAATTCGATTGTAACCAGTTATTTATTTAAACACTATAGCGACTTTGACTTCGCTCCGCCCTATGATTAATAGATTCGTCCACTATTTTGCCGATAATGGCTTACACATAAAAGATAAATAAATGCTGTCGCTCGCTTTTTTGTAGGACTATTTAAGGTAAACATTTCCATTATACATTATATACGTGTAACTCTAACGGTTTTTGCAGTGCACACCAGAATAGCTCGCATATGGCGGAACTCTTCCTCCTTACTCACTTATCATGATATTTTGGACAACTCTTACAATATCTTTATAAATTGTAGCCGATGTGTTATTCTGATGTATGAACTATATTATTGTAAAGTTTCATTAAAATCCATTTACAAGTTTTTGCGTGACAGTAACAAACATCCATACATACAAACTATCGCATTTATAATATTAGTAGGATAAGGCATATTAAATTCACATAAAAAATTAATTAAGTAGATCAAAATATTGTAATCGGTCATTTTTATTTCCTTTCTATTCTTTGAACTTTCTAAGTTAACAGTGTTCTCTCTGTATCAATCTACATGATACTGACTGAAAAATGAATGCCTTTAATCCGTGCGATATCGGGCCCAACACGGCCGGGACCTCCACAATTCTAATGTCATCGATTAGCACAAAGGCCCAGAGGTCACGCAACAAAAAATATGAGCACCCACAGCTGCCGACGATCGCTCACGCGGAGATGATTAAACGCACCATTTGCAAAGGCCGGCGTTATGAATCGCCCGATTAAAACCGCGTAAATCCTGTACAGATCAGTAGCGGCTCTCATTAGGGGTAATGCAAATGCGCAACAATTTATTGAATGTTGAATACATTAAAATTGACAAGTACTTATTTGTTTGTTACAAGAGGTAATCAATATACGATGAAATATATTCAAAACATAAATCGCGTCCAACCAAACCTGTCCTATAGTAAGTAGAAGTACTTCTAAATCGTGTAATAAATCTCTACGTACTCGCACCCGTGCTGCCTCCACCCAGTGGACTACCGCAAACTTGACCAGATTATCGGTCCATCTTTTGGGAGGTCCGATTGTTCCAACTTTAAACATTGTTTGTACGTTTCATTCATAATTGATTCATAAAATTTGTCGTATAACAGACTCAACCCACACACCGAGATATCCCAAACTTGTGGCCACTCTCTATAATTCGTGTCAATATATTCGGACTCAGATAAATAGTCTTTTAAAATTATATTATTTCACCGTTAAATTTATAATTTTATAGTTATTTTTTTATTCCGGGTCTGTGAGAACAATACTGTCTATAATCCTGTAGCCGTCGCCTACGGCGTAGCGTCGTAGCTTTCACGCATTTAGAGCTACGATTTTCGCATTTGCCCCGGAGCTATTGCGTGTTCAAGTCTACAGGGAGGCTCGCACTGTTACTGATATTTTATAGATAAATGATATTTACGTAGCCCGAAGCGATGCTCTTATTCTTCGTGACACTTGTATAGATTGTCTTGTACAGAAATTATAGCTTTGCAGCGTATCTCAAAACTTGTGTAATGTAATAAAATTTAATTATTACATAATATCTAAATTAGATTTGCTTATTATTTTTATAGAACAACAAACAAACGAATAAGATGTTCACCTGATATTAAGTGACAGTTACCTATATGCATCTGCAAATTGCTAATGACATGCCGATGCTTTGCCAACCTTTATCTACAGAGGAAACGATAGACAGAAAAAAGGATAAATACCACTCCTCTATCTATCCCCTCCCTCTCCCCTGTGAAATACTCTTCTCTCCCTTTCCTTATTAGACGCGGATAGAAAGCGGAAAAGTGTTTGGATTAGGCCTCCAGCACCTCACTCAACAAGCAAAACGCAGAATCTCGTTTGTGTTCTGTGACGTCGTGGTATTTCACCGGTCGAGCCGGCCCAATCATGCAACAGATATTGTTGTCAAAATTAATTCGTATAAAGCAAATAATTCGAGACAATTATTAAAATGTTTCTATTCTCTGATTTGATTCAGCACTTTAACTATTAATTCAATAAATATTTTAAAATGTTAAGCCACAAAATAAATAATTAACTTAGTGATTGTTAGCATTTAAAATGTAATTATTAATTCTTTGCGGTTAGCGTTTCAATTACAATAAATTGTATTCGAGTTTTGGTATCAATTAAATATAAACGAAGGCCGTTAACAATCCACATTGCGCCACAATCATTGAATGGCTTCATGAATAAATGAAAGTTACATTAGTTCATTAAATCAAAACGACATACAGCGAACTGAGTTTACGGGCAAATTGAACAGGAGGTGCGCTATTACGTCACTAAGCGGCAAGCAAACACGAACGGAGTATAAACAAACAAACAGACAAACGGCTCTGATCCCTCTGTGTACGTTTGCATTACGTGTTCCTTTGCGGGACGATGATTGTGGGCTTTCAAATGATAGTTTTCTGCAGCAACTCTTAAGTAATTAATGATAAGTAGAAATTAAGTATTCATTTTTTTTATTCATCCCTATTAATATTATAAATGTGAATGTAAGTTTGTTTGTTACGCTTTCCCGCGAAAACTACTCAACCGATCATCGTTAAACATTGTATACATATTCTTGTAGGTATTAGAAGTAACTTAGGATACTTTTTTTTAAAGAAAATAGTATATCAAAAGCGAAGTATGTATGTTCCCTATAGACCTATAGACTCCGAAACGGCTGGACCGATTTCGATGAAATTTACAGGGTTTCTATTATCGAATGAATTTGAGTAAAAAAGTGACGAAAAGTTTTTACTTGACTTAAAAGTCTTTTACTCCACATAAAACTAGAGTATTTTTTTCTTATATTATTGAATTCAATTCCAATTACGTGTAATGATTAATTATTACACGATCTTGCGTATACTTTACAGTTGCATTTATGGTACATTTTATAATCATATAGATAAAAATATGTGCGGTGTTCATACAATGTTACTTCGCGATCGCGTCTCGAGTAACACAAGTTATTGCCGGGTTGCTAGCCAATTGATAACTGTTATGATAATTCCTTGCGAATGATTCATGGAACGACACAGCACATTGCCAAGCAGTTACCAACGCCTCAACTCTGGCTTGTGCTGGCACATTCGAAGACGCAAAGAGTCACTAATATTAGTGTTTCATTTAAATTATCTATGCTAATATTATAAAGAGGAAATATTTTATTGTTTGTTTGCGTTGAATAGGCTCCGAAACTACTGAACCGATTTGCAAAATTCTTTCACTGTTGGGTAGCTACGCTACCCCCGGGTGTCAAAGGATATGTCATATTTTCGAACATATTAGGGTTCCTTACAAAAACTCCAGTCATGTAACGTAAGGATTAAAAAAATACTAAAATTATTTTCTACTTTGGAATTTGGTCACGATGCGTAATTTCTTTTATTTTTTTTATTAAAGTTACCCGTGCGAAGCCGGGTCGAATCACTAGTATTCTATAATTATTTTACATGTATTAAACGAACATTCATTAAATAAGACACAGATATAAAGACATATAATAAGTGACCTAAAAGGACCTTTAGGTTTTAATGTATAAAAATTGCAACTAGATATTTTTGTCCGTACGTAGTGAATGGAGAAATTGAATTGAATGAAGTGTATTTTGGGGCAAAAAAAGCTAAAATCGAAAATTGAAAAACACAAAACCTGTACACCTGTACAGTGTTACTTGCCTTAATAAATAAGGAAATAATAAAAAAAATTCATTGGAAATTTTTGTTCTAAGTGGAGAGTAAGTGTAGATTTATCGCCGGTATAAAACTCACAGTTGCGCAGTTCACGTTGGTCGTAATGCGCTCGTCGGAGCTCCAACTGGTAGTACCTTCGCTTGTACTTTTTAAATTACATTGACTTAGAGCTGAATGTGTTGGGGCGAGTTTATTATACGCTTTTATGTTTATGCAAATCGTAATCGTCTTAGTAACAATTATGACTAGCTGACTGGCTGCGCATATAGTGCAAACAAATAAAAAAAAACAGCGTAGATAAACAATTTAGGATATACTAGCGGACCCAACTATCGTTGTCTTAGATGCAAAATTTTTGTTGGTTTCCGTAACCCGATGGCACCGCCACCTACCGAGTCCAGTTGTCAATCTAAGTCAATCCGAGACCCACCAAGATGATTCCTAATCTAAGACTAAACGCAACATGGAAAATAACTTGTATTGTGTAGAACACAGCTGTACAACATCCAACGATAACAGGCTCCAGAGAGAAGGGTAAAAAGGACCTTGTATTCTGCTCGTTTAATTAGACGCTCAAACGCGTCTGGGTTCCTTTGAAATATTCCAAAAACCAAGTGTACGGATCCATTCGCCGGGCGCTAAGGCAGCGCAGGAACAATTCGTTATTTTTGTGCAAGCAGGCGTACTAACAATGATACCGTTTTACTTATACAATTTTCAACTTTTCTCCCTGAATATAAATATTAAATATTAAATATTGATTTACGATATACGCTAATTGACATCGCTTATTGCTTTTTCACTCTAAAATAAATACCATCTTTGTAAATTTTTTTGGATTTTTAATTCAAACGTGTATTTTAGAATTGATACGGAAGGAGCTGTTGAAATTTAGTAGGTGTGTTTATTACGCGTATAATAACTTCGAATTATAGGCAGCACATGTCAAAAAGTTGTTCTTCTTCAAACACTAAACATTACCATGGCAACCGATATTGAAAATGAAGGTGTTATGCATGTCGTAAGCAGTTGTTTTCCACGACAAGATTTTCTGTACCACTGACAATTTCTGTGCAAAATTTCATGATGATTGGTTGAGCCGTTAAGAAGAAACAACCAAACAAAATTATATTCGCATTTATATTACCCAGGATTATAAATTCTTGGTTTTATTTCTTTCAATTTAATAGGTTTACATTCAACTAAATTTATTTCATCGATAAATAACAATAGACGTCCTAATATTTTCCCACAGAGACAGATGATGCAAAAGAACGCTGGCACCTCGTGACACGCACGACTGGCTCTGCATTGGGCGTCCCCACAATACCTATTCCGATAATTTGTGGTTAAATTCAATATTTTAGAAGCAATTTAGTAAAGGCAAGATAACTATTTAAAGTTATCCCGTACAGATATATTACTATTAAACCACAGAATTATAATGATTATGGCTGACCTTAATTCTTCATGGGAAAAGAATTTAAACGAGCAATTTATTATACTTTACTGCACGCCGTAATATCTTCCAGAAGACCAAAGAAGCGACACGCTTATGGAGTAAACAGTAGAGTCGAGTAAAAATAGACGTGACAAGAACAACGAGAAGAAGCCATCCCCAGAAGAACAGAAGAAGAAGATAAAATCTTCGGTGGTATCCTGCGAGGGTGTAACACTGCCTCAGTTGAGTTTGTCTCAATACCACCAGAAGCAAAGAAGTTTATTGCTTATGATACTCCGAGGAAAGCGAATCTAATCACACCACACTTAGCAAAGTCGGTTCAAGCCGTTTGGGCATACATACATACAGATATAAATAGTATTGTGTATATAAAATTGCGCGAAAAACACTACCCTCCGTCAGGTCAATCGGGCAAAAACTAAATGTGAAAGCTTCCAACCATGATAAAGGCAACTGACGCTACTACTAAGCTAATTGATTTATTACTGTACTAGTGACCCGCCCCGGCTTCGCCCGGGTACCACTAATTATGGTGATCCGATCGCTACCAAACACAGGAATGTGCCAATCTGGACAATCCCTGTCAATTTCATCGAAATCGGTCCAACCGTTGCGGAGTCTATAGGTCTATAGGGAACATAGATACTTTGCTTTTTATATACTATTTTTTTTCATAAAAAGTATCCTATGTTGCTTCTAATACCTCCAAGAATAAGTGTACAAAGTTTCATGATGATCCGTTGAGTAGTTTTCGCGTGAAAGCGTAACAAACAAACTTACATTCACATTTATAATATTAGTAGGGATTGAGCTAAAAATTACGATTGTTTTCGTTTCATTTGGATTTTTCATATAAATTGTATGATTTGTGTTTTTTATTTTTGCTGCAACATTTCATTAATGCGTTTAAAGTATCACAAGGATTGCGAAGTCAGGTGTAATATATTTAAATACTCATAGCCTGATTCGACAGAATTAAAGGGCCCATTCAGTCCCCCATTAATGGCCTACGACCTTATTCCTAATAGCTTCGACCTCCTTCGGATCGTATTAGCGGCTTTTCAAACTCGACACACCCGTCCCCGCTGTCCGTGCCCGAGTCCTCACTCGGCTTTTGATAGTTAATTAAACGTCAGGAGGGAAATATTCGCGTCATTAGGAAAACTCCAGACGCTGCAGTCGCGGCCGGAAGCGACGTCGCCGCTCCCCCCGCCCGACTGCTTCCGAACGACACTTGGCACCTACTATATGTCCTCACATTTAATTTTTAATATAAAAAAATATAGATACTTGGCACCAACATGTTCTATATTTGTTTGTTTTAATATGATAAAAAAATATGGTTGCATTTAAATAAACAAATGGAAGATTTTATATATCGAACAGACAGACAGACGGGGCGAGAATATAAACTCAGAAACTTATCGCATTTGCATACGGTGATTTAAAAAAAATTTGACTGATTAAATCTTAAGAATCGGTCAAGCCATTTAGGATACAGGTCATAATGGAACATACATACATACCCACGAAATTCATTAGTCAAAATGTCAACAAAATAAAATCAAAAAAGCAAAAACTAATAGACGAAGTGATTCCTGAAGTAATTTATCAAGATTTTGTGTCAATTGGATGTAATTAAAATTAAAATTTACATTACAATTTTTATTTAAAATTTAAAGAAAAACATTCGACGGAATGTCTCCTTTCTGTGCATGATAGCCGGAGATTGCTGGTGATCTATTTAAAAATAGATTCGTAAAAAATTCTGGACTTATCTTTCAATAAAAATATTATCGAGTTATAGTAGTAGGGAAAACGCACGATCAAATATTTCTACCGACTATGAATTCGCCACGCCGCTGAATTGATGAGGTCGCTATTTAACGCGACTCACTGGAGACCTCGGTATTTGCTTTATAATTTTGTCTATATATACTCCTGGGCTAATTATTCAACTATTGACATTATTCATAGACTTGCATAGTAGCCACACGCCCCGGTTTCCTACAAAATTTTATTGCTTTAGAGGGATGGGACCTTTAGAGGGATGAATTCAGAAAAATCCAGTTTTAAGTGCTCGCCTACGTAACAATAATGTGTATATGATACAGTAAGCTCACTCTGCATAGATCGGAGCAGAAGTAATTAATTCAAAATAAGTGGGTACTTCGCCAGCAACTTTTGACATTAGGACGTCTGACACCTCAGTCCCTCCATGACCATGAGCGCTGTAAAGTACTCGAAACGTCGGGAATTCAAAACGTAAAATAAACGCGATAAAATCTGTACAATTAGTTTTATTGCAATAATGTCAACGCAAAGTTTTAAGTCTCTAAACCCAGCAGTTTAGCTACTAAAATCAAACTAAAATAGATTATTTTGGTTTGCCATACTTTATTAACGACTTTTGGTTCACATTATACCACAGCATTGCCACCGCATTTTAAATGATGTGAAATTTCATCTAATTGTATTGCTAATTGTTTCAACACCTCGAAACCTTTGTGATTGCCGCACGCTGTACGACTCAACTAGTATCAAATTGTTTTTGAAAGTTAAACGCGGCTTAACATTATTTTCTAAGTATTCAGTAATGTATTAACGTAACCACTTGGGACACTTTATCAAACCAATGCTTGATTGATTATAAAATGGTTTCGGCTTTCATTCATCCCGTGGGTATATGAAACAGCATCGATGTTTAATAATTGTAATATTTTTTCTGTAAATTTTTTTCGTGGTACAATACTTTGTAGTTGGCGTTTTTGTTGCCTAGGAAACCAAACTGTTAGCACAAGTCCTGGGTTCGATTTAATTGTGGCGCAGATATGCTTCAAGCTAAGCGACAGTTTCATCGTTTGTTATAATACGAAGTTGATGTGTTGAGTATAGAAAAACGGAAACACTTAAATATTTATACAAAAGTTAAGCCATCGTCACCATTTTGGTTGAACTGGGTAGATACCTAATAATTTTCGAATGACTCAAAGCTTTTTGAAACGACACAAGTATCTTATATAAAAGTACAAACTACTGGACCTCGAGACAAAAGGGTTTTTTGTAAATTAATCTCCGAAAGGTCTAAAGTAGGGAATGAAATATGTATGGAGTTGTATATATTCCAGTGTAAATTGACCTCAGATATATATGATCAACAATATAAAATAACTTAAAATAACTTAGGCTGGAAAATCGTAAGTTTATATCGCTATATATAAGTTTATAAGTTTCTTAAAGTTAATTAATTTTTATCTATTTAAAACGTCAATTATAAACTAGTTGGTATTATATCAAAGTGATTGATACCACAGAGTAAGAATGATATGAAATGCGTGCGATTAAATTTTCTACATGATTATTAGATACCAACGACATATTGATTAACAGCACTCGAGGCTTGAATACACCCGTATCTTTGACATCCTTTCACCTCATGCGATGGGGTTTCGTCCGGCCTCTTGATATTTCCCATGCTTGTTTAAACTTTTTTAAAGATTATAATAATGTACTCGGAAGTTGTTGTCACGTGAAACACTTATTTCAACTTATTTTACAAATATTTTTTAATAACTTTGTGTGTAAAATTGAAGAAAAATAATGGTTTAATCGTGTTCCATTACAATTAAGTTTGTAATGTTGGCCTAATCTAATTTCAGAAGTTATGGATACACTCGAGTTCACTCCATTACAATTATTATGTAAGTTCCTACGCGTATTAACAGGCTGAAGACGTATTACAAAAGCACTCTCCCTTGACCTCTTTACGACTTTTTAGAAGGTCCTAGTTCTAATATGAGTACGTGCTAGCAGCCGCAATGGCCGCGATAAAGAACCTCAGCCTGGCCCCCGCTCACCCGCGGCCCGCGACCCGCACCGGCACGCCCTGGTCAAAAATATAAAGGGCCAAAATTAAATTCCGTGCGGTCCATAAAGTATAGAATTACGTCATTATACGAACACAGAATTTTCGCTTTTCATTCGCCATCTGCGACGTCACATTTTCACAGAATTCGATTTTTAATGTTCCTTGTTCGGAAAATATATTTTTTGTTTTTATACAATGATCCCATTTCATGTATCCGTTTGAATTTATTTTGTAATATGGTACCTTTTTCATGCGAGAAGGTGGCAAACGAGCAAGCCGGTCACCTGATGGTTAGTGATCGCTTCCCATAGACATCAATAACAAGCTAAAGAGTCGCATATACGTTACCTCGACAGGAAAAAGGATGTTTCCTTTTCCTATCCATGCCCTCCCCGGCCAATCATTTTCCCCTTCCCATCTTATCCTTATTAGGAAAGAATGGGACAGTGAGGATTGAAATTAGACCTCCTTTACCTCACTCAAGAGACGAAATGCAGAATACTTCTCCTTCACGCCTTTCTACTGTGAAGCCGTGGTATTTCACCGGTCGAACCGGCCCATTTTTGCAACAGATGCGTTGTTGTTGCGGGCTCTACCACTGTTAATCTATTATCTTGGTTATATAATATATCTATATATATGTAACCTGTCTGTCTGTTAGCGATAAATAGCGGATTTAACTAAAGAGGATATAAAAAAATACAAATATAAATATATTTTATACATATCACATAATTGCATAAAAAATAGTATATGACATGTTGGCTCGTTGTCGGTCTCTTCGCGATAATTTACTTTATCTTGTGTCAATGTTCAATCGTGCTGTTCAGTTTTGTCCTGATAATTATTTGCGTTACATTCATTATAAAGGTAGGAGGTAAGTTTGGTAAGATTTCTTGTTTATAAGGCTTGAGAAATTGAACATAAGGGTTACATCAGTCTATCTGAAATTGTAAAGCATAATATTTTTAATATCAATTTAACGTCAAAAAGAATCGAAGATGTCACTGACACGGCCTGGATGTATCCCTTTTATTTGATCAAACATTTTAAGACTCAATACACGGAAGCCGCCATTGCTCCATTTTAAAGTTTGAGACATCTAATGTCGCGTGACGTAGTGTGGAATTTTGATAATCCCTGCGCCAGCGATTTTCGACCTTAAGACCGTGGTTTTCAACTTAATTTAATGGCACATGACGAGCGAACTGAAATTCGATTGTGATATTCGATTGAGCCATTATAGACCTTAGCACCGATACTTAAGTATTAAATTTGATAAACGCCAATAACACATGTTCGCACGGGGAATTCGTGAGATTATAATAGGTCATTGTAGATGCATCCCTTAGATTTAGACAAGATTGTACTCTACATCTCGTAGATTTAAGGTTTATTTTTCATGTGATAGTATAATCTGAGGATGGAACCGCGGCATATGCTTAAAGTTCCTAACATTTTCATTTAATGGTTGAACCGTTGTCTAAAATTACCCTGTTGTGTCGCGCGACGTCACGACTGCGTGATCGCGGCGTCTTCAACGTTTCATTATCTAATATTCTCACAATTTTACCACATCTTCTCTTCAGTGTACAAAGAATTTTCTCCTGCGGACGTTTAACTTTCATCCGACGAATTGAATACTATTGAAAAAATAGTCACTTGCTCTTATCCTGTTTATATAAAGCGATTACTTCTTATATGTATGTCTGTATATTATGTATTTTAAACTTTCACGCGTCCAGATATTTATGAAATGTTGTGTTTAGATTTGATTCTTTCTTTCCCTTAAATTAAGCGAATTTCCACCTAAAAAAATAAGAGCACCAAGAGACGGCATGGCATTCTTTCACAACTATGTAAATTCTTTCCGGAACCTAATATTTCTTTGTCATGTCTCTTATTGTCTTCCGATAAAACACGACTACAGTGCACATATATAAAAAAAATAGGCCAAAGCATGCTGTATTTTGTAAATGTGTATGTTTGTGCGTTGCAGGTGAGTCGCAACACAACGGAGATGGCTGCGGTTACAGTTATATAAGTGAGTAGAAACAAATTAACACAAAAAAACGAATCCAATTGTATGTTATTATGTATACTTACTTTTAGCTAACACTGGAGCTTTTAAATATTACTACAAGTTAAATTATTCAATTGTTACCTTCATTAAATGTTATGTACATTTCACCGATTGATTGTGGGCTTCGTGAGTTTATAATCGGACTAGTCAATTTATAAACTGTCAGAATATTGTGAACTGAACGAGTCATAGACAATTCAATGCTATTATAAATATCTAAACTATGATCATCTTCTATCAAAAACAAAACTTTGATGCCGTTAGCAATATATCACAATTTGCCGACAGTTTATAATATGTCTAGTGCAATTGTATTCTGTATCTATTAATTAACCATAAAATTATGTATTTGTCACTAGCAAACTAATTAAAGATTAGCTTTAGGCCATATTACGAATGCAACTCCTGAGAAAAGTCTTGTTCCACCTTTTAAGATATTCCTTTCAAAGAGAATTCCTTAGTTTGATTATGCTTAGACGGAAAAACAGTCCCGCGGAAGATTTCCAAGTTTACCCGGCAGTCCGCTAACTCAATTAATAAACTTTATTTTCGCCGGCGTCCGTAAACTATTGGCTATATTGATTAAAGTATATTTAACTTCGCTTCTCTACGTTTTAATTTATTTTCATAATGACAAGCCCCTATTGCATAGTCTAAACTGTCACTTACTTGTATCTGCGCATAACATGCTTCAGATAATTCCATCTATCTCAAAAGTTGATGCTATGACTAGAATTGAGACAGCTGTGCTTCGGTGGTCCGGGCATGTTGAAAGGATGAATGAAGAGAGAATAACGAAACAAATTTATGTTACAAAAGTGAGTGGTGGTTTTTGTAGACGCCTTAGAAGAACTTATATCGTTCAGGTTAATGGCTTACTAAATAAGGGCGATATTGAGAGTAACGGAATAACATTTATGCGTAGATGTATGAATGTAGAAGAAGCGAGAGTGGTGTGCCAATCATGCGAAATGGAAATCCATGATCTCTGCCTATTTTGGTTTAGAGGCATGACCACATATTATGGTATCTACTCTAAACCAAAATTAACGCGTAACGTATCATCCCGATGACAGTGACTCGAAATTCTAGGACGCACTACACATAGATGTGTACATAGGAAAAATCTAAAATAAAACATACAGTATGATCGGATAGCTGTTGGACAGTAAAGCTCTATGGAAATATCAAATGATACCGAAAGTTTTGCCAACAAAAGCTGTGCTACTATGATCATGTTAGATACACAACCTATATAACGTAAGGTGTGTTATTTACCATATGTGGTGTAATAACAACTGTGGCGTATGTGATCAGCTCGACCGGTGAAATCCCATGACCTTACAGAAGACAGACGTAAAGTAGAAGTATGTAATGCTTCTGCGTTTCGTCTGATGAGTGGGGTGCCGGAGGCCTTATTCTACTTCTCTCCCCCTTCCCACCATTTTCTATTAAGGAAAGGATGGAAATGGGAAGAGAACTTGACGGTGGAGGTAATGTATAGGATTTGGAAGTAACCATTTTCTGTTTGTTCCCTCCTCTGTCTATTAAAGGTGGGCAACGCATCTGCAACTCATTAGTTAGTTGCAGATGTCTATGGGTGCGATCACTTGACATCGGGTGAACCGCGTGCTCGTTTGCCACCTAGTATTATAAAAAAAAAGGTAGTCAATGAATCTGCAACTCATTTGCTTGTTGCGGATGTCTATTGGCATCGGTCACTTAAAATCAGGTAAACTGGTCTTTTATACAAGCTTAGGAACATTTTCCTTTTTTTCTCTATAGTCTCTTGGGTGACAGGATAGCCACTCTACTCCTAACGAATACAATCTGTTAAGCTAGAGAAATAAATCTGATGACGTCGTTATATTTGAACTCCTAGTATTTAATACTCATGATCTTTTTACTAGAAAATTTGCTACATCATTTTGAATTTTTTTCATATAACTAGAAAATAGATACAAGAGTATATGTAAGCCTCTTGAGATCGTTTTGCTAAATTTTCAGTGCTTTTGCGATCAACGTACAGGCTCAATTTATTTGTGTCTTCTGATAGTAGCCGCTAGGGACGTAAATTTACTTTCAGTCTTATTTACATTTTTTTTTGTATTTCTCTAAAGACTAATAAAAGTATTAGAATGACTTCTTAGATCTGAGTTATTTTCAAAATAACTCATATTAACATCAAATTTTAACTTACATAAGCAAGTAATGGTTAATTTTAAAAAAGTCGCATACCTGTATGATTACATTTAACTATCACATTACCTATGGCACTCCGGGGAAGAACAAGAATCTTATACCACCACACTCTTCAAAATCAGTCAATCCGCTTAGGCTACAGGTCATCACGGAATGGACCATATGGTCCATACATACATACATTTGCGCGAAATCATTCACCCCTTCTGGATCATACGGGTCTAAGATGTGTCTAGCTTATATTGATTATTGTGTCCAGTTTTTTTCAAGTTTAATTCAAGTTGGTGTGGGTTTCCACTACAAAAAACATACATAACATATTGTCATCTCAGTTTTTCAAAGAAAAAGAAAAAGAGAAAGCTTGTATCGTGACAAGTTTAAATTCTAGTGGAAACAATAATTGTTGAATGCTTGTATTTTTTTTAAATAAAAGAGTAGTCCAGTATGTGTTTCAAGTGTTTAATGGACATTAGCAAAAGATCTAATGCATGTATTAGAAACAACAAAGTTAACGTTACGTTAGTTGATGTACGGCGACTAAATAAGAATACTGACCCGTAACGCAAACGGGCTCGAACTGCAACTAAGACTACCCCACCTCGCATTTCCAATTCCTTTCACGTCTCGGCCTGTCCGCATTGCTTCCTACTTTTTCCCACTTACTGAATTTTTATTATGCGTCCCTTTCTCGCCTGCATTCGATTGCAGAGCTGATTTTCAGGTCTCAGTGAAGCTGGCATGTGTTTCCTCTCGCATAGAAACCTTCTGATTTTATATTCGACGTATTCGGTTTGCTTTCCGTACATTTTTTTTCTCTACACATAAAAAGGAACTAAATAAATAGACATGAACTTTAAAAAAAGCTTTAAGCTATATATATATATATATATATATATATATATATATATATATATATATATATATATATATATATATATATATATATATATATATATATATTTTCATCTTAGCAATGAGATCGGACAATCACCTGTTTGTGCATCTAAATGTAGCGAATTGAATCACTACTACGCTTGATACGTAACATCAGGTAGGGAACAAGAAACTAAAATATGAATTTTGACAATGCCAACAAAGAGCAGTGTGTGAGTGACTCATTAAATGTTTTTTTCTTACAGTTGTACATCCGAGAAAGGACATGGTCTGACGGTGAAGGTACTACTAACCCTTGTTGCATTACCCACCGCTTTGTACTACATATAATAATCGTAAACGCACTTAGAATAAAGGTTGGTCCACACTGTGCGATTGTCTAAAACACCGCTTTTACAACTTTCACTTTAATGTTTACTCTGTATTATTATGTAACAAAGTAACCGATTGGTTTTAATTTGTCCAAAACCAGGGGTCGACAAGTAGTTTTAACAGATGAAAAAAAAATTATCGAGGTCCAGAAAAACTTAGAAAATACGGTTAGTTCTAATGAAAATATTATTTAAATTAACATATATATTTAACATTTGGCGGTCCGAGTTTCGACCTTTTACCGACCCTTGATCCAAACGTATTATAGTAATCTATTAACCCTCTGTAGAAAAATAATACAGTGAGAGGTAAAGCATGCGTGCTGTTACGTCATATGCTGTATGGCTTGTACATATGTATATAACGCTGTAGTTATAATCTGAAACTATTTAACTATTTGTTATAATTTATCTATATAATACAGATAGTAAATTAGTGAGATAACTTCTTAAATATAGGTCCATATGAACATTTAAATCGTAGGATACATGATGAAAAATTACGTATCGTATCATGTTGATTTCTGAAAGTTCAGATAATTTAAGATAGAATTTAACAGTGGTAGAGTCCGCAACAACAACATCGTTGCACGAATGGGCTGGTTTGACCGGTTAAATACCACTACCTTACAGAAGACAGGCGTGAAGTATTCTGCATTTCGTCTGATGAGTGAGGTCCCGGAGGCCTAATTCTAGTTCTCTCTTCTTATACGGAAAGGATGGAAAGGGGAAAAAATTTGACGGTGGAGGGCATGTATAGGAATTAGAAATAACCATTTCCTGTTCGTCTCCTCCTCTGTCCATCAAAGGTGGACAACGCATCTGCAACTCATTAGTTAGTTGCAGATGTCTGTGGGTAGCGATGACTTGACATCGGGCGAACCGCTTGCTCGTTTGCCACCTATTAGAAAAAATTAATAAAAAATATAGTAAATACCTTATTTATATTTAGTTCTAACTTTAAAGTATATAATCATGTAAAATATTTCATATATTTTACATGAACAATTGTTTAAATAAAGCTATTTTTTTGCTTTCACACGAAAAACTGGGAAATATCACTCAAAACACTGGAGAGCTTAAAAAATTTGTTACGAATGATTGGACTAAATAAAATTACGTTCAACGAGGGAATATCTAAATCCGAAAGAAAATAATTAAGCAGAGCACAAGCTGGCTGTAATTATTCCCCCTTTTCGCTCTCGCCTCTCGCGTCGGAGGCAAGGATCGCACTCGAGGCCACACCTTTGAAAAATATGGTACCTCATAACTCTCTGACACAAAAAAAACGGTAATTTAATGCGATCCCTTAAAATAATATGTAAAAATACGCGGCCTGGATGGGCTATTCGGCCCATTTCGGACGATTTCGGTCAATTTCGGCCCGTTCCGACCATTAAGGGGCCCATCTTTCGCACCGTTATCTGGCCCCGCGAATAAATCGTGATATTATTTCTCCGTGCAAAATATTATTTTCCATAATCTAATCAGTGGGTCGAGAAATATTGAGGCGATATGGGAATCGTGTTTATGCGTTACGTCTCTCCTGAAGGTGGAAATATTGGCGAGGCCGCCATACATCACGAAGGGGTCGACCTGGAGAAACCGTTTCATGTCTTAGGTTATGAGTCCAATATCTAAGATAACGTTCTTCTCATGGTATATTACGCCGATATCTCTATCTATTTTTATAATCAGTTTTGTTCATAGCTAGTAGCAATTACTCGTATGTACGAAGATCTGACAGTACAAGACCCATGCTATGGCCGTGTCGGATCTCACAGGTCACCCACTTGAAGTATATATCTCATGTTAATTTCTGCAATTCCTGTAATGAGTGAAGGACCTGAGACCTTATGTATTATCGCTAACACCAACTATATAAGCTAATCTACTACTGCGATTCTTCTGTTGAATGAGATTATTTGACACCTTATAACCTGTCCTAAAACACCCTTATATCTTGATTGGTGCTTAATAAATATAAATAATAATTTATCACAAACCTTCATCTGCTTCGGGAGTATAATTGTAAACACAAAATGTAGTATAAAATGTACTGTAAATCATCGATGGTCCAGTTAATGAGTAGTCGGAAGATTTGAACGTCTCAGCAAATCCTGTTACGGCTTCCATTGCTGACGTCGTCTGAGAAAGGCTTTTAAATTTCAAAAGCGCCCTACGAAACTCGAGGCAAGCACTCGACAAGCCGTCCTCGGTGGCTCGACTCGAAGATTTTAATCAAGAAATCCTTGTCGCGCGCTTAATCAAAGGAGAAACTTAAATAGTTGGGCGCGTCATCGCCTCACACTCGAAGCGGCGCTTCGCCCTGTACTTGATGCTTGGTTACAAACTCAATCCAAATATTATCAAGCTTCAAAATGTGCTCTAAATTGATTTTATAAGGATTCTATTTTACACACAAAATATTATGGAAATGCAAAAAATGATGTAATTTTTCTGAAACTTTCATTTTGTTGTTGGCGTACAATCATGGCGACAATAGAAGTCCTTCTGTGATACTGATTTCCAACTCCCAATATTTTTTAAGGGAATACCGAAATAAAATACACATGACTGCAAAAAGCCCTCACAATTTTGCTATTTCAAAATATTGAATAACGTTTTATCTCAGTTAAATGTATTACTTTATACGGCGTAAGTTTCACTTGTCATCGCGTAAATATAAAAAAAGTCTACTTCGTCAAGTATTCATCAACCCTTAAATACAGCAACGTTCGCTTCAATACCTTTTGCAGAAGGATACAATTAATAATTGAATCAATTATACACATTTGTTTCATCGAATAAAGTTACGGCGGACTTGTAATTTGTCAGCAAATTGATTTAAAGTATCTAAATGTAAAGACGATATTTACATTTGACGCTCTAGCAGTGTGCTTCTTTTTTAAAATTCTTAATTATCACTTGAAATTAAATATACATTTTATAATCATTATTTATACAGATACTAGTGACCCGTCCCGGCTTCGCCCGGGTACCACTAATCATGTTGATCCGATCGCTACCAAAAACAGGAATGTGCCAATCTGGACTATCCCTGTATTTTTCATCGAAATCGGTCCAGCCGTTTCGGAGTCTTTAGGTCTGTTGTACATACATACTTCGCTTTTATATACAATTTTTTTTCCTAAAGAGTATCCTATGTTACTTCTAGTACTTCCAAGAATATGTGTACAAAGTTTCATGATTTTATATTCAGTAGTTTTCACGTGGAAGCGTAACAAACAAATTTACATTAACATTTATAATATTAGTAGGGATTGTGGTATGGGAAGCAATTAATACTTATAAAGTCGTAACCAGACGATGGTTTTTTAAATTGATTTTTATAAAAATCATAAGAATATTGGCAGATACGGTGTTCACATCTAAAAAAAGTACAAATCAAAAAATGCAATACTGTAAGTACCTTTCACGCGGATGTTCCGTGACGTCATTAACTGCTACAGCTGTTTCAATCTCCACTCATTGCTAAAACTCAATCCCATTTAATACGCCCAGATAGATTTTTAATGTAAGATAATCTTCGCAAAGCATGCACTAACCGTAGTCCAGTTGTTTTACAATCTGACGGACATTTTGAATCGAAAAATGTAATCTAACCTAACACAATAACAATATGTTTAAGACACTCGAAATTCTCCTATCTGTATGAAATATCGGTCCATAATTAATACCTAACTTAAAACGAATGAACGGCTCTGTATCAAATCGAATATATTTCCACTTAAACTAAAAGGATTCCAATAGCGACCCTCGATATATACTACTAATTAACCGTTACCCAATTACACGAGCCGAGTGCTTAAATATTGAAACTTTATTACAATGACGTAAGAAGGCAGACGTTTTTGGTTACATCGATTTTTGTAGCATCGTATACGTACGGACGTAGAATCGATTCTATTGTTTCATTTGCGGACGATGCGGTTAAACCGCGTCTGACTGCGGTTTCGGGCAATTTTAGCCCTTATTTGTGGACCGAATTTAACAATAATTAAAGGTACCAGTTTTAGCTGAGAGCATTACGTGTTACGGTAAATATATTTTCTATATAAATATCCACTATGTTATTTGGCAGCACAGATAAAAGATTTTTAAAAATAATTTAATAAAATTAATAAAATTATAGCAGTAGATAGCAAAACGAGCAAGCGGTTCACCCGAAGTCAAGTGATCGCTACCCATAGACATCTGCAACTAACTAATGTGTTGCAGATGCGTTGCCCACCTTTCAGAGGAGGGGACAAACAATAAATGGTTATTTCCAATTCCTATACATCCGTCAAGTTTTCTTCGAGAGAGAGAGAGAGAGAGGGAGAGAACTAGAATTAGGCCTCTAACTTAACTTAACTTACTAATATACCTGTACAAAGATCTTATATAATATATGTATAAGCCTATAAAATAGATAAAGATACTTCATTCAACAAATCAAGACTTTCTTACATTTAAGTTGTATATTTTAATCAAGCTGTGTAATTGAGAAATCGTTTAAACGTTAATTTTATCTTCTGGTAAACGGGGCGTGTTAATTTTAACTAATAACTACTTAAATAAACGACAGCAATGTGCAACGCACTAACAGCCTTGGTAAATACTTTAAAAAATGTTAAAACTCTACGCTGATATCTGCTTGAAAGAATGTTGCTATAAATTACACGAAGAAAAACCGATGCTAGATTTTTAAATGGTAATCCCGCGTGATCTGAGTACATTAATCTTGCAACACAAACAGAACGTTGGGTATCAGACTGACCTGCGGAGTTCGTAGACTTTTTCTCATTAAAGAGCGGAGTGCCGTTTCCGAACCAATAGTGGATATTCCCACGATCATTTAACGAATAATCGGCCTAAATTAGAATCGCTTACTGTCTGCTTTTTCTCGTTTTATCCTATTATAGCTATTCTAGCATTTTGTTTGATTCTACAGACTCTTGTACAATCGATATCAATTCATTCTCTCAAGCTGTAGTTATTTGCTGGTTGTAGGCATTACTAAATTGTCGGAGCCCTGATTGATCATTGGTCGATATACGTTAGTAGCACTTTAAACTAGGAGCCTAGATTTAGTTTTACCTTTTTCTTTATAAATGCTTAGGAAAAAAGACTGGCAAAGTTCATAGCGGAAAATCGTACTTTCATCTAAGGCTTTAAGGCTCAATAACTTGTGTCGTCGCGATCACAATTCGCCTACATAATACCGGTAGGCTAGCCTCTGAAAATGGAAGGCTCCGACGCTGCACTCGACAATCGCCTTTAGTGTTTATAATTTAAGTTCCAATTTTGCCTGCGTTAAAAACACACCCAAGATAATCTTGTTCGGGAGTCATTTTTGACCAATTTCCCTCGGTATTGAAAAATGTTTTATAGAGGCTGACGTCACAAAGTCGCCTGCTACCTTTGTACGTGGCATTTTGCTCGCTTTGGCTCTGTTTTCTATTCGATGCTGGGTTCGTTGCTATTATTTGCTACCGAACAAGCCGACAATAGAACGTTGTAAATTTACGCGAGCAACTTTCGCCTTTATATACAATTACTCAAGCTAAGCTCCGGGCGTTCTTAAGAGAAATTTTGCTCTGTTAAATTAATTACAATAAATATCAACACAAACACCTGAGCCTTTGCTTGTTTCGAAATTTTCAGTCTACGTATAAAGAACGATGCTAAACAATTTCATAACGTAATCAAAACGTTGTTATAAAACGTTTAAGATACTGTTCCTTCAACTCTTTCCGTTTTTAACTTGCATCGTGTTTTAGTGTAACTTTAATCGTAGCATGCAATCAGAAATCAGCATTGAATTGAATTAATACCAAGCAATATTAATCCGAGAATTGATAAATTCTCGGATTAATATATAAAAACACGTCCTTTTTAACGTAATTGTGTAAGATGTTGGACCTTTTATTCGTGCAATCGTTACTCTATCAGTATTTACAGGTCCATAATGGCTCCTTATTTTATGGAAGAAGGTGGCAAACGAGCAAGCGTATCACCTGATGTAAGTGAGTGCTTCCCATAGACATCCGCAACTAGCAAATGTGTTGCAAATGCCTACCCTTAATGGAGAGAGGAGGGATGAAAAATGATATTTCCTTTTCCCTGTCAACCCCCTCCCCGTCCAATCCTCTTCCCGTTCCCATCTTATCCTTAAACCCACCTACCCTAGGGTGAGAAGATGACGGCTGAAATTAGGCCTCACTTATAGACGAAACGTAGAGTACTTCTACTTCACGCCTGGTTTCTGTGAGTTAGTATCTTTACACGGTCGTAGGTTTATTTTATTTATAAAACTCGTAGCAAATGACTATAGGATGATTAAGTTTGGCAGTGGCGACGCATTTTAATACGAAACAACTGCATTGCGAAAGCAAATTGTATAATCACCTCACCACGCCGCGGCACTGCGGAGGCGACGCCTCGGGAAAAAAACGACGTCGAAAATTGCAACTGCAAACGAACGAGAGGGTACAGTTAAAGCGATAACTATTTAATTGTTCATTAATTATTGGAACGTTCGAATCAATTCTCTCACTTATCGAAAACGTTTTCATTTGACTGTACTTGATTTGAAATTTATGGTCGCCTTTTAAGAGGAATGGGAGAGTCCACGTTCTTCCATTTCATCGTCTTTCCTTCCTTCTTTTATTTAATTCTGAATATTTTTTTGTATTTCCTAAATAGAATTTAGAAATGTATGCTACAATGGTTCTAGTATGCTTAAACGATGAATGACGAGAGGATAACAAGACAAATTTATGTTGCAAAAGTGCAAGGCAGTGCTGGAAAGGTGAGCTTATATCGATGATAAGCGACATACTAAAGAAGGACCATACAGGGAGTTAAAGACGAAAGTGTATGCGTGGATGTATGGATGTTGAAGGTTGATTTAAACAAGAGATGTCTATCATCGAGCTAAGCAATGACGCCTGCGTGTTGTCAATTTTTATAAAACACATGTCACTCGGTTTCATAATCCCTAATGCAGGAGCGCATTAGGCGATGAAAAGTCAACAAGCGTTACAAACCACTAGGATAGCGGCGGCCATTACAGATACACACGTGGCGACAAACGATCGGTAGAGAGTCGCGTAAATCAAACCGGCGATCTAAATACGTCATCGCAACAATAAAGATGGCGGGCGGTAATTTCGAATTTGAAGCTCGCGCTGGCAATAAGAAGGCGGGTGATATACGTCGAATGGGTCCCCGGCCGGCAGTTACCGGGGCACGGAATGACGACGCATTTTCACTGGCATTCTGATAGCCGGCTTTTCCCTGTCACGTTGTCTTCGCAGTAGATTATTAATTTCCACCTGTAATTTTAAGGTCCTCCGAAATTTTTTTTTGTAATCCAACCGCATTAAATAAATAAGTTAGTTGATTTTTACAATATTATTATGTTTTATGGGACAGATGGCGATCGGGAAGGCCATAGTGAAATTTTAGAATCCCAAAATAATTGGTATAAATATGTTTGAGTTCAAAATTCAGATCAAGCGCATAATACTTATCCTGATAGAATTTGTATATTGACACTAACGCCCTCTGGGACCAGCCTCCACTGCCAAGGAATAGGTAAAATCCATTTTAATTTATTTCAGATAGTTCTCCTCGAATATATTTATACTTTGATTCACAGCCAGATAGGAATTTTGTAAACAAAGATTTTCACGTTAAAATTCTTAAATTTCAAAATTTTAGTTTCATATTACATTAGCTATAATATAATATTATCTCACTACTTCCACAAAATTGCAACATTTCCGATAAAGATATAAAAAGTGTAATGGCTGCCATATGATTATTGGTAAATGACATTTGTTTGTTTACGATAATCATATCTTGATATGAAACTAGGTATAATATACACATTGCCGAACATGCACTTTGACTGCAGTGAGTATTGTTAAAATATTACCAGTATTTAGACAATAGATTTATTTCGGTACAGATTTCCTTAATTACGTAACTTTTTAAATTGAATTTTAAATGGGAAAATGTCCTCGATCTCTGTACTTTTCGCTGTTAAAATTAATCAACGGATACAAGTTTATGGAACATACAGACAAAGAATTGTGGTCGAAAATGAACTCGATAGTCAAATGATTCTTTGACGACGAAATCATTTCTGGAAGTTGAAAAGTAATATAGGAATCACTCCAATATCTGAACCGTAAAATCAAACATGGACCAACACTACACCATAATATGGCCGAAGTCAAAGAGCTCGATATGAATGAACTCGTTCCCTTGTAATTTATACACACTTAAAAGGTACAATGCGTTCACAGATGCCATTGTGAGCGATAGACGAACGTAAACCACACATGGTCGTCTATTCCCGAACTGATAAAATTAGTGATGTGAACCATCGAATATAATATTAAAGTAACATTAAAAACCGGTGACAATTTAACTATAGTATAAGTAATTATGCAATACTAGCTGGCCCGGCAAACTTCGTTCCGCCCTGTAATTAATAAATGGTTCACTATTTTGGCGATAATGACACATGAAGGACATACGCTATTGCTAGTTTTTTTCAAATGCTAGTTTTAATCAAATATTTAAGTAAAATAGTAGTATGTAGGACTATTTAACGTTGACATTATACATTATATACGTGTAACTCTAAGGAGTTTTTTCCTCCTTGATGGACACTTAGCGTTATATTTTAGACAATTTACACAATATATTTGTAAATTATAGCCTATATGTTACTCTGATGTATAAGCTAAATTATTGTAAGGTTTCATTAAAATACATTCAGTAGTTTTTGCGTGAAATACTAACAAACAAACCCACTTCCGTATGGATTTTGGATCCATACGTATATGACTGCAGTATGTATTTTATGTAGCCGAATTTGGAGGCAGGCCTACATAATATAATTTTAATTATAACTCGTCAAAACATAGACCAAATCCTCTCTCTCAGCTCCTGCTGCTGGATTAGACAGAGATAGCAATCACTAACTATTCTTACCCATTAGCTTTTTTATTTTGTTATATAAGAAGGTGGCAATCGAGCAAGTGGTTCAACCGATATTAAATAAGCCACCAATTTAATGGATTAATTCATTTGTAATGAAAATAGGAGCTAACCGCTGTCCCTTTACTGCAATATACCGAATACTGCAACATATGTTGATTTATGATTCTTTATCAGAGAGAAAGAAAATAGTTACGTAATCTTTTCTCTCGCTCTTTCCCTCGTATAACAATTTATAAAACAATTGCTAAAATAACATAGAGAAATGCTATTAAGTTATAACGTAACTGTAAGCCGTTATTAAAAACACAGCACTAGTCGAAATAGAGACATAAAGATAAGTGTACGTTCGTATTTTGGTCCTGCGTGAGATATGCGCCGGTTTATTGTTTAAAACGCGACAAAAGTTTTTTTTAAGTACGCTTTTAGGTGCTCGGCTCACTCGCTTTCAATTCTGTATTTACGACTTCACGTCGATGGCTGGAGACGGTTCGGAGTAAACTTTTGAACAACTCAAATCGCCCGTCTGAAGCTATCTTTACAAAGTTGTATACGTTAACCATGAAAATAAATTTTATTTTATTTAATTTAAACACTTAAGAATATCTTATACAGACTCAAGAGCCTTAACGTTAAATCAAATATTTAAATAAAATAAAAAACAATACAATATTCTCTTAAGTAATCATATAGTCTGATCTTTATAGCGCAAATTATTAACTTTAAAATTAATACACTTCATACAAAAGGCGTTCAGGTTTTCATTTCATTTCTTCGATGCATAGAAATATCGATAAACGTTACATATCCAATATACGTTTAATATACATTCATAAAAAACACTCAATCCTAGCTTTTTCATTAAAAATATTTATTCACTGCGACAAACTAGCCATCAGCTTCCACCAGAATTGTGTCAATGCAGTCTAAGAATAAATTCCGGGAAGTAAAAATACGAGATCGCCTCTAAGGCGTCTCCCGATCCGCCTACACGCCTCATATCCAGCCAATGTAGATCTGTTGCAAGACCTTTATCCGAAACCATTTAATCGCCACCGGGAGGTCCAAATACATTTGTCAATTGGAAGCCCTCCATTTTTATTTCTATTTATCAACGTTTTATCGCGCCACCAACGCTGCTTACCCCCATACATATCGGCGTTATGATATTGACACTTTAGTTTGTCGTCCTGTGGGATGAATTCACGGGACTTTATGGTGGGCCGCGTCACTTATACCAGTTTATGACGCTGCACCGCTGCGGTTAGTTTTAGTACCTTTATCTCGAATCTCTGATATATGTACATACAAAACGAAACCAAGTACGTTTATATGTGGGAGTATGTTTGGCATCTATGGTTATGTTCATTTAGAATTCTTGTCACTACCACCAGATGGTCAGATGACCAGAAAATGTTTGTGTATCATATATAGGTACATAATAATGTCAAGGAACGATGAAACGAGTGAACATAGTCACGTTCCTGTCCACCTGTTTTAGTATTTTTTTGTAAACACTAGCATATGTTAAAGTAAGCAATAAAGAGGTCAAACATCCATAAAGACGTATACTAAAATGTTCTATTAAAACAGAATTTTGAACATTTAACACTAATTTTATTTTCTCAAATTTCGCTACAACCTTTGCATACGCTTGCGCTAAGCGGCCCACTACATCGCCTATTACTAGAATGTTTGATACAATTCCTACATAATTAACTGTGCGACCGCCGGCTGCGTTAGGCTGCTGAAAATTAAGGCAAATTCGTGCAACATTTAAAAGCTTTTCATGAATTTAAATAGCATTAAACGCGGGCTCATTATTATCATGAAATGTGTGCAAACATTTGTTATCTGAATGTTTCTTTTATTAATTTATGTTTGTTTTCAGAAATAAATATTTAATATTTGGTTATAATATATTTTCACTATTCGGGCATCGCTGTAGACCGTTGTAATATGACTAATATACAACGCAGATCTTCGCGTTTTCTACTGAAGAGACTAACTAAGGAACTTACTGATTTATATACCAATTTCCAGTGTGAACTAAATGCCTATTTGCACAGACTTCTGTTATTATGTAGGCGAGCACTAAGAAAGAATTTTTCAAATTCTACCCCTAAAGGTCTCAATTTTAATTCAGTGTGAGTTGACATTAGATCTATATAATCATGTTACGTTTCGTCGTCTGTTAAATTATATTATTTTTTGGACTTGTTAGAATTAGATGTATAGTAGGTGCGTTATGTACTGGTTAGCTTATATGCGTATTATGAACAACGCTTTCTAAACACGTCAAAAAGGCGACAGTTGGATGATCTTCCTCAATCTCAAGTCTGTGGAGAATCTAAACTAATCTTATCTTGCTCACGCGTGCCCGAAAGTAGTTCTGTAAGCTGCTAGAGTCCATAATGTGGCGCTGTTACATACAAGCACGCTCACACATCATTAGCATAACACGACGCGAGCAATCGTTTATGCTTCAGTAATTTTATTCCTAATTATTTCGCCAATTCGATTGGCGCAGAACAGAGCGCATTGGAAACGGGCCTCTGTATTTTGGGTGGGACATAAATTGTTAATGCGGCTTCGGTCCGCATCCAATGATTAATTGACCCGATCTGACCTCACAATTACTTCAATTATTTACCTCCGGCTTACTGTTACTGCGCCATTCGATAAGTTCTCCTTTAATATGAATTATGGCCGTTACATTCAGCCGCGTTGTCGTGTCTAATTATGATGGACTCTCTATCAGTATATTTGGATTTAATGGAAATTTGATATTTGTTTCCTTTTAGCGATTCACTGCTTGTTATGACCAAACAAAGACTTCTTTAGATGTCTCCATGAACAGTAGTTGTGTAATTTTTAACTAGCGAAAATATGATAGTAGAGAAATAGAACAGACTTCGGTCTCCATTTTTGTGGCAGAAAATATGATGGTTTATGATCCAACAACAATAAATACACTCCAGAGACCATCCGGTCTGTGTGTAGGAATGAGGAGGATAGTAATTAAGCGACGGGACAAAAGGAAGATAAGATCCGAAGGGATAAGGATGGGACACAAAGTACGCGTAGAAACACAGTGCTGAGTTGTTGTACCTTTACTTTCTGATACCTACATGTGGGTCTAAGTATATATATGTCTAAGTATAATAGCCCTAACTTCAGGATAGTAGGGAATTACCACATGAGAGTCTTATAAGTTCCATGATAAAATTAAAATTTCTATTTCATTATTTATGTCTTTCATAAACCGCACGCATAAAGACAGTAGTAAACATTAGTGACAATAGTTATTATTTATCTTAACTTCATCACGATCTTTAGAATTTAACTAAACGAGGTGTATCGTTATAGATTTCCATTAATTCATTCCATTAATGTAGATTCTAAAATAGATATTCAGTAGCGCTTAGTAAACCTACAATATCCCGAGAAAATAATCCAAAAGTAATCGACGATAAAGTATCACACGAGCCAATCGATCAAAAGATAACTTCCACGTTTAAACTTTCAACTTTATTCCCATCGATACGATCTAAGTTCTTCGGAACGATCTCAGAACGACTGCGAAGATTTATTTAATTCAATTTAAACACTTTGTCTCTTCGTGTTTGAACTTAAGCCGGCGACTTGTATTTATCTCGAAATGAAACATTCATTTGGCGCGTGTGCGTAAACATAAGGCAACGTCTTATACATTACCAGGGCCCCCGGTCGCCTTATTTCCTCCACTTTGTGAGACTCGAGCTTATAATTAACTAAATTAGATTTTGTTCGAGTTAATTGTAACGTTATTCAAGTTTAAGGCATCAAATTTCATGTGGAACGACGACGCAAATATTCCTGCGATATTTTAGAATATTTACGTATACTAATGAATTTATCAGTATTTGAAATGAGATTTTGACATAATTCATAATACCCAAAGGCCTAGAAATCTATGATTTCATTGTATAGGACTACTCCTAAACACTACTCGATTCAGGACTTAAGGAACACTACGGTTTCCTTCGATATTATACAAATTGCATTGGTAAATATCATGAACGCAAAGAATAGTACTTCTTCTACCAGTTAATGTACATGAACATCTACCAAAAATTTAAGACATTTTTGGTATGAAGCCATAGATAGCCACATTAGTTGATTTTAGTACGGGAATAAAATCCATTAATATTAACAGTATTATTGTAATAGATGGCGCTAGTGGTTCTATAAATGTGTTAATATCTTAACAACTCATATAATTAATGGTAATATCAAAAACTGTACTCCAAATATTTATCGAAACAACACTACGGAATATCCCACCTACTTAACCTCGATTTTAACATGTACAATGATAACAGACAAGTAAAACGAATTAACTAGATCAATTCCTGCAAGCTTGAGATCATATAAAGCTCTAAAAGCTCACTTTGATGTTATGTCATTTGAAACATAAACAATTCGTCTAATTAGAGGAGTATAAGCGGATCACGACAGTTTTCGGTTAGTTCCAGGTAATCTATTGAGTTCGTGATTGGTGCCCCTCCAGCCACAGATGGTTGAGGGTATTACGGTTTGATGGCATTGTTTATAGAGCGATATGAATCGCTTAATGCTCGAATTGAACCGTTGTATTGACACAAGTGAATTTAACATTAAACGATTTTTCACTTGGAAAAGTTCTTTGCTCAACTTTAACATGCATGCATCATGCATCATGCATGCAACATATTATAGAAGCTTGGTTTTGTATACAGTGGAATGAAACCTTATTAAATATATTCTCGGATTCTTGATCTTGCTATTATCTTTTTTTTATTTCTACCATTCACTGAACAGACGTTGAAGAGCAAGGTGCGATCGTTAACGAATTTTGTGTCAATCAAGTATCACATTAAATTTAAATATATTCCCTTTGATGCTTCAATTTATAATGCCAGTTGTCATACATTACCATTCGAACTAATTAAGGCCAGCCGACCGAACAACCCCGAAAAACGGTAAATTAAAACTTCACCGACCCCAGGGAATAAATCTTAAAAGTCCAAGTTACCCACTGCAGTGACATAGTGGTCGTCTCTCGGAGTAGCGGCCAATCCTACTCCCTCGAGTGGTGCCGTTGCTTGCTGCAGCCCGTTTGACGCCATATGCGTCCATCACATTCATATAATAGCGTTAATCCAGAATTACTTTGGACCAATCGAAGTCTTATCCCCATTAAATAAGGTCAACTTTCAAATGAATCGGTACGTCGAGGGTCAGACCGTCGGTATGGGGTGAAGTCCCAAAGGCGACCTACGGCGCGGCACTCATCATTTCCCCATTGTCTCGTTAGACAAAAATCAAAAACAAACACTCGCAGTTAGGATTTTTGGATCTAAGTCCGAATGATTCGCAATGATTGCGCTGATCTCTCTGTTGTTTATTTGGTGTGTTGCGGACAATTGTGCCCCGGGGATTAGGAGACTCCGTGATATATCGAATGAAATTATCCTGTCATAAAGACAATTGTCTGTTTACAAAGGGTTAGACGATATATTACATCCTAGACAAATTGCTTATAATCAATTAAGGCAAAATATGACTGTAAATAAAAATATAAATACGAAAGTTTGTACGTATGGAACTTATATCGATCGGATTAGTGGCCTACTAAAAAGGGCGATATATATAATATTTATATATATATATATATATATATATATATATGGATTCAGGTTTGCCAGGATCGTGCCAAATGGAAATCATGACCTCTGCCTACCCCGCTGGGTTACGGGCGTGAGCGCATATTTATTTATATTATTTGAACTTTCGAATACCAATTGAATCACTCGACTTATTTGGTTATCAAGAAAATTCTACAAAGAAAGGTCAAGAGGGTCACTTTAATTCTGGTTAATTAAAATTGTTTTCGATAAGTTTAACGCAAATGAAACTGTTAAATAAATGAGAACGAATTTAATGGCAATTTGTTAGTTAAAAACCATTTGTAGGATTCAGTGACCCAAAGTTTAATTTTTTGTAGGATTCAGTGACCCAACGTTTAATTTTTTTGTAGGATTCAGTGACCCAACGTTTAATTTTTTGTAGGATTCAGTGACCCAACGTTTAATTTTTTTGTAGGATTCAGTGACCCAACGTTTAATTTTTTTGTAGGATTCAGTGACCCAACGTTTAATTTTTTTGTAGGATTCAGTGACCCAACGTTTAATTTTTTTGTAGGATTCAGTGACCCAACGTTTAATTTTTTTGTAGGATTCAGTGACCCAACGTTTAATTTTTTTGTAGGATTCAGTGACCCAACGTTTAATTTTTTGTAGGATTCAGTGACCCAACGTTTAATTTTTTTTTAGGATTCAGTGACCCAACGTTTAATTTTTTTGTAGGATTCAGTGACCCAACGTTTAATTTTTTGATTAATGAATATAATCAGTATGTGGTTGCTCTTAATTTTACACAGCTTGTTGGTCACAAATAACGAATAGAAGTAAAATAGGCAAGCTCCTTTGGTGGCTCAATATATTTGTATGTGATTCATCGCTTCTATGCATTGAATTACTTGTGATTTCTTCTTCCTGTGGATGTATGTATCCCTCCGTCGATATTGCGTCTCCGCCGAGTCTCGCGTCGCCACGTACGTGATCACAATATGAACGGTCTGCGTTGTCTCCAGCTCTCTTTTATGTCTATCATTTATTCTTTCGATACGCAAACGTCAGCATTTGACAGCTACAGTTCATGCCGAATAAATTTTCGGTGAAATTGCGCGACTAAGATTGAGTTACGGCTGTGGACGGGGCCTTTCGACTCGGCTGTTTTGCTCGGGCTGGATAGATTTATCGTTTCGCCTTATTTTTACTACATCCTCATTTCGCAAACACGCGATAAATATGTTTGACTTGTTCAAGAAATTCAATAAGACAATTTCACAGGGATATTATCATTATTATAGACCCACGTGTAATACAGTATTGCGATGCTAATAAAAAAGCGCATTGCTGAAGGCATCCTCGACCTTAGCCCTGTTTTATTAATATCAGACAGGACATTTTAATTTTAATAAAACTGAACTCCGGCACGCCCGACCTATTTGTCAACCTTCTTTACTTTTGTCGGCATAAAATCATACACTCCGCGTAACTACAGGCCTGTCCCTATCTACCAGAAAAGCAATCGAAAACATTCTTTTTTATTACACTTGTAAGACATAAATTCGATTGTTAACTCAGCGAACGTATAGTATAAAATGTGAATCCTCGTAACCTACCGAGTAGGATTTAAGCTTTTCTTCTAAAGTAATAAAGGTGCGTTTTATTTGCGCAGCGCAGATTATATTTGGGATTTGGATGGCGAAACACGTAGGTACGCCATCGCTCATGTGACAAATTTCTCCGTTTGCCTTAACGCGGGGCATCGTGTTTAGAATATTATATCTGGAGCAGGTACATTTTGAAATCTTATTGTTTTAAATCTTGCATTTACTGTACTTAAGTGATTTCAACGAATCAAATACAGAGAAATTCATTCATAATAATATAGCTATCTCCCGCGGCTTCGCACGTTTCTTATTTTCCATGTTAGAATGTTTGTGAGATCATTTCGCGTATAATAACTTCGAATTCTTGGTAACATGTATCAAAATATGTGACGTTACCATGGCAACCAATTTTTGAGGTGACCCAAATTTCATGATGATCTATTGATCGTTGTGGAGCGTAACGCAAACAAACTCACATACTTTAGACGGCTCAAGGTCACTCAAAGGGTAATAGAGAAGGCAACGCTTGAAGTTTCTCTGCGCGATCGTATCAGAAATGATGTGATGAGCAGTAGAAGTAAAGCAACCGATATAGCCCGAAGAGTCACAATCCTTAAGTGGCAATGGGCTGGACACATTGCTCACAGAACAAATGGCTGAGAGAGACAAAAACTCCTGGAATAGCGGCCACGTACAAGTCGAGGCAGTGTCGGTAGTCCTCTCATAAGATGCACCTATGATCTGGTAGAGGTTGCGGGAGCCCAATGGATGGCGGCAGGGGACCGATCTTTGCGGCGTACATTCGGGGAGACCTACGTCTAGCAGTGGGTGGCCTTGGGCTGAAAAGAGAAGAAAGAGTGGTTATTGTAAGAAACGATTGAATTGAAATCGGGTAAGTTGAAATCCCCCATACAATTTTTAAAGATTTATTACAAAAAGTGTAAAAGAGGTAAAATATTTTCTCATTAGTTTGTGATATTTTTATTGCGTTCTAAAGAATTGTGTCAGCCTACCTCCCCAGAGCCAGCAGGTTTACCGGTTCGTTTATGTTACTTTGTATGATTCAAACTGTAGTTCCTTTCTCCTAGTAACGAAGATTTAACAATACGTGCGTGAAGGGAATCGCGTTTATTTGTGGAATGTTTTCGCGGATTCTTTTCGGGGGTTACCCCTTACAGCTATAGACGTGATTTTGCTACGAAAGCGACTTGCCAATTGTATATTTATGAGCTCACTATTTTGTCGAATTGTATTTTGCTGTAATTCGATTTTGTTGTAACCGAATTTTGTTTTTTGCATATTGTAAGATCTCGGATTAGAAAATTTATTATATTTATATTTTCCTACTTTACTTCTCTATTGCATGGTATCTACACAAACAACGTTATCTGCAACGCACTCGTAAACGTCATATGCTTATAATAAAGGGATAAATACAGATTATAAAGGTTTTTATATTACCCATTCTACAATATTTGTTTCGGTTATTCCTCATTTATAAATCAGCGAAACTATACAAGTAACCGCTACGGCCAAAGCATGTTGATAACCGATAAAATTATTATTGACACGTTAAATGCGTATTTAAATAACTTTGTACAAAAACAGATCCGGTGTCAGTGACACTAGAATAACACGCATTTATTTATTTCCAGTACCAATAATAATTGAACCATAGATCTAAAAAGATTCTTTCTAATGAAATGTAAAAGTAAGTGGCAGCGTTGGCAGAGGACGTCCAAGGAGAACTGATAGCGATCAGATTAGTAACATACTAGAGAAGGGCGATATAAGGAGATCCGTAACCGACGAGCATGTATGCGTAGATGTATGGATGTAGAAGAAGCGAGAGAGGTATGCCAGGATCGCGCCAAATGGATATCCATTGTCTCTGCCTACTCATCTGGGTTCCGGGCGTGAGTGATATTTATTTATTTATTACTACGGCTGGATTTTCAATTCGAAGTATAAAGCTTAATCAATGATCACTTCATAATATAAACGAGTACCGCGCCAACAGAATTTTAAATAGAAACAAAAGTTTGAAAGAATTCTGGAGAAGAATTTGTGAGGCATGAGTAACGTAACAAGCCGCATAGCTGCAATGCGGTGCGCTGCGCTGTCATTACAAGAGCTGGCCTGCACTCTGCACTCTGCACTCGCTATACAGCGTGATTCGTTTATCAATAAATAACTTTAACACCTCGCATAAACACATTACGATAATTTTTCATTTTGATCTTTTGCGTCATTCGCTTTAAGAGTTCAATTAGGTTATAGAATTTAAGTGTATAGTTCATTCTAGTAATTTTATAATAAATTAATTCCGGGGAGGGTTCACCTCAGGCGGCCAGCTGTAAAAAAACTATAGCCAAAGTCGATTACAGTATGCGCTACGGACGAACTTTGCCCTAACATAAAAAAGTGGGAAAAGGACATTCAAGGTATTCTCTCTTGATAATATCTGGTCTCATCTTAATGCATTTGTATTTACGTCATTATGTTAGAGAGAGAAAAGAGATAGAAAAATAATAAAGGTTGAGTTATAATAGTAAGAAGATTGTATCTACGGACACCTAATTCACCAGTTGAAATGTAGAAAGACATTTTGTGAGGTTACAAATAACCGCTATCACTTATAATTATTTTTATAAGTGTTTTACATTATATGTTTGAAAAATTAACGATCAATATCCTATATTACCTAATACAATACGAGGTAACGAACAAAAACCACAATATTGAAATCTTTGTCTTTAGTTGTATCCATTTGCTTTAATTTTTGACCATGCTGTATAACACGGAGAGAAAATTATAACAGTGTGATGCTATGTTATTCTTCGGACTTGTTTTAGAATCGCAAAATATTATATATGACTATGTAATTGTTTAAACTCCAAACAATGTGGTATTTATTAAAAATGACCGGTCAACGTTTATCACCGCGGACATCCTGCGCGCCACCAGCTATCGGGTCTTATCACCGCTAGAGGAAACAGTCCCTTGTATTTATGTTAGTCCCCCTTCGCCCACGCATGATGAGGTATCGGATTCTAGAATAACCACAGTTTCAGGTCGCGAATATTCGTGTTTTATTCCGATTCGCGAGGTCGCGCGTTATGTATATCGTATTTAAATTGACGTATTGTTTTGATGTCGTACCATTGCGTATAACTAATTGATAAACTATCAAGTTAGAATAGTTTTGTGTGGGTTCAAAGTGATAAGATTTTGGATTGCTTTCGGAATTATCAGGTAAATACCAAAATATTTTTACATAGTATTTGATTAGGCTGGACAAATGTAAAATCAAATTGCACGGCGGGTGGAAACCGCGGGGCTCAGCTTGTTTGTGTATAAAGTTGTAGCGAACCTCTATAGGTAAAAAATTGTGCCTCTTATAGATTTCAATTCACTAAGTAATTCTAATCGTAGGGGATCATTAAGGAAAGTATCGGAAAAGAATGAACTGGCTATTGCTGAGCACTCCTTAATCGACGAGCGAAAACTTTTCAATTTAAAGCCAACGTCTCAAGAGGCTCAACTCGAAAAAAAATTAGTTTCGATTGTACCTCATTATCGGCTTTCGTAACTGGGTATGTAGTTTACATAAGAAAAAGTTAGGAAGCAATGTCGCGCCATCTATTGCAACCTTTCAAAGAGCTGGTGAATAGATTGAAATTCCAATTAGATTAAAAAAGTCATGCATTAAAGAGGGAATAAAGATACTTTCGTTCTGCTGTGTTCAATGGCAACATTTCTATGACAGAAGATGGCAAACTAGCAAACATTTCATCTGATGTTAAGCGACGATTGCTGTTCCGCAAAAAGAAAAAGGTCTGGGTAGGAAAAAGGAAATGACGAAGATGTGGGGGAGATTCGGGGATTCCGATTAGCTCATTCACAGGGCGTAGCGCACTAGTACACATCACTTTGGTTTTGATGGGATGAGGTCGTGGTAATCAATGTCCCTTAGATCTTGTATTGTATTACATTTGTAGAAACTTGGCCGTAAACTATTTCAATATACGTAGCGGAAAAAAGTGTTTTTATGTGGTAAATATTTTAATCCCTTTAAACCTATGTTAACCTGCTTACTTAAGAGTAAGTTTATGAAAAAACAAAGTCTAAAAATAAAGTCTGTTACACTCCTAAGTTACACCTAATCAAATAACCTCAAAACTTATTCAATGAGATGATTAAAGACGCAGTCGGAGAAACCCTTCACAAAGGAGATCCAAACAAAAAGGACAATCAGCTCGTTAGAGGATTTTTGCTAACCCTCCCCCGACTCACCCCCGGCTGGAACGAGACGAGACGTCCGGATAAAGAATGCTAATTGTAAATAGATTGCATAAAGTCGACTTCAACATTTTCTAAAAAATCTGCTTTTTTTTGCTTCGCGTCCAAATATCTTCTTTTTATCTAATTAACTTACAAGTGTTTCGAATTCACTTTAAATTTAATTTTCAATCCTTTACACTTCATCAAAATAAATTATGTTCTTCAAAGACAAAATTTACATACTTTTGGATTGTTTCAATCGCTACTTTTAGTTTTCAAACGTTTATTGCAAAAGAGGGTAGCTTTATTTGTGAAAATGAGTCAGTTAAATTGCCATTTTACATTCCAGTAATTTCTATCTGCGTAAAAACACCAGTTCACCAGCACAGTTCTATGTATTTGGGCAACTGAATGAAGTTCGGTAAGTACTGAGGATTCCTCATTTTAACAATTAATGTCTCAATTATTTAATTACAAAAAAAAAATCAATACAGAAATCAGAAACCTACTTTGCCTTGTCACGTACGTCGTAGGTCCTGATATATTCTTAAATATAATTATTTGTAATTATATTATTACTTGTGTATGTACTTTGAACATATTGACATCTAGTCTTTGTTCATTATACATTTGAAAAGAATCACAATATAGAGTTGTTCCAAATCGAGATGGAAATTTTATAAACAACGGGTACATTACATATTGCGGTTTATTCCAACATCTTTCACGTTACTCGTAAAACATGAGCTATCAAAAAAATTGCAATATTTCCGAAGAAGGTATTAAATAATGTAATGGCCACCATGTACTTTAATTTGTTTACAAAACATTTATTTCAATTTAGAACAAGGTATACAGCGATAGTTTGACATTGAAATCTGCAACGGCAACTAGACAGTAAAACAGTTATGTTACGGAATTATTAATTTATTTGTAGGCATATATATTTTTGTATCGGTAATTGAAAATGTCACTCGTAAAAAAAACGTATTCAAAGGCAACTGAGTAATAATTCCTCATAAAGATATTAAAGAATGTATAAATGTCGACATGTATGTAAAATTTTCTGTCGCAAAGTCGACAGTCTTTCATTTGAATACCGAGCTTTTTGATACAGAGTTAAGCCTTGAGTATTTATTTGCCTTTCGGGAGAAAGGCGCAGTATTACTTAATAAAGGCCTGCGTACATCAAAGCCACGTACGGTGATTACAGGTAAATGAACGTTCGGTCACACTGCTCTTATATTTTCGTGTACAAAAGGTGTATATATTTTCTTGTGTATTATTAGATTTCCCCATCACATATATCACGAACGCTTGGTATATTATTCGAGTTGTATTATACTAAATATTACAATACATGGATCTGCTTTACTTTTTACGTATATTATCTACATTTTATTTGGGAAAAAACGAGAGATAATTTCCATTGTGTTCTTTATCATACTCTGAAGCTTTATTATTTCTAATTACGTCCGCTGTTCTCATGCTTGTATTTCTTTTTGTGGCTTCAGCGCTTTTGTTATTTATTTTTGATCGGGTTTCTTTCGATATTTCGCAGGTAATAAGTGATGGAAGATTTTTTTATCAGAATCTTAAAATTTGCCTTTCATGTTTGCAATTCATGTTGCCCGTTTTATTGACTTGACTTTTTTGACATAACTAATATATCTACTACATATCTGTCGATTCAATAAAACAATAGGCGTTAAAAGAAGTCTTGAAATATATTCCGTTGTAGAAGGAAATGTACATTTTTAACTATCACGTTACTATCCTTAAGAAGACTTAGGCTGCCTGTTTTTGTATATCGAATACTCCTTAAGTAAACCGCATTTGAAACCACAGGCTTCTCAATGTTTACGGACTTTAAAATGTAATACGAATGTGGAATCCTTATAATTGTAGCCATGACTTTGATTCTTATAGGACGAATGATTTTACTGCACATATTTTGAGCAGACACTTTTATACAAGAGTTTAAGAATAAGAAGTTTCTAGAAGAAACATATAAGAAAAGGGAATTCAAGTTACAACACACCTGGCTCGCTCATGACTGGATAAGAATGTGAAAAAGTGTGGCTCGAAAGATGTCTTCATGACTAAAATTGAAAAATGGACGAGTGGAAAAATAAATTTATGTTGGAAGTAAGTGTTGGCAGAGGTCTTCCTACGCAAACTTATACCGACCACGCAAACTTAAGTCGACGAGGTTGTATGCTTAGATGTATGAATGTATGAAGTGAGAGAGGTGTGCCAGGAACGTGGCAAATCGAATAGCACTGTCTTTCTGGTTTACGGGCGTGAGTAGTTATTATTTCAACGTTCATGTATTAGGGCCTCTTAGTATTATGCGCTATGAGTTCCGGCTAGCCGCTCAGTGCGTACATGGCCTTAAAGTATTGTTTGTCCGTAGGCCTGGGCCGACTGCAGCCGTACGGCTCGGGCAGCGGCTCGAGTAGCGGCAGCGGGCGGCGCAGGAGCCGCGCGCGCGGCCTGCCCCCCTCGCCCCCCTCGCCAGCCGCAACACCCACCTCCGCCTCCGACAACGCCTCCGACGCGACACTCACTGACTCCGAGTTGCCGCTCGCCAGGGACTCTACTCTGCTCGTGCAAAACGGTCAGTTACTTTTTATTAGATTACAAAGGAAAACAACTTTTAATAGTGGTAGAGCAAGTGGCAGCAGTTGGGGCTGCTGGAGCGAGCGAGGAAGTATTACGACCTCACATAAGACGAGTGTAGACGTATTCATACTTCTTTGCTTCGTCTGACAAGTGAGTTGCTGCAGGGCCCATTCCCTTCCCGTTCCTCTTCTTTCTCCTCTTTTCCTTGCCTACTTTCCTTAATCTGTCCGTATTCTAACAATTGCAAAGGTCGTTTAATAGTGGTCACAACACCGCTTGCTCGATTGCCTGAGATAAAAGCTACCTAGCTAGAAGATAAGTAAAGACAGAAATCGGATACCTGATTAGAGATTACACCCTTGTTTTTTGTAAGGAAGCTTGGCAGATTGGAACTACAGAGAAATATTTGAAGGCAACTCTTAGAGAATAAATCAATGCTTTAATTGCTTAAATATTATGGTCTTTATTTCAACAATGTAGACATAATTCATTATAAATCCTACTTCAATTTATGTTACGACAAAAATGAAGGGAGATTTATAGCGAATAAATCATCTTGTAACAAATATAGTCTTGAAATGCGACGCTGAGATCAATTCATATCTCTATCTATTGGTAGCGCATACAACTAGATAAGAGGAAAAACAATAAGTATCGAAATGGCAACGAGAGAACGTTTCAAACGTATCACTGACGAAAACAAAAGCAAAATAAGGACCAATTCCGATGAAACTCAAACGTTCGCGAAGTGAAGTGAAGACTTGGACCGTAACTGTAACGCCAGTGTTTCACAGAACTCTTTTATATTCTACAAAGGCACAGAAACACGCTGGCATAGGAGACGCGACGCGACCGACACTTAGTTCAGAACAACTTCCATATTTCCTTGTACAATTTGAAACATCTACGAATGTACGAACTTTGTCTATATCGAAGTCGTATCTAACTCCTTACTGATTCAGTACTGGCTAGATTCCCTTTGTCAGGAAACTTAAGATTATAATTCTGTGCTCTAAGTTATGTCATACATAAAATATCATTCCAAATCTATTGAAAATACCATTATTTTATAGTACAATAGTGATCCGCCCGGCTTCACTCGGGTAGCCGTTTCGAAATCCATAGGAACATCGCCTTTTATATAGGTAGACAAAAATCCAAAAAAATTAAGCCAAGGGAATAATACTTTTTCCCTGGATAAAAAGTAGCCTAGATGTTATTTCAGCCTGTAATCTATCTCTGTGCGAATTTCATCCAAATCCGTTCAGCCGTTTTTGCGCGAAGGAATATCAAACACCCATATATCCTTGCTTACAAACGTTCGCATTTATGCGATCCGAATCTTCGGTCATCGTGCGTACGGCAAAGGATTGGAGTAAGTTGCCAAGTCCAACTACGACGTACGACCTTCAAGAGAAGAGTGAATAGGCTGTTCTTCTTTTGCATCTTTCGACCACATCATCACTTAACATCAGGTGGGATCGTGGACAAGCGCTAGTTTATTCAATACAAAAAGTACAATGACGTTTAACGTAGATACATAGATAAATTATAATAGTTGAAGACAGTAGTTTCTTGTTGAATTTTTATCGTGTCGGAGTCAGTGGAAATTGAATGGTAAATCCAGAGGTCCGCTTTTAATTTACCCTGCGATGGAATCTACAATCATTCGAGATTTCATTGAAAGTACTTAAATTGAATTCCTGGATGCGGTACGCTGATCGAATGTATTGGGGATGATGAATGTGCCCTAAGATATGCCAACCCGTATATAGTCGAAAAACATGGGCTTAATTACGTTCATGTATAAGATGTTTTTTTTATTTCCACATTGCTCTTTGATATCTTTTGACATTATCTCACAAACATTTACTAATATCATCAAGGTCATCTCACAATCTGTTTGCATCTTGCTACGTAGTAGTCGGACCGTGCGTGCGTGCGACGTCGTGCACGTGGAAATGTACAGGAAGTCTAAAACAAAAGAATGCATTATTACAATACGCTTCCTACGTCAGTGTTAAAAATAGTAGTTATGAATAATTCCAAAATCTTCAAATGGCATTATTATACGAGTACTACGAATTCTAATCCAGTATCGCTCATATGTGATTATTTTCCCTTCATTACTTTGTTGCCTTCATGGATTTCATAAATGGTCATTCAAAATTACAAATAATAATTTCATTGCAGTTCTGACTCTGTTAGTTTAAAGTACTTACTTTGGTATTGAACCAAAGTACTTGTATAGTTTCGAAAGAAAACCATTGGCTTAGTAATTCATTCATTAAACAGATCTACAATGTAATCCGTAGATTAACTACTTTGTATGAATAGAAAACTTTACATTTAAATTAATAAAAATATTACTAACATTTGCGTTGGCAACAATTTGTTTTACAAGTCAGAGATTAAACGGTAATTGTGTGTTGTACAAATGTTCGCGAATAGACATTACCGATCCCACCGCATGTTTTCAATGTTCCCTTCGGTGGTGCTTCGGTAACTTTTCTAACGAATTTCGGGGACCCGTGTTTGTTTACGTTTAGTTTTTGGGGTCACAATTTAAACTATCGTTGCTTTTATATGTCGTTTAGCGTAACATCCGATGGGCGCCGCGCGGCTTGTCGTCGGACCTTTTGTTTACAGAATTTATTCTGCCATGTTTTGGTTCTCTCGAATATTTCGGGAGAATTTGTCGGGGTATATTTAAAGTGGCGTTTAATCTTTAATTTGGGGTCGAGTGACATTAGTTAGCTTCATTTTATGTGACACCTTCATTAAAGTAAGTGCTTTAATCCTTAGACCCTTGTTTCTCGTGTGGTTTATATGTTTATTTGCGACGTATACGTCTTTATATTGAGTAACATTGCTTGGATGTAAACACCAAGTGCTCTATCTAATCTTTGCCCAGTTAGATATTTGGTAAAGAAAAATCCTATAGGGTTGCGTAAACAACATGCTCTGAGTCAGCAACATTCTTATTAAAATTTGAACCAGTTCGACGAAATGTTTTTCATTTAATTTTGATTTCATAGTTAAAATACAAGGGTTTATTCTTGTTTTTTTTTTTAAACTATTGTCGCTCTTTCCAACCTGTTTTGAGTTTTCACTTCTGTCGGCATTCATTGTAACTGTCTGTGATTTTTTTATTTATTTAATTAAACTTTATTATCTATGCGCGTTATAACATTTATTTCTATGAAACGAAAAATATGGAGAATAGATATACTAGTGGCTGGACAACGTCTGTGAATCAAACACGATTACAAAGTTATTTTTTCATAAACTGGTCAATTTTTTAGTTAGAATAGCAAAAGAAAATCGCACGTAAACTGCTCTTAATGTATGCCACGTTAAAATCAATTTACCTGTGTTTTTCTATTGTTGCACTGTTATATTAATAGTCTGGGGGTATATACAGTTGTTAACTCTATGAATGTTCAAAGTTATTCCAGAAATTCTAACTTGTTTTTTTGTCACTCTATATTTAGATGTACCGTGTATACTGTTTGTAACTGAGAAGTCTCCGAGGACTTGTCTTCGCGCCTAATTGATATCGAAACCACTAACATAAATCGGAATGACCTCAAATACTTCACACTTTAATGTTGAGTATACTCCAAATGGATTCTAATTTTACAAACAAAACTCCCATATCACAGATCGTCCGGATTCCCGTCGTAAACGAGCGACAACTCGTAAAATGGCTGCCGGCCGCCGAATGTGTTAAACAATTTGATATGCGGTAAAAGCGACGTTTTTATATCGCGATATTTCGGTAGGCATACAAGTGTCGCCTTTAATTGCCTCCATTAAACGAATGTTTGTGACGCGCCGTCGAACGATAGATGGATTTGAATGCGTTCCTTTTTACCGAATAAACTCTTCATTAGCTGTCCCTATCACCAATGTGAGATAGAAAGAGAGAAGCAATGGTGTAGTAATGTCAACCGACAATCCATCCCGGAAATTCGTTAAGGACTGTATAGCGTTTCGTTAATTTTTTACGCATGTTTGTCTAATGAATGAGTGTCTATTTAAATTACCATATGGTCTTGTATGTTTAGGACTGCCTTGTGGACAATCTGGGAGTTGATTTGTTTTAAAATCGGTGCTGCTTTTATTGTAACGTGGTTGTAAAGATCACTACTAGAAGTGAACAATAAAACTGTACTGAGATTATTAGTTATTATAAGAAAGGCTGCATAAAGGGTACCAGTACCGACGAGCATGTATGCGTAGATTTGTGTAAAAGTGCGAGAGAGGTGTGGAGACCTTGCCAAATGGAGATCCGTAATCTCTCACATTTGTCAAGTCATGTTGAACGCCATAAACATGTCATTAGCGAGGGAAACATTCTCATCTCAATTACTGTCTTGCACCCCGGAATTGTGGGATTAAGGATTCCGTATTCATCCGTCAAGGGAACACAGTAAAATTTCGTCCGCTCAATGCGTCCCCTAATCCTGAAGACGAATATCTCAAAGTTGCGGAAGGAGCGGAATAATCGAGGATGTAAACACTAGAAAAAAAAGCATAATTCGTCACTTAATCCGAGACGCCGTGTTGGGGGCTCGGCTGTAACAAATATCCTACATTACCCGTGACTGATGCAACTGCCGTGTTTTAGTACCGCGGATTTTGACGATGGAATAGTAAAGTTTTACTTTCATTTGAAATTTGTTTGAGGTACGTGTTAGATTTAATCGTGTTGTTTTTTTAAATTTCATTTTGATAGATTCTAGATAAAACTGTGGTCTTATACCTAAAATATTAAGACAGACACAGAACTAAATGCGTCACACACTAGTGGAAACCAAATGTTAACGCTTGTTCCATAAGATTCGTCGTAGAAACCGGAATATTAGAGTTTGTGTGAGTGTTAATGTTATTTTATTTAAAAGGGAATTCCTTTATTACATTCAAAGAATTCCAGTATAAATTATTTCTGATTCTATCCATATATTTTGCTTACATCTCGGTTATCGACAGTTTGAGACGCATCCCGCTCCTTCGTTTCGCCGACAACTTTCCGGGCCAAGCTCTGTAGAAGGCAAAGCCGCTTGGATCGCGCTCGGTTTGCTCGAAAGCACAAAAGAGGTTCGTATCAGTCGCGTTTCATAGACCAGAAAATACACGATCCTTTTGAGAGGGCAATCCTTTAATACTAATTGAATCATAATTTCGAAAGCGGGGAGTTTCTTTTTATGTAAATCTTTGGGTCTGCGAAAAGCTGAAAGCTTCGAGAAATAGGAGCATGAATAATCTTGAGCGATGAAAGTCCGCGCACCGAGGAGTCTTGTGTAATCGGGATTAAAATCTGTTACGTTTTATTTCCTTTTTATATTAATATTAATTCATTTTTGGTAGTTATTTGTTACCGTAGAGTAACACAGGGAAGTTTTTATTGTACTTAATTGTTAAAACTAAAGTTAACTGTAATAAAAATTATATAATTATGAGAAAAAAGTTTGAGGTTACATTATAAAAATTAATTCTCTTTTATTTATTAAATATAGTCCAATAGCTATAAAATTCAATATTTTGTGACATTAACATTTATGTAAGAACTAAAAAAGGTTGACGTACGATGTTTTGCGGCAATTTTAGACAATATGTTATGCATGATTCAATCTGTTGTATGCATAGAAAGCAGCGTTTTTATATCAACTATTTGCCTTCAAGTTGTTTATTCACAGTTAATGTTGATGTAATACCATTTTAATACTGCTGTTGTCTTGGTAAAATCAAAAAACAATTTGACGGGGGCGTAGGCGGCGCGGGTGATAAATCTCTGAGACAATTTCCGAAATTTTTCTATCTCGAAGATTTATACAGTGGCGTACGTCTCGTGCAAGAAAATCGCACCTACAATTCCATTATCGATCCCTATTCCAGTACAATTTGCGCCGAGCGCGAGCAATTTACAAACTTAAATGAAAATAACGGCGACAGTGTTAGTGAAGTGCGCCTTGTTCGTAAAAATTATTTCACTTTTAACGGCACATACTGCGGCGTTAGTGTGACTTTTGTCTACAAAGTTACTGACTTCAAGTAACAATGCTTTAACTGCTTCTGATAAACGAACGTTATGTTCAGATAGTAACTGTAACTGGCGCAATATTAACAATATAGTTATATCCTTTATTCTCATCGTCTCGCCTTTTGTTACAAGTCAGATATTGCCATATTTTGTACACAAAATTACACAATTTAAGTTACATTCAGTTGATCAGTCAAAACTTTGGGGAAGATTGAACCAGGGATATTTATGTCTGATATTTTTATAGACTTTAGAATGTATTACATTAATTCTTAAAAACTTATCTGTTGAAAAATTATACGCACAATTTTTGTATTTCGAACCGATGTACCAACCGTTGATTTGATTCAAAGTTTTGGATAACGATTCGAAGCCACCGGCCTCGAGAGACTCGGCCGCGCAGCTGACATGAGCCTCTGCAACTAATCGATAGCTTTGTATATACGCAATGTTTCTTTTCGGTTTTGTCTTGTTTATATTCTACTATCATGTTACAACCTTCCAGCATTTTTAGTTTGTAGGTTTGTTCCTAACCTTGGTGGTTTAAACATTAATTTTGTTCATAACAGTCTAGGTATTGGAAACGTTAGATAAATTAAAAAAAATGTTAAACTCTTTCCGAACTAGTGTTGAACAAGTATTTTTTCAATTAAAAAATCTCCCAACTGATGATAGGAACAATATGTATTTTAAAAGACTCGACCACTCTTCGAGGTGACCACTACATGTTTAAAAATAAAAAACCATGTTGATTCTGCTGTTAAGTATTTTGTCAATGTTTCTTTCAGTTCATAATTTCCTTACAGTTTATAATATGTCTTGTCCGATTACAAATTGACGAAGTTTACAATCATTCGGTGACATGTCTGTTTCAAATATGTCACCGAACTATTGTAATTGAAAAAAAGAATGATGAGATGTGTTTAACAAAGCTTCAGCACTGGTTCTATTCAATCAAAATCCGAAATAAAACAAATCGTTGAATAAATACATTTTGAAATATTAATTTCGTAAATGCCTTTGTTCAGATTTACGACTGAAATGAATTGTGCAAAAAATGTAGAGAAAACAACGGGATATCAATTTTTTAATAACCTGAAAAGAAATGTAAAGCCGATTTAACGAATGTACATATTTAATAATCCACAACGATTGTTAAGCCTTGAAATTATACAATTTTTTTAAATTAAATTAGACTTTTTTTATTTGCGAAGGTGGCAAACGAGCAAGCGAATCACCTAATGTAAAGTGAGCGCTACCCATAGACATCCGCAACAAGCAAATGTGTTGCAAATGCGTTGCCTACCTTTAATGGACCGATAAAGGCATAGACAGGAAAAACGATATTTCCCTTTCCCTGTTAATCCTCTCCCCGTCCAATCCTTTTCCCTTTCCCATCCTATCCCCCTTATGAGGAACGGGTGGGAAGGGGAACAGGACTGAAATTGGGCCTCCGGCACCTCACTCATCAGACAAAGCGCAGAGTACTTCTACTTCACGCCTGTTTTCTGTGAGGTCGTGGTATTTCACCGGTCGAGCCGGCCAATTCGTTATTCGAGCAACAGATGTTGTTGCGGATTCTAACACTGTTAAAAGACTGTGTGTTTCAGTCAGATATATCCAATACGAAGTTTCTTTCAAGCATTCCTTTTATGACCTCAAGTTCGGGAGTTCTGAAGAAAAATCTACGAATAGAGTCAGTCCGTGCTAAGTCCAGGTGTAAATTGTAACATACTATTCAAATAGTGTTTATATATATATATATATATATATATATATATATATATACATATATATATATAATTGTTGTAAGATTGCGACTAAGTGTAGAAAGGTTAGTGACGACATTTTGAGCGCCAATAAACCAATATTGACGTCATTTGTTTTCCATTTTCGCCTTAAAGCTATCGAGCGTCCATTCTTGTGGACCGAACGAACCGCCCATTGGGAACTGGTATATATTTTAATAACAGACAAAGGCTTTTATTTGGGCTAACGGATAAAGTGTAAATTATTGGCCGAACGATGTAACGAAATCATTTTCCTCACTGAAATATTATTTTCTCTTCGACTTTTTTCTATCAATTTTTTTTATTTTTTTTTTATTTTTTTTTTACCATCTGGCATGGTACAAAGTAGCTCAGTAGTAGCGTATTCTGTCATTTGTTAAGGGAACACACCGTAAAATGGGCTTGGAACACTAAAGTAGGGAACCTGTTCTAATTTATATAACGCGTTACAATAACATCTGCGAATGAGCCGGCTCGTTAGTTGAAATACAACGACCTCATAAAGACAGGCGTGAAGTAGATCTGCATTTCTTTGCATGAATGAGGTCCCGGCCTAAATATAAACCTCTCACCCTTCCCATCCTTTCAGAATAAGGAAGAGTATTCGACAGGCAAGGCAAAGGAAATGTACTTTTTCCGGTCTCCTTTTGTTGCCTATCAGGTGATCTGCTTGCTCGTTTGCCACCTGTTCCTATAAAAAAATGCTTCATTTAAAGTTACCTACGTTAAATCTAGAAGGTGCATGAACATTACTATATACATTTACGTTAGGTTTTAATCATATATAGACCTTGTAGAGTTCGGTTGAAGAAGGAAATTTCCAGCGGAACAATATACGTGCATTTTTTTTTTCAAAAGACGTCATGTTTTTTTTAGATTTGACCAACGTCCGGTTTATGGCCATAATCATCTTCCATCTCATTTGATACCTTGTATTGTGTAGTTAAATTATACAGGAGCTAATGGTACAACTTGAAAGTCATTAATTATATTATTAATTAAATACTTGAAATATTATATATAAAATAATAAACTGACTGACGGATATATCGACGCACGGCCCAAACTACTGGGCCTAGACTTGTGTTTGTTGTTTTGATATCCAATGTAAGTAGATTTCAGAGAAGCAGTGGTGGCTCAGCGGTTTAGGCCCCGACTTACGTACCGTAGGTTGCGGGTTCGAACCCAGGTAAGCGCTACTTTGCGTAATTTATTTCATGTCCACTGCTCGAAAAACGAAGGAATGAAATGAAAACATCGTGGAGAAACCGGCATGTCTTAGAACCACCAAATTCGAAGACATGTGACATCCACCAACCCAAGGCTGATTTGTTATAAGTAGATCTCAGATCTACATATATGATGATAATATTAAAAGGGTTCAGCTTAGGCTGGCAACAATCGTTTGTATTGCACAGCGGGAGAAACCGCGGGGCTCAGTTTGTTTTAAATAAATTTGTACAGAAATGATGAATGAAATGTACATGGTACGATTCTTCGTTAATAAGTTTAATTCATTCATAACGTCCTTTTGAGAACTCTCGTATTTTTCCTCAAGGTCAAACTCCGTAATAAGTTACGACAACATAATGTAACAGATTTAAGCCGCTCTGTACTCGTAACAAAAGGAAAATAAGATTTCAGGAAAATGCGCAATTCTTTGGGACGTAGGAAATTTTCTTGTCACCCCTAAAGTTATATTTGCTGCTTGAATGATCATTATTGCGATGTTATTTAAGCCGGCTGGCTTAGGCGTGGACCGCAAATGTAACGTGGTATTGTCAAAGCAAATGGTAGGGTCCCGTTTTCTTCCCACAAGGAGGCAAAGGAAAGTTTTTGAGTGTTATATATCGCACAGGATCGCAGCCAACTTGGGAGATGAGAATGAATTACGTGTCACTTTTATTCGCGCGTTAATGCTTACATTAATTGTATTCTAGTGTTGTAGCTAGTCGAATAGCGTCTTCGATATCTATTTATTGTTAGTTTTTTAAACAGTACTTTTTCACATAATGATCTTAATAATTTTCGGAAGCCTAATTTAAGTCTTCTTCCCCTTCCCACCCGTTCCTCATAAGATCATTCAATCCTCAACCTCTTCAATCAGTCCAAAGGGAAGAGGATTGGATGGGGAGGGGGTTAACGGGGAAAAGGAAATATTCTTTTTCCTGTCTATGCCCTCCTCTGTAAAGGTAGGCAACGCATCTGCAACACATTTGCCTGTTGCGGATGTCTGTGGGCAGCGCTCACTTAACATCTGGTGATCCGCTAGCGCGTTTGCCTCCTTAAATAAAATAAAAAATCGAAGAAAATCTACATCTAGTTCTATAAAATAAATTAACAAATTCTACTACATACATATTCTTTCAGATGTTATATACACTCATGACGTTAACAGTAATGCTATCATTCGTTCAGAACAATTCATACAGGTTACCTGTACTTTCATTAATTTTCCATTATATAATTTTATGCTTAATTATTGTGAATCCCTTATCAGATCTATCTTGTACGGATTTCTTATCTACTGATTTTCCAACTAATACCATCCAGTCTTCTCCCAGCATAGCTACTTTGATACTTTCACTTGGATAGTTTAGCTTGTTACCATCCAAATCTTATTAACGCTTACGACTATTCTCCATAACACTTTTTGGCACTATCAAGGAATCGTTTAACACGATCTGTGCGCCACAGTTTCACCCAACTTGCACTTTAATGTAACCGACGCTTGTCCAGTCTAAGCTGAAGCCTAATTAATATGACTGATTTTTCTACACAAATTTTCATCCCCTCCTGTAGAGCTGTAGGGGATGAATTTAGAAAAATCATTTCTTAGTGCTTGACTACGTAATAACAGAAATCTCCGTGGAAATTTTCAAGTCTCTAGGTCAAGTTGCTTGGGTTGTGTGTTGATATATCAGTGAGTCAGTCAGTTTTTTTTAAATGTAATTAATCATTTGTACCTCATTGTTTCCTTCTGTGCAGCAGGATATTTACAAAATATTTTTAACGATGGGAAGTTATGAAGTAGGCTATTTAAAAACTTTAGACCTAAAATGTTGGTGGTGATAAAATAAAATCGAATTCAGTCTGAACTAAGTAAGTACCGCCGCTGAAAACTCTGAAAAGAAGTTGTTAACAAAAATACGCCACAGCAGCCTGTGGGCGCGCGATAAGGCGCAGGATCTGTTGTAAACAGCCAGCGAGAACTGCTCATACCCTCACTAATAAGTGATAAGCTCACAGCGGCTTAATTAAAAAAAAACACAACATATTTTATAATAAAAAATGGCAAACAAATAAGTGAATTTAATTAAATTTCAGATTTGGTGGCTTACCGACCGTAATTAGCTTATGTAATCACAAATAGTCCAATACCACATCCTTATAAAAGAATATAGACGTGAAGAACAAGTTTCCTTTTGCATTGCACCCGATGAAAGAGGTGGTTGAAGGACCAAATGTCTATTTATTCATCGCTTCAGATCTTATTTTTATAATTAAAAGATTGATTGAAATTTGAATCCTTAAACCTCGATGGGACCGAATACAAAATCTGATAATATAAGTCAACATCTAAATGGCCATGGTATAATTTAATACAAGCAGTTTAGAGATTTGGACGTATACATTGAGATGACTTACTAAAAAGTTGGCATTTAACGCTTCAGCTTATGACATAAGCCATACATACATAAGTATTTGCAACCGGTGAGCGGAATACCTAAAGATTGGTAAGTCGGGCGGCGGCGTTTCAAAGAAAACGTGTATTGATGAGTTTAATTAAACCTCGTATTTTGTTAGTCCCGGAGAAATCGCGCGCCGGGAGCTCGCGGGAACTTGTCGGGAACGCTTGCGTCACGGAAATTTCAATTACTTGCTGCTTATTATGTTTCTTTCTTAAGTTTCGAGAAACTTAAATGTATTCGAATGTACCAACTTAATATATAAACTCTGTTATATGTTAATCACTGAATTTCAGAATCACAAAGCTGAAAAATCGTTTATACCATTTTTAAGGCAAATAACTGACTCTACTCTCTCTGACTCTCTATCGTGGTAAGAATCCTGTCTCTTACAAATCTTATAGTTATTCTATCTTTTTTATTTTATTAATATATACTACAATATTATCTGAAAATCTTGTTTAATTAACATGATAAAGTAAGAAAAATAACCAAAATATTTTTAAAACCATTATAGTAACTTAAAAATCATTTACCTGGCCACATCAGATTGTTAATTTCTTCGCCTTTAATATTACTATACATTTGAATTGCCTGCATTTGTTAATAAACAAGCTAACAAGGGAAATTCTTTTCTTTTTGTATTTTCGCTGACTACTGCAGGATTATTTAAATAAGTTAAAAGTTGGAATTCACTAAGTGGGAATCGAATACGTTATTGTAGAAATATTTTAGTGCGTCCCAACGACCGTCCGCCATAAACGGACCTTTAATTTTATAAAACATTTTGCAAGTCCTTCGCTCGAGTGCGGTTGTTTTTGGACAACCCGAAAATGGTAAACGAATCCTGTTTGTGACTTTTATTACGAGCCACTCGAACTCTCAGTGAGTCGTGCTCTTGAAAATTTACTCAACGAAATATAATATGTATTCGTGTATACCGCAAAGGATTGACCTGGCTCATTATTTTCCATGCGATTACGTAGAGGGAAATGCTTAACTAAGGGGTATCATCTTTCTAATACGTTGCCACCTTACATCAGGTGGAGTCGTGGCCAAAAAATAATACAAAAGATTAAGTTACGTTCCGCTAGTTTTCTAGATATCGACATTTCCCTAATTTAAAATTTTCAAATAGGGAAGTGAACTGTATTTATCGATGTATCGATATTTATCGTACAACCTCATAAATGCCCCCAACTATCTGAATAAATTTTGAACGACTGTTTGGTTGGTTCTCACCAGATTGTTAAACCACTCTAGAATAGAGAAGTGAAGGTTACCTGTTTACGAGGAACACGCTTAGATGTGTGTAAACAAAGCGAGAGATGTGTATAAGGACCGTAATATCTGCCTCATTTGGTAATAATGGTTTCTTTTAATTAATTACTTTGATACGTTGGATGGGATATTCGCCAAAGTTTTAATTAAAATTATAACGTCCAGCGCAACTTCAGCCCGGACACCTAAAATTACAACGATGATAGCCGCAGCGTATACTAAATCTCTCTGGAAATGCCTCCGGTACAAAAATTGACAATGCTATTTTTGCCAAGCCAGGACTGAAGTGCCGACGGAACGTAGTAAGCCGACACCTCTTGCCACAAAAGAGTCTCCTTGTTCCCCTCATGATGTTGCATCGTAAATGCATTATTACAACTAGTGATGTTACATTTATCGTTTAATATTTAATTATTTATTGCACAATTACTCATATGGCCACACTACAGAAATTGTATAATAAATATAATTATAAGCTATTAAACATAGACAGACATTTATTATGTGGGCAAAACTCGTTGAGAATTTGACACCAACTTTATTAATTTAATTATACTTTCAAAGCTTTATTTCCTTTGCTGTTTAACTTTGTTGTTTAATAAATGCACTATGTGGTCACGTATTTAAAGTTGTCGAGTCCTGACAATCGCACCACTTTCTTCAATATTTCAAGTAACAAAAAAATTGAAACTATTTTTAAACGTCGACATTTTCCCAATAACACATATAATTTAACGTGACAACAATCACATCACTAGAACTGTCATAAACAACGCTCCCCCATGTCGCGGGCAGGCTGCGCGTGACAAAACATTACCGGCCAGCCGCGCGTCTGCTGGAAATTCTATTTGACAATCAATTATTAAATATTTTCTTATAATATCTTTGCTAAGATTGCCATTACGTATCCGATGCTGCTATTGTTAGATTCAGAATGACGTCATAGAAAACTGTGGTAGGTCGAATTTAACAACTGCGTTAAAATAAATCGTTATGTGACAAAAACTTGTCTCTTTGCTACATAAAACAAAAATTACCGTCAAACCTTAGTCTGAACAAGTTGCAGGTGGCGATCTTCTCCGTTAAATTAATTTCTAGTCATCCCGCGAAGTAATTCTAATATTGGCATTTGAATCAAGTGTGGCTATAACTCTGAAATGTTATTGAGACATCAATATAAAAACGTAATATAATCGTATCAATTTGTCTGGATTCGCATTTCTGAGCTAACAAACTCAAGTCAATTCGTCGAGCTAAAAACTAGAAATCGTTTTTAAAACATGTGATTTTTTGACCTATGTAAACACCAACAATATTCAAATTTGTCATTTCGTTGACAGCATTAGGGCTAAAAGGACTAACGTTATAAGGTGGGAAGGGGCTCAGAAATCCTTTTGGCAGTAATAACGCTATTGTGCCGCACGTCAATGCGTCTTGATCCCGCCGTTATCCCATACAAATCTTTACTTACCCCGTGTAAACATACCTACGGGCGGTGTCGCAGACTAGTGCGCACCTCACTACGTCGCGTTGACGCCTCGACGCCACGTCAGGAGAACAAAGTATTAACTTCTATATTTTCACTTCGTAACAGAACTTTGGACGAGGACCAATGTCCTCGCGAAGAGGGCAGGAAATGATTGAATACGGAGAGGAAGGTCGCATATGTATGGCATTGTCGGAGGTCTAAGCTCCGATACATGCTGATGATTTAAGACTTATTAATAAATCTATATATATAAAATTCTCCTGTCACAGTGTTAGTTGCAATACTCCTCCGAAACGGCTTAACTGATTTCAATGAAAATTTGCATATACATTCGGTAGGTCTGGGAATAGGTTTTTATCTATCTATAATATTTTAAATGTAAATATAAGTTTGTTTGTTACGCTTTCACGCGAAAACTACTGAACCGATTATCATGAAACTTTGTACACATATTCTTCGAGGTATTAGAAGTAAAAAATAAAATAAAAAAGAAGTAACATACTTTAAAAAAATAATATATAAAAAGCGAAGTATGTATGTTCCCTATAGACTTTAAAACGGCTGGAGTGATTTCGATGAAATTTACAGGGATTGTCCAGATTGGCTCACTCCTGTGTTTGGTAGCGATCGGATCAACATAATTAGTGGCACCCGGGCGAAGCCGGTGCGGGTCACTAGTATTTTATAAAGGATCCGAAATCTCTGCCTACCTCTCTAGTATACAGAGAAAGAAGAGAGGCAGAGAGAGCCCTGCAACTGTAATCTCAAGAAATTAATTACTTTAACGTCAAAAACATTATACGGTGTTTATGAAGTTGCAATTCTATTTTATTTTAAGTCTATAAACAAAATGGCTGCTCGATAATCGTTTACCGTCAAACATGTCAACAATTTCCATTCGATACAAGAAGAAATCAGAACAAATTAGATGCGAGGTAACGAGTACCTTCCAACGTCTGTAATAGGGTTCGGCACGCTTCGGAAAAAACCAATTTCATTCGTGAAACATCATATCCGAAGGAGGGATTATCTTTTTGACGAGTATTTTGTAAAATATTATAAATCAGGTGGTAGAAATGTAAAATAATAAATAAGCCTTTAACGCTACAGAGTACGCAGAAATTATACATTTCCATTTGGTGCGATTCTAGTACTCCTTTCTCATTTCTTCTACATCCATAGATTTACACATACATACCAGTAACGTGTACTCTTTGTATCGTCTTTCCTTGGTATGTCATTAATCTGATAGATTTTTAAGTTCTCCTGGGACGTCAACACTGCCAATCCTTTTTGTAATATAAATATTATCTAAAATAATATTGATATTAGAATTAAACCCTTAAGATTGGAGCTTTAACAGTGGTCGAGCCCGCAATAACAACATCTTTTGCACGAATGGGCCGGCTCGACCGGTGAAATACCACGACGTCACAGAAGACAGGCGTGAAGTAGAAGTATTTCGTCTGGTGAGTGACGTGCCGTAGGCCTAATTGTAGTCCTCTTCCCCCTCCTACCCTTTTCTAATAAGGAAAGGATAGGAAGAGGATTTGACGGATGAGGAGGGGATGGACAGGGAATGGAATTATCCTTTTTTCTGTTTGTCCCCTCCTTCGTCCATGAAGTTAGGCAACGCATCTGCAACTCATTAGCCTGTTGCGGATGCCTATGGATAGCGGTACTTATTTCCAGGGGCCGCTTGCTCGTTTGCCACTTTTTAATATAAAAAAAAGCTTTCGTTTATGTATATGAAACATTTGAAATGAAGGAAGAAGTAGCATAGTAACGGGTATACTACAACAATATGATTTGTGATCGAGATTTTGTATAAAAATTTAATTGATTAAAAAAAACTCAATTTATTTTTATTAGAATAAGTTCAAAGATGTCGTGCAGTTAAAGGCTTAACATCTCCGAACGAAAAGAACAGTTTCACGAAACGTTAATAAAGCAAGCAATAAAATAAAATTGGAGAGACCATTTTACAGAAGAAGCAATAAACGCGTCTTTCATAACAAAAATCTGCTGAGCCGAAGCCGTAAAGTTTGTGTACTTTAAGGCTACCTGTACACGTGCTGGATCACTTCTTAAGAACAGATATTGTACATCCAATGGATATAGTAGCAAGGAACTACATATATAAATAAATAGATTAACAAGTGGTCAAATAGGCTGGATACGTTAAGTAAATGACATATATGTTTTCACATTATTTATTCATGATGAATAAGCTAACGCGTGGACATAATCCCATCTTGTATTAGCCTATTCACAGTTTTCATGAAAATTGGTGCTTGCACTTGCAAATCAAGAGTATAAGCTGGATTAAAAAAACACACAACTACGATCCGATAAATATTTATAAACATTTATAAATATTTATAAATATTGTTACACGTTTTATTTTAAAAATATTATTTTCCTTTATCTGTAGCAACCGATGGCTTATTTTAAATAGGCCAACATGAAATACTTGTGTACATTTTGCCAACTTATCACGAAATTTATATCGAAATGCACTTCTCTTACACGCTATTGACTTTTCTGTTAAATTGCATTTTAACATGGTCGGTTAAACAGAAACATGATATGGTTTCAGTTACTTTATTTTGTGTACACTACTTTGCATTTATTGTTTCGTTTATAAATTATATTTTATTTAACATTATTTATTTCGTCATACGAACGTCAACAAATATGAAAATTAAAATATACCAGTGTGAACACTCCTTAACTTCGAATCGAATTTGCTCACGTAGGCTATAACACAGGGTCCGATTCAAGACCCTGACGACGTCTGCCTAAGAGAGGTAAATAAATTGTATACATTTTCCCAGCGATCGTAAACTTGTTTAAAGATACCTCCCTGTATATCGCAACGTTCAATCTTTTATTACGTTTGGATTGATTTAAATCGACAAGTATTTGGATTGGTTTTGAACCGGAGTTTAAAACTTTATGAGTAACAAACTGCAGTTTTACGTTCTATGGCATTGCCATACACGGGCTTAGCAAGCGTTGTGCCTGTGTCGAAGTACCATCAACAATCACCTAGCACTCTTTAGATAAAATAGAATTAAAGAATTTCCATAAGAATGAAGATGCTGTGATGTGTTTTAACCACCGTTTCTTCGTGTCCAATGAACATCTCCAACAAAGAGAAGTAATATGTAGCCACACTTTTTATAGGGAAGACATGTCTGCATATATGTGAATGAATAAAAATACAACGGTGAAGGAAAACATCGTGAGGAAACCGGCATGTTCTTTAGAACCACCAAATTCGAAGACATGCGACATCCACCAACCCACACCGGGCCAACGTGGTGGATTACAGCTCATTCCCTCTCTCGGAGAGGAGGCTTGTGACCCTGCAGTGGTAAACATTCTAGAAAAGGCTGATTTATTATTATTATATGTGAATCAGTGGTCATAGCTATTAGTGTATATTGTTAAACAAATTGACAAAGAAGTACTTGAGTACTAGGTTCTTTCGGCATACGACATATCCTGAAGCATTACTTTAAGTACACACTAACTATACACGTGCGCGTGTGGTAAGCATGTATGAGGGCTAAAAATCTTTGAGTTGAATTACTAAAATTAATTACTTTTGCTTTACAAGATAAACAATAATAGAAAATGGTAAAATCTCTAAAATAACCAAGGTTTTAGCTTAATCTTTAGCCAATTTCTTTTACTGTTATTCGAATCCAATCTCGCTTCATAAACTCGTATTTCCTTGAAATGTCAAATATTAAAAAGGAGCATTTTACCTTTGTGGCGCTGGATTTGTAAATATCGCAATAAGAGGCGTATATACGTACGTAGGCTGTTCCTTGAAAGACTCTCGTAACCGCCCTAATCCCTCAACACGGTGAGTAAAAGAAAAACAAGGCATAAAAAGTTGACCCAAATTTCTGAGTACATTTCATTTTCCCTTTTTTTTCCTTATTTAACGAAAGTGCTGTGTACGCGGCGCCGTGTGTCACCGGGCCGTCAGAATATGACGCCTGATTAAAATGTACAGTCACGGATGCAGTGAACCCTTTCAAGTTGATTTTGGGGTTCGCTCAAGTAATGCAATGTGATTCCTCATTTTATGAGATTCATTGTACCAGATATTCGATAGAAATATTATGTTTTTGCAAGATATCTAATACCAAACGGATACACGATACAAACTTGCACAATATTACGAATTACTTACATAAAAAGGCTGTATTTCAGGAGGCTATTGCATTGGGTATTCCATGCCTAAGTCCACTTCTAAGTTAGATAATTAATTAAAGCGAATCTAGATTCGTAACTTAATATCTATGGATCACAAATATAAGCATACAGGGAATTGCGTTGTTAAATTACCGTAATCTGACCAGTTGGTGGATTACTTACAAAGATTAACAGTGGTAGAGCCCAACATCTGTTGCACGAATGGGCCTGGTCGACCGGTGATAATACCAGGACCTCACAGAAGATACGTACAATGAGTGAGGTGCCAGAGGCCATGTCTTTATCATCCTTTTCTTATTAAAAGAGGATTTGAGAGGGAAGCTGATGGAAATATCTTTTTTTCTGATTATCCCTCTGTCCATTAAAGGTAGGCAAAACATGTGCATCTCATTGGCTCTTTGTTTACGGGTAGCGTTAATATTTGGTGCACTACTACTGTTTGCCACTTTCTTGTATAATAAAATGTCCCAGTATTAGGCAGTTTCTTTGAATATACACCGTCGCCGGTGGCTTTACTTAGTTTTAAAATTAAACATCTTTGTAGATATAACAACAAACTTGTACATCTGAATAGAATTGTTTTATTAATAAATGTTAAAAGTTTCACGGTTGTTAATTGGAATAATAAATTTATATTTTACATTATAAATACTTGAATATAAAGTTTCAATAGACAATCCAGACGGTACGAATATTACGCCTACGAATACCGTAGTAGACGATTACATGAGCCTATAAAAACTCACAGCTAACACAAAACGAGCTACTGTTCCAACTTCAACCTTAAAATATTAAAGATAGAGTTCATTTTATGTTTGTGGCGTTCGGTAATAGCCCGTTAGCAGGTGAGCGGGGGCATCTTTTGGCTCATGTTGTTGAAATATAAAGTTTTCCCAATAAATAATGCAGTGTGGCGCTGAGAGGTGCGCCCCATCCACACTTCGTCGCATTAATATCGGAGCCGAGGGTAACGTAGACGTTTCGATAAATCATATCCAAAATGCAAAATATTAAATGGTATCCAGAAGTGTGAACGATGTCCTATATTACACATAAACAATTATTATTGGCTTATTTTATTGAAAGTAAGTGTATTTTTTAGATTGCCATTATAAAAAAATATTAATAATCAATTTAATATATTAAAGTGTCTTTATTTTAAAGTTTTGAACTCACGATTGATTTTCCCAGTACTAGAACTTTATATTTATTATTTTTATTTAGCCGGATGATTATTTCTGCCACATAATTTTGTAGCACATAATGTATTCTAGTAACAAATTTATAATTTTTAATTTATATTATTAGTAAGGTGAATATGAGCTCTCACGTTGAGATCACATTTTTCTACTTATAATTTTATTTATAAGAAACGAAGAGAATCTAAATCCATCTTACTCTATTGTATTTTTACCCAATGTTCTGCAAACAACTGAACTTACCTCATAAAAGAACTTCTGACGTCCAGCTTCTGAAAGATTTGCCAAACTTGTCAAGTTAACCGCGTTATTTGGCAGTGGTAGAGCCCCCAACAACATCTGTTGCACGAATGTGCCGGCTCGTCCGGTGAAATACCACGACCTCACAGAAGACAGGCGTCAAGTAGCAGTGTTTTATGCTTCTGCGTTTCGTCTTAAGTCCGATGTCAATCCCTCTTCCGATGAAGAAGGGAACTGGACGGGGAGGCGATGAATCTTCTGTACATTAGAGGTAGCCAAAGTTTGTGAAACTCTTTAGCTTGTTGCAAATGTTTATGGATAGTTTGTCAGATTTTAAAGAAAAAAATAATCATTCTTCTAACATTTCAAATGTCATTTAATCTAACATTTGACAGCTATAGATAATTTTCCAATTGATCGGCCTTTCAGAAACGAGGCTTTAATATATGTTCATTAGGATTCCATTAATTCGCATCGTGTAGGTTAGGTTAGGTTATCGTTCATTGTGTCTGGCTAATTGAGGAATCACGTAGTTAGTAAAATTATTGTCATATAATTTTATGCGCAACGCTTTGTTTCGACGCGTTAAACCTATTAACTGTAAAATAAACACTGAATTTGTGATAATGTGATTGATTAATTCGTGGCCGTCAAAACGTTTATATAGCTTTTATGAAGCCGAAACATTTTTGGTACTTGTTACCATTTTAATATTAATACAAAAAAAACAAATAAGTTTCGTGTTATTTTTTATCATAATATCAGTTTCATATGTCACTAAGATCAAGATTACTTAGTTTGCGTCAATATTTTCGTTTAATACGCTTCCAATACAATACATTCTATACAGCAACTCCAGCGTGTGAATTTACAAGTGATATTTGTAGATTTCTAATATTGTGTGAGTGGCTTCATTTTGCTGCGTCAAACACTTTGAGCTATGAAACGTAATCAAATTAAGATTTGCCACTAATTTATCAAACATTTTCAATTTCCTACGGCACGTGGAACGCTGAAAAAACCCATGTATATTTTCTAAACTGGAAGCCTAATGTAAGTAGGGCAGGGCCCGGCGTGAATAAATGAGCAGCTCGTGGACCCGTTAGCGCGTGTAAACACGGCGACCGCGCTGTCATGCCCCGGCTGCACAAAGCTCCATCCTACAGCTACTCGAAATTCTAATGCGGTTCGGGAACCAACCAAGCTGTTCTGGTGTAGTTACAGCTTCAAACGTTAAAAGATTAGCCTTTGGTCGCATCGTGTTTAGTTATCTAACGCGAAAAGAATTTAAAATGTGAGTTAAATTGGTTAGTTCCGATTAGAATTGAGAAAGGTATGGTTCCGTAGTTCAGGCATGTTGAAAGGATGAACAGAGAATAACGAAACAAATTTATGTTGCGAAAGAGAGTGGCAGTGATGGTAGGGGACGCCCTAGGAGAACTTGCATCGATCAGATTAGTGTCTTACTAAAAAGGCGATGTATTCGACGAGCATGCATGCGTATGAATGCAGAAGCAGCGAGAGAGGTGTGCCAGGATCACGCCAAATCGAAATCTTTGATCTCCGCCTACCCCTTTAGATTACGTGCGTTAGCGCATATATTTTTTTAATAGATTGGATTAAAGTTTCATTTATTGTAAAGCCGTTATAAAGCTAATGCTAGAATTAAATTCCGCCTTCTATTTCCGAGTCACGGAAACTTAAATAATATCCCTAAAAACTTTAATAACTACTTTAGAGGTTCGTGAATTATTTCACCAGTATTTTTAGTACTACATTGATTTGCGGTAAAATAAATTATCCCTCCCTTGTAACCCTAGTCTTCTTCCCATCCTATCATTTTCTAATAAGCAAAGTATGAGAAGAGAAAAGTATTTGAGTACAAAAGAGTAATTAGGCGAGACATGGGAATTAAGAAATGAAAAACTGAGACGTTTAAAGTGACCATTACAGTTTAAATACTTAACATTAAAAACGACCTAAGGAACGTGTGCCTTAAGGGAATGTAGACTAAAAATAAATATATTTTTGTTAACTTTAATTACCAAACTTATAACCTATTTCACGCACGCGTGTTTCTATTCGCGTGCTACGAACCAGTTTTCACATTAAGTCTGAACTAAGATAGCATTTATGGCAGTGACGTCAATACAAGGAAATACTTCGTAGCTTAAACCTTACGTGATCTGTTACTTTGGTTCCTAAACCAAATCAAAATTAACTCTTTCATATCCAAATAACAGCTCACCGGGATCGCTCCTGGAGATTGCCATTAACAAGTGGTTGCTGCGATTGAGGATTTTGTTGTTTATATTCAAAGAAGTTGGCTGTCGTCATCAGCTTGTGGCTGAGTGTGCTGTTTATGATTCGTTAGTCTGTCTTTCTTTATGGGATAATGTGGCAAAACACAGGAGCGGTACCCATAGACATCCGTAACAAGCAAATGTGTTGCAGTTACGTTGACCACTTTTAATGGACAGTGGAAGTAATAAACAGTAAAAAGGATATTTCTTTTACCCCGTCAACCCCCTCCCCGTCCATGCCTCTTCCCGTTCCATCCTATCCTTATAAGGAAAAATTGAAAGGGGAAGAGGACTAAAATTAGGCCTCCGGCACCTCACTCATCTGACGAAACGCACAATACTTCTACTTCAAGCCTCTCTTATGTGAGGTCGTGGTATTTCACCGGTCGAGTCGGCCCATTCGTGCAACAGATGTTGTTGTGGGCTCTACCACTGTTAAAAAATTTTTCTTCACTTTTGAATTCATATCTTGTGCAAATAAGTTTACACTTGAATAAACTATAGAGAACACGAATCAACATCTGTGCAGTAAATTTCAAAATAATATTAAAATGTTTTATTTTCGTTTCAGGTATGTTTCTTGGTATATCTACGGTTTATTTCCGACGAGAATCTTTGTAAGTTATTTGATTTACTTGCTATACGACAAGAATTTCAAGTGCTATCTTCCGACTCTGATACACTAGCTTAAACATAACATATCAACCTTTATCGTACACCTTACAATACCCTAGTCGTGATACCCAATTAAAATAGGGTTTAATTTATTTCCTCAGAAGTAAACACAACCTAATGAAGCAGGTTCCTATTACTACGTTCGACTACGTATAAAACTTTGATATCAATTTTATTACGTTTCATTTTATACCTGCTAAAAACTCATGTACGCTCGTTCAATCGATCGAAGCAATCTTTTTGATGGCAAAAATTAAAGCGTACACGTACACGTACGCCAGAGCGGTACACGCTCAATTACAGAGAATCGAATACCGAACGTAATTTTCCACGTTTACGTTTGAACCGAATCCATCCGCGATCTCATCCGAGTAAGGCTTGTAAAGTACTGCGAAGCGAAGCGATAAATATTACCAAACACAAGAATTAACATTTTAAATCGATACTGTTAACAATATATCTAAAATAAGTCCCATTATGTCGATGATAATTTGGGTATAAAGGCATTGAGTTTTAATCATCGAGCGACGAGATATAGATATACAGAGTGATATGTTATAATAGGACAGCGCCTACAGATATAGGCTACGCAACGCTAGGAACCAAATCGGTTTCCCAAGGTACTAGTAGATCGGACACTAATAAAGTGCCTTAGCCTCATTGCTAATGTCTTTGTCATCCTAAGTAACTAAAAGTTCTGTATTGATTTAATATTACAACAATCTTAGCTATGCGTATTAACTAAAAACCAAAAAATGTAGCATAGCATAGCTTTATTGAGGCGAAATCTTTAAGTGAAAGCTGAGAAAATTGAACCCCGATCTCAAAGCCAGTTTCGCGTGCGTCCCCCAGATTAGGTTCTAAGGACTCACCCGCTGATTAAACCACGAAATCAATCTCATATAAAAATTCATTTACGTGAAAGCATCGCTTTAAGTACCAGCAGATGTAATTTCTACATCATTCCACATCAATCCTTTGTTGGTTTTTATTCTCTCGTACAATCAGTCATTTCTGATTTACCGTGTACAGAACACTTCAGACAAATTAAATAAACATTTTATAAATATTTTTTTGGGATACGAATAGGCGGTTCTTCTGTAGTAAAGTGATCACTTAAACATTCATACAACCAGACATACGTAGTGCGGATAGACTAAAGAGATAAGATGGTGATTGACCCTCCATCACCAAATGAAACGGAAAACCATATAAATAAAAAAATCCTCTAATGAAATAAATAATATAAAAAATAAATAACCGGCAGGGTTATTGCCAAAGTACCAAAAATTATGTTATTTGCGCTATTGTTATTACAATTATGGTAAAAGAAATCTGTTGCTGAAACAACATCAATAGCGAGCTGGTTTTCAGTCTTGTCCACAACGCATTCTTGTTTTCATTCAAAAGTGATGTCGTGGTATTTCCTCTTACGACCTTTAGATTCGTAACTCCGAAAGACTTAAAGAGAAACTTGACCGATGTTTTTAAATTTAAATTCCCCTTTCAGTTATTCGAACTAATTTTATCTATCAATATACAGTAGTAGAGTCCGCAACAACATCTGTTGCACGAATGGGCCGGCTCGACCGGTGAAGTACCACGACCTCACAGAAAACAGGCGTGAAGTAGAAATACTCTGCGCTTCGCCTGATGAGTGAGGTACCGGAGGCCTAATTTCCTCTTCCCCTTCCCACCCGTTCCTCATAAGGGGATAGGATGGGAAAGGGAAGAGGATTGGACGAAGAGGGAGTTAAAGGGGAAAAATATCCTTTTTCCTGTCTGCCCTTCTCTGTCCATTAAAGGTAGGCAACGCATCTGCAACACATTTGCAACACATTTGCTTGTTGCGGATGTCTATGGGTAGCGCTCACTTTACATCAAGTGATCAGCTTGCTTGTCTGCCACCTTCTCAGATAAAAAAAATAACAAATCTTATACTTGTATAAAAGACCTTTGTCAATCAAGTTTTCCTTGTATCAAAACAATCACAACTAAGAAGTTAATAATACTACAAAATATTTAAAATATAACTGACGATTAATTTCATAGACATGTGTCACTATTGTTGCCTGGAAGAGATCGCTTATAGCGATAAGGCCGCCCTTGCCCACATTTAGCTTATAAGTTTGGTTTTAGTAAATTTGTATTTAGTTTAATGTGAGCAATAAAGTGTCTATCTATCTATCTATTTTTATTTTTTAAGAATTTTGCGAATTATACAAAGGCAAAATAGCTAAACATCTTGAAAGTTTTTAATTGCCACGTAAACAACAAATAAAGCAAAGAGGAATGCGCCATTATTCCGAGTTAATGAGTAAAACTTTGAAATATTGACTCGCAGTTAGGAGCCCAACATCGTCTGAAAGTGATTAGCTCGCCTGAGGGACACCGCGCAGATAGCGTAATTGATGACGGAAAAATCACATCTTCATTTAAAATCGAAGCTAACTATAATATTTCTAGTATCGTTCGTGACTTGTATACATCTGTTACTTTTTCAACCTGATTGAATTACGATAGCTATCTAAATCTACTTTCAATAACTAAAAACTTAAATGCTTGTAGATTAAACTGACACAGATTAAGTAATCGTTAAATCGTATTTGCTTAGATTACATTAAAGGAAATTTTAAACATTTAAGATTCTTGTATATTTTAAAAAATTTAGAGACACGGTTAAATCTCGCATAAGTACGAGTCAAAATTACGTCGAATGGCGTCATGCCGTCTAGCGCTCGGGAATTTTCCTTAACAAGGGTCCGCTGAAAAAAGTCCATTCTAGTTTTAATTACTACCCCGCTGGACAGGCTCGCGCCGGCACCAATGGACGCGGCTTTTTAATTTTACGCTGTAATTAGATTTTTTCTAGAAAACGTCCGCAGTCGACGAGGAGGTGTCGATAAACGGTTTGTAATAACTCCTTGATTCGTTTAAACCTCTTGACTTCTGCAGTGATAAAAAATAAGCACCATCTTTAATTCATTCCCTCCTTTATAAATCGGTATACGCTTTTCACAGAGCAATACTAGTGAGACTTTTGCTAAATAAAGATAGATAGATAAAAAATTACATAGATATTTTAATTTATAATACATTTTACATAAATTAATTGTATGAAGTATTTCATTGTTCATGGAATCGTTTTAATGAGATATAAATGCAAACCGAAGTATGCTTTTAACAAATACGCTTCCGTTTATCGGATCGGTCTGAAATATCGCACGCTACTGGTATTTATTAGCATAATATTGTATATTAATTGTATATTTCATTAAAGTAAACAATATACATGGTATATTGGAATCGTAACAGCTATAGGTGAATCAAGCTGACAACGTGCAAGTAAGTGCACTATCGCACTTATTAATGCATCCACAAATTAATCATAGAATAACGACGGCGTTCCTCAAGGAGCGGTTCTCGGTCCACAACTGTAATTTGTTCGCCAGCGCACTCAGTTAAAACTAAACAACATCAACGGCCATTACCAGGCTATCATGAGCTGAAAGAGGTCGGTGTGGTTCGTTTACATTTGCAATTGCATCTCGGCTCGCACCACGGCCGAGGGCGATGCATTAACATAATTGCAGCCAGTATATTGATTGGCCGGCTGCGGGCTAGCTTCGCTTTTGCACGCCGCTACTGGAAGAACCAAATTGTTACAGACGCTACAATATTATTATTTGCAGTTAAACCTTCTTTAGCTTAGAAGATATTTGGTGGGGAAAAATCTTATAGGTTCCCGTGAACAACATGCGACGCACGTCAGCAACAATATTACATTCATTTTTGTATTCAATTTTGAATTTTATTGTTATGGTACATGGGTTTGTTTTTGTAGGTGATTTATTTATTTTTGAATGATTGTCGAGACTTCCCATCTGTTTTGTGTTTTTACTTCTGTCTGTAGCCACTGTCTGTGTTTTTTTTTATTTATTTAGCTATTTTGCATATGTCAATTCAGATTTTTGTTTTTAATTGCGATTCAGATTAACAAGAATGATACCATTTTATTTAGCGATGATTTTTTTAATATATAATTAATTCCAGACTAATTCTTTAAAAATCAATTTCTTCTCACAATAATGTAAGCATGTAGCGTGATGACTTGATAGATCACCAACATGAACTAGCTAATATCGGCTAGTTATCCTTGATTGAACATGATTCTCTAATGGCCGTTCGTATCCACAGTTGCACTTACAAACACCGACGAATATTTTAAAGGTTGATGGATTAATACAGAATATAATCCTAGCTAGGATTGAACGACTTCTGTATACCGAGATAACGAAAGGATAAATCAGAAATGGGAGACAAAAATAACAAATCATGTGAATATATCACCCTGTTCGGTGATAAGGTATACGTAGTATTAAAAACTATATTTAAACTGCTGGATTTGCTTTTATCTAAAGGTGAACCTTATATATCATTCCGTAATATTTCCAGATATAAAGCTTATCTTGTGAGTTTATATTTCTTAAACACAAATTATATTTCGAAACGAAAAAGGATGATCGTATATAATTGCTTGTATATTTCAGCTCGAGTACATTCAACAGTTTAAACAACACGCTCAACAATTATCTTTGTGTTATAAAATGCAAGTAATATGTTCGGTTCGTGGTTAGCTCTAAGCGAAACAGTGGGCGTTGCATCCAGTAGCCGGCATTAATCGGCGATGCTATCTCGGGCGCCGTACGAACGCTGCTCGCTTATTATAGTAGTTGCTCAGTTATTTTCTCTTTAGAATTGAATGATGCATGTAATTGTAATGTTAAAGTGTACGCTAGTGTTATTAATAAACTGAACGTGTTACTACTTGTTTGTTGGGTATTTGCGTGGATTTGCAATAGATTATAGAAAAACACAACGAAGTAATCATGTAAAAATAATTACCTCATATCATGTGGAGCCACGCGGATTCATCAGCTGTTGAATGAACGCCCTAACTCGCCTGGGAAGATCACCGGCATTTCATCTAACTTGTTATTGAAGAAGCAATAAGTTTCCTATCGCTTTCTCCCCCTCTCAACTCTTTAGGTTGTTTCAGGGTATGTTCGAATTTTTAAACCATCATTTATAGTAAGTTATTAGAGCAAAAGTAAGGTAGTTCGTAAGCTCAATAGAAAACAATCTCTATAACCGCTTTCATTATAAGTAACAATAGCCCGTCTAATTAAAACAACAAGCCGTAAGAAAAAATCCTCTTGAAGGCGGCGCGCCCGAGCGAGCAGCTGAATCAGAAAGTGTAATTTAAACGCGTCGTTAATTTCCGCTCAATAGATTTTTATGAAACGCCCCGTCCTATCTGCGTCATAAAAATAACAGCCGCGCAGGCAACTTGTCCGCAGCGACAGCCGTCCACCTTAACAAGGTTCCCCGGGAATACGACGTCTAAATATTTCGCTTCATTTTTACCAATCGCCGTGAGAACGACATCTCCAGAGTTTACAGTGAATTTAAAGTCTAATTGACGTTTAAAATAGATTTGGATTTTAGATAAAAGAACACGGAACCAAAAGTATTTAAATATTCAGACGGATATAAATAGGATAAGGGATGGACGTCGACCTTAGCAAATCACAATTGATGAGTAAATCTACGATACTGTATCGATTGGTTTTACTTATGAATTTTTAATTAGAAAGAAAATTGGTAACGATTGTCCGATGCACAGCCATAGACTCATCTCTCGTCGCATTTGTGCTATTATTATCCGTCTAGAAAATTTCTTTCGTTGATACAATATTTTATTACTTCTACATTAATACTTTGTGTACGTTCAACGTCCATAGTAAAATTCCCCTAATAAGAAAAAAATATATATTACTTCGTAGCCCCAGTGTAGACAACCGTGAAAAGTAAATAGGTACCCCCTTGTGCAATAAAAAGATTGAAAGTTATTTGTCATTCAGGAATGTCGTAGTATTATGCAACGTGGCTGCGTTGCGGTGCCTCGTCGCCCTTGCTGTCAGCTAACGCGTTTGGAATAAGTAATTTCGTTTTGGTTTCGTTAGTTTCTTCGTCTTCCGCTTTGTTTTATCTGTTACTCTTAATACTTCGTGACAGCTGTGTTGTTTTACTCTGAATGAATTAAATTTTGTAACCTATATTACATATTATTGTTTCAGCGCTTATCGCTATTTATTATTGTTTTGCTAGTTATATAGTAGATCTGACCTGTACTATTGTTGTTGTAGATATCCACTGTTCAGACGTCTTTTTCTAGCATTTGATTAAATAAATTTGCAGTATTTTTAACTAGTACTCCAGTATATCATCTCGGTATTTTGTTATAACTGTTACTTACTGATGATACTGCTAGACGAACGTCGTGTTGTTGTCTTGTTCCATTATGATAAGCATTATCTATTACTCATTATTGCTTACATTTAATTTTTTTTACACAATGTAAAGTTATTAAGTTTAAAATCAATAAAAAAAGCAGAAACCTAAATATTTATATTTTGATCGAAGTTATGACAATACTTAATATTCGTGCCAACATTCCGCGGTAACTTCCCCGAAGATTGATTCCACAATTTGAAGGGGAAAATTAAGGTTTCACTGCAATATTTTAAATTTATTTGCTTTTGCGATGCAAATTATGAAATAGAGATGGGGAGGAAGCTGTTTTTATTTCCTTCCCTTTCATCGAATAGGGGAGACTATTGTTGTGTGCAAGGCTGAGTCTGTTTGCTCTTTACTGTTTGAAGTCTTATGAGTTTTGTTTAACTAATATTTATCAACCACAAGACCTTTTACAAAAAAATTAATTCCATTAGCTATTTCTCTTTTTAGGGACCGGGTTCTATTTTGTAGAATAGCGTAGCTAACCGTAGTCATAGAATATTGTAATTTGCCTACCTTTAATGAACAGAGGAGGAGATAAACGGAAATAGGTCTTCCTCCTATCCATCCCCTCCCCCTCCCATCGTTTTCAATAGATTGTGTATTGATCTTGGAAAGGAGAGGTTAACCTACTCATGCTGTAACTACGTTTTATTTGTTTGCGATGATGTCTGCGCTAACCGGGTCGGCAGCTCGAAATGAAAGCTTAAATAATTTACGTCATTAGATACACATTCTTTTGTAATAAAAGAAAAATTCTGATGAAATAAGCCCTCGTAGGAAAAGTTTAGACGTCGTTAAAATACTAATTAAATGACAGAACCTTGTGAATGTTGGCAAACTTTGTTCCAAAGTCTCACTTTATCACTTTAATAAAGTATTCTAGTCAATGTTCTCGGAACTGCCGTCCAATACTTCCAATAATAAACGAAACCGGCAAAAACTAATCTAACTCAAACACTCGTAAAGATAACAGAGGGCGCTCCCGTTGGGAATTCTACTGTTTAGCAGCTTTTACAACTCTGTCGAAGTAAGCTTTACCATAATTCACTCAGACCTCTGTCCGTTCGGGTCCGATTCCATTAGAGCGACAGGGTACTCCGTCTGAAATAGGTTTCGGTCTATGCTCCGTACCCTTACCAATTAAAAATAGTCGGATTAGACATTCTTATTACTCCCCCGTGCTGAAAAACTTTCTTACTTCTTTTCTTACCTATATATATATTGTTTATTTTATGGTTGTATAAAATATAGTTCTTTCAATTTAATTATAGTAACTAAAGGTCTGAATTCGTACACGAAACTCATAGTAAATGGGAAGCTTAGTTTAATTTTCCTTTCCCTATTATTCATGTACCTTATTTTTTCTCTTCTGCCTGTAAATAGGTTGTAGAATAATAATTAGTCACGATAAATTACATTTCTCTGTAATAGTCTGGTCAGGACTCCACACGAGAGCTATCTTGTTTCTTCTAATCTCTACAAAAGCAAATACATGTATCTACCACGTGCATCGCCATTGCCTGTTGAGCTAGAACAATGTATCCGATTCTAGCATATACAACGCCTTAACAAATTGTACAACAAAAGAACTAGTAGGAAACGGTCTTACAGATGCAATCGAGACGCTAAGAAACAGCGGGTAAAGCTCGTGCATTACCGCAGACAATGAGGAGTGAACTTGACCCGTGCTATCGATACACTGATCGCTTGCTTTGAATCTTCTACTAAAGTGACCTTAGTAACGTCACGATGACTACGGACTTCAGCGAAACGAGCGAAACCAAATCACAGTCATTATGTTGCAAGGAAATTCATTTTAATTTGTCAGTTCTATATATTTTTATTTACTAGTATACTTACTGCAGCTATCATGACTTGGATCGTTGGTATCACAGGACATTCTCCTTTATTCCACCACTTTCCTGAATCACTAGCAATACTACTTCAACTGGTTCTTGTGTATGTTTGTGATTCGTTATCACGTAACACCTGGCGGACCATTGACATAAAACCTCTTCAATTCTAAATTCCATATAAAACCTTTATTATACCACAGTACATTACGATATTACAGTATTCATTTGTTATACATTTGGACGTGACGTCTTATAAATCGGTAACGTGTCTGCCTCCTAGAGGCATTCGCAAAAAAGTAGGACTGATTGTCCCGTTACGCTCGAGCCGAGAGTAACCGAATCAAGCCGAGCATGCTTAGAGGCATGACTCATCGGTGTATTAGGAAATATTGTCACGAATTCAACGTCCGAGCGCCTTGCGCCCAGACACCTGGGATTTTTTTTTAATTTGCCAAAGTCTATATTGTTCGCGATCACCATTCCGAAGCAGATACCGTGGCCGTGGGTCGTGACGAGACATCGTGATGTTAGCAGTAATTTGAGGTGCATTACCGTCCGCCATTCGACGTCGACCTCACTGATAGACGCCATACTAATGCTCCTTGATGCTTTGGAAAGTGTGCTGTTAACCGCAATCATTTGCATTCGTTCACACCACTTTGATTCCGTTACTCTAATGAACTTGGTGTATATGCAACTAGAAGAGTCTAGGTTTGAACTGTTTGTAATTACAAATGTTGAGTTTTTTAGTTTAAATACTTTAGGAAGTACCCTTTACAAATCTACACATCTATAAGGTAGTACCTTAAACAAAAAGCGGTTTAACTATGTTCTTATGAAATTAACTTATAATTTGTTAACGTAAGACGCAAATAATCTTGTTATTTGGCAGATTTAATGTAAGATTTCTTGCTTTTTTATCGTTAAATACCAACTATATTTCGCTATACCAACTGATGGTCAAATAATGAAATGATACGACGATATTGAATGGTGAATTATCATGAGAAGTTACAATCGGCTTACTCAAAGCTATCTCCAACAAGGCATTAAATGAACAGATCGTGCGGTAAACACGTTTCGTATTAGTGTAATCGCCAAGCGATGTCTCGCTCCGCCAGGCGCGTCCCCGCCTCCTACCCGATCGGAAAATCATTAGCTTACTCCGCCATATAATTAATTATAAAAATGTTACTGCAACTCTTTAACTTATTCTTATTGTAGTTTGTAAGACTTTAACGAAAACTGTTTTATTACATTTAAATATGTCTAAGTGAAATAGAAACAGCATTATCCCATTGGTAGACTAAACAACTTTAAGTCGGAATGTTACATTCGCTGTGTCAATGCCTTAAGACATTCTTAGAAAACTTTATTAAGTCATTATTCCTACCAAAATTAAAATGTAACGAATGAACGCGATGGGTCAACGAAAACCAGTTAAATAACATAATTTTCAAAGCACTTACTCAAAAACTTTCGAAACGTAAGGTCGTGGCTGGAGGAGCCACGGCGCACAGCTACGATAAATACAGAAAAGTCTTTTTATTAATACAAAATGTCTTTGTGGATACGTATTTCGTAAAGGGAACAGATTATAAAACGTAATATCATATCTATTTTGCCATAATAACTGTCTTGAAGTATTACATAAGCAATTGTAGCACCTCATCATCGCGTCTCCCTAGACCCTTGCTCTCGAAAATTGCTCCTTCATGGAGGGTTTCAGGGTTATTTATAAACTGAATTTCCATATAAAGAGTGCGCAATTAGCCTCAAACTCCTCTCTCCCCATAGACGTTACGAACGCGATGTATATTTGCGCGCTTCCCTTTTTCCACACTCGCAACGAATAACAAATGGCTCCCACCTGCGAATTTGCTGCGAAACTCTTAGATATAACAATAAAGCCTTACACAAAGGTGATGATCAAGAAATAAAATTTCATCTTGTTTTCTTACGCCGGGCTCTTTCAACCCTTCGCCTGTGTAACGCTAATGCTTAAAGTGGTAATGCTCTCTATTTATCTTCTATTATACTTATATTAGTACAAAGTGTTATTTAAGTGAATTCTTATTTAGCCGCGTTAGACTATTGTGGGGCAAAATCTTTTATGTTCAACATGTGGTCAGCAACATCCAACATCCTTATTTGAATTTGGAACCGGTTCAACGAACCTCATTTTTTTACATTTCACTTGTATTCAATTTTGAATTTTATTCTTAGGCGCATTAGGCTTATTCTTATTGTTTATTTATTTATTTTTGAAGTCTTGCTTTCCACTGTCTTGGGTTTTTCTGTACGCAGACGTTATGACGTTGCCGTTGTGAACCATCACTTTATTAACTTAGTAATTGGATAATTATTGTGGTGCTTTATTTAAAGTCTTCTATACAATAATTGCAGAAGTAAGGATTTATGGATGTTTGTTACTCTTTCACGCCGAAACGGCTCAACGGATCTGGATGAAATTTGGCACAGAGATAGATTAAAATCTAGAACAGTAAATAGGCTACTTTTTATCCTGGAAAATGTATGGTTCCTGTGGGATACACTTTTTTGTTTTTTACAGATGCGTATATACGTATATAAAAGGCGATGTTCCCCGGGCCGAAGCCGGGGCGGATCACTTAAAAGTGTAAATGTTTCACTGTACATTCGAAATGTGTAGCTTATGAGATCATATTGTAACCAGAAATTAGATTCTTTTTTTAGCATGTAGCAAGGATAAATTAAATTTCACAGGGATTTATGTATGAACATGGAAGATAGATTGTTTATATCTATTTACATTTTTAAATTCCATTATTTTGAGTTAAAAGTGTTCGTGCATCCCGCGACCTCCAATCCTCATCCATTGTAATTAAGAAATGCTAACAATGAAGAAAACGTCCAGATGTTTCCGTGATGTATTGTGATAGATTGAGCGTTCTCACTCACTCATGACACAACTGGATAAATATCTATAGTTACAAAGAGTTAGATTATGAATGGAAACAGTAAACAAAACATGTTGAATATTGATTTCAATGTTTCATAAGGGTGACACTGCCAACTCCTTTTTGACGATCAGGATTTCATTCCGAATGTATATCTGCCAGTATGATAATGTTTCTTATTATATACAGTCCACATCAAATATGTTAGAATACGTTAGTGATAAATGCCTCTAAAAAAGAATCAGAGTTAATTTTGATTGGTCGATAGGGTCAGTTAACTCAATGACTTTTACAATTTGCATAATGCAGATGTTAAAATGAAATCTAAATTCTCAAATTATTTTCACTTAATAGAAATGGAAACAACTCGAGAAAAAGTTTGAGCGAAACTTCTTTTGTGATAATAAAAAGTTTTATGAAACAACAATCTAAAAAAACAATTTGTAATATTCATGGAATCGTAACAAAGTTAAATAAACAAATTCTGAATTCAAGAAGATGAATATCTTAGCTGTTGACAAAATTCCATTACATTCACGAGACGAGATATAAATTAGGCAAGCTCGAGATCTTAGGATAAGTATTTAATAATTATTTAATAAATAAAATAGTATTATTATTATTAAACATGTCTATTTATCGACCAACAGTAGAGTGGTTCTTGAACAGAAAGAGAAGAGAAATAGAAACATTCCAAAGTCTCTTTTGTACAGGTTTTTGGTGAATGTCACATCGTTGATCGTTGGTTGAAGAAGTTCGCACACTCACCGTGATGTCAAGAGAAATTTGCATGATAACTCCGTTGTTGCGAGCACTCTTGTGTAAGCAAGCTTCAGAATCTTAGTTGAACTCGAATAAATTAGGCAAACAACGTAATCCACGTGACGAACGCCGGCGCCATGTTTGTCCGCCATATTTGGACGCCATGTTGAACGCGATGCGCGGTAATTAGATAATTGCATGAGACCCTTGCCGTTTGCGCATCAAACTCTGTTCGAATGTTTGCGTGTCTCGATTGGAACGGATTTCACCGGCTAGGTGGCCGTTTCATTGAATTTTGTTTGACGTATTGACACTACTCTTGAATTACGCTTAAACCGTTTCATTTTATACTTTACACAAATTACGTACACTTATTAATTGATGATTGTATTTCTTCGATAGATGAACTAGTAGTTTATCGCAAAACCCAGCTATGGAAGGACTTGACCAGAACAATAGTTGTTAACTTACCTATAATTGTGTTATTGTGATTAGAAAGTTGTTGTTATTTACTAATGGGTATTAATTGTTTCTTAATGGTTAACTTGGTTATGTTTGTTTGCAACATATTTACGATACGTCGATATGGTTCGTAATGTCTTACATAACTGTAGATAAAAATAATTTAACTAATAAATATGGAACAAAGAAATTTCATGTTGGTTAAAAGTCCTTAATATAATTCGTTTTGAATAGAAGTTTCGTTAAAACAAATTCAAAGTCTACGCTGAAATTATAAACACCTTCATAAAGCTGATGATAGTACAAGTTTTTTTGTAAGCTTTCTCGGTATACTATTAAGACCATTTATGACGGGGCAATATTTTCCATAAGAACAACTCGAGGCACAACCCCCTCGTTTTAAAAGCGGACACATAACGGAAGCGGCGGGCCGGTTAGGTGAAATTTATAACCCGCGGCGGGGTCGAAAATCGGGGGTGTAAATTGGTAAATGCAAGAAGGGGTCGCTAGTGCCAGGTGAATTACACACTGGACTTGTTAAATCATGTACGTTCATTTTAATTACGGAACGCTAATGGATCTTGATAAAGGGACGTAAGTGTTTGAGTCGTCACAGATAACCGTTACGTTAGTGTAGGGTACCCCGAACTTATAATATCAAAAAAAATGTTTTTTTTTCACAGACTTTTGTTTTTGGTCAGGATGATGTCATGAACTGGCATTCTTAAATCATATTTAAGACCTAATAAGCTCCACAGAGCTTAATAATGGGTTTTTCTATGTACAATCTGATTCAAAGTTAAACAAAGGTTAAATGTATTAAATAGTTATCTTGCGGCTCACAGCAATAGGTCATAGTAATAAAAATATCCTGATGGAGCAGACACAGGGAGGGCGCGTATTGTTCCCGGCCGACCGGAAGCGCTTTTGTGCGCGAGGGCTTGGGACCGCGCCGTGCTCGGTTCCAGTCAAAACATACGGCCCTTGAATAGAATCTTGTCTAGGTTGTTCATAAAGTAACCTTTGGAGAAAATAATTTAGAATTGATTTTTTTATAGTATAAAACGGCAAATGAGCTAAATTGTGATTTTACGATGTTATCCCCAGATTTAACTTGCGAAGTTACCAAACAACCACTTCTGATTAATCAATGTACCTACAAATTATAGATAATATAGGCTCTTATCAAATAATATATGAGGTATTTCTAGGAAAGGTATTTCTTATGTCATATCTGGATCTGTTGCCAGCTGCTGTGTAGGAGAGGAATGATAAGGAACAGATTATAAAAGGCTTGGGGTCTGCACCTCAACGATTTGACAAAACGCAGAAGTATAAATACTTCACGCCTCTATTTTTCTCGTGATAATTCTTCGGTCATATCCCCACCCCGCTGTCAGCTCTATCACTGTGAATCTAATTCATCTATAGATGGATACTAAACCATGATAGTAACTCAATAACGGGGTCTTAAGACAAACTCGGAGCGGAGATATAACTGCTTTCTGACATGATGTCGCTTTTTATAAAACAGCTCCTTGAAGCCGTAACCTATATATGGAAAGCTGATCGCTCGCAGAAATCCTGTTACGGATACAGCTGTCAATAGCGAGATAAACTTTGCTTGGGATTGTATACGCTGTAGAATGTAGGCAATGGTTTTAGTGTCAAGCGGTAGCGGTAACTATGATAGAAAATTACGTTATAAATTAAATTACTTAATACTTTTACAAGCTTTCAGCATTACTTATACAAATATAACGCACTATAGCATGTCTCTGGCTTATTTAATCCTAGACAGTCCTATCTAGAATTGTCCTGTCCTGTCTAGGCAATTAACTTATCTGTTAACTCTCAAATGAGGCAGGAGACTGTGTATAATGAAGCAGGAGCTTTATTTTAATTATACGAAATTTGCCCCCAATAGATTGGATAGACGCGCGGGAAAATGTTAAGTACAACCTGTTTAGTTAGTCGCGCGATCGTCGTGTTGCGTAAACAATGTCTTCGACAAAATTGTATGGTCAACATTACGATTAAGCGCTCTCGCCTGTCCAATATAAACACAAGTTAATTTCACATCTTGTACATCCCTTATTCGCGAAAAATAACTAGCAAATGAAAACGCTGTTTAGTTTTTAATTAATCTCTAACAAGGCGAGCTCGCGGAGTTTCTCGGAATTAATGCCTTGAGGGAGCACATTCGATTCCGGAGTCGCGGTGAAATTGTCTTTCGAATTTATATGTTAATGAAGAAGATGAGGGAAGGCTGTTTATTACAATCTTCAAGTGGGAATACTCGTTGAAATTAAACATTCCGTTTTAGGTTGACTCAAGGCGATTGCGCGGGATGCGGTTACGTTGTGAATAAAGACGTTGGTAGCGATAACACCAACATAATAAGTGCGAACCCATGCGAAGCCAGGGCGAGTCATTAGTCTATGTACATAAACAGCCTCTTCTAGTCGGTTATCTAAACTAATATTAAATGTTCGAAACTTAAGCTCTGATATCAACATCTCAGATCAAACAATCAACTTTGAATTTAGCACAAGTAACGAGCTCAGTTCCAGAGAGTAATCCTTCAACGGTCTCGAGTTACCGCTGCTCTGAAAGTTAAACTTCAATATTTGTGACAAATTTGATTCATTATTTAAATTGTATATAATAAAATCGTAAAGGAATTAAATCTATTTATTATATAAAGAAAGAAACCGAAGGACTACATATATCCACAAAGCCGAAACTACTGTACAGGCTTGAAAATTTACAGGGATTTTTATTATTTCCCATGCGAGCACTAAAAGAGAATTCTAAACTAAAGGTCTTAAGTAGGGGATGAAATTTTGTATGGAGAAGCTATACAATCTATTGAGTACTCAATATAGCATTCATAACACTGCTTAAATTAATAAATAATCACAACTATTTACAGTTTCATAGTTACTTAAACATAGTTATTAATAAAAGAAAATATTGTAAGGAAATAAATATCCTGTTAAAGCTAACAGAATACTGGGCGCCCCGATCTTTGACAGATCGTGTTTACCTGCGACATACCTCTGTTTGCACTCCCTCCCTCACCCCCTAGCCACCCCTCGCTACCCCTAGACCCGGCTCAATCGTCGATTTCATGAAGAATCCAATATCTTTTGCACTGTAACTCCATTTTCGTTTCATATACCGATACTACGAAGAAAAGAATTCAAGTTATACCCTGGCATTCCTCAAACTTTTTCGTATCAATACATTCCTTAATATATTCTTATGAAAGTTAATTCCACACAAATACATAATATCTCCGTGCTTTATGACTGACATTAAAAAGACTCAAAAGTCGTACAGTGCCTTCCGAGTCCAGTTTAATAATGCGTTCAGGGTGCTGTTGGGGTTGCGGACTTCTGTAGTGCATCAGTGATGTTTGCTGAACCTCCAGTAGACTGTTGGTACGCGTGGAGAGTACGTGGCAGTACCAACAGCATCCTTAGCATGATAGCTAGTCGGCTGGACTGCAGTTATATTAATCACTACTGCGCCATTGCGCCAAAATGGACATGAAATAAAGTCTTTATTATTTATTGGTTATGCAACCACCATGACATTTGACTGTAAACTCGAGAAAGATACTTTAACAATGTCTCGTTGAAACGATTTTAAATTCGCAACATTTTAAAACAATTCGTAAATGAACGATCCAACTTATTTCAAAAGAAAAAAAATGTTTTAATAAACAAATTTCAAGGCACACGTAAAATAAATACGTTGCTCAGCGATTTTCAATATCCATGAGAAGCTGTAAAATATTAAACATAGGTTCTGACCGGAAATATGCACTTAATTGGTGTTAAATACGGCCACAGATGTCGCTGTTTTATTGTTTATACCAAATTCCAAAATTGTGTTTGTTTCAGTTAACGCTATCGCACGCCACAGTAATATAATTTGCATCCTAATCGCTACAAATAACCGAATGACTTACTCATTAACATATCACAACTTTTTATCTTTAAATTATTTGTTATACGAACCCTGTGTGATTGTGGAATGCGTTTAGAATTACGATACACAAATAATGTTTGAGCGATGTTATCAAAAATTTGTCACAACAGATAAAATATATTTCATTACGAATTTCCATCTCTCCGAAGGGGGACAAACACAATATCCCCGATTAGGGCCGAGGGGCTCCATCGGTGTGTCTCCGGCTAGGTAAACATCGTGACGTACGTTTCTTGCGGACATCGCTGTTTGTATACAGCACAAACAAGTCGCTTTTTGCTTCTTATTACTTCTTACCATTTATTGTTTACTCCTTGGACCGTATAATCCTAACAGATAAAGAAGAGGTCGTATATGATATCTTGAAAATACTTTCCACTAATGATAGATGAGATAGTGATATACAAACGTATAGCCTCTCTCGCTCTGTTGATTATATTATCCGTAACTTCTGTAATTGTACTCTTTATGTAGAGCCTATACATATCCCGAGTGAAAGTGCTTGCATAATATTCATATATTCAGAAAGTTATTGCATTAAATAAAAAGCCGAAAAAAAATCTCTGGCAATCGTAAAATGGTGCGAGATCTGTATCGCTGGATGAACCCTATATAGGATAGTTCGTATCGCGATTTTAACGAAGGCATCGGCTGCGTTCGACAGGCTCGCAGGGGCCGGCGGGGGCCGGAAGATCCTTCGGGACTGGGAGAGAAGAGGGGCAGGGGGCTGCACGGCGCCTCGTGTTTGACACACGGGCCGTTCGTCTAACGAGACACTCGCTTCAGTGAAAACCTCTGTAAAATTTCCAAATCTTAAAACTTCGATCAGAAAGTTGCCTAAAATACGTTGATACCCCTTAGTGGTTAATACAATATATGATTATCGGAGTCGACAGTTCGATTTCAACAGACTTGAGCGTGAGTTTCTTTAATAAGAAATATTTAACACCTAGAATAATTAAAACGAAATGCAATGAATTATTTTGCTAGTTAGATATGTTTCGTGAGAGCTTATTTAAATTAATCCAGTACTAAAATTAAGTAAAGTTACTTAAAACTTTAAAAAGCTTACCGGAGAAGAAAAATTAAACCATTACTTACAAAGTTCAACAAAAACAATACTCGTTTCTTCGAGATAACGAAATTTATAAAACTGCGGGAATAAGTTATTTAGATAAAAATCTTTTAACGAAAGAAATCGCCTACAACAGCTATCTAAGGTTAATTTTAAAAACAAAAGCAGTTCCACGCTGTGACTGAACAAGAAAAAACAATACAAACTTTGCCACTGAATAAAAATAACGAAATCACGGATCTTAATTCGTTTCCAAAAGTGAACATAACTGAGAAGCTTGCTTGCGTCTCACGACTTTTATTAAATATGATATCGTGAGGATGTCGTCAGTTAAAACAAATTCAGACTGGTGCTGTCATTCATTGTAACTAAATATTCATTTAAACCATACATCCTTTTAATTAAAAGCTTAGAGCTGACAAGATTGGGCGCCATGGGCGTAATCTTCTTTATGATAAGTTTTGGTGACATTGTCATGTAACATTTAAAGGTACAACAACATAATAAAATATTAAATAAATCCCAATTTCTAAATAAAAACAAATCGGTTTCATTAACCTAAGAATAAACATTAAATGTCTAAGTCTTAGCCAAAATAATCTGAACTATAAAAGACTTCAAATCTCCGAACATAAAAGGCAGTCGTGGTCGTCTCGTGAGTACAAAGAAGGCGTCTGATAATCCTCGGAGGCCGAAATAAAATTAAAGAAAGAAAAAAAGTTGCGAAAAGAAAAAAGTTCGTTCGGCAACAATGGGCGGTCTCCGCGACAAAACACATTGCCAGGATTAAAGGAGTTGAAAAAAGTTTTAGAGGAGATCGGCGAAGACGGGACTTCATATAAACGTTACGGTGGATTAAAGAAATCTTAATACTTACGACTGTCTATAGTAGGTAGGTTGCTACCATTTATCTGGAAATGAATTTGAGATCTTATTCAACTTTAAGTAATATGAGCAGTAGAGGCTCATTGGGATAGGCACCGAATTACGTACTATAGGTCGCGGGTTCAAACCCAGGCTTTTCTTTGTATAATATATTGCGTCACCACTGCTCCAAAAACAGTCCAGGAAAACATCGTAAGGAAACCGGCATGTATACGAACTACCAATTTCGAACACATGTGACATCCACCAACCCGCACTTGGCCAGCGTGGTAGATTACGGCTCTTCCCTCTCTCGGAGAAGAGGGATGTATCCCTGAAGTGAGGAAACATACTAAAAAAGGGTTAATTATTAATAATACTAAATCATATGGAACATCCATAAAATCTAGTCTACATAATCTCAGTTCACGTTTTCTCTACTAATCTTCTTCACGACTTTGAGAGATTAGAGAGTTTTTTTTTATAGTACGACGTAGTAACGAGCAAGCGGTTCACCCGATGTCAAGTGATCGCTACCCATAGACATCTGCAACTAACTAATGAGTTGCAGATGCGTTGCCCACTTTTGGACAGAGGACAAACAGAAAATGGTTATTTCCAATTCCTATACATCCCTTCCACCGTCAAGTTTTCTTCCCTTTCTCATCCTTTACTTATAAGAAAAAGGTGGGAAGGGGAGGGAACTAGAATTAGGCCAAGAGTATACACATCTACCAAATTCCCTTTATTTGACGGCAATATTAAAGGATTTAAATATTATTTTATTTCTCTAGTCGATTTTATCAAATTCCACTAGTAAGTTAATATACTCGTACTTTTCATTTGTCTTATTCCTCTGAAGCGTCTTTGTTTGTACAAGCCAAAGTTCTTCCGATACCGCATCGAGGTAAAGGAATTTCGCGATAGCAAAAAAAGGACAGCGGATCAAATTGCGTTCCGTAAACAATTCCCTCGTCTTAGTGTCCTATTGATTTTGCCGAGTTGCGTTGCGTTTGATTCTTGTAGTAACAGAAATGTTTACATCTTTAAATCCTACTGACTCGTTGATACATGTTGTTTTTAAATTACCAGTTAAAGTTGGTTTACTGTAATTTTATTTTTTATTAAACTAACTTGGGGTTCTTGCGTAATTTCCTGTCATGTACAACCGAGCTGCGGAATGATCTGTCACCAGAAGCATTTCCATACCAATACGGCCTAGAAGCGAAAGAACTTCTTCCTTAAAGACCGACAACGCGTCTGCTGTTCCTCTGGTATTGCGGATGTTCGTGGACGTCGGTGATTACTTATATTAGGCGAACCGCTGCTCGTTGCCCCTTATGTTATGGCTTAATTTCAGTCCTCTTCCCCTTCCGACACTTTTCTCATAAGGATAGGATAGGAACGGGGAGGGAGTTAACGGGGAAAAGGAAATATCCTTTTTCCTATGCCCTCCTCTGTCTATTAAAGGTAGGCAACGCATTTGCAACACATTTGCTTGTTGCCGATGTCTATGGGCAGCGTTCACTTAGCATAAGATCCGATTGCTCGTTTGCCATCGTTTACCATAAAAAAATGTGGCAGTGTAAATTACCAACAAGCTCGTTAGATTCGATGAACCATCCGAAGTTAAGATTCGCCGAGATCTCTACTCATAGTAACTGCAGACTGACTGAATTCCAGAGATAAATTGTGAAAAGTCGGAGCTAAGGTGAATAGACTGCTTTTAGCGGTGAATAAACACGTTTGTGTTTTGATGGCGTTGCCCCAACCGGAGACTGCCTCAAGTGTGTGATTAAGACGCTCTACCATGGCCTCTTGTTCAGATTGCACATGATTACTGCTGGTCCGACCATTCAGTAGATATCTGTCTACAACTGTGACGTCATCTACAAACCCGTTACTGTACTATTATTAAGTGATGTATTAAAAAGGTTCAAAATATATGTACAATACAAACTTGATTTCTCTTTAATTTAATAGCCATCCAACCTACCGCTTTATATAGACAGGAAAACACAACAAAGCGATATAGGACCTTTATTATTTTCACGTAACTCTGTTCTGTTCTCTAACACTGAAGTATTTTAATTGAAGCGTGCTGTTTTACCGGGCGCCGAGTTGAAGTTATAATTAACGAGTGTCCAATTTTGCCCCGAGATAATTTAGGGTTTGACAGCGTTTAGAAAGGCTCCCGGGCAAAAATGACCGAACGAGCAGTTTCCGGTTGACCTGACGAAGTGGCTTTGCTTGACAAAGTGCTTTTATATCTAACTAAACTAGATAGAATCTTAACACTCGCAAGTTGTTTAAAAACTACAGACATTACTAGGTTTTTATTTACTAGTTCTACGCTATTAATGTCTGTAGTTAATTGCTTCATCAATATACGATTTGTGAAGAGACAAGTTCATTGGTATCACAATTCTACATGAGAATTCATTTGACTGTTACAGAAACTTGTTCATGATCATTCGAACACAATAATGTCTATTAATTTTGATTTACCGTGTTTATATTTCGATTCCCTTTTTTAAATTCAATTATTTAATAATTCATCTGAATCCTTCAAAAGTCCTGATTCGAAGTGTAAAGTTAGATTGCTAGTTATTCAGGCAAATTACAACAAGCCCACGCGGCTTCAAGATTTAACATAAACAGTGAGCATTATTATTTTCATTTTCCACCATCAAACTTTGTACAAACTTGGCTCAAACATTTGTACAAATGTTTACCAGCTGTTGTAATTTTGTTTATCCGAATGCTTAATGACTTTAAGGGTTAATCCGAACCGAAAATAATGGAAAAGGCTACTTCATTGGCGGGTAATTAACAAAAGTTATTATTTCAGTTATTTAATCGCTGTGTATTAACTACTGAACAAAATCTAATTGCTACAATTTTATCGATAGAGATTTTAACCGACTTCAAAAAGTAGGAGGTCATCAATTCGTCTGTATGTTTTTTGTAGTGTTGAGTGCTGTATTCTCCTCCTTTTAAACGTACGCTACGAATTACACTCGTAACTTTTGTGTTAAAGTTCATATACATAATTGGACGCCATAAAAATAAGTTTTACTACGTATTACTAATGAATAAATAAATTAAAGCGCTAATAACCTAATGGTTAAGGGTACGGACTACAGATGAGATCGTGGGTTCGAATCCGCTATTAGACTATTGTCATGAACCATATTCTAGCGCAGCTAAGACAGAAAAGATAATTTCCACGCTCTAATAATTGTTGTCGATCACATTTCCGGTTTGCCGGATATTTATGAGTACGGTACTGAAACGTGAAGTTGCGTTGCTGATTTTAGACAGCCAGTCTTTATAAGCGCTTGTCAAAGGAAGAAGACTCAGTTTGTACTCCTGTTAACGGTCGTGACAATACCTCTTGAGGCCCGAGCCTTGTTTGATTGTTATAAGTAGTCGTATATAGTGTGTACAGTATATTATGTAGTGAGAATATTAGGCTACAACCTGTGCGAGATATCACAATTCATAAACATATTGAAGAAGGTATAAAAAACTTCTACCCTCGTCTGTTATTCGATCAGGACTTAGATTAGTATATTGATAAATGACAAGTGGGTTGCCGAGCTAAATCTGGGGCAACACTATTAAACACTCTAGTAAAAAATAGAGCCGCACGTTCAAGCAGGGAGTAATTGCGAAGTGTGAAATACATTTATTAATTAATACGTTCAAACGGAACAGCGTAAGTGGAAAACATCATTAGTTAAATCGCCAAGACTCAACCCTCACTCGGACCTCAGGGGCCGGTTACACTGGACATGCAAATCGCACCACAATTCTTTCGGGCGCAAAGGGACAGTGCCGTAACATGGACTAAATTAACCCCTACTAAATTACCACCTCGGGAATTACTAGAGTTAGAAGTTTTAATGTTAATAAATTTTATATAACAAGACCAATTTCAATTACAGATTTTTTCACTTTGCTTAAGATGTGAATAGTACATCTTAAAACATACCTGGACCCAAGACGAATTCGTCACTAACTTTTTTCCGCCTATGTGGGGCCCTCGAGCCGTCGTATCTGAATTCACAGCCTTCTTACACATATTTATTTACAACTAGCTGTGCCCGCGGCTCTGTCCGCGTTTAATAGTGACATTGCCAGCATTTTTATTTCTTTAGGCCAACCCTATTTTCGTATAAACAATAGCCTATGTCCTTCCTCTGGGCGTAAACTATGTCTGTACCAAATTTCATTAAAATCTGTTTATTATTTTAGGCGTGAAAGTGTTACAAACAGACAGAGTTAGTTTCGCATTTATAATATTAGTAGGAATTGTTAAACACTAGTCGTGTCCGCGGTTTCACCCGCTGCGCCCTATTTAATAAGATTGATCATAAACATTTGACATTAGTTTATATTATAATTTTCTCTATACAAACTTACATCCCCTACTTTAGACCTTTATTAATAAAAATCCTCTAGGTCAATCAGTTTCTCCTTTTATATAGATTAAATCCAATTGGACTTCACACATGAACTTCGCCTTAAGACATCTTGTAAATCCTTCAGCATACATAATCGCTTGAAAGATCGCGCTGAAAGTACTTTTAAGAGTTACAAAGTGCTGTTGTTATGTTCACGCTTGTAAATTTATAAACCGAAAACTTTTACACCTTAACTTGAATACCGAATGCATAATGTATACCGATAGTGCCTTATTCAACTACGAAAGCGTTCTCACACTTTGTCGCGTATAGCATTCCTTATTCAATTAAATAATATTAAATTTTGTTTGTTTTGGTATTTCTATACTAGAATTTATAAACCGCCCTTAATATTTTACCTCCCTTGTCTAACAATATTTCACCTTTGCATTATATAGTCCCCTTTTTCATTCCATTACTAACTACATTTATAGTAATATTATAAATGTGAATGTAAGTTTGTTTGTTACTCTTTCACGCGACAACTACACAACCGATCATGAAACTTTGTACACATATTCTTTGAGGTATTAGAAGTAACATAGGATACTTTTTATGAGAAAAAGTATATAAAAAGCGAAGTATGTATGTTCCCTATAGACTTATAGACTCCGAAACGGCTATACTGATTTCGATGAAATTTATAGGGATTGTCCAGATTGGCACATTCCTGTGTTTGGTAGCGATCGGATCAACATAATTAGTGGTACCCGGCGAAGCCGGGGCGGGTCACTAGTAATTAAATAAAATTAAGAGGTTAGAAATCGATTTTCCATCTCACCCAGAAAGATATATTTCGGCCGGCCGGTTGACGTGGTTAGTAAGACACTTGCTTTTCACGCTGCAGGTCGTGGATTCGATTCCCACCGAGGACACTTGTGTGTATCATACACGCATGAAATGTGTGTGCATGAACATGTCGGGTTGTCCTTTGTCTTGGTGTAATTATCTATTTAAGTATGTATTTACAAAATAAAAGTAGTATATGTATATCAGTTATCTGGTTGCCATAGCACAAGCTCTGCTTAGCTTGGGATCTGATGATCGTGTTAAAACACACTTCAGATTAGATATTTGTAACATATTATTTATATTTACTTAACAGTGGTAGAGCCCGCAACAACAACATCTGTTGCACTAATTGGCCGGCTCGACCGGTGGAATACCACGACCTCACAGAAAACAGGCGTAAAGTAGAAGCACTCTGCGTTTCGTCTGATGAGTGAGGTGGCGGAGGCCTAATTTCAGTCCTCTTCCCCTTTCCACCCTTTCCACATAAGGATAGGATGGGAAAAGGAAGAGGATTGTACGGGGAGGGGGTTTATGGGGAAAAGGAGATATCCTTTTTCCTGTCTATCCCCTTCATTAAAGGTAGGCAACGCATCTGCAACACATTTGCCTGTTGCGGATGTCTATGGGCAGCGTTTACTTAACATCAGGTGATCCGCTTGCTCGTTTGCCACCAACTCACATAAAAAAAAACATATTATTTTTATGTAATATTATAACTTTCATACAATTGCAAGCGGTTTCTCACTTGTAGCTACTCGCTTACAAGAATATTAAATGCCTTCATTAATTTATATATAGCCTATTAAAATATAAAACCCACACACTCCGACACTAACCCAACGATATAATCCAAAGGTATTTGGACCCTTACATCCTCATATCCATTTCAATTGTTAATGAAACAGCCTGATAAGGAACTAGGAAGTTTTAGTGTAGGGTCGCTAATTGTGTTCAAACCATCGAAACAATTGTCAAGGCCTGGGAAAAGACCTCGTCAAAATTAAGTGCGCTTGCCATGAATGATCCGACGTACGTATATTGCCTGTAAAATTAGTGCGCCGTTATCTCGGTACTCGAGTGGCATTTTGTTGTTTTAATGTCTAATTAATTACATTGAAACAAACTGGATGGAACTCACACGTGTATTTATATACTTGTATTTACCAAACAATGTAATAGTAAAATGTAACCAAGTTAATTGCGGACCCAAAAATAGAATTATATGAATTAATATATGACTATAGAATAGAGTTAATTCGTCGCTCGTCTGGTGAGTAATTCGAGAATGTTTCCAAGCACATGACATAAATGTAGAAGGAAAGAGAGATCGGGTACATTACATTCCACGCTAGTCTCATGTTATCGCGAACGCATACTTATATTCTTTACTTATCACCTTCTCTAGGCCAAATGAGATTTTTTTTAAAATCTCCTTTAACTACTTGACTAATCTAATAATAGCGAACGAAGCGCAAAACAAAGCAGTAAACGCTTAAAGAGCATTCCATTTATCTATTTGACATTTCACATCCGACTATTTAGCGTGTTATTAATTGGGTCAGCAAAGAACACGGCCGCGCTGCAAGCTCCATCTAGCGCGCAGCAAATCACAGGCCGCAATTAAGGAATGGCCCACCATTAAACTCGCACCTCTATCACGAGTGCGCTTGTCAAAGTATATCCGGGGGACTCGGCTCGGCCATATATCGCGCGCCGTTCCCTGCGGCTGCCGTCTAACTCGGAGTGTTACACCTAGTACTAACGTTTGGTACAAGTGATAAGCTTAAGCGTTTTGTTGTTTATAAAATAAATTAAAGTGAGTCTCTGCTTTTACTACTATGTAACATTTGACAAAATATATTATTAGATAAAATGAACTGTTTTATTTCTTAAAATTACAAACAGTTCATTAACTTAACAATTCTGCTGTATATTTGATTGCACATGGTAGTAATATGTGTACGATTGACTTTTATGAAGATTTATTAAAGCAAAATTTGTATTGTAAGTGTTTGCTAATTTTGTCATCTCATGCCTCACACCAATCAATACCAGAAAGTAGGGTGTTCCACGGGACATCTTGCGGCGGGGGCCCTCTTGATTTATCTGACCGTAGCAGGCCGCAAACAAGACGCCTCCGTATTTATTGCCACAATAACCCGATTAATTCTCTCCGACGGAGTTTGAAGTCGCCGGGACAGTCCGCAGTGGGGTCGTTTCGACCGCACTCGCACCGCTTATGCGTTGGTACGGACTACTTTATTGTGTCCACGCTGTAAAGGAATTATTGTGGTACGTTCGGGCTTAGTTTTATTGCGGGCAATCGAGTGCAGTTAATATTTGGTACGAAAACGCGATTATTGTCGCTCTGTGTGAAATAAATGTTATTACTACCAAAGTTTAATAATCGAGCGTGGTAATATTGTCGTTGGATAACTATATAAAACTCTATGAATATTAATAATACATGTATTCAACATAGGATTCCATTGTATCCTAAAAGAGTTGACCGATTTTGGAAGGGTAAGGTTCGTTCGTTTTTTTCCCTGGAGTGTCCTAGAGGTCAGTCAGTGGGATTTATATTTGTTTTTTTTAAATGACTTATTTATTGGTTGTTATAGTATCGGGTTACTCATATCAGGAATCAAGAATATTTTGTAGGACTTTCCGGAAACGTAAAGGAAAGACACTTTTTGAATTACAAAACTTTACGACGGAAAATGTCAAAAACTGTAAAAGCAGTCCAAGGTCGCTGACCTATTTGGCTAGTTAGTGCGTATTATTTATTATATCACCGCTGAGTGTTTACTCGAGTCGTGGATTCAATTCCATTGATCGTGGTAATGCGGCGCGGTCACGCGAGCGCGACTACGCACCTGATTACTTCCGTTGCTTTAGCCGAATCTTTTGGCATGTCGGGGCAAAATAAAATCGAGGTACTTTGAGATGTTTGAATGTTTAAATTAATAATGTTTTGGTATATTTTTAAAGTGAAAACCTCTTTAGCCGTGTTAGGCTATATTTGGTAGGGGAATCTTATAGTTTCGCGTGAACAACATGCAATAGGCGTTGGCAACATGCTTATTTGGAACAGTTTTGATGAACTTGTTTATAATATATTTTTCTTCTTCTCGTACAAGGGTTTACTTTTTTGGATTAAATATTTATTTTTTAACCACACCCTGTTTTGAGTTTTTACTTCTGGCAGTAGCCCGACTGTCTGTGTTTTTTTTATTTTTCCCTATATTGGATTCAAGTTCAACTTGTACTAACGAAATTATCGGATTCTGATGTAAAATCCCTCAATAAAATGTATACCCGGCTTACTTTATTCATTCCAATCTATTCTACATAAACTAATCTATTCAACATAACACTTGATTTAACAGAATCGTAATTCCCTTCCGAATCATAAAGCCGATAGGTCAGAGCGTAATACGTAATAAGCATTATATAAATGCAAAAACTGGCGTTGTAATGAAATCAAGTGGAACTAAACGTCGGCCGGGCCCGCGCACCCGCCATTGTTTTGGGTTAATACGTCCTATGTAGGTCACACTGATAACATTTATTTTATATCACTTTTATGGACGTTACCAATTTCTGTTAGTTTGCGTACGGAAATATCAGCGCAATGTACGGGAAAATACATTTTATTAAGATTTAATCGTCAAGTGGGAGTTGTGACTAGAATTGAGAAAGGTATGCTTCGGTGGTTCGGGCATGTTGAAAGGATGAATGAAGAGAGAATAACAAAACAAATTTATGTTGCAAAAGTGAGTGGCAAAGTACCAACTCTGGCCACTACCAAGTGGACGCCCTAGGAAAACTAACATCGATCAGATTAATGACGTAGATGTATGAATGTGGAAGAAGCGAGAGAGGTGTGCCAGGATCGCGCCAAATGGAAATCCATGATCTCTGCATACCCCACATGGTCAGGTGTGAAGTAGAGTATTCTGCGTTTCGTCTGATGAGTGTGGTGCCGGATACCTAATTCTAGTTCTCTTCCACTTCCCACCCTTTTCTTATAAGGAAAGGATGGGAAGGGGAAGAAAACTTGACGGTGGGGGGATGTGTAGGAATTGGAAATAACACTTTATTGCCCCCTCCTCTGTCCATTAAAGGGGGGTACTCATCTGCAATTCTTTAGTTATTGCAGATGTCTATGGGTAGCGATCACTTGACATCGGGTGAACCACATGCTAGTTTACCACATTGTACTATAAAAAAAAAATACTTTTCAGTAAATAACTAATAATTTTCTCAGATTTCTGCGACTTGCGATCAGCAACATTTTATTAAGTAGACACCGAGCCGACGAAACAAACAGAACACCGAAAGGGTCCAAAGTTTCATTTCGACGCTTTAATTCTAGCGGAATCTTTGCCTATCGCCTTTATTGCTTTCGTAATAAAGACCTAAGTGTCGTTACAGGCCGCGTTTTCCAACAACAGGGGTTTTAATCAGTTGGTTATTGCGGTGGTGACACAGCGAGGCGCAGAACGACACAGAGAAGGTCGGACAGGATATTACGAAGCCGCAACGTCACAGGCATCCGTGTTTAGTCGAAAGCTAAATGAGAGATAGTAGAATAACAACGGCAAGCGTCGCCTTTTTGCTTCTGACTGCTCTCGGCGCCCGCATTCGTCGAAAATTGTTGCTTTCAACGCGTCCAGCGGTTTACGACGCACGCGTTTTTGTTAGACGACTGAACGACTGAATGTTTCATACCGCCTGCCATAATGAAGCATCCTTTAGTGTTAAATTACGCTGCTGAATTTATTCATATTATACATAATACTAACTGTTGCCCGCGACTACGCGTGCATTTTATTTTTATTTTCCACGCTCGAAAATTTTATACGATAATTTCGCGTACCAATAATAACATCGAATTATAAGTAATATAATAATAAATAAATCGGCCTTTTCTATAATGTTTCCCACTGCAGGGACGCAGGCCTCCTCTTCGAGAGAGGGAATGAGCCATAATCCACCACGCTGGCCCAGTGCAGGTGTGCGGATGTCACGTATCTTCGAATTTGGTGGTTCTAAGAACATGCCGGTTTCCTTACGATGTTTTCCTTCACCGTTTTTGGAGCAGTGGTGATGAAACACAAAGTAAAGCGCCTGCCTGGGTTCGAACACGCGACCTACGTAAGTCGGGGCCTAAACCACTGCGCCACCACTGCTCTTATAATTATAGATAACCTGTGTCAATATTTTTTTGTCAAATCATTAAAAATTACCATGGCAACCGATATTGTTAACAAAAGTTTCATGTCATTTTCTGTACCCTTGACTATTTGTGTGCACAATTCCAAGATGATCGGTTGAGTCGATGAGGAGTTATAGTGTAACAAACAATCAAACTTACAATCGCATTTATTTACGGTATAGTTTAGATGAAGAAAATGTATGATGCAAAATCACATAGCATTAAGAGTGCCTACACGAATCGGAACGAATCGAAATGTTTAATCGATTTGTTTATTTCTGTTTACTTCGTGATCGCTTGACAACTCTCGATTATCACATATATTTTAATGTATTGCTTTGAAAATACAATCATTTACAAGCTTATAAAATTACGAAACAACAAAAGCATTATCCCAACTCGATTTCAACAATAAATTACCAATTATTATCCATAAATGTAAACAAGATTAGAAAACTTTCCCTCGGTGACTGCCTTAAACTTCAAACTCGTATAAATCATGCACTAAAATGTAACATAACACGCGTATAGGTGTACACTGAAGTCGAATAATCAACAAAACTTGTCTCGATATCTATCTACCGCTATCCAGCCAACCCTTGTGGGCCATTAAGACAATTTATATACACATGTTGTTTAGAATTTACTTTAATGTACCACCATGTACTGATTAATCTAAGCGCTGAGGAGCGAAAGGGGTGAAGGCAGTGACAGACCGACACAACCCACTTTATTTTGCAGGTAATTAAACACGAATACTTAAATGATGGTAACAGTTAGATAAATAGCTAAAGATATATACAGATAAACTTAAAATAATCCTGTTGGAAACAGAAAATGATTGAACAATCCATTGTATAAGTTTGTCTAGGTTCGAAATGATTTGGATATAGATCGGGTACACGTAGAATGCAAACGCAACGCAACGGTGAAGGAAAACATCGTGAGGAAACCGGCATGTTCTTAAAACCACCAAATTCGAAGACATGTGACATCCACCAACACGCACTGAGCCAGCGTGGTGGATTATGGCTCATTCCCTCTCTCGGAGAGGAGGCCTATGTCCCTGCAGTGGGAAACATTAAAGAAAAAGGCCGATTTATTATTATTATTATACGTAGAATAGAATATACTAAAGATGTTTGATATTTAAAGCACCCTTAATCGACTAGCATATGCTTAGACTCAAGTGTAATACTTTTTCTAGCTTATTTTAAATCACTTAATTGGTTATTTTGCAACCTTAATTCTAATATCTAGAGAACGAAAAGACTTGAAAAACAAATTAAAAAAACAGTATTCGAATAAGATTCAAAAAATATTTAAGTATAATTGTGACGTGGCTGAGTTTGAACAGTAATTTATACTAGCAACAGAACCGACCCACGGCGTCGTGTATCACCGCCCTAAGTGCAAGCCAACATTATTCAGCCGTGTTATCCCCTCTTGGCCTGATTAGCAAGCGAGAGGAGCCGGGGCAAACATCTTAGTCCCCCACGTAATCTATACAATACTTTTCGCGTGAGCCAAAGATTAATGTCTCACCATTTTGCCCCAGTTTACTTGCTACATACGTTTTAAGTCATAAGCGAGACTCTTTACATATATTTTATTTCAACATAATATTTTATACTTTTAAATAAAGATTAAAGTCACTGTCGCTTTGATTACTAGAGCTTAAAAACAATGTAACCTGAAAACAAAGATGGCGTCGACTCATTACTTATTTGCAAGTGATATTAAATATTGGGTTAGACTCCTACAATGGACGGAAACACTTATAAATATTTAAAGTTTCAAATGTAGGTTCGTATTACAGGATAATCCAACAGAGGCAGGGTACAACCAGATATGAAAACAAAATGTACACATCACGTCATATGAGAATCGAGCTAAATATTCTAATCCCAAGAGTTTAATCGATCAAAAATAAAACATAAAATAAATCTCCCTATCTAAAATCGCTAAGTACATGCACTTGGACCACACGGGTAAAGCAAAAGACGTTCGCGAAATTAATTGTTGCGTTTATGTCGCGCGCACACCCTACGGTTTTGCTTTTGAAAAATCATCTCTCATTGTACATGAGCTGCAAGCCATCGGTCTGGCGGATGAATCGACTCGGAGTTTCAATAGCACGCCTTCGAGGTGATCAGTTTTCTTTCCCACCTGTACGTGCTAAAGATATATTAAGAGACACATCTATTTGCATATATTGTACAAGTGCCAAAGTTAGTTTTTTTCATGCTAAGATAGTGAATAATAGACATTCGAGACAAAATATCATTACGTAACTTTTAGCTAAGCTTTTCCTATTGAATAATAGTGAAAATTTCACTTCAAATGTGACACACATTTATACCTGGTCCGGGCCGTTCGTAAAAGGGTCGGCAATAAAGAAGATTAAAACTATAGAGGGCGCACATTACCCTTGCTGCCAGGATTCGGAGGCTCAGTATATCAAGCACAATTACACCCGCCCGGGCTTAGGCTTCCGCGCCACACATGACCTGAAAGTTCAGTACTTCATTACAGAGCTATCGGTAACCCAATTTTGTTGGCGGGAAAAGTAAAGCTCATAATTTTTGCCGGCGTCGTTCTGATGTATGGCCATTAGACCAGCGATTCGCTTAGTAATATTTTTGTAAGATGTACTATTTAAAGATATTTTACATTTTTGTTTTGTTTTTATCTAAATCTTCAAATTACTAAAAATCAAATAATTTATATCGTATTTAACCTTAGGACTGCAACACAAAAGATATATTTTTTTATACTTTTTACGATTATTTAACAAACATAATACTTTTGGTAACCATGTCGCAGTCTTCTAAACGCATTTAAGTTATTATTTTTGTCAACAAATATAAATAACATTTATTATCCTACATAAAGTCAAAAGTGGTTTGCGCCCGAACATTTGTCGACTATAACCGCACTTTTTCAAAATTAAAATATAAACCCGTGGGTAATAAAAGATAATGATGCGTTGTTGGCAAATCGCCACCGTCGTTACGGACATGTGGCCAACCTCTTAAAATCCCATTGTGCATTCAAATCTAGATTTATTTAAATGGGCGGACCTTTGATTGCGAAGCGGCGAAAGCTCGCTTCATAGCATAGCTTAAGTTTGCGTTCGACAAATCCCTTAATAACTTTAACGCAAAGTTTAAATTGGCGTAACAAGTTATTTGTAGCGGTTTGCTTTTACCCCTTCTGTAATAAAGAGGATGAAAGGTTTTGAATGATTGTTTCTTTTTTACGCCGGATGCCTCGAACACGTTTGATATGATAATTCCTTTAATAGGATGAGAGCACATTACAAGTGTGTGGTCGTGGGTACGCATTTAGATTCTGAATACTTTATGTTGATTCAGTCAAAAACGCTAACCCTGTTAGTGCGTCTGCTACACTCCCGATTTAAAACAGTATCCATTTGAAACTTCAAAGAAGACAGATTTGTGTTTCAAATTTATTGTGCCTTCGTTATATTTCTTGAGTAATTTACTTATTAAATGATGCAAATATTCGTAAATTGTTTGATCCTTCCGAGGAATCATTTTTGAATGATACGTCTATTCTAGTCTTATTATTATTTTTACATTTAATTAACAATTCCTACAAAAATATTTAAAGATGTACGTGTTCCTTTATTTAGAACGGTATAAATAGTAACGGGACAATGTAACTTGATTGATGCAACAATAAAATTAAGCCCCACAATTATGTAAATTACTTTGAAAAAGTTAACATAAGTAACATTCATTTGCGTGTTTATAATTTGCTTCTAACTTTGATTAAAAAAAATTAAAAGCACTATTTCGTGTTAATAAAACTTAACAAAATAAAATCTTAAAAAACTTCCTCATTGGTAGATTTTTAACGGATTGATTTTTCGCACTTATATGACAACATATAAGTGCGAAAAATCAATCCGATCAAACAAAAAAAGGAAATGTATGTAACAGAATTGTTGGTAGGGGCGCCCCAGGAGAACTTATATCGATAGGGCGAGAGAGTTGTACTCAGTACAATGCTCCGATGCACTTAAAAAGCGTCTAAACGAGTGGGTCTCAAAATGAACATGGACACGACGACCATCCATTTTCAACCCTCTCCAATAACTATCGGAGGCTGTACTTTCGAAGTTGTTGATCAGTATGTCTACCTTGGACAAACTGTTCAGTTAAGTGTGTTCAACTTCAAGAAAGAGATCAACTACCGAATCCCACTCAGATGGGCAGCGTTCGGGAAGTTACGAGATATCCTTTTGTCCTAACATCTAACGCAGTGTCTCAAGACAAAAGTGTATGAGCAGTGTGTATTGCCAGAGATTACTTACGGAACCGAGACGTGGTCCTTCACTGCGAGAAGAAATAGACGACTCAAGGTCACTTAAAGGGTAATGGAGAGGGCAATGCTCGGAGTCTATGTGCGTGATCGCATCAGAAATTTTGTGATCCGCAGTAGAACCGAAGCGACCGAGATTAGCTTAAGAATTGCAAAACTTAAGTGGCAATGAGCCAGACACACCGCTCGCAGAACTGATGGCCGATGAGGCCGTAAGATCCTGGAATGGTGACTGTGCTCGTCCTTCTAGATTACGGGCGTGTGTGCATATTTCTTGGTATGTATGTGTGTATAATATGTCCTTTTCAAACTGACCTCCTGTATTCTAAACAGCTTGACTAATTTAATCTAGTTTACCTATTACTTAATACAATCAATTTTTATTATATTTAGATTCAAAAGTCATGAAAGAATGTGTAATTTACATTCAAACTGCCTCAACCTCAACATCAAGCGAGTAACTTTCTCATTTTCTCCCTTCTGCTGATCCAATCTGCAAATGATATCTATAGGTAGTTATTTAGCAATATCATATTTTATACGATTTTAGGTTTAACTCCTGTTTCACTTTAGTTATTTAATTTTTGTGTTCTCACACATTTTTATTTTTCGATTAAACAATTTAGTTATAAATATTATTCACGCCTTTTAAAATAAATAATCTGTAGGTGCTTAAAATAAAATGACTGTTTTAAATTTACAAAAACCATTTATAATAAAATCTAATAATACCAAGAAAATCCGATAAAACGAATAAAGTACCAAAATTTGTTAAGCCGTGCAGCAATTTCAAAGCAAATAACCAACTTAGCAAACTAAGTAAACGATAAAACAAAACGCCTCATAAAAATTCGAGTCATACGTCCTCGACAAACAAAAACGACGCAAAAAAACACAATAAGAAATACAATCGTCGAAACTCATTGGGCAAATTAGGAGGCGACCCTAAAAAATAAACACAGAGAGAGAGCATTTTAATTGTAGATTGAATTAAATTCGACTGGAATCAACTTCTGTTGGCGCAATTTCGGCTGCCGCTAATGATGCGGGGCTGAGGTTGCGAACCCTCAAAAGTCAGACAGGATTTTGATTAACCGAAAAAAAAATTATGAATGAAATTAATGGAGGTGTGTTACGTTGCCGCTTTTTTGTTTTCGCTGTTAAAGTATGACTCGGTTGTTTCTGTGCGGAGCAATTTTATTTAGACGTCAACTTAGAATAATGAGGTTTGAGTCATGAGATTTATTAGTTTAAAAATTGTTTTAAATACCTTCCTTTGCACTATTTGCTCGTCCTATGTTAATAAATGAATTACATAGTAGTGAAAATGTTGTGTTGCGGTTTTACATAGACCAACTTGTATCTTTAGAGAGGTATGAATAGGGCAAGTAGGTTCGAAAATAGTTTACCATTCAGCATCAGAAGAAACAGGGTGCTTCGCTAGGAATACCTATAGCTAAACGGTTGCTATTAATCGGGTCTCGGTGATCACTTAGCCTCCAGTGAGCTGTTGCTTACGTGCCCCTTGTTCCGTAGAAATATATGACATGATTTAAACTGAGACATTAAAATGTGTAAATGAAAATATTCAAAAATGTATTTTGGTATAAAACTCTTAATATAATAATTAAGACCAACAAATATTAAGTTTCATTTCAAAGGAAAAAAAAGATATAAAATCTTATCTTCGGTTTATTCTAAAAGACTGGCTAAATCGGTTTAATCTAGTCAAGGTACACTGGTCCCGTGAATCGACTATGCAATTTCCAATTCTGCTTGCTCAAGAAATACGAATTGAAGCTTCTTACGCTGAACAAATAATTAAAGTAAATTCGCATTTGTAAGAAGTACTAATCAAGCTCTAACGACTTATCGGCGACTGGGAAGACGCTCGGAAGCTCCGACATCGATATCTCGCATAATTGCACCTCCAGAGTTGGACTATATTAAAACGGTGCTACGGAATTGAAGAAATTTCGCGTCTCATCTTAATAAGTACGCCCGAATATTCTGGATATCAGCGAACTGTTCGAATCGCCAGAATTCTTAATGAAATTTTCGGATTACGACTTGTCGTGTCGCCTCTCCTTGTCCGACTACACTGACGCCGCATAAGTCCGTCTCGCTCGCCTTGCAAAGGTGCACTTTTATATGAAATTTATTCATAACGTTGTAATTCATCTGCGCCGAGTAAAACGCTTGGTAATGGCGAAATGGGGGGATGATATTTTCGTATATTATTATTAGCGTGTTCAGCTAAGGTTCAGTAATGCTGAGTTATCGTTTGTACAAATACGCGCGGAATTCTAATTTGCTTTTTAACTCCGCCTTTCTTAAATGAACTAACTGGAATAAATTTTAAATGTTCATAAGTCTTTACGATTTTTATATGCTAAGATGCTTTAATAAAAAGAAAATATCGTCTACATATTAGAAAAGTATCAATTCATTACTAACATAACCAAATTTAGATTCGCGACTAAAAACATTGTTAAATGCAATTGGTTTTGCCGACATACAGAGGTCCGAACCATTGGTTGTACTGTTTTAATAAGTTTAAGTGCTGGTCCTCAGGTAACTTAATGTGTTCAAATTTCTGCCAAACCTATCATCATACAGCTTAATTAGCAAAATCTCAATCTTGAACCAAAAATTTGCTTATAAAAATGTTTGCAACCAAAATTTGTCTTGACGTCGTCATCTTAGTGTAGTGCATCTTTCACTCTACATTTTATCAAAGATACCATCGCTTACACAACAAATTTTCGCAAGTACGTTAAAGAGTTCATATCTCTTAGAGTCAAAGAGTTGTCTTCATGGGTGGAGAGCCGAGGCTTTGCACCGCGCTTGGTATAGACCATTATATTATTACGCTGCGGTACACTCCTAAGGCCATAACACTTTTAAAAATTATTCGAGAGAGTTTGCGAAGGCCCAAAGAATCTTTCGCAGTCAGTCGTCTATGAATGTATAATGATCGCTGCACCTCACTTTGTGACTGGATCCAAAGCGGGCCTTTGTTCCACAATCTACATTTTCTATGGTTGTAAGATTTTAAAGCATATATTTCTTGTTTATTATTCAAAGGTACCTACCTCCTGTTATTTATTTAATTATTCGGCCTAGTTTTTAGATTTTAAAGCTTTATACATGGCAAATAGTTTTTATTGCGAATTACTTTCAGCTGTAATACTGAAAAGATTACTTCCTTTGTCCAATTTTTTTTATTATAAAGTTAAATAGGTAGTAATATTCCATTGACTATTCATTCTTAGGTAAAGCTTATTAAAATGAATGATTCGGAACAAAATACGCATGTGAAATAGTTCTTAAATAGTTTAATTTCAAACAATAAAAAAATAATTTTTAACCGCTCTTATATGTTGCTAGCGTATAGGGTTGGCGTCACGCAGGCGGTAAAACTGTACCCAAAACCTATACAGTATGGACTACAATCCTACTGCATTTATTTAGGAAACAAAGTACTTTAAATACATAGTATTAAAAACTGCTATTATTATTACATCAAGACTTGGAGTTCAATTAATTTGCTAAATAAATAAATGAGCCAAAAAAACTAAATCGACATTTATAATTAATTATAAATGATATTTATATGTAATCAACACACTTAAGTTATCTCTGCATAACCATATGCAAGTAAAAAAACATGCCTTAAAATTATCCATTGTTCGTCACTGGGGTGGTCCGTTTTGATATAAATCTGGTGATATTTTTTAAACGAGAACACTTTAATGGCTTTATTTCCTCAATAAAGTTCCCAGTGGACGTAATTATAAAGTCTGCTTCGGGTGTACACTGCCGTGACCGGGCGTGATAACGCCTTGAATGATACGAACGCTAAGGACTTAACTAGATCCAGCAGGTTTATGCCTTAAATCGTGATTTACGAAATTACGGAGCTGCTTGAATTTCGGCCGCCTTTGGGCAAATAAAAGTAATTTATAGCAGCCTTGAGTCATTTCTTGGGTTTTTTTTAATAGAAATAACCTTTGTTAAGCCTTTTGTCGCAGTACTTTTTTTCTAATCGCTCACTCTGTTTCTGGTTACGTTAATTGTTTTATTAACGGATATTTCAAAATTAGTCGACATTACCTTAATGGCATTCTCGAGAACTTTGAATCACAGTATATTTGTGGGCTTATTTAGTAATACGGAAAATTAAAATCCAATCTCCGCAACGTATGACAGGAATTTGCATTGTTAAAATACTTCGTGTTTTGTTTTTAAAATTGTGTTGATTTGTAACCACTAACCCACAGCGTAACTTTGTGTACAAGGATTGCCTGAGTGACGTCTTTTAAGTTATATATACAATGTCAAAAATTACAAGCAATAAAATGTAGTCGTTTAAGACTCTAAAATTCTTTTCACACAATCAAATCAACTCATTTCTTGCGTTTAAACCGTTTGATGCACCTTACTTTATCCTTAAAGCTACGCTCAAAGGTTAAATAAAACAACTCTGAGACATGAAAATATGAAACAGTACATAGCGAAGTCGTCCACTAATTTTGTAATGGAATTGCAGCTTGTTAGAGCGCTGCGAATACATGTCCGCTACGTGGTCGTTGGTGGACGCTGTGACGCGACTGCCAGCGATCGAATAACCGGAGCGATTTCATGTTAACTATTCTATCATTGAGGAGTATATTCATAAATAAATAAAATTCATGTATAATAAACAAGTAATGGTAATTTAAAAAAACTCCCGATTGACTACTGATATAATAATGATTTAATTCAATTAAGGAGTTCACAACACTGACGTGAGTATATACATACCCGCAATAAAATTTTAATAGTGGTAGAGTCCGCATCTAGCTTTTGCTGGAGCACGAATGGCCCGCTCGCCCGGTGAAATACCACAACCACACGAAAGACAGGCGTGAAGTGGAAGCAATTCCGCGTTTCGTCTGATAAGTGTGTGTGCCGGAGGCCAACCCCCCACCCCCTTAACAGCATGGAAGTGGGATCTATAAACAAACTACCCCAGGGGGGTACCGATACCACTGGTATTGGAGAATCCCCCTCCGCGCGTTTACGCCTAAACTCCCGCTTGGAGTCTGGGCGTGGGCGCGCGGGCTGCCCCGCGTATTCTGGGGGGGGCACCATCCCACTCGGTGCTGGAGCTCGGGGCAAACGCAGGCAGCACCTCGCGGCATCCCCTACCATGTTCGCCGTGGACTTCTGTAACATCAGGGGACTCCACTCTAACTTGGAGGCCGTCCACTTCCACCTACGGACGGCTAAGCCGGCCCTGCTTTTCCTCACTGAGACGCAGATATCCTCCCCGGCAGACACATCGTATCTATCCTGCCCGGGTTACAAATTGGAGCATTCCTTTTTGCCCCGGGCCGGGGTGTGCGTGTACGTCAGGGAGGATGTCTGCTCTCGTCGCCTCAGCCTTCTTGAAGGTAGGGACCTATCTACTTTGTGGCTGCGCGTAGATAGCGACGACCATCCGCGAGTCTACGCGTGCCTCTATAGGTCCCATAGCGGTAATGCCGAAACAGACCGACTCATGGAGCAAGTCCAAACGGCTACAGATTCCGTTCTGGAGCAGATTACATCCGCCGAGATCGTGGTACTTGGCGATTTCAACGCCCACCACGCCGATTGGCTTGGCTCACGTACCACCGATCACGCGGGGAGATCTGTCCATGACTTTGCCTTGTCCTACGATCTGACGCAACTGGTTACATCGCCCACGCGAATTCCAGATGTGGAAGATCATACACCTTCCGTGTTGGACCTTCTGCTGACCTCACATCCGGACAGCTACTTGGTTTCCGTCGACGCCCCCCTGGGCTCGTCGGACCACTGCTTGATCCGGACAAAAGTGCCTATCTCGCGTCGCCCACGGTTCAAACCGAATGGCCACCGCCGAGTGTGGCACTACAGGTCGGCAGACTGGGATGAGATGCGGTCCTTTTTTGCATCCTACCCATGGGAGCAAGTTTGCTTCAAGCTGGACGATCCCGATGCCGTTGCCGATTCTATCGCCGATGTGGTGATTCAGGGGATGGAACTATTTATTCCATCCTCTGTCGTGCCCATCGGAGGCAGTTCTCGGCCCTGGTTTGGTCAATCCTGCAAATTAGCAGCGCGCTACAAGCAGGATTGTTACCGAGCTTGGGCTGAGGCGTCAGCGGCTAGGGATGTAAATACCAGCCTGCTCAAAAAGAAGTACAACTCTGCCTCCAGGTCCTTCAAAAGAATTATTGCTAAGGCAAAGTCGGAACACGTGGCCAGCATTGGCGAGAGACTGGTTCACCTTCCTTCGGGAACTCGTGCGTTCTGGTCTCTCGCCAAGGCTGTCCAGGGGAATTTCTGTAAGCCGTCTTTACCATCTTTGCGCAGGGGAGATGACACGTTAGCCCACACCGCAAATGAGAAGGCCGATCTTCTAGGCTCTCTTTTTGCGGCCAACTCGACTCTGGAGGATAATGGTAGTTCACCGCCGAATATCCAGTGCGGTGACACCTTCATGTCCGAGATCCAGTTTCGCCAGAGATCAGTGCGTAAAGTGCTGCAATCTCTGGACGTTCACAAGTCGAGTGGGCCTGACGGTATTCCTCCCATCGTGCTTAGGACATGCGCTCCTGAGTTGGCACCGGTTGTAACGCGCTTGTTCCGGTTCTCCTACTCCTTAGGCATTGTGCCGAAGTCATGGAAGACTGCCACAATCCACCCGATCCCAAAGAAAGGTGATAGCTCGGATCCGTCCAACTACAGGCCGATTGCCATTACCACCTTGTTCTCGAAAGTCATGGAAACGATCATCAATTGCCAGCTCATGAGGTATCTTGAGGAGCACCAGCTGATTAGCGATCGTCAGTACGGCTTTCGTCAGCGTCGCTCAGCTGGTGACCTTCTTGCGTACCTCACGCATCGATGGTCGGTGGCAATCGAGGGCAAGGGGGAGGCCCTGGCGGTTAGTTTGGACGTGGCCAAGGCCTTTGATCGGGTGTGGCACAAAGCACTTCTTTCGAAGTTGCCTTCCTACGGGCTGCCCGAGAAACTATGCGCCTGGATTTCCAGCTTTTTGGAGGGTCGGAGCATCAAGGTCGTTGTCGACGGTGCATGCTCTGACCCGAAACCAATTAATGCTGGTGTCCCACAGGGCTGTGTACTGTCGCCCACCCTGTTTCTTCTGCATATCAATGACATGCTGCAAATTAGCAACATCCATTGTTATGCAGATGATAGCACGTGTGATGCACTGTACACGGCCCGCGCTAACGTTTCTCGGGCTACTGCCGCTGAGAACCGGACCAAACTTGTGTCTGAAATGGAGATCCTATTAGGTGAAGTCTCGGATTGGGGTCGACAAAATCTTGTTGATTTCAATCCCAAAAAGACACAAGTCTGCGCCATTACCGCTAAAAAAGAACCCTTTGTCGCGAATGTATGTTTTGAGGGCACTCCTCTGGTTGCCACAGCCAGCATCGGTATTCTCGGCGTTGACATATCGAGTGACGTTCAGTTTCGTGGTCACTTGGAAGACAAGGCCAAATTGGCCTCTAAAAAGCTGGGTGTACTCAGTAGAGCGAAGCAGTATTTCCAGCCGGGCCACCGCCTTCAGCTATACAAGGCGCAAGTTCGGCCCCACATGGAATACTGCTCGCATCTCTGGGCGGGAGCACCCCAATACCAGCTTCTTCCATTTGACCGCATACAACGGAGAGCGACTCGAATCGTCAACGACCGAGCTCTTACCGATCAGCTTGATACTCTGGCCTTGCGGAGGGACGTCAGCTCCCTCTGCATTTTTTACCGTATATACCACGGGGAGTGTTCCGAAGAACTGTTTGGAACGATTCCTGCCGCCGAGTTTCGTCATCGTACGACACGACAGACCGCCAGGTACCATCAACACCATCTGGATGGCTGGCATTCCTCAACAGTGCGGTTCTCTCGACATTTCCTGCCACGCACAGCCGCGTTGTGGAATGGTCTATCCTCGGCGGTATTTCCAAACCAGTACGACTTGGGGTCCTTCAAGAAGCGAGCCTTTCTTTTTCTAAAAGGCCGGCAACGCATCTGCAGTTCCTCTGGTGTTGCGGGTGTCCATGGGCGTCGTTGATCACCTGGGTGTTCCCGCCGCTCGTTTGCCCCCTTCTCTTATAAAAAAAAAAAAAAAAAAAAAAACATTAACCTGCATAAGATGACCCAGAAGGGTCAGTCAGGCAAAAACAAACTTGCTAATATGATCATAAATATAAAAATACTAGTGTCCCGCCCCGGCTTCGCTCTGGTACCACTAATTATGTCGATCCGATCGCTGCCAAATACAGGAATGTGCCAATCTGGACAATCCCTGTAAATTTCATCGAAATCGGTCTAGCCGCTTCAGAGTCTATAGGTCTATAGGGAACATACATACTTCGCTGTTTATTTACTATTTTTTTGCAAACAAAGTATCCTATGTTACTTGTAATACCTCTAAGAATATGTGTACCAAGTTTCATGATGATCGATTGTGTAGTTGATCGAAGCGTAACAAACAAACTCACATTCACATTTATAATTAGTAGGGATGCTATTATTTATTTTGCGTAGTTGTTACATACCCGCTTGCAAACGGGCCACGCCCGGTCCCGCAGAGCACGTGCGCGCCCGGGGCGTTCGTGGATTAAGCGGGCTGTAGGCGCGATGTGTGTCGGTTTTTCCTTGTTAACAATTACAACCAAAAATATTACACCTCTATTCCATGTTATATTATATTATATTATAAACGTTAACATTAATACTTAAGTATTTTTGATAAAGTTTTCCAAATTGTATGATAAACTTGAAGTAATTTTTACGTTAGAAGCGAGTAACATGTTCATGGAAATATTTTTATTATAATTAATTATATCAACGTGTGAAATAATCGAGAGAAAATCATCAGAGAAATGTAATTAACATGACCGTCATGAAATGGGAGACGCAGTCCAAGATTTGATCTTTTAATTCTAACCTAATTTAAAACATTTCTGTTGAAGTGAGAAGATTTGCGTTAAGCAATCCTTAAAGTATTTCGAGTCGACCTTCCCTTAGACTTGAGGATATTCAGCTCAGGTGCTCGGCTCGAATTTTAATGGCACTTATCCGACTGTTAATTCTAAACTTAAGGTATTTGATGCGTTAAGACTTAATCGCTAAAGTTCCCTGATTAGATTGAACGGTGAACATTTTTAGTAGTTGATATTTTTTTCAACTATAAAAAATTTAATAGATCCTTGGGTCGTAACAAATCCTCCGCCTCATCTGTTGGCACCATCGGCTATCCGTTTCTGCACAAGGTGCATTTTCAGCGACTCTGAAAATATCTCATGTCACCTATGAACTATATATAACGCAAAATATTATCTGGGGTTAGTTACAAATATCTTTAAAAATAAAACGGAAACAGTTCGAATAATAACTTATTGAACTTTCACGTTTATATGACCTTGGTTCTTGTTTTGTTAACCGTAATGTAGGTGTGGGAAAAAATAATATATAATCTCCTGTAACGAAATACATTATGTAGTTGTACTAAAACGCAGTTTTACGCCCTCTAACTAGTTAAATGTATACGTCAAGAGAAGAAATTGCTCGCGAAAATTTCGATTGACTGTTCCCTTGCTCCCCGCGTAGTCATAAGTGTTTTCTTTGTGGATTGCCAACAGTGAACGGCACCCTTTAACGTGTTTATCCTTTTTAGGCTAACCTCCCCCTCGTGGGGAACATGCGTCCTTGTAGTTTTACATATTTTTTTTCTATTTCTTTCATCATTTAAGGAATGCTCGTTTTGCCAGCGTTTATATGTAAAGTCTTACATAATATCGATATAACAAAATACACTCCATGTACTTAGGTTTTAAGTGAAATATCACTGAAAAGGATTAGGCCTTCGGCATCTCGCTCATCAGGCGAAACGCAGAATACTTCGAATTTACGCCTTCCTTCTGCGACATAACACAGTCACCACCGGTCAAGGCCCATTCGTTCAACAGATGTTATTGTTGCGGGCTCTACCACTGTGTAGCGTAGTGTATATCGAAGTAATAGAATCATAGTTATATGAAAAGACCTTTTGACAAAATTCCAAAGAAAGTCTGTCGAACGTGCTCAGAGAAGAAAACCAGGATTCGTCTATTGGCTTTACCAATGAAAACATATGTTACATTGTTAATGAATGTACCCTTGTACACTTTTATAGTCCCTGTTTATTATATACTTGTTAAACATTACTTTATTTGTCTTCAGCCTCTGCACAGTTTATTGCCAACGCTTATCTAAAAACATCGCCCATCCGCCCATTCATTACGTCATAATTTAAGGAACCGCTCACAGTAAAACCAATTACGAAATAATAAGATTTCGTATTTACAACGAGAACTTTACAATTAATAACATTAAAGTTCTATTTTGGGCGTTGCTCTTTAGTTGCACACAATGTTGGACCGATTCGTATTTTTGTGAATGAATTTTTAATAAATTGATTTATTGCTTAATTAAAACTCAATTAGTAGTCATTGGGAGTTGAATTAATTTGCATTCGTTGTGCCGGTATTTCGGGTATGCGATGTTCAACCCGACGGGAGTAGCAGATACACCTTTTCATTTAATGAATTTTAAATCAGTCGTCAAACACTTTTAGTGTTAATATTTAATTTTATTAAGTGAAATATCCCGAGCGTATGCGTCTACTGAATTTTGTAGACACAATCTATGACAATAGGGTGTCGATGAATGTCTTTTGAGAATATTTGTATTTCTTCTTAATGCCGTTTCTGAGTCTGTGTCAAAAATATATAATTATATGTAAGACAACTCGCTTATTTGCAAATCAATGAATGAAGTCACATGTCGAGGAGGTCCAAATTTGTTCTAGTGTGAAGTAAAGATGTTTTTGTCTCTGTACCTCTGACCACAGTGAGAACTATAGGTTACAATCGTAATGCCGTAATATTTTTCAACGCATATTTTCATTCAATTTCATTCCAAATATCAAACACTCTATACAAATGCTCCGTCTTAAAAACACATTCTCTCAATAAAATTACCATACGCCGACTGATCGAATGTAAACAGCCTAGTGTACGTTGCGCCTTAAAAAAACATCAGACGCAGGACCTTTAAAGGCGTTTGTCGGCGCCTTAAAGGCTTTAAAAAACAAGTTGTTAGACGTCCACCGACTAGTTGGAGAGCGCCAAATATTTGTGCTTGCACATGCCATGATATCGCCTCACCGGAAACAAATTTACATTCTCCTTAGTTGAGCACGTGCTTAAGAAAGTGCAGTCACATGAGATATATTACCCAAAATATATTATATTAAGGTTATTGGTTCACATATGGGTACATCAATGCAGGTTCGATGATGGCGGCAGATCAATTGAACAGCTTGTGATCCACAAATGCCCCTTGAGCTGTAAAAGTATGGATCCGGATGTTAAGATGGATGTGTCGTACACGAGGGTGGATAAAATTAAGAATGAATATATCTCTATCTGAAAGTTGCGCCAGTGACAGAAGAATTGAGGAGCGAGAGGTTAGCGTGGCATGTTATGCGGAGGGGTGAAGGACACATAGCGAACAAAGTAATGAGAATGAAAGTGCATGGTTACGGTGGTTAGGGATGTGGAAGCTGAGAACATACTCTGCCGACCCCAGATAGATGGGAAAAGGGCACGAAGATGATGATGGTTTATGAGCTATAATTTGACCTCGTCATTAATAGTTCGAAGTAGTAGTATAAATAACTAAACCCAAAGTTAATCCGTTGTTCTTTTATTTCAGGTAAAGCCTCTTTGAACTATTCATCGCTCCCGCTTGACCTAGCGAAGGTAACAAAACAGTCACAAATTCAATTGATAGATTTATTTTAAGAAGTCATTAACAAGTCATATTTAGTTCTACAAATTGTTACACTGTGTTAAATAACATACCAAAGAGTCAGTTTACATTGCAGTTTAGATTGACGAATTATGGATTATTTACAGTAAAACTGAAATTAGTAACGCAACATAAAATCCTCTACGGAAAACATCCCACCTGCCCTCATACATGAATCTAATGAGCCATACTACATTGTGCTTTGTAAATGAATGTAAATGTACATACATCTATATATGTATATATAAATGCGATGTAATTTTCGAAGGAACACGACATGCGAAATTATTTAAACCGATATTTACTGGGGGTCGGGTATGGGATGCCTTGTACAACCTCTTAATAGCACAAGGTCTCTCGGGTCCAAATTAATAACTTCACATACATTAAATTGCCTTAGGGTCACTTTAAGTTGATTGATTTTTATATCTATGTACCACGGGTTGTGGAAACATCTTTAATTATAACACTGTTCGAAGCTTGTAATCGAATTTAACTATTTTTGTAAACATAAAGCCGACAGGTTCACCACTTGTCACGTTTGGAATCTGACAAGTATTACACTGTACTCTGATAACACTTCATTTACACATGCTTCGTATGTCATATTATGTTTTGTTATTCCAATCTTAAATTAATAAATTACGTAACATGTTTGGCTACAGGATTTAGAGGAAAGGGTTAAAATACGGTTACATTAAAACAACACAATAAATAAATAAATATGCACGTAACCCAGAGAGGTAGGCAGTGATCATGGGTTTCCATCTGGCGCGATCCTGGCACACCTCTCTGGCTTCTTCCACATTCATACATCTACGCATGCATACACGACATAATAAAATCAGAGCAATTTATTAAAAATACAAATATCTCACTTCAAAATAAATCCAAACACAAACCTTGGCACATTCACATCGTAGTATAGGCGGCAAAAGTTTCGCAGCAAAAGTTTAGCCGATGGTCTAATTTTGTGACAGAAAATTCAGCGAGTGTACCAATCAATGGGCGCAAGCCTCGCCCAAGTAATTCATCAAGTTTTCAACTCAATAACTCATTTAATATTTGCACACAACGCCGGTAATTTCATTCATTAGAACTTATTTAACTAAATGCTAGGAGTAATATAAAATTTTAAACTCTTTTGTAACTAAAATCACTTTAAATATTTAATACAGTTATTAGTTGCTTTCAATATTTAATTGGACTTTCCTTAACTTTAATTTTATCCTCTTTTTTCTACTGAAAAGATACATTGAAAACCTTTTGTATGATATTGTTCTGCAGTGCGAGATGCCAGGTCATACAAAGAACTATCTCTGGCTTGACCAAGAAGATTGCATACAAAACATCTCCTCTGAAACTACCGAACTCTCTTAAAATATATAAATAAATACTTCCAATAAGTACGATTCTAATAGCTTCATGGTTCCGGATATATCCTTCCAGATCTATGGGCATAAAAGGAATGAATCTTCGTTAAAATGCCACACGCAAATTTGAAGGGTAACAATTACTAGAAACCAGTTTGGTATAATTTACAACAAAACAAACAAATAACAAATACACACATACGTAATGTCACACACAAATTTCATAAACGTTGAGGCCCTACGCCGAGCACGTCGCCTGTTCTTAACCGTGGGTTATTAACGGGCTCTGTATTAATCCGCCAATTAAAACTTTCTCTATGCAAAAACGTTTTTGAAACAACTTATTAGGGTATATGAGGGCGCGAACCATTCGAACGGCTTAAAATACTTCTCTGAATGGAAATTTGTAAGCGTTTATTCGTTTAATGTACATTTTGATTTCGTTATCAACGGGTCTATACTTATCACTCGATTTTTCATGTTAATTATTTAATTTATTATGATTATTTATATAGATTTAAGGTCAACATACATTAGCTATATATTTCTTCATACAAACATACCTACTTTTGAGCTTTAGGGGATGAATTTAGAAAAATCCTTATATCTTGGTGCTCGCCTATAACAGATATCTCAGTTTAGTCTGTATGTTTATATGAGCCAGTTAGTTTCTTTAAAAAATATATGGATAGATTAAAGAAAAAACCGCTACAGTTAACTAGGACTATAAAATCTACAATAATAAATCTTTTACTAGAGACAAAAAGACATAAATCCATTTCCAATTTGAAAAAAAAATATAAATATGCACTCACGCCCGTATCCCAGAGGGGTAGGCAGAGATAATTGATTTCCATTTGGCGCGATCCTGGCATACCTCTGTCGCTTCTTCTACATCCATACATCTACATACGTATACATGCTCGTCGGTTATGGGTGCTCCTTGTATCGCCCTTCTTTAGTATGCCACTAATCTGGTCGATATAAGTTCTCCTAGGGCGTCCCCTGCCAACACTGCCACTCACTTTTGCAACATAAATTTGTATCGTTACTCTCTCTTCCTTCATCCCAACAACATGCCCGAACCACCGAAACATACCCATCTCAATTCCAGTCACAACGTCCACTTTTAAGCCACACTTTCTCTTATAATGCTATTTCTAATCCTATCATTTAATGTCACGCCTAACATACTTCTTAAAAAAAATGAAACGTAATCTACGTCAAAGGGAAACCACTGGATCGATACGCTTAAAACATGCAAATCTTTCAGTTACTCTCTCGTAAAGAAAAAAGAACACAAATGGTAAATCTTTCACACCCACACAGAGAAGGCTTTTCATGAAAAGCCGCCTTAACATTTTTCAGCGCCGCGTCGACTTCGCGCCGGCGTTCATTTGCTAAAACATCCCCTTGCATAGGCCTATTACGTAGATCTTCAAACAGATAGACACGCCGCCAATTTTTAAAAAAATCTGCTAGTTTTTTAATTAGAAACTCAACAACATATTACAAATTCTCTCATATATTTAGTATCTCAAAATCTCTTTTCCTTCTACCAATCTTACTTTATATTTTTTACAAACGCAGTATAATCAATACTTACTTTTGTATCTGTGATATCGATTATTATTCGAGTAAAATACCTGTGAGCGTATCTATTTCTAAAAGGCCGGCAACGCAACTGTAGTTCCTCTGGTGTTGCGGGTGTCGATGGGCGTCGTTGATCACCTCGGTGTTCCCGCGGCTCGTTTGCCCCCTTCTCTTATAAAGATCAATGGATGAGTGAAAAAGCTGTAATACTGTAATTTAAAAATTTCGCCATTTCTAAACATTTATAAGTCTACATATTTGAAGTGATGAATGCACCAAGTTTGTCCATGTCAAGACGCGGACACAAAAAGAAATCGCGAGCTCCGTGGAGCACCGGAAATAGCGGGGCGCGCCTCGCCCCGATCGCCAGTTGGGACGCAGAAATCGCGGCCTGGAAATAGTACGTCGCACGCATACGCTATATAATTTCTTGCGTTACGTTTCCTACACGAGCCTACATTTATTCCCCTATCATAAACCGGGGTCGTTGGTACTGATATATTCTGTCATATTTTCGTGCCCTATCGTAAAATGAAATGAGGTTTGAAACTATCGTCATAGGCAACTATTGATGTATTTTAACATCAGCCTTCTATATTGTAGGTTCGAACCTAAACATTACTTGAAGAAAATAATTGTATCATTTGCCCCAATAATATTTAGTGCCAACTATCTGTATACAATTTGCACCGTTCTAATGTTGCAAAGTGAATACAGTATAAGACAAACATTTAATTACGCATATGAGTTTTTTTATGGGATATATGGCATATACCCATAGGCATATCGAACAATCTAATGAGTTGCAAATACGTTTCCTTTAATGGACGTAGGAGGAAATAGCAAAAATATATTTTTCTTTTCCTATCTACATACTCCCCTGTCAAATCCTATTCCGTTTACCATTCTTTCCAAATACGGAAGGAAGAGGGAGAGGATCAGATTTGGTCCTCCGGCACCTCATTCATCAGGCGGAATCCAGAATACTACTTCACGCCTTTCATCTGTGAAGTAGTATTTCGCCGTTCCAGCTGGCCTATAAGTGCAACATATGTTGTTGGCTCTACCACTGTTACAAGTACCAAATGGTTCGCCGCTTAACCATAGGGATCAAGGAAGCATCATTGGTTACTTTGTCGAATGGCGATAGATGTGTCACCCGCATATTCAATTTTTTTCATTGGGTTAGCCAATTAACGATGGTTTGCCGATGAAACGTTGAATAATACTTCAATTATAACATGAATAATATAGTGTTGTGTAGATCGCTTATGTTATTTTAATAGCTTGTCATGAGCACGGGCCAGATACGAAGCAATAAACAAATAGGTGTCTTTAAGCTTTTACGCTCGATTCTATATCGTCACATCTGGCAATAAATCCTCAATGACAATTCTGTACGTCATAAAATCGGATCGGTGGGCTTTAGGCAATTCAAGGGCCGTGTTTACGAGGGCCCACTTTAAGGCCTAGTAGGTATTTACCAGTGTGATGGTAGCATAAAAGTCACATAACGTCGTGAAACGTTTAAACCGTCGTTTTAGCGGTGGCGTTCAGAAAATTTAATTCGAAATCGATTTAAACGAACCTGGCGCAAATAAAAAAAAACGTTTTATCGACTTCTTACTTACGATGGGCACTTTATTTCAGATTCTAAATATTTATGTAATTGCTATGTAAAGTAGTTACATAAAATTTATTTTAAAATTCTGCAAAACAGCAAACTCGAAAATCCATTAAGCACACAACCACAAAATTTACAGCGCAAAATATATCGAACATTTTGACTGTGATTAATAGTCGCGAAACTTCCCCCGTCGCGCTCCCCGTCGCCCTCGAAAAGATTACACAATTCGTGTAACATTAAAAAAGCGAACAACCAAAAAGAGTGCTGGAGCCGTGTATTTTTCAAACGAGTCCGCAGTTTGAGAAGTTGTAGCGGAGCGCCGTCCTCCGCCTTTTGCCATTTGAATTGCAAATCTGCGCGATGACGGGTTTATATAAAACTAAAAGTGTCGGCCAAACTTCGTATTAAACTTCACCGCAGGTGTAGAAACAAAAACCTCACTTTATAATTATGATAATTCCGGACGCATGGCGGTGTGGCGGCGTGACGGTGTGACGGCATGGTGCGGATTGAATTTGCATGGCCGGTATCCGTGGCTGTGTCAACGGCGCGAGGTAGCCCGATGAATAATGCATACTTCATGCCACTTACCTAACACATTAACATATTTATTAATAAAATAAATATCAGTCGCCCGGCTCCGTTTCCCGGCAATGGATCTTACACGTTTCCACTGTGTACATTGCGGAATTCCGTGCAAACTTTACGGATTGTAGTGAATTGTTAACTGGGACGACGTAATGTATGGCGTGCATTAAATAAATTGAGTTAGTACTGTTAAAGCGACGATGTTCATTTGTCTAATGTGTACAGAATTAAAGACAAATACCGGCGGCAGCGGCAGCCGGCGTCGCGGCTCGCTTTAAATTCATAAATGTAAGGAAATTGTGATTTTGTAAGAGTAAATAACAAAGCTCCATCGCAATATCTACATCAATATTATAACAATTTAACATAGCATTTCATTTTAACATATTAGAAATGCGACCGGCAGACACGATACGTACGGAATGTTACTTCAGCATTTGTTTTAAAAAGTTTACTACTAGGATTTGTATAACCTTTCATTTAACATTTTCTCCCGCCTTCTTTTTTGTATTTCTATATATTATTACAAAGAAAAATGAAGATGTATAACTTTTATTCTCATGTTTTTCTTCTATTTAACTTCTCTAATAATAACAAAATTTCCCTAACAACTTAATAAAAGCTTAAAGAAAAAAAAGCTTAATGATTTAGCACACAATCTTGATACTTCAAATATTTCAATGGTTCAATTAAAACGTCTGTATAATATTAGTTAGTCATAGTGATGGCATGTTTTTATAAAACAAAATAACTCGTAAAACCCAAGCCAAAAACAACCCCATTCATGATATGCAGGACATTAGCTTAATTAACAGGTATTAATTTGTCCCACTGAAAGTCAGCTAACAATCGTTGTTGCAACATTTACACGCTTGACAAATGAACTTACTTACCAGGCGGAGGTTGACTTGCCCCGTCGCAGACTAGCTTCCCAAGCTTTCACGTCATGATGTTTTCCGCAATTTTACGAGGTTTTAATATTGCGAGTTGAGAATGAGGTCGACGCTTTACTGCAGTCATGTTAAGATTTATGTTAGTTACAGATTAAGCTTGTGATAAATGCAATATATCTTAAAACATAAAAACGATTACAATTTGTCCACTGTGTTTAACTAGTGGATCGTGGCTATCATATTTGGTAGCTCCTTCTGGCTATAATGTGGTATGAAACTCCGATTACGTTAAGGCGTAAAAGCTTGTTTATTGTTTTTTTTATTATCTTACTACTTATTTATTAGGTTCTTTTCATAATAAGTTGTAGCTGCTTTAATTCTGTTGGGATGGTTCGTGGACGTACAACATCGGCCCCAGGTGGGTACCCTGTAGAAATCAATCATTATTTCGTACCTATCTCTTTTGTCTATTGACTCAAAGTTTGTTCAGTATACAACAAAAATGCGGCGTTTAACTATAACAATCAACATAAATTCCCCCTCGTTACGGTACGTGCTACAAACGAGCGTAGCGAGCTCAGGGGAGACTCCATACAGATAGTAAATTTATTAAATAGCTAAATTAAATACGTGGATTGCAACCGAATCGGACGCTAAAAAACGGCTCCGCTCCCGCTTGACCATAATTTATCGATCCCAGGAGAGGCGATTGGAACCGTGGAGAAATATTCCAAATCCTACCTTATCTAAGGCAAAAATTACTTCTTTTAGATATTAGATTTTTCCCAAATACTTGTAACAAAAAATATCATTTTATTCTCCAGTAATAATGTTCATGTTGATCCTCAACCTAGTCTCTTTTTTTACTAATCGTACGGCAATCTTTTCAACCAAAATCTTTTCACCTAAGCTGCGGTTGTACATAAAAAATACAGAATGTTAACGAGAGCTCAATGGAATTAAAAACTTCGAGAGTTTTCACGTGAGATTTTGTGACCAAAAACTGTAAAATGTTTAACGAATTGATGCTAGCATTAGAAATATTTGTATTTTTAAAACTTCTTTTTAATACATCGTTTGAATCTAAACGCATAAAGAAATAATGCCAACAGCATGACAGCTGTCCCCGAACTGTCAGTGCCAACGTCATTTCTTGTGGACATCCGGGCGAGCAGGGTCCCGCAGAGAGCTAGTGTATGCCAAGTTCCCGCGCTCTGAATAATGTATGCGCACCCCGCATTAGACCGATACCACCACGAGTGTATTAAATATGGACAACCTGTTTAGTCATTCAGTCGCGCTAACTACTAGGTGAGAATGCAGTGTTGATGCTTCTTAAGCCGAGACAACGCCGTGGGACCGTGTTAATCTAGCAACACTGAAAGTAGCTTGCATACCTTAACCTTGCAATCATATATCAATTAATGACGCAATTCATCTGCGGGAATGTACCGGACATGGTTCACCAAACGTAAATTAAGCTACCAATACATGTCAACTCTTGGCATTTTCTATTGTGGTGTGTCCCAGGAAGTCGTTTATCTAATATTGTAAAGAGGATAGATTCATATGTTTGTAACAAATAAACAAAAACTACTGGTCCGATTTCAAAAATTCTTTTACAAATATAAAACGAGTAACATAGATATATGTTTTAATTTGTCTATCTCGGGCGAAGCCTGGGCGAGCTGCTAGTATTATTATAAAGCGAAATATTAAATACTACGTACATTATTGCTGTGCGGTCCTCACAGTATTATATGAAATTTTGTTAAATATTAATTCAATCATAAATAAGTAGTGTATAAAACAAGTAAAACCGTACCAGTTGCTTTTAAGAGGCTATGGTAAAAGAAGGTAATGGGTTGCTGAGGGTGGGAAATCGTTCGCTTATTTCACCCTAATTACCTTAAAGAAAACGTTTACTTGAATAAATGTTTATTCGATTCCCTTAAAACTCAAATATATAAGAACTGTCCGTAATAAACTTTGAAAACTCCTACATTTATAGCACGTAATACCAAACTTTAAATACATCATTAAGCAACTGGATAGCCCTTCCCCTGCAGACAGAACAAATCTGTTTCTTTTTTAATACAGAAAGTTGGTAATAAGGATATGCTCATGCGGGACAGCGGGAAGCGGGATGAGTAAATTTACTTTTACGAAAAGATATTGTTTGATCACCCACGGTACGCTCGCTGGGGACTGGACTAAAAGGCGTGATTAATTTTTAAGAGACAGGATTCTTACCAGCCTTTATGAGCTCCCGATATTTCGACACAGTTGCATACGGCATGGTCATGGGCTATACGCTTGCAAATGTGTCGAAATATCGGGATCTCAAAAAATCTAATCGTGGTAAGAACCCCGTCTCTTACAAATCTTATATTAGTCAAAGTTTAAAGTAATTAGTTTGTCTTAAGACTACCGCCGCAATCGCGAAGCTCTTTAAATACAATTTTTTAAACAATATATCGTTTGTATTAATCCTTTGTGATACAGGTGATACGTGTTAGGGTTTATTGACATTGTGTTATTAAATTGCATCGGTAGTACTATTTATAAAGCTAGCTAGTTAAGAAAGGACGTCTATGAACTAACCCCATATATGTAAACCTGGAACAACATGCCATATAAGAAAACAAGGCGGAATAATCAGTACGCGGTCAATATACTCCTGACTTGAATAATTTCTTTATATACATAAATTGTTTATGATCCCCTTACCTCCACCTCTCCTAGTCTTTGAACTATAGTTGCTACTTTTGCGTCTTCTTTATGTCTAAGGCGATGTGTGTTTTCGTAGACTCCGACATGACTGTAAAATATCGCTGAAATTGCCAGGAAATCTTCAGTTCCTGTTTAGTTAGGCAGCTACGGATCAACATAATTAGTGCTACACAGGCGAAACTGTTGCAGATCACTAATATTTGATAAAAGTGAACATGTTGAATGTAGTGAGTGTGAAATGTACTACAAATTATTACACGTCATATACTTAGCACAGATTAAATATGCGAGAGCTTTTGTTAGGCAAAACATTTTTTTTTCTAATATTAATTAAAGCAACATAACTAATTAAAGAGAAGAAAAATACTAGAAAGTAAAAACTTAATATTCTAAGTGTAGAATATTAAGCACAAGCCTCCGCTTCCGCTGCTCTTGCCACTATAACCCCAACCAGTTTTCGTCGTTATTTTTCTTTCAGCCGCACGCCCCAGTCCCGAAAGCCGCTAGCTTCTGCGAATTTTCTTAAACTTAGATTAGAAACCTTGCAAATAGTTCGTACGTGATACGAGAACCGAACGCCGAGTCAGCATATGTTACTTAAAGTTTTGAATTCTCCTCAATGGTAATATGCACAATCAAAATGACAACAAAGGGAAACTGGTAGGTGTAAGATCTGATTGTCGGGCGTGCGAACCTCGGTTTTAGTTGAAGTTTACATCAAATAAAAAAGTTTTTTCATGAAACACACGGTGGCAAACGAGCAAGCACCATATTAGGTGACCGATGCCCATAGACATCGGCAGCAAACGAATGAGTTGCAGATCCGTTGCCTACCTTTAATTCACAGAGGAGAGGATGAACAGGAAAAAGGATATTTCCTTTCTCTCTCCAACCCCGTGAAATCATTTCCCCTATCCTATTCTTATTAAAAAAAGATTGAAAAATGAAGGACCGCTACTATTAAGCCTTCAGCACCTCACTAATCAGACGAAACGCAGAATACTTCCACTTCACGACTGTATTCTATGGGATCGTGGTATTTCACCGGCCGAGCCTATTAGTGCAACAAATGTTGTTGTTGTGGAGTCTACCACAGTTAAATAGCATTTAAACGAGCGCCTCTAACACTTCAAATCACATCACTTTGCTTCGCGAGTTGCGAGTCATTTTGCAAAACTTTATTAAAAAAGCTTCCATTCTTGGAACCACGTCCACACCTTTATCGCAATATATTTAAACGTAACGGCGTGTCTCCAACAGGCTCCTCAATGTTCCTCCCCTCACACAGAACCGTTTTATTCTCGCAGAGGAACTTTTATAATTTGATGCCGTCGCATTTCGCCGAGTGCTCGTTAAGCCACCTTTGTCGATCTGCTTGCGTTCCGAAGGTAAATAGTCTAGGATTCAATGCGATTGTCCCTCATTATGTGTATTGTAAGTAATACGGCGTGAGAGGAAGAAAAATTGACATTGTATTGAGGATATTCATTCGGAAATATTTCGGTCATTTTTATAATTTCCGTAGCATGAATAAATTCATGTACATATACTACTAATTATTTATTGTCAGTTGATATGAGGATAAATTAAGTTATAGCTTGACCTAAGTAAAAAGTGTAAATTAATGGTTACACAAGGCAAGACATATTAAGTATGCTTCTGATTCCTTTCCCCTCCCATTTATGGTGGCTCTTATATTGTACTTTGAAAATAAAATCAGAAAACAAAAGAAAATAAAAGGATAATTGCAGTTTTGTATCATATTTAATATATTTTCCATTGTTGTTTTAAATTCAGACAATATTTTTTTTTCTAGTTAAAATATGTTTTGAGAAAGATCCTTAAAACTCAAAAGCATAAGTTATGAGCATTAAACAGCAGGAAGCGGTCCAAGGCAAGACCGCACAAAGAGTCGCTGGGGAGTTGCATTCGGTAATTGCGGCCGAGGCCGGCCACTCGTACAATACCCCGTAATGCATTCGCGAAGTTTCGCGTACACTAGTAATGTATTGTGCTCAGCACCCAGCTTGATTGACAACAACCTCTATATAAAATCAATCAGGTCTCTTGATATATTTGAACAAATTATGAACAAAAAATCTTACAAACAAATGTGTCGTATTTACCCGCAAAAGCAGATATGTGTAGGTATTACAATCAAAAGAGTTTGTATGCGATATTGCAATCGGAACTACTAACTGAGGCTAGATTCTTGTAAAGACATATTTTAATAATAAAATAGAATCCACTGTACAAAACCTAAACAACTTGAGTTTTGCGGTTGATGTTGGTATAAAGTAGCATAGCGTTGTGGAAACTCGCCGCACGGGGTCGCTGCGACCGGTCAAGCCGTCTAAAAGTTTTTCATGCATGCAAGCTACAACTTGGAAATTCAATTGTAAATTCGTGATGCGGACGGATTGCACCGCAGTTACCCACTTACTTGTGCATATGCGATGCCATGCTATCCACGCCGCATCTCCACTTGTAATAACTTGTACATACTGGATGTATACACTATAAAATAGTATACATTACTGAATGACTTAAACAAAGAAATCGACTACTTTAATATAACTACAAACGGTCAATTTGTTGGTTAGGGTTGTTTCCCAAGTCTTTCAAACGCCGAAGTACTTTGAAAATTAATATAACATATATTTTAGACTTTCGACAGAAGTGAAAACTCATAACAGGTGGGAAGACGCGACAATAGTTCGAAAATAAATAAATTATCAACCAAATAAACCCTTGAGTCTTTACAATAAGATTCAAAATTGAATACAAGAAAAAATAAATGAAAAATGTTCGTATCTTTTATTTTAATTTCCGAATGACAACAACTGTTTTATAATGATAATTACATTTTGCAAGACATGAGATGTTTCTACAATCTACACTCCAATTTAAACGATACGAGAACAGTTTTATGTATAATATTTCAATCATGTAACGACCGTCTGCGCCCGACGTATCTATAATTTCATATTACATTTTGATTCGGCAACCTCACGAAACACTCAGGGAATCATCGCTAAATTAGAAATGACCAAAGTTGCGGACCGGTCCGACCATAAAACCTCCTATAGCCACTAAAGTCACTCTATACTTACGTAATACAAGAACATTTCGTTTTACTATGTTGATTGATATGAAAGATGTAATTCTAAATTCAAAACATAAATAATGTTGCATGTATAACGCAGAATTAAGGATCTAAAGTGTATTGGATATAGAAGGAATAAAAATTTAACAGTGGTAGAGTCCGCAACAACATCTGTTGCACGAATTGACCGGCTCGACCGTTGAAATACCACGACCTCACAGAAAGCAGTCACAGTAGTCTGCGTTTCGTCTGATGAGTGAGGTGCGGGAGGCCTAATTTCAGTCCTCTACCCCTTCCCATCCATTCCTCATAAGGGGGATAGGGAATTAACGGGGACAAGGAAATATCCTTTTCCTGTCTATGCCCTCCTCTGTCCATTAAAGGTACGCAACGCATCTGCAACACATTTGCTTTTTGCGGATGTCTATGGGTAGCGCTCACTTACACCAGGTGATCCGCTTGCTCAATTGCCACCACCAAAAATTTACTTAAGAATACTTTAAAGAGGGTTCCTCCATACAGAGAGACTCTTTCTATGATTCGAAAAGTAGACGGAGAAAGCTGAAGCTTTAACTATTAAACCAAAGGAAATATTCAGCTAATTAACTCGAAATATAGAAACCTACAATGAATCCTGGATCGTTGGTCACAAAGTTCGATGACAGGGTTCAAAAGACATTAAAGTTTAAGAATTTTTTTTATAACTTCAAGCGTTTATCCGTTTCTAGAAATACAATAATACAGCCACAATTGAAATGCATAGATTAATTTAAGCCTCCAAACCTCGTAGGGAATATATTTCACGCGGATTGTCATCTAGCGCTGCCAGCGAATATAAAATTCGCTCAAGTCGCCAGCTTTCCTTGCACATAAATAAAACAAAAAGCAATTTAACCCCGTTGTATTAATAAGTCGGTACGAGACATAGTCGTTGATTAAATTTGGTCCGCCGCATTGTTATGCTCCATTATTCAAGAATGTAATATCTGTCTACTACGACTGTATCGGAGCCGTCACTTTTGTTGCGAGCCTTTGTTAACCATCGATATAACTTCAAATGTAGACATATATCTTAACATATCGTGTGCCCACACAATATTATATAGCCACTTGTATAACTTAGACTGATAATCAAGTATGTATATTAAAGTACCTTCAAGACAGACAATAATGAATGCCAGAATGTTCTTTGCTTCACAGACCGTAGGTTTGAACTCATAAAGAACTCAGTTCTGGACCCATGAGGACAGCCATGAGAATAGTGATTATATGCTACCAACTCTATAAGTAAATTTTTTACCCTACAGTTTTTGCTAATTTGCTATATTCCAGGCGAGGGTTGGCATCAGGCGGCCGCCTGTAAAAACTGTAGCCAAATACAGTATGGACTACAATCATACTTTGCAAACCCCACACGAGTGGTAGAAAGTAGTAGAGTAGCATTACGAAGAAACATTGGCCTCTGGATTCTTTATCGTATGGTTGAAGTTTTGCAAAGAACTATTTGTAACTATACCAGCGGTTAAGTGTCTCTACCGCAAAAGAACTAAATAACTTTCGTTCATTATCGCCAACTTTTCAATCCGGAAATAAACGAACAAATAGGACAGAACTTTTAAGTCCGAGTATCTAACACGCAAATGTACCAGGTAATCGCCAATCATTTTGCAAATAGATTCCAGCTATTCGACAAGCTTTAATGAATTTTATAACAAGGCAAATTGTCCGACACGAAATGTCATACATTAGGTGTGCGACACACCAGTCTTTTGCGGGGCATAATTATATAATTATATTTTATTTATTATTAAATCGACACACTGGTTTCAAAGTAACCTATCACAATCAAATCTTTCCTCTTTATTTTAAGAGCACTAGATAATTCAACAATTAGGATTATGATATAATTTTAAATATTACATTACTATCTTACTTTATTGTTTTAAATATATTTTGCACTGTCTAGTGTCCAGGTTCATTTGTAAAGTCCCAAATTTGCTGCTGCTTATATTCCTACATTTATAAGTCCTACCTTATGCTGGTAGGTCTTTATGTAGGAATCCATCAATGAATTATAGATATGGAGTCCGCTTGAGTCTGATGAGTGGATTTAAATTATTTGAAATATATAAGTGTGTGGCAATCCTAATATTTCATTAAAGATTCCATAAACAATGTCTGACTTCAGAAATAGACTCCAGCAGGTAAATAGACGGAGTTGGTCGTTGTATCATAAGTCGATGCAGTGCTGGTTGTCTCCTCAATAATGCAGCACCTGATCGATAACTTACACCGCGAACTATAGCTGACCATGGACTTTGTTACTTCGAGATTGTTTTGGAATATTCTAGAAAGTTTAATATGAAAACTACTTGACAATTTTGACTAGATAAACACAGCAACTTAGGGGCTAGAGTGTCCAACTGTTAGTTATTTTGTGTTAACCAGCCTTAGTTTTGAAAAGGTCACTTTCTTTGTGATTAATTTCTGGAAAATAATTAAATTATGGTTAATATATTATTTTATTATTGTGCACATCCATTTTTTGCTATTATATTTTATATTTTTATTTTAAAAAAAAAACATAATTAAGCAAATTATAGATCAATTCAACAACATAAAACGCTTAAATATTCGCATTGTCTAATTCCGATTTAAAAATAAAAAGGATAAATATCAGAATTTTATTTCAATTGACCACTCTAAAATAAACTTCCCTACTCTTTGATTATCTTTAACAGTGCAGATGCATAATCTATGTTATTACTCCCTTACTATTATGCCTAAAGGGCCAGTAGGTCAGATAAACTATAAAAGGAGTATTTCGTAAAGTGAGTCGTGTATTAAGTTTTTTTTAATAAGTTCTCTCATATAAGGAACGATAAAGTCCGTTCTTTAATTGTTACAACTCAACTCTGTTTACACATACATAAATGTTCACTAATATTATGTTATTTATTTCGTGTCTTGCAAATTTGTTGGATAAAATGGATTGTTTGTTCAGACCTAAGAAAGGAAATATTAGAGCTCCTAGTCATATTGAACGTATGAATGAGAAAAAAATTGATAACAGGGTGTCATAGCCAGCACTAGACTTGCGACAATAGGCCCGGGTACGGTCCGAATCGTATATATTTATTAAAATGACATTTTTATACAACTGGACCTTTTTTATACGGTTAGTATATTACTTGCGTTTTTCTGGACATGGATTTTTTAATATTATCCGTATCCACGTAAAACTTCTACTGTGTAACTGCAGACGGGCAAAAGACGCTATGCCAAGGATTTCTTCATTTCTTTGAGGAGCTGGGTTGCCTGGAGAGATACATGTCCCACCTACACGCAAAATACGTGCTAGTCATGGAGTTACGGAGAAAGGCCCTTACTAACTACTAACTACTTTTCGATCTATGCTTTAGGCGAACAAATTAGGACATAGTAGGGCCAATTTTGATACTCACTAACAAATAATGTACATGTCAACCGACGTATAAATCTGGAAAAAATAAAGATGGTTCAGGACAGTGGATCTACGTCACGGGTGTCAGTGGTGTTTTTAACGGATATATTTAAGGTCTTCGATCTAAGCTCCCACATTTGCTCAGAGACAGATCATCGTTATAATTAAAGCGCCAATAGCCTAATGGTTAAGGGTATAGACTGCCGATCATAAGGTAGTGAGTTCGAATCCGCCATTCGACTATTGTCGTGAGAAATATTAGTAACATATGTCGATAATCTACAAATTAGAAAAAAATGTATGCGAAAGTCATATTGCCTGATATAAATAAAATATTTAAAAGTCAAACAATTGTAAGATTATCGCACTAAACGATAATAAAGTGTACGTACTTCAGCGACAAAAACAGATCTAATTATGTGGACGCTCCGAAGCGATCCGGGCAGACAATTAGTGGATAGTCCATTGTTCAATTTGACTTATTAGCGGCGCGGCGAATGCATCGTAATTGGAATTATTGGAGGCTGCGCCGGACCTGCCTCCGAGAGCCTTGTAATCTCTTCCCATAATCGAATCATGCTTTTAGAACAATGCCCATGTTTACCTGAAAGGGATTCCGGCTTGACATTGTGCGGTCAGTGTTGCCCTGTATATGGTTGTTGAAATGTACTGCGTATTTAGAATTGTATTTATTTTTACATTTTAACCATTGTCTCTGGAGCTTAGTATCCAATTGATGCACAAAGTTATAGCATTGTGAGTACGTTGTATTTGAAAATCATTAACAAAATGTGTCTTCATACAGAAAATAGTGTGAATAAAGTTTTTGAATGTGGATGTTAAGGAGCAAGTGGGGGAATCATGTGTGGGACACGAGTTTGTTAATTTATAAACAAACATGTGGTAATAAAAGTGGGCCACACGTATGAAATAGTCAGAAACAAAAGTTTTGAAATTTAAAGACTTGTATGCAGATGTCCGCTCCCATACGCAATTGCGGGGTGTTGGTCAATACACGCGCTGGCCGTACATCTCTCATTATAAAAATAACCGTACAGCCGTCCAACTGTTCCGAGTTGAGTTAAAAAAAAGTCTCCGCCGTTTTTTCCTCCCCTGCCCATTTTTAAATACGCATTCGATATTCACTGCAACGTTTTCACTGTTGTTTTTTTTATTTTTTCACAATTTAAGTGTTTATTGGTATTTTGCGTTCACACAGCATCGTGTTGTGTTTACTACCACATATTCTGAGTTGTAAATTGACGTAAAAACCAACGTTATATAGGCAGCGTAGATAATCAAGACAATGTCTTATTCCAACACAAGTAACTCGCCCCGGCTTCTCGTGGGAAAAACAAATAAAAAAATTGCAGATACGAGTTTTCTATTGTAACGTTTTTAGTAAATGAATTTTTGAAATCAGTTTTTGAGTTTATTTAAATTCTCTCTTTATAATATAGATTTACAGTAGAGTTATAGAAAATGTCATCAAAAATACATATATATATATATATATATATATATACTAGTGACCCGCCCCGGCTTCGCTCGGGTACCGCTTATTATGTTGATCCGATCGCTACCAAACACACGAACACCCGCTGTGCTAATCTGGACAATCCCTGTAAATTTCACCGAAATCGGTCCAGCCGTTTCAGATTCTACAGGGAACATACATACTTCGCTTTTTATATATTATTTTTTTTCATAAAAAGTTATCCTGTTACTTTTAATACTTCCAAGAATACGAGTACCAAGTTTCATGATATCGATTGAGTAGTTTTCGCGTGAAAGCGTAACAAACAAACTTACATTCACATTTATAATATTATAGATAGACAGATAGACGGATAGATAAAAACCTATTCTCAGACCTACCGAATGTATATGCAAAATTTCATTGAAATCGGTTAAGCCGTTTCGGAGAAGTATGGCGACTAACACTGTGACAGGAAAATTTTATATAGATAGATATTTATAATCTGTTGATATCCTATAAAAGCGTTGTAATTTCATTTTAGTCGTACGTCCAATGACAAACTAATTTAAACAAGAGATAATAGATGTCTCTCAAAGCAATAGCAATTATTATTATACTTTATACCTAGTCATACATTCTGACTGACTGACTCCTGACGTAGGAAGTTTTGTTTTATTTTTTGTTACCATCAAACCATTTTCCTACTAAAAATCCTAGTAACATCATTTAAATTGTAAAACATCCAATGCCACGAAAACTCAACTTACCTGGTCCCGATCGATACCTAAAATTGGATTCCTTATCTGACTTAACCGCCGATGTTCCGAATGATCGTTTAAAACCGCCACAGGTTCTCATATCAATCGACGAACTGAGTTATTAGATTGGTGCTAGAAGAGGGTGCGAGGGGCGCGGCCGGTGCCAGGCACTGAAAAACCTCGGTAATAAGCTTTTGTTATTTGAAACGAGGAATTAAGAGGCATCAGGCATTCAGGTGCGCGGTCGAACTACAATTACTACGTTTATCTTTCACGTCAACACGCCTTGATACCTCAGTTGGTTTTGAGTTGGCTCTTCATTTTTATATTAACCACAAACTAGTTGCCTTCGGTTTGTGTCTAGTTGGATACAATATTCGTTTATTTGACTAGTCAAACTTTAGCATGCCGATAGCAATAACATACCTCCATAAGGATACTAAACTTGTTGTGGAAATCGATTATTGGCCTTTCGGCAATACGGACATACATAAATAAAACATAATAATTCAGTTGATGATAAGATTATATCGAAAGGATGAATGCAGAGAGAATAACGAAACAGATTTATGTTGCAAAAGTGAGTGGCAGTGTTGGTAGGGGACGCCCTAGGAGAACTTATATCGAACAAATTAGTGGCTTATTAAAAAAGGGCGATATAAGGAGCACCCTTAACCGAGGAGCATGTATGCGTAGATGTATGAATGTTGAAGAAGCGAGAGAGGTTACCAGGATCGCGAAAAATAGAAATCCATGATCTCTGCCTAGCCCTTTGGGTAACGGGCGGGAGCGTATATTTATTTATTTTATGTGTTTTATTGTTTGTATGTTGAAAACAATCATCGTATCAAAATACTCTCAAAAATTCAAAGACAAGTGAAGTCGAGTAATAATTAAATTTTTTAATCTGTTTCCCAACTGCAGGGCACAATCCTTCTCTCCTGGAGGAAGAGAAAGTCGATTGACATAATAAATTTAAAAAAATAAATAGTGGCCTACATAAACTCTTAGAAGGTACCATAACTACATTGTTATTTATTTTTAAATTAAAAAGAATGCACGTCCCGTACACAAAGGGTTACAAATTGTTAAGCTTTCTCGCTAAAATTTCCACGGCCAAAATAATTCAACAAAAACTTTAAAACGTCATTTCATAATTTTACAACGTTATTGTTAGACCTTAACACAATGGCTGTGCAAAATTTCCACGTGAAATTGTTAGTGACACCGTCGCCTAAGCAAACGTTTCGCTAATGAAATACTTTTTCATACAAATTCTAAATATTAAAAAAATAAGACAATATAGTAACTGTCTAGCTCTCCAATATTAGTAGATCCGTCGCCTTAAGACGTATATATTTCGGCGTTTAAATATTTGTGGGTCACAGGTTTCTTTATTTAAAACACCTTTCAATCTATCAATCTTTGCAGAGAGCTTTTAACGCAATCCCTCATTGATTGTACATCGCTGCTGGGGCGTGTCGAAGCTCTTCGATTTAATGAATCGAATGATCAATGTAAATAATACAATGACAATAGCCCCTTTTAAATTCGTAAATTGCAGACGGCCCCATGTGGCAGTGACTCGGCGAGAATGCTCTATCATTTAGCGTCAGCGTCACTGTACAATGTCCGCCATTAGACCTGCCGCCATATTGGTTTTGGGAAGCGGAAGCGGTGGTAGGAATTTGTTGCGCACATTGTTTATTTCTTTAAAGAAACAATAGAACTACTATATAGAATTGACGGGCTGGTTGGCGTGGTTTGTAAGATACTTGCTTTCCACGCCGCAGGTCTTGGGTTGGATTCCACCCAGGACAGATATTTGTGTGCATGAACATGTCTGTCCTAAGTCTGGGTGTAATTATCTATTTAAGTATGTATTTACAAAAGAAAAGTAGTATATGTAGTATATCAGTTATCTGATCGCCATAGCACAAGCTGTGCTTAGTTTGGCATCCGATGACCGTGTGTGAATATGTCGTAAGATATTGATATATTAATATATCTTGTCACAGAATACTAAAAATATTAGTAAATATAAGTTATACATGTAATATGATAGAAATTCCTTCTTTAGCATTGATTTTTTGTATATCAATTCTTCAATACTTACGAACTTTTTTCACAACATTTAAGAAGGTGGAGGTTTCCACGTTAGGAATTTAACATTAGTCACTCCAGTTAGACTGACGCATGGTTTCTGAAAGGTTGGTCAAATTTGTATTCAACTAACACTCCTATCAAATTAAATGTATGTCAAATCGATTACATTTTTTTCTATGAAAAAAATTGATGTTCAAGTTTCAAGTGACTCAAATGATATTTGATCGGACATTTGACAGCTCATAAGCAAATTTTTCCTTTTATCAGCTTCCGTTGAAACATTTAACTCTTATGCAGTATTCAGCGATTCAGCTTATATCCTGCTATACATTCCTCAGCCCCGAAACACACCTCTGCCGGAAGCCTTATCCTAGTTTTATCCCCTTTCTATTCTTTTCAAATATGGAAATGATTGGAGGGAATGAAGGATTTGAAGACTTATTACTTATTTAATAGATATTTATAATCTTGTTGCAGATGCCAATAAGTAGCGGTTACTAAACAAGAGCGAACCGCTTTCTGGTTCTTCACGTCACGTCTTTTACGTGAACATGTCTTACTTCCCATTCATCAACAGATAAATTGTTATTAGATTCCAAAAAAAAATCCATTTATCGTTATTATTTTCACGGTAATATGCAATGTATTTATTTTCGACTTTCACGAGAAATTTATGTTTTGTATTGAAAATCTTACCAAATAATGCCATGCCATTCATTCTCGTAATGAAGTGTATTGACAGAATTTTTCCATTTATCTTTTCCACGCCCTTAATTTAACTTCGCCCCCATGAAAGAAAAGCAAGTCAGAGCTTTGAAGCGCCTTGACAAGTTAATGCCTAACAGTCGCTCAAAGAATGTTATATGGACTTGATAGAGTTCCGCGATCGGCGATCGAATGAGGCAGTCAATGCGGGTGCAGATGTACCTACTAGGGTTGTGTCGTAAAACATCGATACAAGTGTCGTATCTCTAGTGTCCCCAGGCTAATGCTTTAGAACACGGTCTACGGTACTCAAGCTCGTAGCTCCATCTGCTGTTTAGTAATAGCCGTAAACTATATGTGAGCAGGCAATGGCATAGCTATTCAACGGTAAGGTAAGGAAAAGTAAAACTTAAAGAGTATTTTTTTTATAAATCTCCTTAAAATATTCATGCCGATATCGTCTTATTTCATAATAGGTTTAGGCTTAAAGAATTTTATTCTCATGTGACACCGCGACGCCCACTGGCCGCCGCGGGATGGGGCCCGGCTCTGCGCTCCTAGCAGACAGCACCGTGCAAGTCAGGGTCGCGAGTCCCCGCCCTCCCCCGCTGGTGCCGCCTTGAGTTTTTTATAGAGGTTCACTCCTCATGGCCTCTGTTTTGAAAAATACAGAGGCCCGCAGTCCCAGCGTCGCCGCCGGGATTACGCGAAATGCAGCTGCAAGGGAAAGGGTCCCCTTGCAGCCTTTAAACGAGAATAATTCTCCAAACGAAGGTGCGACAGCCGAATAAGATTGTTATGTGTAGCTTATGGTAGTGTATTCAAAATTTGTGTTCAAGTACATACCTTTAAGTAAACATCCATACTAAATTTGTAAAACTTGCCGTAGCCAGTGTCTTCCTTAAAATATGGCATGTTTATGCCTATCTTCACAATACCCTAAGAAATATGTCAATATTTATTCATAGAAACTAATCCGTGATCAGTAAATCCCAAGATAAATACTTAACAACTCGGCCGTGGCTAGCTCAATCGTCTTTTGTCATTGTACGTTTAACTCCAATACATGTTTAACGCTGCGTAATAAATTCATTACTGATGAAATACACATCAAGTAGGCTCATGCAATATTCACTCGACTATCGATATCGACAAACCAATCGAGTACGATCACGCGCCTAGTGATGTACCACTGGCACTACCGTAGCGGGCGCGAATGGCGTTTTGTGCACATTCCGCGGGCAGAGCGCAGCGAGGAGGCTCACACATTAGCATGTCAAACGCGCCACGCCGCCCGCTGAGGGAGGGAGCTCGTGAATTTTTAACAATGCATAGTAGTCCGCTACTAACTATCGATAATAATTAATTTCTATTTAAGGAACCATTTGTATCTTGTTAATTGTCATAAACTTTGTGTTTGTATTAAATGCCTTGTTCACACATGCCTTATCGGTATCAAAAATGCGGAATTAAATGCTTTAATTTTCGTTCAGACAAACAACTAAAACTTCTAAACTCACAATATTTACATTTTGAACACAGCTTTTCTAAACTAAACTTCTATTTTCGAGATGGGCATCATCGGTTATAATAGTAAAAATAAATCAGCCTTTTCTAGAATGTTTTTCCACTGCAGGGACACAGGCCTCCTCTCCGAGAGAGGGAATGAGCCGTAATCCACCACGCTGGCCCCAGTGAGGGTTGGTGGACGTCACATGTCTTCGAATTTGATGGTTCTAAGAACATGCCGGTTTCCTCACGATGTTTTCCTTCACCGTTTTTGGAGCAGTGGTGATGAAATAAATTATACAAAGTAAGGCGCCTGCCTGGATTCGAACCCGCAACCTACAGTACGTAAGTCGGGGCCTAAACCGCTGAGCCACCACTGCTCAAAGACCATCATCGATTGCAACCACTTTAAAATACACAAAGTATACGTCAGTACAGCTAAGGGAAATAACGCCCTGGCATAAATACTGTGGCGCATACGGGGTCCGCAAGCAGCTTGACTTTTGTGATTCCGTGCTTTCTTCCGGGTACCGTCAAATGTATTTGCGATTCTTGATTTAACACGTACTGAATGGCAAAGAAATACACCACGAATATATCTTCGCCTTTAGAAGTTAAAAAGAACATATCCGTGGTCGCACCGCATTCAAAATACACAACTTACGTAACAACATTTGAAATATTTATAAATAAACTCAATGTGTTATTAGAGGAAAAAAATCTTAAACGCTGTATAGGTTTGCCTTTTCCCATTTTATAAATAATCCAACTGATACTAAAATGGTAATGCGAAGAGAATTTCATTCTTACACAATATTAAAGATGGCGGTACAGCGACTCATCTACCTATTAATTCCAATGAAATTCAGCAATAATTACACCTTCAAAGGCGCGGAAGACGCACCCTGTGAAGAAACCATTAATAAATTTTATTCCAAAAGTATTCAATGCTATGGTATTTGGGTATAATTTAGATTGTATCGAATCGCGGTTAGATAAAGCTTAGGAGAGGATAAGCGGATTTCAAAAGGAACACGTGATCAGATGCTGATTGCGCGCGGCCCCTCCGCCATTCGACTCGTATTTTAATATTGCGAACAGGGTAAGCGTCTGCTAGATTAAATTTAAATTGTAACCTACGAGGGGTCTGCGGACTCACAGGATGTGCGAGAAGAAGACATCTTGGATCGCACGTGCCGGCCACGGAAAAACGAAATGAATCGAAATTTATAAAAAAGATAAGTGTTCATAAACATGTCTCAGTTATCAGTTATAACGTCAGTATATAACCGGACTAGGCAATTTAAAAACTGTCAGCAAACTGTGAACTGATCGAATGACTAACAATTCGACGTATGTATGTATATGTGTTAATCTTTTTAAAATGTTAAATTAAGAATAAAGAGATAATAGCGAAACAAATTTATTTTGCAAATGTCAGAGGCAGTTTGGTACGCCCTAGCAAAACTAACATCGATCAGGTTAGTGATTAAAACGGGGATATAAGGAGTACCCGTACCCTACAATTGTGTTTGCATAGATGTATGGACATAAAAAAGCGAGAGTGGTGTGCCAAGATCGCGCCAAAATAGAACCTCTGCCTACTCCTCTGGGTTACGGACGTAAGCGCACATATATTTTTACACATAACTTTTGCTTGTTGAAATGGTAATTTGACGATTTGACTTAACGAAAATTTTTGAGCGGTCGAGAAATGACACGTGAAATTATGAATTATTCATTTAGTTTACAATTTGCTGATTATGCCAACTCCAGTTGACATGTCTGAATTAAAACGATAATTTGATATATAAATTATCCCATAGTGTTAAGATGTATCTTGTGCTCTGCTTCTAATTGAAATATTCTCGTAATTACACGATTCAAGAGATAGACACTGCCGTATTCATATTTCTCTTTAGTAATTGCTTTAGTGTTAATCTCGCAAGGAAATTTTCCAATGTTAAGCCGCATCATAAGAACTAACGGCTTAATATCGAGTCAGGTTCACTTGACTCCCTCCGAGAAGGTTATATAACTTCTCATTACCCGGCAAATAACTAATTTAACCCACCTCTCCTCCATTACTATGAAAAATCCAAGAAAAACTCCTCGCCTTCCCGTTATACTTTCATATTCATTTAAAATACAAGAATGAGCGGTGCTGTGAAATATATTGCAATAGAAAAATTATTACTGAATTAATGTACATATATTATAATTTTATACACTACTAGTGACCCGCCCCGGCTTCGCCCGGGTACCACTAATTTGTGAATCTAAACCATCCTCGAATCCACTTGAACACATAAACAAAAATTCATTCAAATCGCTTCAGCCGTTTAAGAGTTCACTGTCAACACACGTACAGAAGAATTATAGATATAAGGATTACATAGCAGTACTATATACATTTTTTTATAAACAAATATACAAAATATCTTAATTATTCTGGTTGTTTCTTCACATAGTATGCCATCACACACACAATAAATGTAATTTGCTGGTCATCATAAATGTGAGATTAGTATTTAAGGCATGAGACGAATCGGGTAGATGAATGAAATTTATACTCAGATTTGATACCCGCTGCCGCTTATGACTTACTCCACCCGAGTACCGGTGTGATTAAGGCGCTCGGAAGCGCCGCGCTCATATTCGAGGGCCTTAAGATTTGTTAATTACAGGCAACATTAAAATTAACTACCGTCAGCACCTTAATAAAAAAAACCTACCCCCGGCCGAGCGGGTAATTCAAAGGAAAGGCCGAATTGAATTCCGTCCCATTGAATCTTTTCATTTTGGGAATTTGTTGAGTCGTTCATTTTCACGGGAAAGTTAACGAATAATTTTTAATTAAACATTTCTTTGCGAACACTATTTCATTTTGATCGTTTTAGCCGCCATTACAAATTAAATATATATAATAAATAAATACATTATGAGATCTCTTTGTAACAAAAGCTTGACCGCAATCCCGCCTGATGTTATATGGTGATGTGGCCGAAATATGGTAGCACTAGTAACAGCCGATTCACTCTTCTCTTAAAAGCAGCCACATTATAATTTGATAGAAAAATTGACACACGCAAATAGTTCCAATCGTTCGCCTGACGCACGATGAATATAGATTCAAATACAATAAGGTTGACTAATAGCGAGTACACACTAGGCATTTTGAAGCGCGCTTTAGTAAAACGCCTAGTGTGTAAACGTCTTATAGTAAAAATACGTCGGTGTAAGAGTGGCGTAGTGTTTTCATTTTTAAATATGTAGTGATTTATAATTTATTTATTCGTGTAACGTTTTTAAAATCATTTGATTTTTTAAATTTCCCAACGAAATACAGATGGGTAAGTTGGTGTCGGTTGAAGGTATCGCTCCGTACCGGGTGGACGTCTCATTTAACCTCACGTTATCAGCCCCTAATGTAAGGCCGGGCCACACGGCAGACAGAGATAAATGGCTGCAGTCGGCTTCCACCAAACTACCAGTATACACTCCGCTTTTGCAACACACCGAGCGTTCGAGAAATGTGCGGTAAGGCATTGTTGCGGTACTTATTTATCGTACAGCAGAGTTTACAAATAATTAATTCAATGTGCCTTGTCTTTATAGTCCCTGTTACACATCGCTTGTATCAAATTTTACGCGATTCTGGGTTCGTATTTGCCCTGAAATACTAGGCATTCAGATCAAGTATCGTCAATACCTGCATTTATTTTGCGGTCACAATATTATTATTTGCAATAATGTCAAAAAAATCACTGAAATATGTCAAGTTTTCAATGTTTTTGCTTGAAGTAACAGTTTAAATACAAATCGGAAACAGGAAACAAAAAAGTAAAATGTAATTTGCTGGCCATCTTTCCAAGTGCCGCTAAGCATTTCGGAAGCTTTGATGTCCTTTACATGGTATGACTTAATTGAGCTTTGGTTTTTTGTTGAGTCATATAGGATCGGTCGGAATTGTTCATGATTGCCCGATGTTTTCTTTCGTTTTTTTTGGGAATGTACACATATATAAAAAAACATTAAAAAGAGATTTCCTTTGGCTTGTAAATAAATTCTTAATTTAGTTTAAACACAAGATCTATCAAGCAATTTTTTAATTTAATTATTTATAATTATGTTGATCCGATCGCTACCAAACTTCACAGGAACACCCGCTAGGTAAATCTGAACGTTAATTTTTGCGAAATCGTAATCGAAACATACACACAACACCTTTTATATTATGTAATATAAATATATAAGGCAAGTTAACTGTCATTTAGTTTTACTTTCTTTATTTATCCATTGTAGTGACTTAATTACAATTAATGTAAACGACTCAAGTTGTCGTGTTGCAAGCATTGTTAATTGTTCAAAATAAAATACAAACATTAACTCTGTAAATTATAAAATGCACAACATTTCTCTTCCCATCACGCGGTGCCCGCTTTGACCGGCAATAAAGCGAAATAAACAACGAAATCTGCGACAGCATTGCAAAATACGCGTACGTCAGTTGAACCGCTCCCTTCGGCTTATTTGGTATCTGTTGCTCCGAGAGTCTATCTAAGGAAGCCTGTTTCGGCCCTTAAAAGGCGCGCACTGACCATTCCGCAACTGTGTGTGCCACAATTGTCAGGGTTTTACATTAAAATTGAATTGTACAACGTGTAAGCACTGTCCGGCTCGAAGGACCAGCGCTACAATAGCCCATTAGTGCGCTAAAAGGCTGCCTGCCATTATTATGTTGATAGTAAATTATTTCTAGAACTTTCATGATAAATTATACTAACTTTGTATGCAGATATAATCATTTTCATTACAGTAATGAGGAACAACATTTATTAAAAGTTTGATATCTATATTTGTGTCTATGGCAAATTTTTAATTCAATAAGGTTGCAATATTTACCATTACTTTATTTTCGTGAAGCTTTAGGTTATTCCTTAAGATCTAATAGACTCTACTTGATAAATTATATCTTAGATACAACTTTAAAATTAACTTTAAAAATATTACCAAGGTGGGTTACCTTTCCATCTTTAATAAGCTAAAACTTTTCTGTCTACCTCTCGATTTGAAAAAACAAATTCCTTTTAAATCATTGTGATTGCAATCTCCAGAAGCAATATCCTATTTGGTCATACAAGTTGCCTTTTTCGAATAAAGGCTTACTGATGCAAAAATAGACTCGTACGAAGGAGGTCGTACATCATTCGGCGACAGCACGTTAAGTTACTATCTAGTTTGTGATCCAAGTTTAAATAGAACGGTGACGGGAGACGTGCGCTCTAAAAATAGGCCATTTGAAGCTGGCGGAAAATATGTAATCCAGTTACACTAGGAAGGTTCTATGTCATAACTTTCCTCATATTTAAAAAAAAAGTTGTAACATAGATGGGAATTGGACATTGGCAATTTAAAAACCGATTGTCGATGTTGCTGGAGTGCTGGGAGCTTAAAAACAATAACCTCGTTAAGAGTACACTGCCGAAAACATATACAGATAAAACATGTTGTTATTTCTTACTTTATCTCTGAATACACTGAGATATGCTTAATGTGGATGTTGTCGGCAGTGTGAACTTACATATGTCTATCGACGCTTGATTCGAAAGAAGGCCAAAAACTTATATTAAAAATTTAAAATGATTTAGTCGATAGGTTTAGAGTATTCTGGAATGGCAGCTGGGTCTACCAACAGATACATCCGGTAATAAAAAGATCTGGTTAAGTGTGCAGGAGTTCATGATGAAGGAACTTACCGATTTTTTGGTGATTTATGGGATCCCTTCAGTACGAGACTTCTTTGACCTAGGAATCCAATAACAATAAATCGTAAATGTAAGTTTACATATTTCAATAGGACAAGGTTTAAGTTAATTGCGTATTAAGTGGCCTTTAATCTTATTACGTAAACAAAAATAAATAAAAAAGACGCCGTTCCGAGTAGCGTAAGCCAACAGATTATTATGGCCGTATCAGATATATCGCATGTCAATTTAATAACTCGAAATCTCCTTTTAAACGTTGAAGTTGCAAGATAATTACTATGAATCATTCCTTAAGCAACTCACTCATTACACAAGTTTTTGTTTCACATGCCTTGCGAAAGACGTATCTTCAATAACTAGTGTGTGATATACACGCTCACGTTGTCATGATACATCTCATTAAGCGTTTATTAAATTTATCAAATTATATATGAATCTACCAGCTTTAAATAATATTGTATTCAATAAACTAAACATTTCATTTTATTTATAAAATTAAACAAAAGTTACTGGCATTCGGACTCTTTCGTAATTTATAAATCCTAATTACGTATTGTAACTTTATATACTTTTCTTTAAGCTTGAATTAATATTACAGTAATTATAATTCAATTGAAATGGTTACAATAATTTGTAAAATAATACATGCTTAGATAAACGCTTACACGGATTTATGGATCAAAATCGTTAAGGATTCAAAATTATAACTCAACTTGTATCTTGAACCACTTAGTTCGTTTTACAAATACGACTTTAGTTTGCAGTAGCAAATCGTTCCAACCCTTCTAGCAGCGACATGACCGAAACAATACCTTGATCGAGTAGTAAGATGGCAGAGGCCGGCGTCGATCGTGACGCTCGGCTTCCGAGGCACGTGCGTCGGGTCACGGCGGCAGATCACGAAGCGCATTGTCGTCGCTGCGTCGTACGCTGCCGGGCCTCGGTCACGCGCGTTGCAGTTAACATGCATCTAACTTGACAACCCGTTCATGTCCCACCTGACAATATTGACGGTTTAATTTATTGTACGATAGATGCGAATTTCGTTAGGTAAATTTTGTATTAGCAATCCATCAATGATCGCGTGTTATAAACTAATTATTAGTTGTATGAAAAGGACATTTAAAGTTTTTTTAAACAATTATTTTATACAAACTCGCTGGCGGCTTACCTGATGTACCAATTGATGAGGTACAGACATGTTTCTTACATTTCGTAGGAAAGGAGAATAATAATAATATCCTAGGACATATTCACACACGGCCATCTGATCCCAAGCTAAGCAGAGCTTGTACTATGGCAACCAGATAACTGATATACTGCATATACTACTTTTATTTTGCAAATACATACGTAAATAGATAATTACACCAAGACAAAGGACAAACAGACATGTCCATGCACACACATGTCATGTGTGTATGATACACTCAAGTGTCCTGGGTGGGAATCGAACCCACGACCTGCGGCGTGAAAAGCAAAGAAAGAAACTATGCCAACCGGTCCGGAATGGAGTGGTTTATAAAGAGAGGGGAAGGATGATCAGTGTCCGCAGAGCTTTGCTTATCAGGCGATACTTAGAAATGTAAATACCTCAGTTCCATGCAAAGATTCATTGCTTACCTTTAATGGACACAGGAGATAGGAAAACGGGTCCTTTTCCAATTCATCCCCTCTCTGAATCCGATGTTACCAAATAATAAACGTACAATCAAAATCTAAATGTCTGTATATCTGAGCGACGCCGTTTTCCATTCGCCAATCTACACAAATAAAAAAAGCATTAAGCCGCAAGCGCACTAGAGTAAGCAAATACGAAAATAACGAACTTGTAGTGACACGAAACCCTAAGGGCATATTCGCGCGGGCACGCGGAAAATTTACTTTGCAAATAATAAAGGAAAATATAGCATACCAATGCGGGCCGGGTGGAGGACGACCGTTTATTATTTCATTGTGCACGCTCGATGGACGCTTCCTTTAATATCCGAGGGCAGGAGCGTCGGCAGAAAAACATTTCTTTGTCGAATTGTATTTTTATTATATTCAAGACCTCGAATTCGACTACAATAGATTCTTCAATAATGGAATTATATATATTTTACCTTTTTATGGAGAAATTGATTTACCGAAAATATTACAACATATGTAAAAAATAATGCACAAAATATAACAAGAAAATAATAGTCTAAGATCTGCAGTCACCTAAATCAACATAAAACCAGTGTTCCGGGAATATAAAAAATAATTAATTAACTTTATTAAATTAGATTGGGTATATCTCTATAATTTTCTTATCTACATATCTAGACGGCGACACTCGACACTCGACACACAAAACATCGACAAGGCTACAAACACAGAACTCATTGCAAAATGCGCACTTTGACGCTATAATTAGACAACTGCACGTTACTTGTTTGAGACCAGTCGCGTACGCCGCAGACAAAACAATTATGTAATTCAAAGGAAAATCCCTAATTGGCGTGTTTTCTCTGTCAGCCAAAAATGTTGTAATCCCTTTGTACAGTACTCACCGATTTAATTATGATATAATATAATTTGCATGAGCGTCGAGATATTTTATAGCGATTCATAACATCGATGGTCGGGATTGTGAAGACCGGGATTAAAATACTGCGAAAGATGACGATTGACTACGAAATAACATATGTGCAATAAAGTGATCCTACCTATACTATCAGAACTATTCCTAAACTGTAAAAAAGATGACACTCCATGTACGGGAGTACGGGGATGGTGTACGGGAGGGTGTACGGGGTACATGTGGGTCATTACCTGATCAATGTGCAACAAGCTCAAGTTCCAGATACGTAGCCTGACTAATGTATAGATAGGACAGAGGGTAAACAAAGAAAAGGATATTTCCGTTTCCCCGTCAAATCCTCTTCCCCTTCCGACCCCTTCCTTATTGGAAAATTATAGGAAGACCAATGACTAGGATTAAGTATTTGATTTCTCATTCATCAGACGAAACACGGAAATATTTCTTCAAGTCTTTTGTGAGGTTGTGGTAATACCACGTTGGAATACCATCGGCCAAGCATTCGCGTAACACAATGTTGTTCTTCCGGGCTTTAAAAATTGGAATCTGTAGAAGTAAAGAATCTATCTAAAATTAATTAATTTTAGATAGATTCTTTAATTAAATGGACAATGATTAGAATTACAATGAAAGTAACAAAATAATGACAAGCGAACGTAACGACTTAATTATAATTATGCCCTTATTAGCTTTGTTTCTTTGTGACAATTAAAATTTATAATTACGACTTTGAAACGAGATTTCGAGTTCCATTTGTAACGATTCTATTTAGAACAAAAAATCGTATAATTAAGACACAATAACTTTAAGAGTCAATATGCCATTGCTATGATTTATAAATAACAGAATTATGTACAATATATGCAGCTAATTTCACATTGTCCCATAATAGGCTAGCTTTATCATTAAAAATTTAAAATTAAGTAAATTTATAATGAAGTAGGCATGTTATCATTTTTTCAAACGGCAAAACTTTAACCTTATCATATCTGAATATATTCACCATATAATTACAATTTTTAGGAAATATTACCGTCAGCGTTACAATTCTATTGTGAGTAATACGTTTTTGCTGAAATTTATAAATAATATTTTCGTAACCTGTGCGCCATTTCTGTTCCCGGTTATTGATTAATTTAGATGCACCGACAAGAGACAAAGCAACCTTAAATTGGTGATACGATATCATTTGTAAAACAACTAATGAGTTACGTTAGTTGTTCAATAATTTCAAACTTATTTTAAATTTTTTTAATTTCTAATTGAGATACATTCTCAATAACAACGTATACAAATAAATCGGTGTTAAGATCTGCTCACTTGGACTTTCTACTGACAGCACTAACTATTCCAAAACTAGAATTTCAATCACATTTATAACGTGTCTCGGTGACAGGGCTCCGGGTACGAGGTGCTAAACGGTCCAGAATGTCCACTCGTACGGACGGACCAATTTACACACAGGCAAGGGGCACTTTGACGAATGTGTGACGACTAGTGTACGCAAACGTGTCCATTTTAGTAACGAAAATAGACATTTAAAATATTTTTGATCTATGAAGCGTGCAATTGAGAATGCGGTTCAGACAGTTCAAACATTACTGATCACAACAGCCCATAAACAATGTGTTGTTGACTTTTTTCTTAGGTTATAGTAGTGTTTATATTTCATAGAGAAAAATATACTGGTTAATAGTTTAACTAACCCATTTTGATACTTTTATCATTTTATCGCCAACAGTGTCACCAAATATATTAGAAAATTCTTCTTTTATATTAACAGAGTTTGCAGGTTAGTACAACACGTTCGTTGCTGTTTTACTTTGTTTTAATTTATTAATATTTAATTTTAATATTCCCTTCCATTATCGAATATTCATCAAAAACATAATACTTTAGAAAACAATTACACCGTATGTTTTTTGCTTTGACTAGCCTGTCCCTTGTTGCAACTTCAATGTGGTCACCGTGTAACATGGTGTATATGGATACCGCTCCAGGCTACGTGTACCGATCACATCGCTTCCCTTTCGCCATGTTAAACAAACTAATTGGTCAACATTTTTATATGAATGGACGAGTGTTGCTGTATTTTAAGTGAAAATATGAACAATTTTATGGAGTTTTGTAATATTATTTTAAATTATTATTACATGAATTATCATCAAACGATATGTAAATAACAAATAATGAATAAACATATATAAATAACTAGCTGTTTCCTGCGATTTCGTTCGCGTGGAAATAAATTCTAAAAAACAATTTCGAGGGTTTTTCACTTTATGCGCGGAACCCTAAATATTTTGCTTAAATTAAATTAGCCTATTTGAATTCCGACAATATAAGATTGGAAGACTGGAAGATCCAGTAAAAGTCCCATCCGAATCGGTTCAGTCGTTTCGGAGGTTACCCGGAATAAACAGACAGACAGACCAACAATTTAAAAATTGTATTTTCGTTATAAGTATTGTACATACATCATGTGCATTGAGTATGGAAATGTTATTTTGATATTGCATACAGACACTTCAATTTTATTTATCAGTATAGATTATCTTATACTAAATGTCTGTTAATGCGTATGGAACACTAAAAACGATTTTTCTTGATCTTCTAAAGGCTTAAACTAGGGGTTGAAATTTTGTATCGAGATATAATTGTAATACAATTTTGACTTTTAATCGGTAAGACAAAAAATTTCTACTTCAATCTAGTATTTCACGAGCGTAGGGGTGGCTGTTGCAACTGTACCGTTACGCTAGTCAATGACCTTTGAAATTTTATTTCCTCAAAAGGTCACGGTCTAGACTTGTAACTTCCAGTTTATACAACATTATTAACGATTGACTTTATCGCAAGCTACCTCACTGCTAGCAAGTTTTATTGAAACACTAAACTTGAGTGCCCTCGCTGGAGCGGCGATAAAGTTTGATCAGATATTTATCTTTTAGATTACAAGTTAATTTTTAATGTATAATATATGTATATAAAAGAACAAACTAACTGACTGATATATCAAAGCACAGCCCAAACAACTGAGCCTAGAGACTTGAAGTTAAACACAATGCTTTCTGTTATTACGTAAGCGGACACTAGAAAAGGATTTTTTCTTAAAAGTCTAAATTAGGGGCTTAATGTTTGCATGGATAAATAATTGCATGGCGGATGAAACCACGGCGTATAACTAGTAACTAATAAAATATTTAAAATTAAAAAGGTTTCTTTACCACACCTGAAAATTATCCCTACTAATATTAAATGTAAATGTAAGTTTGTTTGTTACGTCACGCGAAAACTACTAAACCGATCATCATGAAACTTTGTACACATATTCTTGGAAGTATAAGAAGTAACATAGTATATAAAAAGCGAAGTATGTTTGTTCCCTATAGACCTATAGACTCCGAAACAGCCGTTTCCGAGCGATTTAAATGAAATTTAGAGGGATTGTCCAGATTGGCACATTCCTGTGTTTGGTAGCAATCGAATCATCATGATTAGTGGTAGCCGGACGAAGCCGGGGCAGGTCACTAGTTCCATATAAATAAAAAAATGTTTTTGTACGTTTGTTTTGTTTTCATTCCTAAGCCATTGATGAGATTATGATGACACCTTACTAAGCCTTAGGTTTTCTGTCCATCCAGTAAAGTTAATGGATATCATATTAAAATTATTTTTATCGGTTACAAATTAAGCTTGCCGCTCAGCGTATCTCGTGTTAACAGTTTCTTCTTTCTTCGCAGGCATGCTGAGGTCTACATTCGACCGGCCGGATCACGAACGTGAGTCAATCACTTCATTACTACAACATTTATTCATTAAGTTACGTTAGTCATAACAGATATCATAGATAGGGGTATGCTCTATTCTTGAAAAACCCTAAGCCGTATTGGTTTGGTGATACCGCTGGATGTAGATCAATCCAGGGGATGGTTGTACTAGGCAAAATGTTTCGCGCAAACCGCGAGGTTGTCGAAAATATCAAGGTGGTGTGGATGGAATTTTGCAGCTCTTTCGTGCTGTCCAGAAGTCTTCAAACTTACGCGAATACTACACATTGGAGTAATAATAATTTTACCTATTTTATCGCGTTTATTTTACGTTTTTTGATTCCCTACATTTCGAGTACTTTACAGCGCTCATGGTCATGGAGGGATTGAGGTGTCGCACGTCCCAACGTCAAAAGTTGCTGGCGAATAACCCACTTATTTTGAATTAATTACATCTGCCGATCTATCCAGAATGAGCTCACTGTATCTTGCGGTCTTGCAGTTGTATGCTTGGTTTGAGATTTAATTTTATCAATCACTGGATCCCAAGCTGGTGGTAGTACCCAACCATCTTCTGTGTAGAAATTAGGATGTTTTTTTTATATAAATATCTTCGCGTATCATCCTGGGTAGGAAGCGGTGTTCTTTTGCGAGGACTTGTGGTTTATCAAATCTTATAAAGTAGAGTACTCGAAACGTCGGGAATCAAAAAACGTAAAAGAAACGCAATAAAATTAGTTTTATATATATATATATATATATATATATATAAAGAACTTTCAGAAGACAATATAAAATAAGAAATAGCACTTTGAGTGACCTTGATCCGTGTGGTGGTATAAGTCATAACTGGCGCCACATACTAGTCGTATACTTTCGTATTGAGACATTGCGGTAGATGGGGCGAGAAGACATCTCGGAACTGCCCGAGATGGCAATGGTATATATATAAATATCTTCAAGTTCAGATTTTTTGTGAATATGATTGAACGACTAAAACATCAGTACAGTTCGTTTTTCACACAATACGCCAGTTTCCTTTCAAATCGCTTTCGATTTGTCAAATAAATCAAGTGAACTGTTCCGATGTGCCGACGAAAAAACTCGCCCACAAAAATCAACTTTATAAAACTGCCAACTGCAAACATCCCTGCATCCATTGAACTATTGTTATTTATTATAGACAAAAAAAACTTAAAATTGTGATACAACGAGTAAAATGCTTATTACACATAGCGAATATTGGATTGGAAATGTGTCAGGAACTGCCATGAAGATATCTTTGTTTTCTAACGAAAACTAATTAGTTTTGAGTAGACATCGAAATAGGAAACGCATCGTAACAGCTCCTATTGCTCTTAATATTAGGTCGTGGGGTTGTTGTTACAATTTGTACTAGCCAATGTGTGGACTGAATAAAAACTCCGTAATCTATATACATAAAACATGAAACAGACTTACTGGACTTACTTACTTTTTAAACTCATCCCCTAAAGTATTAATACAGGGGATGAAAGTTTGTATGGGGAAATATATGTAATCCAATGTATTTGATAAATCATATTAAATAGGGTTCAGTTTAGACTGGACCATTGTCGGTTAAATTTAACTGCACGGTGGGTTAACCAGCGGGGCTCAGCTTGCCACCGATAATTCAAATAGTATTCAAACATACTACATAATGACAGGCTTCAACAACGACATATTTCCGAGATGTACGACATAGGAGACAACTTATGAAACTGTCTGTACTGTATGCTCATTACACAACCAACAAATTAGACGGCAAGCTACTCTCCGCTAGTTTGATAGGAATTATGTGCTTTTCAAAGCGAGGCGCTAGTAGCAACGCCCGTTTCAAAGATGCCGCATTGACAGGTCCTGGCTACAACCCTACTACTTATAAATGTTAAAGTTTGTAAGTATGGTTGTTAGTTATTCTTTCACGCAAAAACAACTAAATGGATCTGGATGAAATTTGGCGCAGAGATAGATTATAATCTGGAATAGCATATAGGGTACTTTTTATCCCGGAAAAATGTACAGTTCCCGTGGGATATTTTTTTTGTCTACATATATATTCCGAAAATGCTACCCCGAATGCGAATATAATGCGAAGCCGGGTTATTTATAAATGCGAGTAGTGTATCTTCCGTCTGAAATCTTATGCTTGGCACACGTTATTATTATTCGGTTTTAAAATTATTTACATATGGTTGTATAATTACAGAATTTCAAAAATATGAAAAATTCAATGTGTAATATTTCATGCCTGTGCTTGCGATTAAAAATTTGGTAATATCAAAATGGCGAGCAGTCGAAGAAAATCGTTGTGAACAGTCCGTTGTAAAAATGAAATAACTATCGCTTGTAGGAATCAAATAAATATACATGCATGTTACATCTTTCGTGTTTTCTCCGTAGAATAGCAAAAAGACAGCCCTACACACGTACGCGAACAAAGTTCGGCGGCGCATTCAGCCGTTAAATCCCTCAGGTACTGCCGAATTTAATTCATAACACGTTTAGTTGTGGAATATTTGATAATTTCGTGCCACGAGTGAATATCGTGTGAGCAACTTACTGCTTTTCGATTTTTCGCAATAATTTCAGTGGCTTTTCATAAGTAATAGATAAGCATTTTAGAACTTTACCGAAGTTGCTTAGTTATTTATTAATTTAAAATTTGTTTAAAAAATAATAACACGAATGATGTATACACCTTTAAGAGTATAACACATAGGATATAGTAAACTTATTAACTTAATTATTATGATCTCTACCTATCCCTCTGGGTTACGGGCGTGAATGCATATTTATTACAACTCCTCCAGCGGTATTAGATATTTTGGGGTCACTTACAAACATGTTGTAAATAATATGATTGGTAATACTACTTATATTCTGCCTGTCGCCACGTCCAAGTCCTCATAAAAATTAGTTAATTTGATGCTGCATTAATATAGTTATTATGTTTCCGATCCTGGTGATATGCGGATGGTATATCCCAAAAGAAAGAAGAAAGAAAATATTATATTAACACAGAGTAAATAATGTTAATGCTCTATACAAACACCGAATATTTTGTATCTATAAAATTTACTCTATGGTTCCTATCTGGATCGTGTTTAGTTAGGTCTACACGTCGATAGAGGTCACGTCAAGTCTTAACAAGTTTCCCACTTCCCTCAATGATATTCACATCTCTTGGCATTCTCTAAGGCCTTCATGATTATATATTCAATATTAGGAACGTAAATAGAGAGTACATTATGGCATATTTGTTTAGGCTCCCCGCAAACTATCACAACAAGTGCGATATCGCGCGGCTGTTTGTCCCCGGCTTTACACTAATATTGTATGTGACTGAAAAAGCATTGACTGAATTTTGGCTGTTGCCGAAATTGCCCTGAATACTCACAGCAAACACTATATTTTTGTAATAAAATATTTTTATTAAATATTTAACGATTTTGATAAAGCAACGAGTCATAATACATAATTTGCACACTCTGTTTGGCTAAGTAATCTGTCTATAACCCCGCTAATATTATAAATGTGAATGTAACTTTTTATTAAAAAAATAGTATATAAAAAGCGAAGTATATATGTTCCCTATAGACCTATAGACTCCGAAACGGCTGGACCTATTTCGTTGAAATTTACAGGAATTGTCCAGATTGGAACATTCTTGTGTTTAGTAGCGATCGGATCAACATAATTATTGGTACCCGGGCGAAGCCGGGGCGGGTCACTAGTAATACATAATTTTCACACTCGATATGGCTATAAGCTATATACATCGTAGATAAAATAATACCCGGTGTGCTGCTTTAAAGATATATTAAGCAAATAAAAGTGATAAGTTCTAGGGCTCTGTATATCAGTTTTCTGGTTCCCAATGTACAAGCTCTGCTTAGTTTGGAATCAGATGTCCGTGCTTGAATGTTCCAGGATTTTATTATTATTTGTAGGGCGAGGGTCTAGATAGGAAAAGAAAGTATATTTTTTCCTGTCTACTCCCTGTCCATTACAGGTAAGTAACGCATTTACAACTCATTAGATTGTAGCGGATGCATGATGCCACCGTTTTTCGTTTGCCACCTGCTTCCATAAAAAATGTCCTGGAAGTATATCATTATTATGTCAATAATCGTATGATTATTAATAATAATAAATCAGCCTTTTTTAGAATGTTCCCACAGCGGGGATACAGGCCTCCGAGCGGGAATGACTCATAATCCACCACGCTGGCTCAGTGCTGGTTGGAGGATGTCACATGTCTTCGAATTTGATGGTTCTAAGAACATGCCGGTTTCCTCACGATGTTTTCCTTTACCGTTTTTGGAGCAGTGGTGATGAAATAACAAAGTAAAGCGCCTGCCTGGGTTCGAACCCGCGACCTACTGTACGTAAGTCAAAGCCTAGACCGCTGAGCCACCACTGCTCTCTGAGCCACTACTGTTCTATTAGTTTGATTATTAATACCCGATAATATACTGACTGTATAGTCAGTCGGGTATTTATAAAGTACTAGGTACTTGTATTCCAAGCTATAACACTCCTCCTCCGAACTGTACACTGATCTAGAGAAGCAGTACTAAGGTCTGAATACGGTGTAAGGTTGTTTGTCATTTAGTCCAAAATAATTAAACTTATCTGTGTGTGTAATATCGTCTGAATGTAATCGACGTTTTTCTCGAATCAGGATCACTACACGCAAACATAAACTAGGTCTTAATTTATTTATATATATATATATATATATATATATATATATATATATATATATATATATATATATATGTGAATGTATTTGGCCCAGTTTTAAATTGGTCTCACTAAGTTGAGTCGAGAACTAATAGCACCGCTTCAACTGAAAACAATATCATATAAATTGTTCGCCAGCGCTCGCTCGGCGCTCCAACAAATGAAAAAATACACTCAACATAAACGACTACCTGAATCACTTTGTCGTTTAACGAAGGATGTCGTTAGGATCGGAAGAGGCTCGATTTAACGGAAAAAGTGTTATCTATATAAAGATCGTGAATTATATCAGGACAGGGACCTCGGAGTGAATTTGCATTATTTTTTATCCTTCGAACCGGTGACACTTCGTGCTCATGATATTCTTTGTCGAGTCCCAACAATGCGCGATGAGCTGGCGTCGAGCTAATGTCTTAAAGAATATTTTTCTATTAGGTATGGCGTTTAAGAAAAATAACTTTGTTATTCACGTCGCTTTGCATAATCCGCTTCTACACAATACCTCGTGATTCTTTGAGAAATAATAAAAGAATTTATAAGGGTTATTTTAAAATTCTGACAAAGATTATCAACAGAGACAAGCCCGTATTTTGTATACTATTCATATTGTTTGTTTGTTCATCGTCGTTATGAGCCTTCGTCCGCTGTAGGACACTGGCTTGACTCTAATTTTCTCCCTCAACTTTTACTGTATATAATTCGGTATTTAATTCACGATATTGTCTTTTTAAACTTTTTAATGAAACGGCTTTATTCACGTTCGCGTGTTTCTCGGTGTTTTGTACCGACAAGTTTCGGACCTTGCGGAGGTCCTTCTTCAGGGTGAGCGGTATTAATTCGCGGTCGCGGCCCGCCTCGCACAAACGTGAACGTGAGTAAAGCCTTTTCATAAAAAGTTTATTGAAAATGTCTCACGATAGTTTTAATAATTGTATATTGTCTTTTTGTTTTGATGTTATCTGACAACCGCTATCCATCAGCGACCTCAACTACCAAAAGCTACGTATGAAAGAGAGGTTGGGAAAGTGAGTAAGAAAAGTTTTTTAATTTATCGGAGTATTTGTACTAAATTTATTTTAACAGTGGTAGAGTCCGCAACAACATCTGTTGCACGAATTGGCCGGTTCGACCGGTGAAATACCACGACCTCACAGGAAACAGGCGTGAAGTACTCTGCGTTTCGTCTGATGAGTGAGGTGCTGAAGGCCTAATTTCAGTCCTCTTCCCCTTCCCACCCGTTCCTCATAAGGGGGATAGGATGTGGAGAAACGGGGAAAAGGAAATATACTTTTCCTGTCTATGCCCTCCTCTGTCCATTAAAGGTAAGCAACGGATCTGCAACACATTTGCTTGTTGTGGATGTCTATGGGTAGCGCTCACTTTACACCAGGTGATCCGCTTGCTCGTTTGCCACCTTGTAAAAAAAATTGGTCACTAGATGTCGCTTCAATCGACATCGTTGAGTTTCAGTAGCAAGCGTACATTGTACGAACGTACAATTTGTATTCGAATTTACAAAAATAAAACCATATATATAAAAGTCGACGGCTTTGAACAGCGGCGTACGTTTCCCAAAAGGGGCAGTCGAAATGTTGCAGCATTTCGCTGTAAAGCCACGCATTCTCCATTGTAACGTCATTTAGCATTTTTCAGTTCCCTGCGCCGCTCGAATGCGGCGGCGTATTCGCTTTTAGCTTTTAGATATTACAACGATCGTCTAAGGGGCCATTTTCTCTGCGGCGACGTACGTTTCGACGTTATTCTGTATTCGATATTTGAAAAATAGCTACCTAATCGTCTATGGCGCAGTTATTGCCTCTCGATGTGCCGCATCCGCTGAGGTGCGGCCTTATTCGTCCTTGCTAACTTGTGGATACGCAAATGGAAAACTGAAACTTAACACATAAAGTATGCTAAATATATATTAACCCAATACTCGTTGCAATTCTTATCTCACGTTTGGATTAAAATATACTTCGGTAGTCCGGGCATGTTGAAATGAATGAAGAGAAAGCGGCAAGGCTACTCGTACGTCACACATAGTGAGTGATCATTTTATAGACAACGTCCTAGAGTATCGTAAAGGAAAATAAAATAAATTCGAATCCAAATTGTACGTTCGTACAATGTACGCTTGCTACTGAAACTCAACGATGTCGATTGAAGCGACATCTAGTGACCAATTTTTTTTACAAGCTGGCAAACGAGCAAGCGGATCACCTGATATAAAGTGAGCGCTACCCATAGACATCCGCAACAAGCGAATGTGTTGCAGATGCGTTGTCTACCTTAATGGACAGAGGACATAGACAGGAAAAATATATTTCCTTTTCCCCGCTAACCCCCTTCCAATCCTCTTCCCGTTCCCATCCTCTCCGTATGAGGAAAGAGTGGGAAGGGGAAGATGACTGAAATAAGGCCTCTGGCACCTCATTCGTCAGACGAAACGCAGAGTACATCTACTTCACGCCTTTTTTCCGCGGGGTCATGGTATTTCACCGGTCGAGCCGGCCCATTCGTGCAACAGATGTTGTTGCGGGCTCTACCACTGTATAAGTGCTATATAACGCCTTAAAAAACGACATATATCATATCCTGTCAATATGTAGACCCACGTAGTTTTAATCGTAGATCGTTGAGCTTTAAATTTAGATTACTTATTACATCACTTTTTTGAAAATTCATCCTAAAATTCACGAGGGCATGTATAAGTCATTTCCAGTCTTTTTTCCTCGCTGGAAATTTTCGAAACTTGATTATAGATAAATATCAAAAAGTTTTCTTTGGTTGCTTGGTAATATATGTCATGTCATCTAAAAAAGATGTCATACATTACCATAGCAACTTATATTGAGTATAATTGTCCTATCCCTAGAAACTTTTTGTTTTCGGGATAATATACCCTATTCTATATCCATTATAATAAGTAGGCGAAATTTCATGATGATCGGTTGTGTAGTTAACACGTGAACGCGTAACAAACAAACAAACTCATCTTCGAATTCATAACATAAGTGAGGATCGCATATGAAACTAAAATAATAATTCAAGATATATACAAACTAAGTTATACTGTCAAGTCCGATTTAGCCAGTCCTCGACGAGTTAAGTCGCGTAGCAAAATATTTAACTTCTACTAATTTCATTTATTAAGATGCCCAAAATTCGAGATAAAATGCTACGAAAACTCCGTAGCGGAGTTGTGTTTTTTAATTGTATGTATTTACGGCGAGCGGAACTCGGAATGATAATATTATTTCATCCAAGTTTCGGAACGAAGTTAGCCAGCGACCTCGGGCATGAGACGCGAAACAAACTGCCAACTCTCATACCGATACAATCAACTTGCTGAGTTTTCTTTTTATTGAGAGAAAATATTTTAGAATGATGCTTACGTTCCGATTTGTTGATCAGTTTGTGGTAATCTGCGGTTGCTTTTTATGTAATCCTAATGAAGACCGTATCTATTATTTGAATATATTATTAAATAATACCTCCAACGTAATATTAAAATGAAATGTCACATACAAATAAATAAAAAACTAAATAAACCATTACGAGCTTTGTTAGGTTAAGTTCCATCCATATCAGAACAACACTGAAAGTTCATGACTGAACACTGACTGACTACATTAATTAAAATCACCTTATCCCTACTAACATTATAAATGTGAATGTAAGTTTGTTTGTTACGCTTTAACTAGAAAACTACTCAACCGATCATCATGAAACTTTGTACACATATTCTTGGAGGTATAAGAAGTAACATGGGATACTTTTTGTAAAAAATTTTTTTTTATGAAAAATAAAAATAATGTTTGCCAAATATCTAAAAATCTAGCTACTTCAACGCCTAATATTATATAAAAGGCGACGTATAGACATGTAGACTCCGAAATTTCGATGTTTGTAGGGATTATTCAGATTGGTACAGCAGGTGTTCCTAGTAGTACCCGGGCGAAGCCGGGGTGGGTCACTAGTATATTATAAATCTGCCACTTTTTTGTTAAATTATAGTGAATACAAGGATATATATAATAATATATAATAGTCCAAAGAGAACTTATATCGATCAGATTAGTGACATACTAAAGAAGGGCGGTACAAGGAGTACCCGTAACTGATGAGCTCGTATGCGTAGATGTATGGATGTAGAAGAAGCGAGAGAGATGTTCCAGGATTGCGCCAAAGGGAAATCCACAATCACTGCCTACCCCTCTGGGTTATGGGCGTGAGCGTACAATATTTATTTATAATTACACCCAGACTCAGAATAAACATGTTCATGCACACAAATGACTGTCCTTGGTGGGAATAAAACCCGCGACCTGCGGCGTGAAATGCAAGTATCTTACCACTCCAACTGGCCCGTCAAATTGATAGTTTTTAATTTATAAATAAGAACTTAATAGATACTTTAATATTTATTTTTGATATTAACCATAAATATATATTTGGCTAGTGATTTTGTAATATTTCGCGATAGATTTCATCGGCGGATATTGTATGCGCTATAAAATACACACTCGCGGTCGGAGCCATTAACTAAATGAAGGTTGTGGACAATGGAACAAAATAATGATAGTGGTCCGACCACTGCCCCTCATACTTTCTGTAATATCAAGAAAAATTGGTCCCTTATCGTGTTCATAAATTAAATTGTAACCTACTTCTAATACATTTTCTAATATCATCTTCACGTGTATTTGTATACAAAAATGGTATTTTTATGAATTATTAAAATGAAAAAACGCTTATTTCGGCATCGACAAATAATGTACTAACAAAAATAGTGTTGCGCCTGGTTCCTACATTAGGCTCGAAACACGTTTTATAGGACCCAGGACTCTTTCGTCTAGTGCTATAGATGAAGGTACGTAACTAATAATAACAATTAATATTTAAAATGCCTATTTCCTGACAATAAAACAAAAAATAATAATGATAATGCACACATAAAAAATTATTTACAAACCAAAAACAAAGATTATTTATGTAAATTCATGTGTGTGTGTTGGCGTGTCTGTGTGTGTATATAAAAGAAGCTTATGGGCTACAGATTCGTTGCCTTTAATGTACAGAAAATAATAATTAAAGAAAGAAGAAAGAAGAAATAAAATTAAAGTCTACCCCTTTTGGTCCTGCCGTTATTAGAAAAGTATTAGAGGGGGAAGGAAATAGCCACTGGCACCTCAGTCAACAGACGAAACACAGACTACTTCCGCAGAGTAGGGAATACTTTTGTGAGGTCGTGGTATTTCACTGGTCGATTGAGCGAATTGTTATTGATTGTTAACAGAAAAGCGACTTCAAACATTGCTCTTTTGGGACCTTTCCCCTTTTTGGGAAAAACCCAAAAATGATAACAACTCAAAAACTATATGATTACACATTAAGAAGTTAAATACATAAAATAAAAATGGTCATAAAATTAAGCGAACGTAACTACTAACTTTGTACGCTTGCTAATTTTAACTGTACCACGTTACATTTTACAGTTCAACATCTCAACTCTGTCTGTCCCATTCTGACATAAAGCTAATTTAACTCCGTCCCTGTCCCGTCCGAATATATTTCCGTCTCGACAATGAATGTAAGAATATTGCACAAAGTTTTTATTGTTACTGAAAAACTAGTTAACTTTGATCGTGCCAGAAGCGTGGGTTCCGTACAAATATTATTTTTATTCTCAGGTTAAAAAAAGACTTATTAATGGTCTTTCAACATATTCCATATTAACACAACACAGGTCGGATGTTACCGATCTTTTCAAAGTAATAGGTATTTAATAAATCATGTCTATTCCCAATTGATACGGCGGCATGATCAGTAGCAAATTTACACGTAAAATAAAATAATTTGATATCTTAAATCTATATATCTATAAATATTTTTATATGTCCAGTATTCGTAGACGTTTGGCTGTACCTTCCGCGGATCTCTAAATAGGATGGCCAACATTTTTGTAGGAACTAAAAGCCGGAAGCTTTTTACGCGTCGCAGTTTCCTTTATTACGTGAGCCCCGGTTAATTGTTTCAATTAACTAAGTAAGGCAGTAAAACTTTTTGCTATGCGCCGCTCTTTCTCTTGGTTATTTTTACTGGACGCTTATATGGTTTGTGCCGTTTTGAAAATTCTTTAGCGCAATTGAAATAACACTCATAATACTAAAATCTTTAAATAACTTTAAACGTTTATAACGCCGAAGCAAAGTAAGATTTTAAACTTGTCAGAATAAAAATGTGCAATCTTTAATGTTACTTTATTTTACACCTTGGGTTACATAATTGGAGTTTTAGTAAGGATATCTGTAAAAAATTTTCAAATTGGTTCAGTAGTTTCGGAGCAATAGGCAACGCAAACAAACGATCAAATCTTTCCGCTTTATAATATTTGTATAGAGTAGCTGGCAACACCCGTTCCGCTGGAATTTGTTCTTGTGGTTATACAATTGTTAATAACATATTGAACATCACATTTTCGACCCCCGTCTCCAACACCCCTGCAACCATAACCACCATAATGACACATGGGAACACTGAGCCCATAACCACCCACCATCACAATCGCTCTACGGTGTAAATTACATTAGCACACTTACATTAATAAAATAGATTAGTCAATTAACCTTTTTATTGTATTTATATTTTCTTATTTTTCTCAGACAAGGCATTTAGGCTACATGAGGTCACAATGGACCTCACGTGTTCCCGCCGCTCGTTTGCCCCCTTCTCTTATAAAAAAAAACATATATATATATATATATACGTACCCGGGAATAAAATTGTACCCTTCTACCAGTCGTGCAAAAAGTAACTTGCAATTTGTCCCGTTTCCACCGCAAGCGAATAGGCAGCTCGCTTGACGTTTAGTAGCCAACAAAGTAGTCGTAGATTAATATAACGCGTCGTTTCTTCTCCCCTGGGAACACTGGTTTCAAGCAAATCTACTTATTTATGCGTCTAGACAGCTAAAAGAGGTGTTTGTTGTATAAAGACTATGGCGCTACAGAAAGAAATTTACAAGGCCACGAATATATTGGCGTTGTGAAACACTGCGTAGAGAATTTTTATACCGATACACTGTATGATTACATGTTTATATCTTGAAACTGAATAAATATAGTTATATGTTATAATAAAACGTGTGTTTTAATTTGTGCTTTAGAATTAAGTTTTCAATTCCCGAGGGGAGTAGGTAGGTAAGACTGTAGGTAAAATCTGTACAGTATGGACTACGGTCATACCCACTACCCCCTATGAAGTTGGAAAAGGGGTGGGGGAAATATTCGGTTGCTTAGTTACTTCAGTTTTTGTACCTAAATAATTGTACATGATTTCATAATCACTACAAATATACCTTCGAGATCATAGCAAAGCCTATTTACATTCGTCGTTGTAAATGAACTCTTACAATTTTAAAAAGTAAAGTTAAGCTGACCATTATTGTGAAATTAGTCAAAATCGGTAGCCATTTCAAGTCAATGTTCATGTATTGATTTAATATCATGTGATAAAACTTAGATAAGGCATACTACTTGATAAAGCGTATTTCTTATCTCCAGCCCCAGTGACGAATCCAGATCAATAATCGAGATTAATCTCCCTCCTCCTTCTACACCTCGCCTCCCCCCTAACCCCCGAAGCCTCTCAAGTTGATGACTACAAACTTTTCTACTAATTAAGTGACGGTAAAGCGTCCAATGCTAACAAACGTTGGCAACATTCTGTCTAATAATTCTACTTTATAAACGCCGCGTATTGACTGTAGACAAAACGGAAATTAAATGAAAGTCAATTAAATTGGATAACTTATATATACGGAAATACACATTTATATTTAACTAGTTTTACGGATTTTATTGGGAAACAAATTTATGTAACGAAATTGAATGGCGGTGTTGGTAGGGGACGCCCTAGGAGAATTTATATCGATCTGATTAGTAGCTTACTAAAAAAGAGCGATATATGGAGCACACATAACCGACGAGCATGTATAATATGAGTAGATGTATGAATGTAGAAGAAGCGAGAGAGGTGTGCCAGGATCGCGTCAAATGGAAATCTATCTAAATCTCTGCATATCCCTCTAGGTTACGGGCGTGAGCGCATGTTTATTTATTTCTGTGATATTCTTGTTTTTTACGCTCCACGTACTCAACAGTACTCGTGGTCACGTTTGGAGTGTCCTCGGATCATTCTGTGCCAGAGTTTAATTTCAATAAATTGGACTATTTTGGACTAAGTATTTGTTACTTTTTTTGATTCCTATGGAATACATTTTCGAATCTTTAATTTTAATCAGTAACACCCCAATGAACGTTACTTTGAACAAGTTTTGCCTCAGATTCGTAAGAACAAACGCAATCATTTGATTTTCAGAAGCTTTGTATTTCAAGCTTTTTAGTCCACTGCTAGATTACCCCTTAAACTAGGTAGAAAGATACCTAAGCTCGGTAGAAAGATAGCTAAGCTCGGTAGAAAGATACCTAAGTTCGGTAGAAAGATACCTAAACTCGGTAGAAAGATACCTAAACTCGCTAGAAAGATAAATATACTCGCTAGAAAGATACCTAAACTCGGTAGAAAGATTCCTAAACTCGGTAGAAAGATACCTAAACTCGGTAGAAAGATACCTAAACTTGGTAGAAAGATACCTTAACTCGGTAGAAAGATACCTAAACTCGGTAGAAAGATACCTAAACGCGGTAACAATGTACTGAAAACTTTAATCTTCAATTTATTATCTCGATATTTTTATAAAACTTGAAAGAAATTCCGAAAATCTAAATACTAAAATCAATTAAAAATCGAATTCTTCAACTGGCACGTTCAATCTTATCGGGCGCGAAAAGCGTCAATTATTGTTTCGCAAAACGGATTGGTCGCTCCATTCTCGTTGAAAATGTTTTGCGTGAAATAAATTCGCCTTTTAAGCACCAATTAAATGCTCGTCGGGCGTCAGATAGCGAAATTCGCAACTCAATCGCAATTATTTTCCGCTTGCAAGAAAACTTGACGCGAACGTTAATTGTGGCCTAGGTGGGTGACGCGGTGGCACAACTGTTTAAGCGATACGATACGGCGACGTGACGATCGGCATCAGGTCGTGATATTACCAATTATTTTTAATGAAAGACGAGATCGACCGAATTTGAGGTTTCTTAATTTGTAATGATTGACGCCCTTTGAACATATAAGTCAGAATGGATAGACTTTGAGGTCAAGGAGAATCGTGGTATCTGCACCATCAAAAATTTAGTAACAGGAAAAGGGAAACTGCCTTTACATGCATACATAATCAAGATATGCATAAGGTATACATTTCTAGCTATTTAAATGATAACGGTTGTTAGTAGAAGTCAATAATTTTTTAAATTTCATCCATAACAAATACATTTTTTCAATTAGATAAATAATAAATTAAAAAGAAAAAGATCCGCTTCTATTAATTAACGAACTGCAAAACTCTTTAATTATAAACGTGTCGTTGACGGGTCGTACGATGCAAAGTGCCCTTGATGGAGACGAATAGTTCGTGTGACGTCATTAACAATCTTGCCGGGCCCGAGTGTCAGGGGAAAATAGTCACAATTACAGCACACTGTTTAACCTTTGCCCACCCTTGCTACTTCGACATTAGAAGGAACAGCCGTATTCAACATCCGATTACTGAGGTGTGTATTTATTGCGCCTAGCTCTTGTCTCTTTTTTACTAATTGACGAGCTATAACGTAACCTCTGATCGTTGTTAAGTAAGACATTGAACTAACTCTATCAATTTTTATCAACAGTAAGTTACTTGCTCCTCAAGCCGCAGATTTTGGGTTCCATTCCCACCCAGGACAATCATTTGTGCGCTTTTACATGTCTGTTTGTCTTGAGTCTGGATGTAATTATCTATTTAAGTATGTATTTACGTAAGAAATGTAGTATATGCTTACTTTAGGAGCAGAGACCCGTGTGAATATTAGCCCAGGATATTATTATTATTTTATTTTAATTTAAAAAAACTTATTTGCTTCCTGCGGTCTATTCTATATTACACTTGGACTTAATTTTTTAATTTAACTTCTATCAAGAAAAAGAATTTAAATTGCCAACATGAAATATGTTTGATACTTTCTCTGCGTTATATTACACATTACAAGATACAAACATATGAAATTGAAACGCCTCGTATAATTTCCTTACTGGTCCTAAAAATGAAATAACATTGTACAAAAGGAACTAGCTCACAGATGGCGCCACGTGAAATATTAACTGAATTTAAAAAAGAGGGAATTTTCGAACGCCCCGGGAGTGTAATGGCGCGTGGGAAATTTACTATTGCGATCCCGTGGAGGGAATCGAGTGGTGTGAAATAACGTACGAGTACGTAATAGTCACCTTTAGATCGCATGACGTTGGAATAAGGCTTACATGTCTGCGTGTGCGGTGAGTCGACCGTGTTAATCAAAAGAAGGGAAATAATTGAAAACATAACTAAGCGACCAGCGGTTTCGCATTATATTCCGTTGGGTGAATTCAAAACGATCGGTGAACATCTTGAGCGATTTGAACAAACGGACGGTAAAGTTTTTTTTTATATATGTACGTATAGTAGTAAACAAGTGACAATAGGCACCTCCCAATAATATTCTCATCCGAATTTGAATCAATAACAATCACTACTGACGTTGCTTTGGTCGCCATTCAACGTTACATGTAAAGGCACCTCCTTATTGAGGGGAGAAGAGCGATTCAACTTACAGCATTATTATTGTAAGAAATCTACTGAATTTGTAGATTATTTTGTTGGACCTAAATTGGAAAAAAATTAAATAAATATATTATTAATATTCACTCACTTCATCTACATCAATATATTAGGTAATTTAAAAAACTATTAAAATTGTTGATGACGTAAATGTTTATATATTTAAATTAAAATAGTAAACGTTCACCATTCTAATTGTTATTTCGTTGATACTTTATCTCCTAAGTATAACTCGCTACCGCTTATGACGATACGCTAAGTCCATGCACTAACAAGGTCCTTCAGGAGAATCTCAGCGGTCAGCTGTGTGTATTGGTTCCGTCATATTTCACCTGACGAATTAAATTGTGTTGAATAGCTTTTATTTAAATTGGTGTCCCTTTCAGTAATGCAACTACATTTCATTTAATTTTTAAATTGAACGTGCTATGTACATTTAATAATTAAATGAATTCATATAATACCTTCAGTGGTATATGCGAGTAAAACATATTTCTCACAGGCGTTTAGCAATTTATTGCTTTCTTGATATTTATACTTTTGCAAAAGGATTTACCATTTCAAAAATAATTTCAGGATTAGAAATGTCAATTGCGATCTCTTTTTACTGCAATGACAATAAAACTACAGGATCTTTTAATTAAGTAAAGCTGGTTAGCTTATACATGTATGTACTATAGTTCCACTTCATATTAAATTAAGATACAGTCTTTGCAAACGCATTATCTGAATCCGTGACTCATTAAATACAAAAGAATGTAATGTCTACCGATTAAACGGGTATGCGAAAATTAAATCATAAACGTAAATGCTTTTACTGGCTAAAATGGATTCCTGGAATAAATAAATATTAAACCACAACCGTTTTACAATTCTCCTAGGTTAAATAAGCGCTCACGCCCGTAACCCATCGGGGTAGGTCACATCTCAACGGCATTAACTCTACAAGCATGCTTTTCCTGCCAAACCCAGCTCTCACTTCCTTAAGTGGTAGTTAACAGTCGCTATGCGCTTTTTTTATTAGTTATTGCGTCCAAACAACCCAAGCAAAATGATCTCAGGACCGCACGCCTAAATATACATTTTTCACTTTAAAACATATAGAACAGGGTCATTATGCTTAATTTTGATTAAGCTAAGTTATTTTTTCCATTAATTACTTTCAATTTTGACCTCTATCGTCTAGACCCTATAACCTTGACTCAGTATTAAAGGCACAGATCGTGTTTAATTTTGTCAAACATTCTATTAAGTTCGTATCAAGAGAATTCGGGGCCGCATATATCTATGTAGCTGCTGAATAATTATCGCACTACATAACTCGGCGATAATGGCCGCACTGTATCGCGTGGCAACGAACCAGACGGCCAACCGCATCGACGATGTCATAATTTTTATTTTAAAATACGCCACGGTCTTAGGTCTGCAGTAAATCCCTACTAATATAAAAATGTGAATGTAAGTTGGTTTGTTACGCTTTCGCGCGAAAACTACTTAACCGATCATCATAAAACAAAGGATTCTTTTTATGAAAAAAAATAGTATATAAAAAGCGAAGTATGTATGTTCCCCATAGACCTATACGAAACCGATTTCGATAAAATTTACAGGGATTGTCCAGGTTGGCACATTCCTGTTTTTGTTAGCGATCGGATCAGTACAATTAGTGGTACCCGGGCGAAGCCCGGGCGGGTCACTAGTGTGTATATATTTGGAGCACTTCCTTATTTTTGTATATAGTTAGATGTAGCATATACACGTTTCCTTATTTTAATTGCTTCTTAGTAAAACCACAGCTTAAACAATCATACATTTGGCAAATGCCTTTGATTGAAATATACATTAGCAGTCGTAAATGTGCTAGGGTTGCCAGAAAAGATATACGTGAAATGATTTTCTAGTAGCTTGCGATTTATATGGCGCGTCTACACTTAGCGTTCGAGTGCGCGAATAGTGACATGGGTTAATGATGTTCATAGCAACTGACCCTTTCCCTCCTGAAAAACTTTTACTAACACAGTATCTGTATTAATAATAAAATTTGTATTTTTCACTAAAATGTATAAATGATAGGTCGTATTACTATGTCATACTTTACTATTTAAACTCATTGGCGGGTTAAGATAACAGTGGTAGAGCCCGCAATAACAACATCTTTTGCACGAATGGGCCGGCTCGACCGGTGAAATACCACGACGTCACAGAAGACAGGCGTGAAGTAGAAGTATTCTGCGTTTCGTCTGTTGAGTGACGTGCTGGAGGCCGAATTGTAGTCCTCTGCCCTCTCCTACCCTTTTCTAATAAGGAAAGGATGGGAAGAGGAAGAGGATTTGACGGATGAGGAAGGGATGGACAGGGAATGGAATTATCCTTTTTTCTGTTTGTCCCCTCCTTCGTCCATGAAGGTAGGCAACGCAACTCATTAGCTTGTTGCGGATGCCTATGGGTAGCGGTACTTATTTCCGCCGCTTGCTTGTTTGCCACTTGTAATATAAAAAAAAAAAGATTGCCTGATTCGATAACAAGGTTTGTAACCTCAATCGCTCGGGTCAGTGAACTCCTGAAGGCAGCAGGGAACCGCTTTGCAGTGGTTTGCAATTAGCCGATCCGAACTAATTAATGAATACAATTAAATCTTTAAGATTTATCCATACAATTCCTATGCATCAAATTTAAATTATAAATAAATATACGCTCACGCTCGTTAACCATAGGGGTAGGCAGAGTTTATGGTTCTGCATTTGGATTATAAAATATAATAATAATTGCTTACCAAGAATAAAAAATTTAGTTTATAATTAGATCCCACACGTGACATTCGCTACGAAAATGGATGCAATTAGATATTTAATAGGACTAAAAATTTAAAGTTTATTAATAACAAGTAAAATGTGTGCCCATTTTGTGTGTTATATTTGTATTATGCTGATTACTATGTCTAGAATTCCATTCAAAAAACTTGCTACGCTTTTTCCGCAGCATTCTACGACGTAGTGTTAGTACGTAGCGTTAGCGTAGCACCGGCGTAGCACGATATTCATAGACTTCAACTCGTTTCTGAGTTAACTTTACTGTATTAGTTAGACACACTGTAGTTTTATTATAATATTGCGTCATAATTTTTCAATCTTAATATACATTTATACAGGAAATATCAATATTACTTACATAATACTTAAAAATTACAATATTAATATAAATTAAATACAATTTTCCCATTCTAAACACAATAACTGACCTGAAGTATCAAAAATCAACATTTAAAGCCTTTACTTCTAGTTGAGTTTATATAATTTCTTTTATTTATATAGAAAAATATTTACTGTTCCACGTTTTTTTTAAATCACCTCAATACTGACCGGTGTCAACTGACATCTACTCCAGTAAAAAAAATCCTTAAGTAAAAACAATGACACTAGTGTAGTAATATTCCTTACACATTATCGCTGTGAAGAAATAATAATAAATAAAATATAAAAATATGTAGTTAACTCTTAAAATATAACTCAAACACTAACACAAAACTGCACAGACATAAAACATTCAGTTTGCAGTCAGTTGCTCACTTCAAATGCAGATGCAAGAAGCGACTCACTCAAAGGCACTGAATTTATCCAAATCTAGCGAGTCCAAAATGTGGCGATGCTATTTGTATTTAACTGCAGTGAAATGAACCAAAATAAACGGCAGTCTTATTACTTTCTCATAGTAAAAAATTAAATAGTTTAGAAAATTCGATAATAATATTGGCTTACAGAAAAAAGTTTGTTAAATTCAAATTTAATGCCACAAGACCTTTACATGAAATTAATCAAAACATCTGGAAATATGAACTTTATGCCGTCGAGTTAAGGCATATAGCGACACATGTTTATAAGTCAGACGAAGCAACCTGTTAGTATGTAACTGGAGTGAGCGCATAATTTGTAAGCGCACTTCCGACGTCAGCAGTATCGAACATTAACCGATCGACATCGTTATTAGCATAAAGTACTAAACAGGTGCTCAGAATATTATCTTCTATTCTATATATATAAAAGGCGATGTGCGTATGTATGTTCCCTATAGACTTCGAAACGACTGGACCGATTTTAAGGTAATTTTCAGATGTTCAGATTGGCCTAGCGAGTGATCCTGTGTTTGGTAGCGATCGGATATTTTTGTAGCACTTTGATTTTGTTTTTTATATAATTTTGTTTATGCAAACGTATACCTTATGTACGCTGTGTTTATCTGTAAATGATATTACATGTTACTCATTACAAAGGTTTTATAAAATGTATACTGTGAAACTAACTCACGTAATTTTGTAGATAAACCATATGAAATAAATTAATAAACATAACATTCTACCCGCGTGAAGCCGGGGCGAATCACTAGTATCTTATAATGCATCAGCTCTGTTGAGATATAGAATACGTAAACAAGTTCATCGTAACAATTTAGTCAACAACAATTTAGTGACTTAATAGTCACAAAACAAACTAACATCACAATGTGTTTTTCGCTTACAAGACGTTGCAATCATAGGTGAGATTACATTGCTCTATCAAAACTACTCAGGTCAGTAATACATAATGAAGTAATCTCGATTATGCATTTCATAATTTATAAAATTTTAGATTATCTTAAAACACCACAGTCCTTACTATACTTGAATCTACAAGCCGCAATCCCGATTGGTATGACTTAAGCGGCCACGTCCATCTCGACTGTAAACTCCGCTATTGTTTCCTCAATCGGTGCCTGGCAGAGTACGTGGCGCGCGTACTGAGCGACAGCCTGGCCCGCTCGCCCCCTTGCCTAGCCTACGACACGTCGTTTGGACGACAACCAAATTCTAAAATGGAATTCAGTGTACCTTAACTAGATAAATATTTGATTGCAATTTTATTAGCTTATAAATACTTGTTATTTTATTAATAGTTTTTTAACTGAATTATGTAGTTGATACACCATGACTGTATCAACTACATAACTCTATACTAACTACTAACTAATAATTGTGGTGCAATATCACAATAAATTCGAAATATCATTGTGCATCGCTTTATCTGAATTCAAATTTCCTTTTAAAATCCAATTAACTTCCAACCGGTTCATAGGATTATCCAGCTAACTCACACAACGAATTTTCATCCGGATAACCAGGTTAAAAATACAGAAATGCAAGTCGAAACTCGTATCGAGGCGGGGCCGCGTCTTAGCGTCGGCCGGTTGCCAAAACCTCTCCGGGTCACGTTCGCTTGCATAACCGGGCCAGCGCCACGACGGTGGTAATTTTAAGAACTATATTGGTTTAGTTTTTATCCGGTCGGCGTTGCCAGAACTGTGAAATTAACCCCCGTTTTGTTTTATTGCTGGTAGTTCGGTGCGGTCGCTCCGATGAATAATTTAGGGTTAAGTTTTCATCGAATCTTTATCGCCCAAAAACAACATAAAATGTTTAATGTTTTATTGTAAAATAAATAACTTATTTCTCCTTATATTATAGTAAATTAATGACTTGCCGGGTATTTAATCGGGTAAAATTTGCATATCAAAAGAAAGAAAATATTCTTCGACATGCAGGTTGTAAGCTTAACAAATCAATTTATAAAAAAAACAAGCTCCAACAAGCTACTTCAGCGATTTAAAGTCAAGCACATTTTATGTCGTTTAAAATTTACAATGTCTTAAGATATTTATCGCTGTAACATGAACGATGTCCTGGTGAATATTATAAAAGTCATTGTAACGTAAAATTGAACAATTTGCAACTTCCCTAGACCGAGACAAGACAGTAGGCGTGTCCCAGAAACCTATTGAGTAGCACATCTATTAGGGCCGTCCGTCCGGATGGAAGATACTCCTTTACAAATTTACCTACCGAAGACGGAAACAAAGCGGTTCTTATTCGATTTAGAGACGGGTGAACTGGATCTTCTTTGATGTGACGAATCAAAGGCAGCGATCCGACTGTAATACACTTAGCTGGGCCATCAACCCCCAACCCTCCCGGTGGGGGCTGACCGACCCCTGGATGCACTCCCAGCGTTAGCCTTCAATAAGATTTTCATTAACCGTTGAGAAGTTTTTAATAAATGAGCCCTTTTATACACGGTTCAGTAGTAAAAATTAAAGAGCGTTATTGGAATAGGGTAGACTGACTACAGTTATTAAATACGAACGTAAGTATCCAGGCACAGTTATGCGTTACCAAAAATCGCAACAAGCGCTTTACGAAGCACTCGCCAAAGCTATCGATTACAACACAAAACCTAAACACTAAGACGCAAAGCTATTTGCATATTAACAATGATTACTAATACGTTACGTAATGGATATTTTTTCGGTTGCTACGTAGCGCTCCGGTATACTCTTTCCGGAAAAACTCTTCAATAAAAATCTTCAGTACTGTTTCTGTGTTGCTACACTGTTTTATGACCACTTTATTGTTTACTTGAAGGTAACAACTGAACTTTTATTTCAACTTTGTACTTACACTTAACTTTATGTTTATAATTTACAGCCATTTCGTAATACACGCGAATAGGTTTTACTTTTGTACATTATAAATAATCAACATTCAAATCAAGTTCGTTGTTCCCTCTACTTTATTCTTGAGTAGATATTATTTATACTCTCAAATAATAAATAAATATTTTCCATTTTATAAATCAACTTATATATTTAACGATTCATGTAATTAGGACTTTGGCGATACACATTCAGTATTACTAATTGCACGACGTAAGATGCAACTCGTACTGAAAGCAAACCACCACAGACCGTACAGAAGCCGCGAAGAAACGAATCGATTGTACGGAAATTACTTATAAGTAGGCGAGCAAATAAGGCCGGTCTGATAAGCGGCGGCTTTCCTCGCGCCACGCGAAGTGATTGATGCCTTCATTGCGGCCGCCATAGCTGCTGGTCTAGGGCTGTCTCTTGCAAAAATTATGTCTATGACCTAACCTAAAAATTCTCTAACAATAAATAAAATTGTATAACATATATGTATTTGTGATAATTTAGATTCTGACGAATTAATCCGAGTCAATTATGTCAACTTCATAGTATTGTCTGAATTACATAAATATCAAGTAAACCCAAATCATTCCCTATTTATTAAAAGAATGTTTACAAGGTATTTTACTTGCCCAAACTCAACCTCGTTCCTTGAGATCACAATAACAATGTTTCAAAAGGTTATGCAAATTGAGTCCCCACTCGTGTTTCCTTTCTGATACGTTTACTGCATGATCGAGGCTTGTACACATTTGCCTTTGGTCAACTGATGATTGATAAACTGAGATATCGAATAAATTAATCTGGACTTTTAACTTTTTTTTAAGAATGGAGCAAACTTGCAATCGGGCACCTGTCATTAAGTGACCGCAGCTACACATAGACATCGGCAACAAGCTGTAGTAGTAGATGCGATGCCTACCTTTTATGGACAGAGGAAGGAAATAAATAGAAAAATATTTCTTCTTTTCCCATCAAATCCTCTTCCTCGCCATATCCTTACCTTATTAGAAAAGTATAGAAAGAAAAAAAGGACTATGATTATTCCTAGCACCCCACTCATCAGACGGAACGCAGAATACTTCTACTTCACGCCTGTCTTCTGTGAGGTCGTGGTACTTCACCAGACCCATTCGTGCTACAGATGTTGTTGTTTTGGCTCTACACCTTTTCATAGATGGAGATGAAAGAAGACGACAAGAGAATGAATTGCAATTAATTTTACAAATACATCAATTTTATCAATCTTCATAAGAACCATGTTTACAAATGTCAAGTGACAACCCTAAGTCTACAAAATGGCGGCAAGTTACTGGAACATTTAAAATGGAAATAAACGTCCACATACTAGTACGCTGAACCGTTAGCCGGCTTTTTTTGAATGTGTACAATATTTTAAATACCGTTTCGTATGGCACGGAATATGCAGCGTATTCGGATAATAATACCATTTCCCAACATTGAGTTACATTCGTTTGGAGGATATGTTAGTGTTAAATGTCTCAGATTAACTGAAGGCGAGCTCAGTGTTTGTTCACGATGAGAGAATTAATCAAAATAGAAGAAGGAAGTGTTTCAAGACACAATAGTTGATAGCATCAGTTAAGATGAATAAATTAATACATAATACAAATACAAACATACATAATCACATTTATATGTAAATTTACTGTTGCAAATTTAATTTCTAAGAAAATTCACTATCTTTAATCTCACCCAGTGTACTGACTGTATATGTTCTCTCCATTTTCACGTCTTCCATGCTACTCTTCTAAAGATCTGCTGTAGATTTAAGGAAAAAATGTAAATGATATTCAAGTTAGGATTAAAGAAATTAGATATAGTTCCACGCTTGCAGACTGAAAGGGGGAGCAGTAGCCGACGTCCGCTCACTAAAGGTGGGGGGATGGAGGCGTTGACCTCGCAGTAGGCCGGCTGTTTCCTTCGGCATAGGATGTCTGACGTGTCACGGTTAATGCACTAGGCCCCGTCGGATTCTAATCGTTTTCCATGGTTCGTTCAAATTCTTTTGATAATCTTTTATCAGTATATGTTGTACATTAAGAACTCTTTTTTATACTTTTTAAACTAGATTATTACCACGAAGGATTTTTATAATACTACTAATTTTATATAATACAAAAGTGTAACTATGCTTATAAAATATTGAGTCACTTTAACATTTAATTACCAGTTATATTACATCAAACAAAATTCGACCGTAATAACCTTGTACAAAACTGACATAAACTCAGAAACTAGCATAATATCAACAAAGGCGTAATTCCCTTGAATGTTCGCATAAGAAACAACACCAAACCAAAGTGCTTAGATAATTCAAACCCCCTTTTTCATTTCACAACAATTTCCTCGAAACTATTTCTTTATTCTTTTAAGAATAACATCGGAAACGTTTGCCGGCTCCACTTTTCAAAGCCGCAGGATCTGCTATTAATTATTAAGTATTACACTAGAACTACCAGTCTCTGCGCTTTAGGACGAGCATTGGATCCAGCGTTTGGAGTTGGCTTCTGTTGGCCGAATAAATTTTTAATTAATAGAAGTTAAGGAAATGTAACAAACATTTACTATTATATACCTACCTGCATAGATTTAAAACGGTGTTATGTTTACGAGCACATGTGTAGATGCAAGAATATTAAATTTACCTGAAATTTAAACTAAAACGTAACCCTATAGATCTAAAGTCTTATCGTTTTCGAACGCACCTCTATCTACCCTGATATAGTAAAAAGGCGGTCGTCTCTTATAGTTCATTTAATTAATATAGTTTTCTTAATTAAGGGATATCATATTGTTTATAGATTAACCCGACGGCTAGACTGCATTATGACGAAAAAAAATGCGTTCTTGACCATTTGATCAAACATTGCCCACAGGCATTGCGTTACTCAAGCTCTAACATTTAAGCGGTCACTCTGTCCGGCCACGCCCCGCCGCGGCAACCTGAAAATTAAACAAGTACATGTAACAAACATTTTAATTACTTCTATGTAAAAAAAATACTTATAAAAAATCAAATTCCTACACCGCATGTAATGCTTAGAAGTAGGCTTTGAAATGTGAGAACCGTTTTAGCTTTGGTCCTACATAACAAGAAGTATCCACTATTGTATTCGGTATGAAGGACACTATATGACATGCGCCAAGGACCACAGCCTTTGCCGCCCTAGTACTCTCTCATTTACCAGATCGTTAGTTTAATTTGTGATAAGTATATCTGCTTAAAAATGACGAGTATATATTGGGAGTAACTGAAGGAGAAGCGAGAGAGGTGTGCCAGGAACGTGCTAAATCAAATTCGATATCTATCCTTCTGAGATAGGGAGTGCTTATGTATTATGTTCGTTTACTTCTCCTTAGGAAAGAATAAATCCCTACTAATATTATCAATGTGAATGTAAGTTTGTTTGTTTAGCTTTCACGCGAAAACTACTCAACCGATCATCATGAAACTTTGTACACATATTCTTGAAGGTATTAGAAGGATATAACATAGGATATTTTTTATGAAAAAAAAAACTATATAAAAGGCGAAGTATGTTTGTTCCCTATAGATTTCGAAACGGCTGGACCAATTTCGATGAAATTTACAGGGATTGTCCAGATTGGCACATTCCTGTGTTTGGTAGCGATCAGATCAACATAATTAGTGGTACCCGGGCGAAGCCGGGGCGGGTCGCTAGTAATGAATAAAATTGAATGACGAAGCGACACTCTTGAAGTAGTAATAAACTGACAATAAGAGTCAAATTCCCATTTCAATTATTCTCTGAGTCGGCTCGTGCCCGCAGAGACTGGAGCTTGGCATTGCATGCGACATCAACCCCTAGCGACCGCCGCTTTTCTATCTCTAAAGCACTTACTCATTTTCTCCTTTTGTAATTGCACCTAGACATCCCAACGAAAGTTATTACTTGCTTTTTATTTTAGACTTTAATTGCTTAAGTTACTTACTATAAAAGTAAATAATATGAAATATGTCAAATAGAAAATAGAAAAAAAATCTATATACTAAAATACTCATTATTTTTATAATTTATTTATTTATTTATTCCACTTCTATATTATCCCGAAAATTTAAAAACCTAATATCAAATATTGTTCCTACTTTATTCGTGACATCACTTGCAAATTGTATTTTTCGTATGTTTAGAGATTATCAATGTACCATTTTTCCGCTGATTGCCGCACTAAGTAAAGGGAGGCTGTATAAACATATTTCCAGTGCAATATTAACCGCGAGGTTTAATCGTGGCTTCGAGGGAATTAGCGAGGGGAGATCGGGGTGAAATAACACCACGCGCTTCTAACTTTGCTGAGTAAAAAGCTGTCATGTACATGTCTTGTGTCATTTTGCAATAACAACCACACAATTAATATCAAAATAAAAACTAATGTAATTTTAAAAAAAACGGATTCAAAAATTTAAGTTAAAGTATAAAGTTTGATTTAGATTTATATGAAATTAATATATTGAACATCCTGATATTTTTTTATGCAAATTAATTATAATATGCGATCACGCCTATGACACAGAGGGGTAGGCATAGATAATGGATTTACATTTGGCGCGATCATAGCGCACCTCTCGCGCTTTTTCTGCATACATATATACGTACACATACGTACTCCTTATAACACTCTTTAGTATGCCACTAATCTGATCGATAAAAATTCTCCTAGGGCTCCCATGCCAACACTGTCACTCACTTTTGCAAAAAAATTGTTTCGTTATTCTCTCTTCATTCATCATTTCAGCATGTCCAAACACACCTTTCTCATTTCTAGTCGCATCTTCCAATATCAATTTATTTCATCTACTTGTTTCAAAATATGTTACATGTTATTCAATATTAAGTTTATGTTTTATAGCAACTTAAATCTGTAGCTTACTCCAATTAGCACAAAACGCAAATAGCTTTCAAAGCAGCTATAGCGAAGTAGCGACGTTAGAGCGACGCGCGGTCGGTAACAAAATGAGTAAAGTTTACGCCGTCATTATTGGCGCGGGCTAACAAAGGGCGGCCGCCGTCTTTGTCGACGAGCAATTACCCCGCCGCGGAGAACAGATAAATATTGCCGCCTCGATTGTCTGCCGACGCGATTTCAAAATCTCAAATTGTTATCATGAAAATGACGTAGTTCTTACGACTTGAATTTCTTCGGGGGCAATGAAGTTACTCGTAGACCCAGCGTAGCACTTTCGTAGCACACTTCGTAGCAACATTTCAGAAATATTAATGATTCAGTTTTGTAAAAATATCTACATATAAACTATAACATAATATAGTCGAGTCATAGTGTCGACATACCATCTTAAGTTCTCAAAGTAATCAAAATTAGATGATCAAATGTTACAGTAAACTGAGGTGAATGAAATTCACCTTGCACATGAGTTTTCCTCATCAATTTGACGAATATTAACTTATCATATTGGTTTATCATCATCAGGTTATAAAGTTCCACTACTGGATATAGGCCTTCCCCAGCGACTTCCATAGTATGTGGTCTCTTTTTTTTCATTTTAATAGGCTATAATTTCAAAATTTATATCAATATGCAATAAATAATTGAATCGTTTATCTCCAAACGTCATCAACAAATATCTTCATTTTAATTACAAAGTCGTTTACTAACTACAACAAACTCACCGCTTAACAGTTAAAAGGTTATCCAACGTCTCTAATTTCGATTCGAAGTCTCCTTTGGCTACAATTTTCATCGCCGCAAATTGTACATCTTTGACCGCGGCCGAAGCAGAAACGGAAATGGCCAAAGTCGCTTCGTTAGAGGTCAGATTGGGCCCTATTGTAGTCGGGACGTAATCGCCGCCGGACAATAGTCGATGACGCGACGTAATTGTGCCTAAATAGTAGTAGTTAAAGCGACGGCGAGCGCTGTACTTCGCTCGATTTTAATTGCTTAGCTTAATTTTTTTAATAGACAACCGATGGGCACTTGGTATATTGGATACTATTCATTTATTTAACGATGTCGTACGTGATCAAGTGGGCGATACAGACTCGCTATCGGATTTATGTAATCGTTTAAACAAAAAGAAATATTTAATTCACATACCTCTACTAAAAGCTTGTTCCCAATATTAACTATCATTAACATATATAAATATAAATTAAATTTCCAATCTTCACGGCAATTGCACAAATTAAATCGTAAATAATTTATTAAAAATACTAAATGATTATCTTTGCGCAGTCGCATTAAAATACTTTAGCGAGTGATCGTATCGCGAACGATCAGCCGGCACCCGCCTGCGACTGACGAATTCATTACAGACGAGTACACTTATCAAAATGGATTTAATGTCATTTAAATTAATAATTATATACAAAACGATTTCATTTATCAAAATAACTTTATTAGACGCCTTTAAGCGAACCAACATTTTATTGTAGTTGGAGATAAACTGGCGTGCGGGTCGCACGTAATGTTGAAACTTGAACTGCCCAACCATCAACACCTTCCAATATTAGTTACGAACGCACGCGTATTCTTTGTGAGACTTTTGCTTTAAATAAAAATAATTAAAAAACTAGATACTCCATGACTTTATTATTTAAATTGATAGTTGAGTCTTCTTTAAATTATTGTACAATATTTTTCCAGTTTTATATTTCATTTTCAACAATTGTGGTATTGTTTTAACTTTGGATATATTTTTTAGCGCTCAACCAATGTTCCCCAATTCGCTCTGTAACCTGAGTACATTTTACTCGATTTTTAAGCGAAGGTTTTCTATAGAGGCAGTCGAAAAATACAGCTCGTAGCGTTATTGTTTGTATTTTGTTCGATAGTATTTGCTAATTGACAGATTTTATATTGACATAGGCACCGTATTGCAGTACTACGGTTTTGAAAACAAAACAGAGTGACTATATCCTCTGGGGCAACTATTGTAACTCCACAGCAGGTATGAATGTTATCTAAATAATGTGAATTGCCGCAAATTGGTCTCTTATAGTGCATTAAACTAATCTTATATATGTATATATATATATATATATATATATATATTAGTCTGTAAAGCTGTCTCGAACCGTATAATTTCCATTGTTAAAATTCAGATTAAAGGCATTGAAAAATGATAGATTTAATCGCCTAAAATTCCGCCAAACCCCAACCCAGGGGAGGGCTTAAAAAAATAATTTGAGACAATTTCGACAAAGCCACAATTTCACGGGCGCGTTGGCGCGAAACCGCGAGTGTTACAATTTAATAGAACTTCAAAAGGGCCGCTGATTCCGGCACAATTCTATCAGCTTAGTGCGATATCCAGCGCTTTGCGCGTATAAAATGCGGTTATCGCGCACCTCCCGCACGTGGGGAGAACCACAAAGGAAGAAAGGGGAACGCTTGTAGACTATAAAACGTTGGTTAGACTGTAAGTAAAAAAAATCTATTTCGATGTACACCGATCCGTTACTAACTTCATCTCTACAAACTGTGCTCGAAGCACGTAATGTACGATGCTTTTTGCGAAAGATTTTTTTAGTTATTTCTACGTAATATATGAACCGGGAAACGTCTATTGAGTTCTTAAACGATACTTGTTGAAACGTTTTAGAATAAGGCTGCATTTTCCAGCGAAGGCAGTCACTTAATCACAAACTGCCTACGCTTTCACATCAGAAAGTAAACTAAATTTTTCTCGAGAGCAAAGTTCACAGTTCTGGGTAGGTGTGGGATTTGTCCAAAGCTAACACGAAATGTATTTACACCATTAACTGTATATTAATTATTTAATTCAATTATTAAGTAACCTATGTGAGTATTTGTGTTTTTTATTGATTGTAAATCCAATTAGAATATCAAATGTAAAATATATCAAGAAATTAGCAACTTTTTATGCCATTTTCTTAAGATCTCATTGTGACATCGAACCTTCACCACGCTACGCTGCTGTAAAATTAATGAAATGTCATGAAGTACATTTGGATTGCAACTAGATTTAAATTCATTATTTTCGAACGAAATTACTATTGCCACATCTACAGACCTTGTAATAACTACTTATCTTAGCGAATGCTTATTCTGCACCATATTTGATATTATATCCATAAGATAAAAATATTATTGCAACATAAATAAAATATAACCTTAATTAATTTTAAAATCAGACCAGTGAATATGTTTTCGCGCCAACTAATGAAGGGTCCTAATTAAAAAAGGCTCGTGAGTGCGTCTTACAATCTCGTCCAGACTAATTTACAGTCCATAGAGGGATCAAGGCTCGTATTATATTGGATTACCGTAGATTGAACTTTTTAATAAGTTTAAATCGCTTTAATTATATTAATTAAGACATACAGACATAATTAAGAATATTTTACTTATTTAAATAATTGCCAACAGTCTTAGCTTTGACCCGGGACAGAAACATGATCAGACGAACGCTTATTCCCGTTACATGTGTTCTGTCAAAGTCAGTATAACTATAGATTGATATACTTACAGAACAACATTGTGATGTGTGTATGTACTTTGTGTATGTTAAATATATTTTAGGAACTCCGTTAACAATAAAACATTAATTACAACAACAAATTGATCACGTACTGACAGGTTTTACCGTTTAGACCAGTGATTATCAAACTTATTTCTTTTACCGCCCTTTGAAAATCAATTATTTTTCAGCGCCCCCCCATTTTTAATACACCCTTAAGTTTTAGTTAAAAACCACAATTTCATTACCTTAATTAATTTAGTTATATTAGTCGGTTCTGATGTTTAAACTTACATTCTAAGTTTGGCATAGTACCGACCAAAAAAAAAACTATTACTCCAAGGATTTTTTCGAATTACGAAAGTGTTGAACTTACTTGTTTAAATAGCGCGCGAAACCATAAGTGAAAATACAAGAAATATAAACTAATTATTCGTGATTGTGTAGTAGGTTTTAATTTTAGTGAAATTTAAAATACTGTATAAAGTAAATGAAATTAAAAATCGCCTCCCATTTTTTCTGGGCCCCAAAACCCTCTAGGTTTCAAACGCCCCCAAGGGGGCGTTATCGCCCACTTTGGGAAACACTGGCTTAGAGTATGACCTTCCGCGACCTTTTAAGTACTTAGCTGTACAAACACTACGGCCAGCATCGAGCATACATCCGAAGGTCAGAAGCGTGACATACAAATATTGATCGATGAGGCCGAGACCAGTCGGCGATCAAACACCCAGAGTGTGGCGGCCAAGCAAACCATCGCATCGCCTTACAGTGACCGAGTGCTTCCTCGAGTGCTACCTCAAACACGGCACTCTCACAGTTTTTACATTTATGGGAAATAGTCGCCTATTTTTAAATTATAATTTATAAAAGTGCATATATGACTTTATGGTTTTCGACATTCTAGTGTTCTGAGGACAATGTGCAAATAAAATATTTTTTATATTACTATGGAATGTTAGAAGAAAAATATTTATGTACTTCTACGATCCATACAACCCGGTATTTTATAATACAGTACACATTCGTCATGAACCGAGGCAGTACATACTATTTCAATCAAGAAATAGACTAGAAAAAGCGCTTATTATCATCGATTTATGCAATAACATAATGCTTTTTATTTGGGTTCATTTGCTTCTTCAAAATATATCCCTACTAATATTATAAATGCGAATGTAATTTTGTGTGATACGCTTCCACGCGAAAACTACTCAACCGATCATCATGAAACTTTGTACACATGTTCTTGGCGGTATTTGAAGTAACATAGGATACTTTTTATGATATAAAAGTATATAAAAATCGAAGTATTTGTGTTTAATATAGATCTATAGACTCCGAAACGGCTGGACCGATTTCGATGAAATTTACAGGGATTGTCCAGATTGGCACATTCCAGTGTTTGGTAGCGATCGGATCAAGATAATGTGGTACCCGGGCGAAGCCGGGGCGGGTCACTAGTATGCTATATATAAAGGCCTTTTAAATATTTCAATATACTTCAAAATGTCTAGAACCATTCGCATAATGTGTGGCAAGTTTATTTTGAAGTCGCCGCCAAAAGCATGAGGGTTAGTTTTCGCCCCCGAGTCGTCTTAAATCCAATCAGCGCTCGCCGGACGGACACTGATTGCTGTCGACACTTTATTACTTCAGCCCAGCCAGTTTTACCGAAACGGGACAATAGATCTTTATAAAGAGAGACATCTGTAGGTACATTGTATTTGACGGACAGGTTTCTATTTAACATACATCTCTGTCTACCCCTATAGGTGACAAGCATATTTGTAAATTTATCTAACTATATAAATCATACTATGTTCACACCTAAGCAATAGATATTGTATGTACAAGAAATAGTATTAAGTAATCATATAAATCGGTCATCAGCAATATATGACATAACATTGTTTAACATTGCTGCTCAAGTTCAAAGTTTATACGTGATAAATATTTTTGTTTGTGTCCGGCGATCGATGTACGGCTTACTTACAACACTAACACAATCTGGGTGGTCCGGGGCGCCTGTCACGTGCGACGCCTTCGTGTGTGTTTTTGTTATCCAACTTCACGCGTGTTCAGTTTACGTGAAAACTGTTTTGCAGCGAGCTTTATCGAGTTTTATGTGTGTAACTGATTCAAACGGTGTTAATGATACATTTACCTTAATAATACGAGATTATTTATAAAAATAGATACTACATTGTAACAAGTTCCTATATGCCAACAATTATCCACTATTTAATGTAGGTCGACCCCATGGTTCCTTGTTGGTTCCTGGACCTTGGTAGATCGTTGCTCCATCTCGAGTCAGGCCTGCGTTGACCACAAACCGTGGCACCATTGTAAAAACACAGCATTCACTCTTTATTAAATGAACGGCAATTAGAAGCCATTATCAGACGGTAGGCGGTAGCACAATCCAACGTATTCATAAAACGTCTACGTCACAAACGTAGCAACTAAAATGTTCGTTTCGCAAGTCGATCCTTACTAAGATTTGACCATTTATTTTAGCTTATACATCTATTACGTTTTACAGGTTCACAATACTCTATATAAAAGTTGGGGAAGTAGAATTGTATCTGAAAATTTATCCGTATAATACGTCCGCCAACTTCCACATCGAAATAGTACCTACGTTGTATTGACGCCGAGAAGTATCAAAAAGACACGGGTATTCCATCAGGGTGCTGTTCTCACCTTCGCTCGCATTTTTTATGTTTTCATAAATTTCCACCGAGATCAATATATTATATTCGCGGGCGCGGGGCGAATGTGTTTTTTTTTCGCAACCGTTCCTCCCCTTCTCTTTATTTATTCGGTTGTAGGCCTCTAGAGCTCTATCTATACCTTGACTTATTTATTTGTTACCTTAGGCTTCGAAATATGTTTAGTTTTGTCAGATATTGTTAGATAGCAAACCTAAAATGATAACAAGGCTTTAACCAACTAACTAAAGAATGTTATTCAAATACAAAACTGTCATCCTATATCATAAATTTATTTCGCGAATTTATTTACCGGGGTTACGACCATAAACTATGTATCGGGGCTACCTCTCCCCGCGGGTGACAAACCCTCGGACTGCGATGGTTGTATGTCCACACGCGTTATCAGACCAAAGTGGATATAATTTATCTGTAGCATTAAACAGGATTTACCAGCGGGCAGGCGGGTTGTGGGTCATTTTTTGTGTGTGCACAATGCGAGGGTGACCCGGGCTATCAACTGTCGCGGACCCACGACCTACACTCGTATTGATTCGCAGAGCTCTTTCAATATTTGTGCGAGGGAAATAAACGTTCCGGAATATATTTTTTCTGCACATTGTTGATGTTCGGTTAGATAGGCTGCAACAAAACTTTGTCATATTCGCTTTACTTAAAGGGACATGATAAATGTCGTCTTCAAAAACCTTTTTATTGTAATACATAAATCACTCACTTAATTAATTGACCTTACGCGAATGACAAGCGATTCTTACTTAATAGAGTCGATTGCTTTGAATTTAGAAAAATATAATATTTTTTTAATTTAACTTAGCCCCATTAAAAAAGTATTTTGTTTGGAAATCTAACATTTCAAAAAGTGATTGTCTGCCAACATTTAAAATCCAGCAATTAAATTTCAAACAACGCACAATTAATGTCATAAACGATACGAATAGCTAATTTAAATTCGTAAAGTCGGGACGCTTAGACAAAAAAATTATAATTAAATTACCGCGCGGGGTCCCCGGGGATACGCGCGAAATTTCAGGTCCGGTTTTATACAAAACAAAGTTTTTAATTCACACCGCGGCGATTATAACAGATTCATTTCGACCCGCTGTTACCGGCTACGAGCGCCACAATCCGACTATTCTACTATCCCATCCTATCCTCTTCCCTTTCCCGTCCTATCCTTATGAGGAAAGGGTGGGAAGGGGAAGAGGGCTAAAATTAGGTCTCCGGAACCTCACTCATCAGACCAAACGCAGAGTACTTCTACTTCACGCCTGTTTTCTGTGAGGCCGTGGTATTTCACCGGTCGAGCCGGCCAATTCGTGCAACAGATGTTGTTGCGGGCTCTACCACTGTTAAATAATAACTATCGGAAGAAATTAAAAACTTGTGTTATCATTGTATCTGAATCATAACAATAGACTTAATAGCTTCAGAACTTGAAAGTCTTGTCAAGTAAAGATATTCAGACAGTAAAACTATATAATGTTTTATATGCATAAATATATTAATGATACATGTTGTACCTAATTAGCGGAAGTGTTAGGAGATGAGAAGATATTTAACTCTTAACTAATATTATATTATTTATGCTTGTAAATGAATCAGTGAAAAATAGACGATCTGAATTAACCAGTAGAACAACATGTTTACGCTTTAGTCCCTAAACATTGTCAGGCATAGCGCAATATTACTACGCTAAACATTAGGCTGTGCCGTTTAGTTAAATTTAGAAGTTCTATTTTAAATAATTCTGCTAACGTGTTGATATTTAAAACTCTTAGTTGTATCGATGTTGACGTTCGTCCATTCTGAACCATATTATTTATAAACCATACTAGTGATCCGCCCCGCCTTCGCTCGGGGAAATTGTGTTGATCCAATCGCTATGAAAATTCACAGGATCACCTCTAGGGCAATCTGACAATTTCCAGAATATTACATCGAAATCGGTCCACCCGTTTCGGAGTATATGGAACATACAAACATAGATTGCAGCGCCATCTGCTGGGTTTATTTGTGAAACCATCCTCGAATCCACTTGGACATACACAAAAATATTACGAAGTTATTCTGTAATAAAAGAAAGAGACAGCAATAAATAAATGACGTAAGGAAAAATATTGATACGTGAAATTCTCATAACGCAATATTGACTTAATATTCGGTTTAGGTGAACGTAGCAATCGCTTTCAATGTCGGCCATTTTGCGGCGATTACGTCGCCGAATTAATGACGTCATTCATCAAGACTTGACGCGCGATGCAGCGCCGGCGGGTTTCGTTTACATTTACAGGAAATGTGTGAGATACATACATATAATATTACAAAATATTGACGAATTGACCACCTTTGTATGGATTTTTGTTATTCTTTTACGCAAAAACTTCTGAATGGATTTTAATAAAACTTTACAATATTATAGCTTATACATCGGTTAAGATAAGATATTGTGTGAATGAATGAATCGGCCATTTTTAGAATGTTCCCACTATAGGGACACAGGCCTCCTCTCAGAGAGAGGGAATGAGCCATAATCCACCACGCTGGCCCAATGCGGGTTGGCGGATGTCACATGTCTTCGAATTTGGTGGTTCTAGGACATGCCGGTTTCCTCACGATGTTTTCCTTCACCGTTTTGAGCAGTGGTGATGAATTAAATTACACAAAGTAAAGCGTCTGCCTGGATTCGAACCCGCGACCTACAGTGCGTAAGTCGGGGCCTAAACCGCTGAGCCACCACTGCTCTGATATTGTGTGAATTGACCAAAATATAACGCACTTATCGTTATATTGAAGAGGATAGATTCCGCCACATGCGGGCTATTCTGGCGCTGTAAAAAACCGTTAGTTACACGTATATAATGTATAACTGAAATGCTTACCTTTAATAACCCTACAAAAAAAAACGACAGCATATATCTATCTTTTATGTGTAAGCCTTTATTGCCAAAATAGTGAAGTATATATTAATTATAAGGCGGAACGTAGCCGTAGCCGTGCCGGGCCAGCCAGTAAAGTATATACAATGTAATAGTTAAAAACCATTCATACCCAATTTACGAACGTTTATATCTTACGTCCTTTCTCCACCCTACTATTACTATTAATAAATGTAGCGCGTCGCAAACGTAACGGTGACAAGGATTTCAATGCGACACGCTGGTGAGCTCGATAATAAATGGATTTGGGAGTCGAACCCGAATAAAAAAATTGGGACGAACTCCATCAATCCTTAACGCGCGTATCAAATATGTACACGCCGGACCGCGGACCCGCGAATAGGCTTGTGATACACTAAGCCCGTGCTGTAATCGAATCCATGTTATTCAAAATCTAATAATATCGTAGTCCGAAGCGAACATAAGTGATGTAAAGATTTCGGAACATCGTGAATGTTAATAACATAAGTAAAACATATTTTTCCTCATATTGTTAATTTTTCTTTTGTTACCATTGTTATAATTTATGAAATAAAATTAGCTTGGAAGCAGGAGCAATGGTTTAGGCCTCGACTACAGTAGGTAACTGTAAGTTGCGGGTTCGAACCCAGGCTGGCGCTTTACTTTGTATAATTTATTTCATCGCCACTGCTCCAAAAGCGGTGAAGGAAGACATCGTGAGGAAACTGGCACGTCTTAGAACCACAAATTCGAAGACATGTGACATCCACCAACCCGCACCGGGCCAGCGTGGTGGGTTACTGCCCATTCCCTCTCTAGGAGAGGAGGCCTGTGTCCCTGTGGGGAACATTCTAAAAAAAAGGCTGATTATATTATTATGGAATAATGTATGTAACTTACTTCTGCAAAGCCGTACAATCAGATCGTCGGTCATCGTTTAGAAATGTTTTTAATATTGCTATAATATTACATCGCTGCAGTGTGTCACCGGCCTAAATAAACCCGTTACCGATATAACGCTCATAAAAAAAACCGACCGTCCGGTAAAATATGGAGAGCGGATAGGGTTGGACAACCTCGACCTACACTTTTATTTCCTTTAGGGAAGTGGCAGTACATTTGGACACGTACAAAAACGTATCAATACTAAACATGCTGTTAATAATACTAAGAAATTAAAGAATATTTTGTCCGTAGCTGACCGTCTAGTTCGGCAACATGTCTATGATTGATAAATATATTGAATTAACTAAAGTTATAAGCCATCTTCAAAGTGCCATCGAAAATGAAGTGGTCTACATCTGAAGAAGAATCTGTTGAATCTACGACTAATTATTTAATTAAAAAAAAGTATATAAAGATTTGGTGGAGGCGTTACATAGTCAGAAACGTTTTTTAATGGAAGAAACTGCAGAAAAATCAAGCAGTTCACCTGATACCCATAGACATTCGCAACAAGCAAATGAATGAACAAAGGAAGGCATAGACAGGAAAAAGGATATTTCCTTGTTCAATTTACTTCATCCAATCTTCTTCCCCTTCCCCCATCCTTTGTAGGAAACGATGGGAGGGGGAAGACGACTGACACAAGAGAAAGAAGAAGATATGACATTTCTTTTTTAAACAGTATTACGTCTAGTTAGGTAATAAGTTATATTATTTGTATTACTTTCAACATAAACTAATAACTTAGTTTGCTCATTCCAGATAGATATTACGCTTTTCAACTCACATTTATGGTCAGGTTAAGGTAAAATAATCTCAAATCTAAAAACCAAATTTAATAACTCGAAAAGCTAACGGGCCGGTGTCAGATCTATTCGTGGACTATCGTAAACCAAATCCACAATGACATAGAAACGCGACCGCACGGAAACCTTTCAGGTATTGCATGCACGAACATATCAACTAACTTTTCGTAAGGAATTTTAAAAAGTTTACATAAAGGTTTTCTCAATGGATAATGAAAAACAGATATTATGTTCCAGTGCACAGGTTGTGATGATTTAACAAAACCGTAAATGGGACTGTAAACTGTATAAAAGTGAGTGACAGGGGGATCTTACATGGATCAGATCAGTATATATATACTAAAAAGTATCTGTCACTGACGTGCTTGTAAGCGTAGATGTATGGATTTAGAAGAAGCGAGAAGTGGAATGGAAATCCATGATCACTGTCTACCTCTCTGGGATACATTCACACATAACTGTAATTTTAATGGCGCTAGTTAATTCCTAATTATAGTCGACTTTACTAGAAGTTATGGTTTTAATTAACCGCTATTACTTTCAACGAGGAATGAGTAATTCAAAGGACAAGTCGCTTTCTCACTAAAGCGAGGGCTTTGGGCCTTCCGTCCACTTGGTTTCTTTTGTACTTGAATCTTATTCCTTCTTTAAATTCTATGCTACGGTGGTCAATTAAAATATTCAAATGTTTGCTTCCTTTCATGAAAACACCATTAACTTAATACTGAATAATTCAGTTTAATGTACGATCAACCCTATCCACTGCGTCAATAGAATGAATTACCGGACACCGAAGAAATGGATTCGGGGTCATCGCATTGTGTCATCTCGAATATCGTGGGGCCTTCGGTCATCAGACGCCTCGCTCCTGACGGACGAGTTCGCCCTCCGACCCGCGCCCGTACCTCGGTTGTTTGAGAAAGATTCCTTCGCGTTTGTGAAATGATTTACAAAAGTAATTCTATTTGAGGTTATTCAAAAGACCGATCCCACTCTTCTACATTCATTTATCTTCTCACACCGTCAGCCAGGGCTACCAGGAGTTGCAGCAGTATTAGATTCTTAATAATTTCATTAATAAGTTAAGTAAGTATAGGTAGAGATACATTAATAAATAAATTAAAATTAATTTAATGATTAATGAATATTAGAAGGATTTACATGCACAGGTCTGTATATAAATTTGACGAGCCGGTTGGCGTGGTTTGTAAGATACTTGATTTTCACGCCGCAGGTCGTGGGTTCGATTCCCACCCAGGACAGACATTTGTGTGCATGAACATGTCTGTGTCCTGAGTCTGGATGTAATTATCTATTTAAGTATGTATTTACAAAATAAAAGTAGTATATGTAGTATATCAGTTATCTGGTTGCCATAGCACAAGCTCTGCTTAGTTAGGGATCAGATGGCCGTGTGTGAATATATCCTGGGATATTATTATAAATCCTTCTAGTTGTAAAAATCAAAGTAATATATGGCATTTAATTAATTAAGTTTCTTAATACATAATATATTTGTGAGAAGTGCATATGTTTTAACAATCTAAGGCACGCATTTTATACTTACTTCCCAAACTTGCTCACATATCCATCTAAAGTAGAAATGGTTTAGGACGTAAACTAAGCCGCTAGTCACATAATTGTCGTTTCAAACGATTTGAAATAATTACGAGTAAAATATTACTTTAAAATACAGCGTGTCGTTTGAGTTACCGTTCACTTATTTTAATTAATGTGACGCCCCCTTTCATTGCGGTTTCAAACCCCTGTATTAATTCATAATAACGCTCCATACAATAAATGAAACAGCTGGGCCACATTACTTTAGCCACAAATATTAACTATACGAATTGACTTCGACACGAGATTTTCATTTATTTTTAAATGAAACTATATAAATAAACAATTTTCATATAGTATGTAAAATAGAACAACAAATAGATAAACTAAATAAAATATTAGATTTCTTCATCATAAATACATTTAGGGATCTGTAAAAAAATCCCAGGTGTCTGGGCGCAATTCGCGACGTTTCCTGAAACAATGAACATACTCGTGCGTTTTCTATCTCTCTCTCACGCCGCGCTCTCGCTTTTACACTATGAACGATACGGCTCCTGCCGCATCGTGCACGATCGGCAACACTCGGCAACTCTCGGCTCGAGTGTAACGGGACATTTTGCGCGAATGCCACCCAGTGTTCATCATTTATAAGACGTTGTCACGTCAAAATGTCAATTCAAGACCCACTATAAGACTAAGGCGAGGGGTAGAAGTGAAAATTTCGCATATGGTCACCGCGCTGTAATGAATTTACCGAAAACCGCATTAGGCACGTAGGAAAACAATTTAAAATACGAACATCAACAAAAGAGGTTACATTTAAAAATATACCATCTAGCGTGAAACTTGGCAAGCTTAACTTCAGACCGATAAGCCTTCCATTTGAAGTTACCTTCGCAATCTTTGTGTATAATCTACCAGAAGCATTTATATACAGAGGGAGGGAGAGACGTGATATAATAGTGTAAATAAATCAAAATGACGCTCGTTTAATCTGAGATCTTCACCGACCTCACGGGGGCCCTCGTGTTATCCTGTACAATGACTCACAAATGGATCACATTTTGTTTTTTTTTTGCGTTTTCAAACAAAATTACAGATCCTGGGTACGATTTGTGTGATTGCAAATCACATTACAATAGACTTTCATCTCTTGTCTAACGAAGACTTGGCGGTACAGATAACAATTCTTTTTCTGCTTACTCCAGGTTCTTAAATAGGATTAATACAAGTGAAAGCTTTCTATCATTTCATTCTTTCTAGTATAGCTTGCGACGAAGCGATATATCTTCGTTTATTAAGTGTAAAAAGATTGTTGGGGGAAAGGGAACGTGTTCCCATCTTTAGTTTCTACGTCGGATTTTCTTGGCTAATTTATTAAATTAGTAGTGTATCATTTGATTATATGCCGACTTAACATGGGGTCGAATTGGGATCTGTACAATTTTCTCGCACAAAAAAATATATATACACATTTTTATTGAGTTCCAAAAAGATCAAACACAACCCGGAGTAAGAAACCTTCCTTGAGGAACAACACTCACAAGTCCCGTTAATGCACAGAGCTATATCTACGAGTATTTGGGTACAGAGAGCTCAAGTACACTTGACCCCCGATATTTTCCATCCGAAGCGCCCGAGGGTTTCTGTAAACTTTCCAAACATTTATTTTTATAATTTAAACATGTCTTTGAGTAAAAAATTCTTGTGCCAATTGTAGCTCCAATAATTCTAAATGGTTTTTTATTTATACAATTTTGTATGTCTAATAACCCCATTTAATCCAAGATGGCGGCTGTTTACAGTTTGACGTTTGCGCATCGGGCGATTTTTCCCGCCATTCGTTTAAAAAGTAAAATAACATGGCGGGCGTCCAAATTGAAGCGACGAACAAATTGTTACAATTTGACAGTTCACTCTATAGAGCAAACATCGTAAAAAAACCTGTAAAAATTGCGCGACCCGACAAATTGACATTTAGGAGTTAAATTACGGCCAATAAAAGGATCGGGCGCATTGCACAGTACTTTATAATAATCGTAAAATATTTTAACACATTTATTACTGATTTATGTTCTCATATTTTTAATGTCAAACATCCGTTTTAATTTCATTACATTTTTAGCTGTATGTCTTTGTTACAAAACATAATACCATATTTTTTTTATGTGAGAAGGTGACAATCGAGCAAGCGGATCACCTGATGTTGAGTGAACGCTGCCCATAGACATTCGCAACAGGCAAATGTGTTGCAGGTGCGTTTCCTACCTTTAATGAACAGAGGAGGGCATAGACAGGAAAAACGATATTTCCTCTTCCCCGTAACCGCCTCCCCGTCCAATCCTCTTCCCACTCCCATCCTTGGTTGGTTTGACGAGCCGGTTGGCGTGGTTTGTAAGATACTTGCTTTTCACGCCGCAGGTCGTGGGTTCGATTCCCACCCAGGACAAACATTTGTGTGTTTGAACATGTCTGTTTGTCCTGAGTCTGGGTGTAATTATCTATTTAAGTATGTATTTACAAAAGAAAAGTAGTATATGTAGTATATCAGTTATCTGGTTGCCATAGCACAAGCTCTGCGTAGTTTGGGATCAGATGGCCGTGTGTGAATATGTCCTAGGATATTATCATCCTATCCTATTCCTATTTATAAGGAAAGGGTGGGAAGGGGAATATTTCATAATTTATCTACATTCTCGATATAGAACAATGTTATTTATTTTATAATATTTAACTACGAGCCTTGCAGGACCTCCTCATTAGTAGTCTTACAGAGAAATAAATTCTAAAATAAAAACTATTATAAATAAATACTTTTAACATCTCATATAATAAGGCTAAGGTGTCAATATCAATTGATATCTAAGTCTATATTAAGATACGGAAGTAGGTCTTGCAGTAAGTTGTGTATATTACGGTAGTTAATGACTGTATTGTCATGTTCCTACCAAGTGAGCTAATAGTTTATTAGTTTGTAATATTTTTGTTTGAGGCTAGCAACACTGAACGCATCGTTAACTCGCTATGGTTAGTTCCCGCATCGATTATCCGAGCCGTTTACTTTCAATCCGCTGGGGGTATAAGGGATAGTAGTCCGCGTAAGAAACGTCCATCAAGTGCGTAATTTGGATATATGCGAAATCCCTTTGCGATGTTAGAGTTGCCATATGTTTTGTATCATTTCGAGATATTCTTGATATTCTGTGATGGTCTTATATTTTTTTTTGTATGGAAGAAGGTGGCAAACTAACAAGTGAACGGCACTCACTCATCAGACGTAACGCAGAATTTTCTGTGAGGTCGTGGTATGTCGAGCCGGCCCTTTCGTACAACATATGTTGCAGGCTCTGCCACTGTTAAAAATATATGATGTCAATATTGTAAGATATAGTATGCACTTTGTATTTTAAATTTCTGACTCAAAGATGCGTACATAGGTATATAAAAATACATGTATCATAACGTGGTATTGTACAAAAAATATTTTTAAATTAATAATATATTAAACTTCAAGGTTGGTTTCAAATATTCAATCGTACGACTTTCATGCGTACAATACTTCATTGGCAACTTTCCGATTCGATTTAAGGGCATTGAGATTGAAGCACAATGCAGCATTATTGTATAAAACTAATTAAACATGAAAAAACAAGCCTGTCAAATTACCTCATGGTCACCGTATTTATAATTGCGTGGGCCCAGTAACCCGCGAGGCCGGGCCAGGGGTGATCATCAATCTCCATCAGGCGTCGTGCGGCCGCAAAAAACCTATGGAAATATGACCGTTTCCGAGCGGACGTCCCACGCCCTTCGCCCTGCTACTGTGAGTATTAGACACATGGTACATCGTACGTTACTGTCAACGATGCTCTAGTGCGTAAACATGCTAAAGACTAGAAATGAGTAGTTAATGTACTGAAAGTATCTTATTGGGAACGTATAATTTGGTAAAGTGTAAGTTTATTTCGCAATCACGATAACAGAACGATTGGACGGTACGCATAAAATCATGCAGAATCAACTATGATTTCTAAACCGGTTTCTATCCATTGAACTGTGTATTCGTTTGTTGACAATAAATCACAAAAAAAATGTTGTAAAAAAATAAATAAAAATAAATCTATATTTATTTTATTGCATGAAAATATAAAAGCTTTCACAGAACAGTGCCCATCGTGCTACGTCAAATCTCTAACAGCGAAAACATTTGACAGCCAATTAAAATAACAGATTAAAAACGTTTTGAAATTTATATAGGCCGCCCTTTGTCTGTGCCCACTCTACCGAATTTATGAAGCGATCCGTAACACTTCTGTGATAGTCGATCCTCGTTGATTGTTAGCGCCGAGTAACAATTATAACAAAGAAAATCATACAGAACATTTGCTTAACTACGATCTGGATCTTGAATCGTTCATTAACTGAAGAACGAATTGCGTGGGAAGACTTCCGACAAAACTTGCTACTGTTTGAGGCATAAGGAATGTGTCCTGTAGAATTTTTTCACCCTCGATAAATTAAGTATTTTGTATTACAATGACCTTATTCAGTATTTGACAATAAGCGTGCGAAGACTTTTTATTTATTATAATTCTGCACACATCTACGATTCTATTGCTAGCGTCATTACACCAGATTGCAATACAAATAAATAATAAATACAAATAAATAGTAAATAAAAAAAAATAGCTCTGAATAAATTTTAAGATTATATTAATCTAATATTATACTTTAAAATCCCCTAACATTGATAAAGTAATGGGAACTTGAGTTGAAGTTAGCTCAGATAAATAACCTCAATACCCCGCAATATAACGCTATATAGGACAACTGTGCGTGACACAGACGGGAGTGTGGAGAGGCCCTTACGATGTGAACGGGAAGCAGATCTCGTATTCAGAGCGATTTACAGCTCGACGTGACGGATACGTGACGATTCAATGAATTAATTCGAAAGCGACAACGTCGCATGCAAATCGCACAACTCTAACCGGAATATTAAATACATAAGCGACTGTCAGCAACTTGCCGTTAAGTTATAATAATATCTATTAAAGATAATCTGAAATTATTTAGTAAACTGAGTTTAACCCAATTGTCATGTTGATATTTCGAGCTTTGAAAAAGCTTTGCTCTTTAGAAAGGACCAACATAGAGTCATTAAGTACTTCGACAACATAGTGTAGTCTACAAATAAAGTTATTCAATCCCACTTTCAACAGAGGTTATTTAGACCAGCACTGTTTTAGTAAAACATGTTTGTTTATAAATCTAAGAACTTCAAATTTGGAACCAGAAATTTACCCAGATTTTGGAACTATTGACATTGTGGTATTATTTATATATTCTCAAGAAACTAAGTTAAGATCCATAACTATCCATCATCATCTCGTAGATAAGATCCCGCATGTAGTCTAAGACATAGTTAAATACCAAAGATAATTATCTCAGTAAGAGTTTTGTTTGTTCCAGTTTACCGTAATGAATGCGTTGGATAAGGTTAATTGAGGCGGAGTCGACTTTATCAGACATCTTGGCGCAGGTCGAATGAAATCCTCAATCGAAAGGTCGCGGGACTTCTGCTCTGTTTACTTTGAAATACTTGTAGCTTGATTATCTTGTAAATAGACACAAAGTTACTCTAAAGAAATAAATTAAAAACTGTACTGTGGTAATTTATAATAAAATAAAACGATTTCGAATGCGAACTTCCAATAAAAAATCTTTTCAAATATCGCCACCATTCGCCACCCCTATTTTCCATTTTCCACTGCAATTTGATGGAATTCTTTAAATAAAGAGGGTGCTTATGCGCTCATTTCTTACACCGCCCGATTTGCACCTTAATATCGAAAAGAATTTGCCAATTTCCACGCCCTATCGGCGACCCCACGACACCTATGCGTCCTTGTCTCCCGTCTACAGGGCTGGCAACGTTAAGAAATAACAAATAACTGTTTTAATTTTACTTTTCTTTACTAAATACTCATAACCGTCACTACCCGAATATCTTGTAATATTAAAAACAATATTGTAATAAAAAACGGTTTTACAGAACCACGATTTAAATCTTTATATTAAACGTGACACCACAGCACAACGGTAGTAGTGGACCGCACAATGCACTGAACAATTTAACTTGATGTATTTATTTAAGTATGTATTTACAAAACAAAAGTAGTATATGTATCAGTTATCTGGTTGCCATATAATAAAGAGCTTTAAAATTATTAAAACTATCGTGAGACATTATCAATAAACTTTCTATGAAACGGCTTTACTCACGTTCGCGTTTTTCTCGGTGTATTTTGTACCGACAAGTTTCGGACCTGTCGGAGGTCCTTCTTCAGGGTGAGCGGTATTAATTCGCGGTCGCGGCCCGCCTCGCACTGCGCGCCTGTGCTCGCAACGCGCGACTTGACAGGGCGGGGGGTGCGGGGGGCGCCAACGATGACGACGAGCTCGACACTGATGGGTTATAGGATGTGATGTTCGGGGCACAAAATGCACTAACAACGTCGACCACGTAATCTTCGGCATTGTCGCTGTTTTCCCGCTTCGCGTTCGACAGTACGGGTTCCCATGTAGGCGGCAGGGACCATCCCTTATCTCTATTAAAATTAGGACGACGGCCGATTTCTATCGCTTCAAGAAACTTGCGAGACACAAAGTTCTTTTCGCGGGCCAATACTTTCACCTTGTCAAACCTAATATAATGTGAGGCGTCGGAGTTAAGGGCATGCTCTGCTACCGCCGAGGTGTTACTGTCTAATTTGCGCATACTGCGGATGTGCTCAGAGAGTCTCGTACTGATATTGCGCCCCGTTTCTCCGATGTAGCTTTTGCCGCAATCGCAAGGAATTTCATAGACACCAGGGCTATTGAGAGGGTCCCAATTGTGTGAATGTGAATGCGTCCTAGGATATTATATTATTTTATTGATACTTTGAATATCGACGTAATTAATTAATGCTTGCGGCTTCGTGACACACAAAATTAAATGCCGTATTTTTTGTAGGTAAATCGCGTTCATAATTTGATTCTAGTTAATTTCGAGTGTTTGTTTAATTAATGTTTATTAACTGAGCTATTTAATAAATAAATGATTACTGATGTTTTGATTTTAATAATAAACGGTCGTAAAAGTTTATTATTGCTAAATATATTGTACACTCGTTCATCTAAGCAGAATCAACAAATGTAATAAATTAAGATAATTATACAATAAAGTAAATAATTGAATTACTTTTAATAATTATAGAATTATAATTACAAAAACCTTTATATATATTAAATTAAATAAACCAACAAACATATTTCTGACAGCCCTGACAGCTCCCGCATAGGATTCATTCGGGAATCAGTCACAGGCGTAACTGCATTCTCCTCAGACAGCTAATTTCGTCGGCCATTTTACGTGTAAGTCGGGCATCCATCAGCCCGCCGCTCCACCGTCTACTATCGAAAGATTCAATGAATGATAACGACACTAATAAATACGGACCCGCGCCCCGAATCGCCCGTAATTAATTTAATGGATTTGGACAAAGAAATATGTTAGAGTGAGATAGTGAGATTAATGAAGTGTTCGTATTGTTTTGTCCGGAAGACGTTCCAAATTTAAAGCGCTTTAAAGCAAATTGTAAGATTACAAGAACTTGTTTAATCTTTGGAGTATTATTTTTAAAGTTGTAATATATTCAAAAAGGAAATTAAAAATAGGTCTGTGGAAATTACTTTGATTCAGCCACGTCTACAAAGGCTTTCGCTTGGGAAACTCGAGTAGGTTGCGTCTCTTTATTTTTTTTACCGGCAAACACTAATGAAGGGAGACGGCGGGCTTCTAACGAGCTGGGTTGCACTTTACACTTGTCATCGACTCTTTAATCTTTGTCCATTTATTTTGGAGCGAATTATTAAAGAGCTCACTATAAAATAATAACACTAAGCTCACTAAATAACTAATCGAATAATTTCATAGGTTATTTTCCCCGTTGTAATGACGAAAATTATACAAGTAAAAAAAACACTTTTGAAATACTTATTCACACCGAGATGGCACACATAGGATAGTTATTTTATAGTCACTTCTATAGATAGTTATTTTTATACTCAACGATGGCGCGTTCTACATTATGGGAAAGGTATCATTGTGGAGTTGGGCTGAATTCAGTACCTATCCAAAAATCCCTACTAATATTATAAATGTGAATGTAAGCTTGTTTGTTACGCTTTCATGTGAAAACTACTCAACCGATCATCATGAAACTTTGTACACATATTCTTGGGGGTATTAGAAGTAACATAGGATACCTTTTATGAGAGAAAAATAGTATATAAAAAGCGAAGTATATATATATAGAACTATAGACACAGAAACGGCTGGAACGATTTCGATGAAATTTACAGGGATTGTCCAGATTGGCACATTCCTGTGTTTGGTACCGATCGGATCAACATAATTAGTGATACCCGGCCGAAGCCGGGGCGGGTCACTAGTAATTCATAAATATTAAAACAAAACCACTCACACCCGTAAATACAGCGATAACGGAAAATGTTATTGTCGGTCGTAATAATATGTATATAAGTGTATGAGTATGTGTGTTCCCCTTACCATCGTTGGATTGGGGAAGGGATACATCCCATACTTGTGTACAAGAGAAAGAAATATCATTTTTCCTATCTATCTCCTCCTCTGTCCATTAACGGTAGGTAAGCCACATCTGCAATTCATTTGCTTTTTGCGAATGCCTATAGGTAGCGATCAGCGATCACTTAACCTCAGGATACCTGTTTTTCGTTTGCCACCTGCTTCCATAAAAAAAATCATGAGTCTGTAAATACCTTTATCTAACTATACCTATTGTATAAACTAAATGCAAGAGATGTTATAATTTAATTAAGAACGCAAACAGCGCAGCGGCGACAATGAATTCTACTAGTAATATTACCCGCATAATATTTCCGCGTATGTGAGCCATTAAGTTGAAGACACACTAGATTTGACAACTAGCTTACAATCACCGAATCATATATTTAAAAGCAAAATAATATAATATTAGCGAATACGTTTTTGTCCAATGATTCGACGAAGCGATTAGCGTGGTTAGTAAGTCACTTGCTTTCCACGCCGCAAGTCGTGGGTTCGATTTTCACGTAGTACAGACATCTATGTGCCTTATCATGTCTGTTTGTCCTGAGTCTGGGTTTAATTATCTATTTAAGTATGTATTTACGAAAGAAAAGTAGTATATGTAGTATATCAGTTATCTGGCTTGTATAATACATTCTCTGCTTAGTTCGGGATCAAATGGCCGTGTACGAATAATGTCCCAGGATAGAATTATTATTATTTGTATTCTCACGTGTTATAGAACTATTTTTAATATAGAAGTGCATCTTTTTTGAATATTATATTTCTACATAAAGTTTTATTGTATAGATTCCAATGACACCCTGATCACTAAGTAATAAAGACAGTAACACGCTCATGTGTTATGTTCCTTTATTAAAAACCATTGGATACTAATTATGAAAACCGTAGCAGACATACGTCGAAATACAAATACAAAGAACAAATGTTACACCCTAGTAGGTCATTGCCTTTGCAACATTTAGGATTGTGATACTCATACGGAGCTCACAGTTGATCGCAACGGGAACATTCGGAATTGAAATGTGGAGCAAATCGATAAACTTCGTGAATGCATCACAAAGCGCCCGCTAACGACCTCACCATAACTACGTCACATTTCCCGGAAAATTAAATGTATTTCAAAGGTACTGAGGAGCTTTCGTTTAACAAGTGATCCTATTGGTACATTAGTAGTCTCAAAAGTCTTAAGAAATATCTTACTACAATAAAGTTACCCTTAAAGCTTTCTAGTAGTTTAAGATTCGTAAGAGGTAGGTGCTATTTTCTAAAAAGAAGTAAGTAAGATGTTGTAGTAAATCAAATTTCTTCAACTTATGTTTTTAAAGTCATCACGGATGTATAGTTAAACGAAACGATCCCAATTTAAAATACGAAATTTATATTCTGAGTGTATATACATATATGTACAGGGCGAGTTGTACTGGTAGGTTATGCTAATATTTGACAGTGCCTGCTTCCCCAGACAGTCGATTAACATAACTGCCCATAAAAAGTCATACTGTTGCCCCGGCCCGTCCACTCGCTATATCTCGAATCGCCGCAACATAAATTACTCGAGGTCGCGTGTCGTACCGACCTAGGCCACATCGACTCCTTATCGTGTCCGGAAACCACCCAGTAGATTGCTCTTCATCCTACTTTAAAAATATGCTCTAAAACTAAAGACAGAAGGTTTTAATTCCTTCGTGGCATCAAATCAAAGAACCTAACCTAAGAACTAATTTAAACTCTGTTACCTAAATCGGAGAGTCGAAACTAGTTCTGTTGTAAGAGAAATCGCAACAACAAATACGGTAACGTTGCCAGTATGTCGACATAAATAAAGCTGAGTGTCCTTTAACGAACTAGACGTTGACGTTACAACGCTAATATGTAACGTTAGGGGCAAAGTGGACTCTATTTTAAAGGAATTTAAATTGAATTTCGCCCTTTATGTAACGTGGGTGGTAAATGAAGGCTCGCATTTAGCGGTCTTGGTGGTAGTGATATGGGTGGACTTCCTTTGTCTAGTAATCTTATCGGCGTGGCAAGCGGTCGCTACGTGACATGATACATTGCTGCCTCTATAGATTTATATTCACCGCTAATTGTATGTTTATTCATTGTACACTGTTCTGCTCAATTGCGTCGTATTCCTGCCTTCCTTGACAACAACGCTCCAAGCGGTAATTTTTCGTTTAATTTATGACCAATAAATGTTGGTTATTTTCTTATAGAAACAAAATTATAAAAAACTATTCTGAATATTTAAAGTCACATTTATGTAAAAAATATATTTCCATGTGCTCACGTCTACATTTATCGCCATAACTCATCATCATTTCTATATTAACCCAGATCAAAAGTAACCCAAATCGTAGCCTAAGTAATTTCCTACAAGCTTACGAATACGGAGAGCATTATCGAAGAATTGGGAGGACATTAAAGGGATTCCTTGTGGTTCCGCGCCTTATCTGCGGACGCGAGTGAAACGGGTCCGCATAATGATAATGATACTACGAATTTTAATCGACGGTCCTTCGAACCGGATACTCACCTTATCTGCTAATGTTTAGCGGTGATTGATGAGCCGCCTGTATTCAAATACACGCTCATTGAGTTTCTGCGTATCAAACGATGCTTTTGATTCTTTAGACTGAAGTAAATTGGATCACCGTTAAGCTGCTGTCAATGGCGGTGTATACACCGGCTATAGCCCTTTATACACAGGGCAACTCAAAGGGGAAATTTCAATTTTAGAAATGCACAAAGATATTATAGAAATTGTTTTCGATTTTAATGTTTTTGTTGAATATAATATTAAAAGCTTAATAATAATTTCTAATTTAAATATATTTAAAAGAATAGCGCTTATTATAACTCGTATCATTTGTTTTAGTCAAAATTACTAGATTTATGTTGACTTAAGAAAAGGTGCAAGTACATAATATTGTATTTTATTTATCAATTGAATTTGGCATCTCATGTTTCACGACATAGTATCACTTATATTAAAAGAAATCCTACTTTACAAAAATATCCTTTAATGCTTCTCCATTTTGTTTATTTCCTACAGTTGCTCCAGGGAGTAAAGGTTCATATAGAATATATTCTATCGCAATCATTATTCTATAAAGAAAAACCGTACGAACGACAGCAAGACTTCAATCGAAGTTAAAAAAAGACAAAGAGTGCCTTCCCGTCCCAAAGGTTCGCAGTCGGAAGCGAAGCGCGCCATTTTCGATCATCGAAAAGTTTACATAATGGATTCATCCGCGACTCGATTGTTCCGCGATGAATGGCCACTAATTAAAATGGAGTCACAAGGAACGAACCAAGTTCTGGATTGTTCTCGAACTATAAATCGTCGTATTCCTCTCTGATATAAATATTTCTCGGATTTCAAGGACCAACTTCGGTGCTAAATTTAAAATCGAAATTTCGTGAATCGGTTCAGGAGATGTGAGTTTAATGTTCGCACGTTGCTCTGCGCTCATAATTAATTCAATTTGAATGACTTATGAATATTGCAATATATTTGACCTATAAATTTTAAAACTTATTTGTATTCCCTGCTTTTGCATTATACTTTTTCTGGTCAAACGATGTTGTGTGTATCGTAGTACCCTGTATTATATTTCTATTTTCGCATCGCATTTAATCTCCGACTTTAAACCTTACTAGTATGACACAGATTGTAGCCTAATATTCTCACTACAAAATATACTGTACACACTATATACGACTACTTATAACAATCAGTCAAGGCTCGGGCCTCAAGAGGTGTCGTCATGACCGTTGACAGGAGTACAAACTGAGTCACCTTCCTTTGACAAGTGCTTATAAAGACTCTTTTTGTCTAAAGTCAGCTACGCAACTTTACGTTTCAGTACCGTACTCATACATTTCCGGCAAACCGGAAATGTGAGCGACAAGTATCTAATTAATATTATATTTTTCTTGCAAAACTCAAAAAGATATAATCTATTTATCATTCACAATGTCTCCTTACCTTAAAACACTTCGAGTGTAGATACAACCAACATTAATCACTGAAACGCTTCCCTTCTAAACATTTTTACAGCTCAACACGCAACATGGCGAAATTCCCAACAGTCGGGCAAAGTTATGTACACCTGATGAAGATAAATTAACGTTTGTAATACCATTAAAAAGGGGTAGATTTGGAATTGCCGAAATTGCCCTTGGAAGGCGGGTAACGAGTTTAAGATCGCCGGTGACGGTGCGGCACAGATGCAGAGCTACAATCATCCGCAGACTCGCTCGTACATCAACGTCTCAAGTTATGAAACAAACAGAAAACAGATATATGTTTGACAGTTTGACTGTAAATCGCGCTCTGTCACGCGCACATTCACTTGAGCGCCGCCATATTGGAAAACTGATAAGGGAAGTGTATAAGATAATTCGTATTTTGTATTGTGGACATACTTATACAGTGGTAGAGCCAATAACAACAACATCTATTGCACCAGGCTGTCACGATCTCATGAAATGTCGGAGGTCTAATTCAACTCCTCTTCCTATTCCCATCCAATTTTAATAAGGACACGATCGGAAGGAAAGAAGAAGATTTGACGGAGGGATAAATAGTCCTCCTCTGGCCATTAAGGGAAGGCAACTCATTTGCCTGTGTAGGGCGGAGCGCACGGTCGCCCGCCACCTACTTCTTAAAAATACTATACTGAGATCTAGATTTCAATCGCACAAAGAAGTTTACGAAACTAAATTGTTACAAAAGATAAAATCCTCCATAAAATCTAATGTTGCTTGAAGTTAATTTATCGAAGTTGTTACATTAATTCTATCTTACCGTCTTTCTGAATCGACTCACGCTGTCGGACTTCAGTAGAGCGTGGTTCTCCGTTACAAATCAACTCCCCGTGCGCTTGCAGTAAGAAATCACATTGGATCCGATCGAGCTTGGCCGCAAATGACCCGAAATACACTCCTTTATCTGCCAATAAGTGAGCGAGCTCCGGTTTCTTCGGAATAGCGTCGCGTCAGCCGCCACATGGCTCGGGGCATATAAAAACAAATGGATTGGAATCCGTATTACCTTACAGAGTAGATATTTTCTTTTTATATGATTTCAATAAACAACATGAAAATATTGTAGGGTACTTACCTGAATTTAAAATAATTATATCGCTACCGGCGGAGCGCAATGATTCAAGGAATGAGGCCTCGGAAACGACTTGACAAATCCCAAGGCGACGTTCCAAATCGTGTGCCCTTTTTAAAGTTGAGACGATTCGGTTAACGAGTGTCGAATTCTCTGGCCCCGGGCCGCTTCTAGACGTATCGGCCCCCGGAGGTGGCTCCGGTAATTACCGGCCATTACAGACAAAGGACACGCTTCAGACGATTACCATAATTCCCACTCCCGTAGACGAGATATAAACGAGGCGCGTTTTGTCGGAGGAAGAGGACTGACGTGTGTATTAATGACTACGCTTGTCCTATTAAATTAGGCGAGAGAGACGATTTAGTTTTTCATTGGCAACGAGCTTAGGAGATTGATAGGCGTTGTTGCGCTCCCGACGGGGTTTTGTTTGGCCGTGCAGACAAATTACTGTATTTAAATCACACTACAACCTTTGGAATTGTTACCTTGTTAGAATATACTTCATAATTAATCAATTAAATTTTGAAAACGAAGCATGAAACATGATCTCGAATCGTTCAATTTGACGATGTGGTAGATGAGGGATAAGGTAACATTAATTCATGTATTTTTAATTATTAATCGCTACTAAATCGTACTAATCGTATGCTATTGTAATTGGAGATCTCTTCCCAGGTATTGTATAGCAATAAAGTTTTGTACGAACAATCTTGTGGACATACACCACACTGCCAAAGTGTGACACTTTCATTTAAAAGAAAAAGTTGTTATCCTTATGTATAAATAGCTTTGTAGTCACATATAAGACTTTAGCGGACACCGTATAACAGTGGTAGAGTCTGCAACAACATCTGTTGCACGAATGGGCCGGCTCGACCGGTGAAATACCACGACCTCACAGAAAACAGGCGTGAAGTAGAAGTACTCTGCGTTTTGTCTGATGAGTGAGGTGCCGGAGGCCTAATTTCAGTCCTCTTCCGCTTTCCACCCTTTCCTCATACCAATAGGATGGGAACGGAAATGGTTTGGACGGAGGGGGGGTTGGCGGGCAAAAGGAAGTATCCTTTTTCCTGTCTATGGATAGAGGAGGGCTCTGTCCATTAAGGTAGGCAACGCATCTGCAACACTTAACATCAGGTGATCCGCTTGCTCGTTTGCCACCAACTCACATAAAAAAATCGTTACACCGTTGTATCTGTTCTGTTATTCTTTGACTATCAACACAAGCAGGTTAGCGCTCGAAGTTTCCTATTGTCGCTCGAGCAACGTTAAAGCTAAATCATTCATCTCTAATTACTAGAACGGGTCGCTTCAAAGGCTGAACAGCAGCCGCGCGATATTGTATAGAACACTCCGCCCACCCCCCCGATCGCTTTCTTTTCGGTGTACCGAAAAAAACAACACAAAAACCCTTTTACAATTAATTGAGTTTTCTTGCGGTTACATTGCTCGCTACAATAAATTAATTAACGCTCGAAGGAATCCTTAAAATTTGTTGGGATCAAAAGTTGCTTCGGAGAGCACGGGGGTAAGACAGTTGGGGGGTATAATGCTTCGATTTTCCATTAGCTTATATTAGCGATGGGTGAGGCATCGCCTCGGCTTAGCGATAGCTCCTGATCTAATATATTTCCTTTATTAACTAACTACCCTAAACACGCGATCTTTGATCTATTTTCACGGGACGGTATTTGTTTGGGAGCTCGCGGTAACAAAATTGGTAATGATTCGAATTCGATTGAGATTCTTGTAATAAATATTAATTAAAGGAAATACATCCAATGCCTAATGTCACATCTTAGGGTTTTTAGATTATATATTACAAAGATTAGATATTTAATAATGTACTAATTTCAGATTTTACTTTAAAAACTAAAAAAAATGCAATTCGAGATCTGATTCCGAGTAACTTAACGCAAGCTATCCATCCTTATATATAAAGTAATTTAGTTCAACTTATTTACACAACACTTTTAACTTTGAAGCAACATTTAACTAAGTAATAATTACCGCTGAAGCGTTTTTAAAACCAATTTTAAAATTTAACTTCTCCGAAGTTTGTTCGTTAAATTTGAAAATTAAAAGCCAAGTATCTCGTCGACGTCTTTTAAAATTTTAAAGACAAATCGTCTTGAGCACTTGAAATTCCATTACTTTATACGTTTACCAAAGAAATACCACTTAGACTTATATAAGTTGTGGTAGTACGTAATTAAAGTTTAACTTTTAAACGGAGATGACCTACACAAATGTGTTTTTTTAATAAATTAAAGCACCGATCATGATTCGCTTAACTAAACATTTTGCGCGTCATTCCAAAAGAAGACGAAAATTAATCTATTAGCTATTGGCCCACAGCAGGTCACATAAATGAACACACAAACAAAAACACTTATCATTAAAATATGTGTTTAGATATTTTGTTTTATTGCGTGCATTGCTACATATGTATGTGCATTTGTTTTGTGTTTAGGTTGTCTTCTGGAAGGGTCGCGGCCACCGCCCGATGTGCCGCCGCGCAACCCCACCATGTCGCGTCTGAACGGCCGCATCACCGGCAACCCCGCCGACTTGGCCGACTTCGAGCCCTCCTGTCTCGTGCGCACGCCTTCTGGAAACTTCTACGTGCCGTCAGGTGAGCTTTGTTGTCATCTTCATCAACGTCAGACTTGTACGTCAATCTGCATACAACCAGTTTCTTTAATTATTTAATTTTTTTTTATTATTCATGCTGTCTCCACGATGCCATTGGTACATCTATAGGAAGGATTTTCTTAACCTATTCCTTAATTCAAAGACTTCGCACCTGTTGCTATCATCAGCCAAAATTATTATAAAGTAATGATGACGAGCTGCAGTGATCAGGTTTCTAGAAGATCAACATCCGACTAAGCTTCTTATTGCCAATAGTTGTAATTGAAACCAAAACGTGATGTTTTACGGTGATATATTGATTTCAGGGGATATTCAAAAGAATCCGTCTATGGACTACAAATCGAACTCATCGTGCAGTAGTCCAGGCAAGCAAGAGAAGAGTACGTTAGAAAGAATGGAAAGGAGCGATCGTCATCCCGCATTCGGCGTGCCGGTGCCGGTGCTTCCAGTGAGGAACAATTTAAGGGCCTCGCACTTCACACCCGCTGCTTCTCGGTTCCATTTCAGGAAGGGTCTCTCATCTAGATGCTCTTGGAAATGTACTGCTATAGTATTTATAGTGTTATTCGTTCTACTCTTAGCCATTGCTTCTTATATGTCAGGTAAGCGTTTCTATAGATTTTCTTATACTTGCTAAATGATTTACACATCTTTCTAACAAATTTATTCGTATATAAGTTAGGTGTACAAGCCTAATGCTGTGTCTTTTTTCCACAGCTTCCTATTTCGTCAACTGGTCGTACCAAAATTCTAAAGCATGTACAGTACTAGTTGGCGAGTCCACGGAGATATTTCCGGCGTCAAAAGCAACGATGTTAGAATCCAATAATAAATCTCTGTCTAAACCGCAACAGAGTTCTTCATCGACCAGCTCAGGTAAAGAGAATTCTCTTGTGCGCCCTCGTAGAAGTGTAGATGGGCATGCTTCTTTGTCTTCTGTTTCTGCTACGGATTCTTCCACTACTGTAGATGTGCATGAGCTAATCACTACGCCTTTTTTAAGTTCTGTTAGCCTAGAGCATGGTGTGCCAGCAGTCGTAAACGATACGACTGGCAATTCAAATGGAGATCATAAGGATGGTGCTAAAGCTTCGGGGTCCAGCAATGTTGGTTTTTTTGTTAACAATGGTGATCTAACAAATAATAACATTACGCTTGATTCTTCGCATAACAATAATTCAACTGTAAAACCAATGTTTAAACCTAAAGACAATTCAAGTACAGATATAAAATCAAAAATTATATTACATAAAAATAAGACATCGACCGAACAACCGCCAGAGGCAGAAACTTTAGCTAAAAGTAAAGACATCAAAAGTGATATCGCATTTGACCCGGATTCAATGCAAAGTGATTCATTTCCATCTTTGTATTCATACGGTGTACAAAAACTTCAGTATTTAAAACTATTGACTCAGTTGAACGAAGTGGGAGAAGAGTTACACATATTTTCCAAAGACACTGCCGAAGTGGACAATAAACTGGAAAAGTTCCATTACGACAGTGAAAATAACCCTATTGTAAATACACCTACGACGGTTTTACCAAAAATTATAACAGAAGAGCAAATAACTACAAACGCACCCTCAACAATAAAACCTCTAGTTTTTGAAACTGTTGCTCCTTTCAATACAAACGTAACCACTGCACAATCTGAGCATGATGTGACAACACCAAATATGCCTTATACTAATACTGTTTCAAATACAACTGTGACTGAACCAACAGTGCCTTATGAACCTTCCACTGTTAATATTGCTGTTGATTCGAAAACTCCAGATGTGATGTCTAATAAAAAACATGTTTTGATTAACCTGACTATTTCTGCCGACGATGCTGAAAACTCGTCTTATAAACCTTTGTACTCATTAGCAGTCACTGTTCCTACAATGGGCGATACTAACGAAATACCCACCGTTAAAATCACACCATTAGACTCGGAACCAACAATGCCGACGAATTTTAACAAACCCGTTGCTGTTCAAAGTACAACCAAAAGTAATAAAGAGTCAAGTGTTAACAATGATTGGGGAGGTAGTTGCGAATGCTCCTGTCCAGTGTGCGAAAGCAACTCTGTAGATGATTTCTATGAAGATTCGGATCCAGAAAAAAGCACAACAATGTTTTGGGAAAATACAGACGTCAGTACTATACCAAGCCCAGGTTCCGGTGGTCACGAATTTTCAACAACAATTGAGGAATCTACTGAAACCCAAAATACTGACAGAACTACAGAAACAACTTCAGAATTAAATACCGTTCAGTCATCAACTGTAGCTGAAATAAGCTCAACAACAGATTTCAATGAAATAACTGCAACTTCAAATGAAACAACATATTTCAATGGTATAACTAGTGATTTATCAACTGAACATGAAACAGTATCTACAAGCGAATCTCCGAAGTGCGTGTGTCCGAAAATTAAACCTCCACCCATCCTAATATTGGAAGGTGAGGTCTTTAAACCTGAAACGATAACCTACTAACGTCCATCTAAATTCATTTAAATTCAACAAAATATTGTCACAACAAAATATTTAGCGTAACTTTGTTCTTAACAAACTAATTCGCATGATATGGATGGAACTATGACATAGGGACAGGGTATTTAGTTAGTCATTAGTGCTTAACTACAACACGCATGCGCTGTCTAGACATATTTTTGAAAATGCAGAAACGTTTTCTCTTTAGCATTTATTTCTTCTTCCAACTGTTTTTTCTTCATCTCCATCAAGACATATGCATGAATGAATTAATAAAAATATTAAATTAATTAATTTACTCATATCCTAACGTTTTTATATATTTTATAGGTGCGCGAACGTTTCCCGCACAATCATTTCCCCCCGATGGGACAACGTTCAAGCAAATTACTTTAGGTGAAAAATTATCAAAACAAATCCCTCCATATAGTTATTGGAACATGCAATTATATCAGTCGGAAGCTTCCTACGTTAAATTTGATTACTTGATACCCCGTGGAGCTTCCATAGGAGTGTACGCAAGAAGGAACGCTTTACCCACCCATACTCAATATCATTTCTTGGAAGTCTTAAGTGGATTTAAAGCAAGAACCACCCGCTCATCCCATGTGAGTATCGTAGAAAAAGATTCAGGTGATAAGAAAATCAAGTTATAAAGACCAAGCAATAATGAGTTTTAATTTTTACAGCCATCCGTAAAGAAAGAAGTAACACATTACATGGAGCAAGGTCACTGGTTTCTGTCGCTGTATAACGACGACGGTGATCCTCAAGAAATTTCCTTCATTGCCGCTGTTGCTGAAGACATGACTCATAATTGTCCCAATGGATGTTCGGGGAAAGGGGAGTGTCTTATGGGACATTGTCAATGTCAACCAGGCTTTGGAGGCGATGATTGTAACGAAAGTAAGTGTACATGTTGGAGAAAATTATTGGAATTTCAAAATGCTGTACAAAAATACTAATGTCTTATTCTTCCAGGCGTCTGTCCAGTACTGTGCAGTCAACGAGGTGAATATATTAACGGAGAGTGTCAATGCAATCCCGGATGGAAGGGTAAAGAGTGTTCTTTGCGACACGACGAATGCGAAGTACCGGACTGCAATGGACATGGTCACTGCGTGAACGGCAAATGCTCTTGTGTCCGCGGGTACAAAGGCAAATTTTGCGAAGATGTTGACTGTCCGCATCCCACTTGCTCCGGTCACGGCTTTTGCATTGACGGCACTTGTGTGTGCAAGAAAGGTTGGAAGGGTATGGATTGTGCGACCATGGACAAGGACGCTCTGCAGTGCCTGCCGGATTGTTCCGGCCATGGAACATTTGATGTGGACACTCAAACTTGCACCTGTCATCCGCGTTGGTCTGGAGATGATTGCTCTAAAGGTGAGATAAGAATTCAAAATGTCACACGGATATATTTGAAAAATAAAAGTCAATGTACATATGTAATTTTAGCACGTTACCTATTAGAATTATTAGACCTCGTAATGCGTAGTTTTAACATGGCGCAAACAGTTACATTAAATTGAAGAAAGTAAATATATTTATCTCTGTCAAACACGGAAGTATGCTGAAGTTATGACCTCCCGCACAGAGGGCAAGAACACTATTTTTGGCGCCGCACTAACAGATAGTGCCCTAAGAGATCCTTCCCATCTCCTAACGCTTTGAACGTGTTAATAAAACAACTTATATCAATATTTCAGAGAAATGCGACCTCGACTGTGGGCCTCATGGACGATGCGTGGGGGAGTCTTGCATCTGCGATCAAGGATGGGCCGGCGAGTACTGTACGTCGAAACTGTGCGACGCTCGTTGTAGCGATCATGGTCAATGCAAGAACGGGACTTGTCTTTGTGTGTCTGGTTGGAACGGTCGGCACTGTACTCTTGAGGGATGCCCTCGTGGTTGTGCTGGGCACGGTCAGTGCAGGGTCGCTAACGACGGCCACTGGGAGTGCAAATGTTTCGACGGCTGGGATGGTCCTGACTGCACGACACTGAAAGAACAACTATGTGATGACTCAAAGGACAATGACAAGGGTAAGTACAAATCTTCAAACGCTACGAATAATATAATATTTTTTGACGTGACTACAATAAGATTTCCATTACGACTGTCATTTGTTTCTACATATTCTTTTTAAAATGTATATGGTTGCACATTTAACCGGTGAGGTTGCACATCCTGTATAGACCATTTAAATTCTATCAAGGAGGTTTTATATTCTATACAGCACAGCATAATATGTTGTTGACTTATTTCGAATAAACCTACATTAAGAAAATAGTCTTCAACAGAAGCTTTTTACTGAATGTTCGGGCTTTATCGGGAATGTGACTCATGAAACCAAAACGAAACGAGATTGAAGTTGTGGTTAATTTATGAAAAAATTGTAAATATGATGTTAAAATATCTACAAGTTTTGTGATTGGTGTTTGGTGAAGGCTCTATTTCTTAATAATTAAACGTATACGTGATGTTTATTTCATAAAGGAATAAATTTACAAAATCTTCTTTTTTTTAGAACAAGCAGTAATAAAAACACCTTATCTGTGATTCAAAAGAACATATATTTAATTTTTTCCTACTATTTTTTCCGTTCAGATGGTCTAATAGACTGCGAAGATCCGGAATGCTGCCAAAGTACTGCCTGCAAGGGCAGCCAGCTTTGCGTATCATCGCCCAAGCCAACGGACATCTTACTGAGGAAACAGCCGCCAGCCATCACGGCCTCCTTCTTCGAAAGAATGAAGTTCCTCATCGATGAAGGTAGTCTCCAAAACTACGCCAAACAAGAGACATTCAACGAAAGGTGAGAATTTAGATGTTCGGTGTTATTTGTGATATAAATTGGCTAAAGAAGAATCATTTCACATCTTAGTATTGATGATTTTCGACTAACAATAAGCAAAAAATGTCAAACGATTCTTCGTCAGGCTTCAATACAAACATAACAAGAAATATGTATTATATAAGATACGCAATGTTGTGCCCCAGTCAATCCTAATGTTTTATTTATTGATAATGTATCACCGTTTCGTTTCTTTTCCTTACACATTGTTATAAAACCAACTAATTTTATGTTTATCGAATTTTAATGTGATTTTAACGTTTTCTTCAAAGGTTACTAAATTGTCACTTGCATGAACAAGGAGTTGTCTATCAGAAACTTATCTAAGCACATCGCAGTTACTAACGTATTTTTAATTTCCTTCTTCCTGATTAACAATATATCTAATGGTTGTCATTCTTTGTCATTTCTCGTCTTTTGCTGCGCAGTATGTTTTGGAACCACTTCAACACGAGGTAAGACCTAGCGAGATTTAGGTAGGATTGTGTGTGTTCTATATATTACAATATCACTTAATAAACAATTACTCCATACGATCTAGTTAATTTACTGCCGAATAATTTATTTGTTTGTTATTTGCATGACTTTGTATTATATGTACCTACAACCGTGTCCTGTGAGTTTTGTGTTATGCTTTTTACTTATTAATATTTACAATATATGAGTATTTTGTACGTAGGTAGAATACGTTGAAAATATATATCTATAGATAATTATCTACCGTTCAGTGCAGTAGTATTTAAATTTACAAAGATAGAACCCTTTCTCACCTTAAATAGTTGACATGAATAAACTTTTGACTTCTAGTAATCCCAAAAGCCCCAAAGTAACGTTTATTTATCAGAAATCCTGTTTACTTACAGTTTATCACATCAGTTTGAGCACAGATTTAATATAAACTGTATTCATAATGCCGAAACATCTAAAAGAGGCAAATATTTCAATTTATTATATTACATTACTTTTCCAGTCGTTCGGCTGTTATCAGAGGTAGAGTAGTGACGTCATTGGGCTCGGGGCTGGTTGGCGTCAGAGTATCGACTTCTACTCCGTTAGAAGGGTTCACACTGACTCGAGAAGACGGTTGGTTCGACCTACTGGTGAACGGAGGCGGCGCCGTGACTTTGCACTTTGGCCGAGCGCCTTTCAAGAGATCTACGCAAGTTGTGTTCGTGCCATGGAACGAGGTTTGTGCTATTCAATTTCGTAATGTAAATTGCCTACATTTTATTAGCATTTGCGTCTGTATCAATTCGCTGCTGCACACGAGCCTGTATGAACGCGTTCTTCTTCCGGAATCGAAGAAATTAACATCATCACAATTGCTTTAAAGTACGTTGTTATAAGGGGTTTTATTGAACGTTTTGTCTTTAACGCCTAGTTTAAGCACAGAATCAGATTTAAAACCATATTCGTTTATCATATTTTTGTAATTATATAAAAATTTACAATTGCAAAGCTATAATTTTTAATTTCCATAGTCCGTCAGTTTCATTAGATATTACTGTAAGCTTTAAGAAAGTAAAATTACTAAAGCACTCGAACAGTAGCTTATCCAATCTCCAAAGACCGCTGACGTTAACAACTTCACCGGAAGCGAAGCAATTTAGTTTTTTTTTCCACTGCCGAAACATGCGAAGCGGCTATCAAAGAGGCATTAGGATTTTTCAACTCTCAATTTAACTTGAAACTTTATGAAGTTGTCCGAGAGTTTCATAACTTAGCGTTGCACAAAATGTAATGACTAAAGTGACGTGTCCACAACTTGGTCTTGTTCACACTACTGTAGACATCTTTATGTTAACAGATACAAAAGCGAACATTAAAATGTATAATATCTTAATGACAATGTTGGACACTTCCAATATCAGATATTTTTGCATCCCGCAGACTTTGTAAATAATAAAATTTGCATAAATAAGTTATGACATTATTTTCGTAATCCATAAATCTTATCAGTGCCATCAATGAGTTTTCAAAAAAGGCAGAAATCGTTGAAAATTTGCTGGATTTCGGATTAATTCTGTTTTCTACATTCTCAGTAAGAATGTGTTTATTTTTTAAGACAAAATAGTAGACCATGATTAACGATTACGGCGACGATACGATTCTCAAACAGAATTTTCACTTCCAGGTTGTGATAATAGACGCGGTTATGATGGCGACATCGGAGGAGAAGGGCGGCATGGGTCCGCCCCAGGCGTGCCTCGCCCACGATTACGATGCCATGAAGCCTGTAGTACTGGCGACATGGAAGCACGGCTTCCAAGGCGCCTGCCCGGACAAAAGCGCTATTCTAGCTGAATCTCAGGTAAGTTCTTTTGTACTTCTGTATTTGTACAAAAAGTTGACGTTTAAAACTAACGGAGAATAACAAGAAATATCCCTTTATAAACAAGATTTTTAAAATCTATGTTACATTTCTTTCTTACAGTTTGTTATTCTAAATAATTTTGATTCCAGGTCGTGCAAGAAAGCCTACAAATACCAGGCACAGGCTTAAACCTAGTGTACCACAGCTCAAGAGCCGCCGGCTACCTGTCCACAATCCAGTTGCAGCTGACGCCAGATAAAGTTCCACCTACTTTGGCGTTAATCCATTTAAGAATCACCATTGAAGGGATACTGTTCGAGAAGACGTTTGAAGCGGACCCGGTGATAAAGTTTACATACCCTTGGAACAGGCTGAATGTGTACAGGCAGAGAGTATATGGCGTGACTACAGCGCTGGTGAAAGTCGGGTACCAGTACAGCGACTGCAAGGATATCATCTGGAACGTGCAGACGACCAAGCTGAGCGGCCATGACATGAGTATTTCGGATGTCGGCGGATGGAATCTGGATATACATCACAGATATAACTTCCATGAAGGTGAGCACTTGTAAGACTTAGTGTCTACTTTTTATAGTAATTGGAATAAACGTACAAGAAAATTGCTTGAACAAAGCATTTAGATAGTATTCGGGAGTCACGGGTAATTCCAAAGGAGGGATTAACCATTTGACACGAACCTAGGACATCTTTATCGCTTATTCTACATCTTTACATGAAGTCTTTACATATGTTTAAACTGCACTATATTACGCATTACAATTACACAGGTATATTACAAAAGGGCGATGGCGCGAATATCTACCTGAAGCAGAGGCCACGTGTGATCATCACCACGCTGGGCGATGGGCGGCAGCGCGCACTGGAGTGCACCGCGTGCGCCGGCCCCGCGGGCCGGCAGCGCCTGCTGGCGCCTGTCGCGCTAGCCGCCGCCCCTGACGGCGCACTGTACGTTGGTGACTTCAACCTCGTGCGCAAAATCAACACCGACGGCACTGTCAGAACCATCGTCAAGCTCAAGTAGGTTTTCTTACATTACCTATAAATCTGAGGTTCTCAAACCTATAGCACCTACCCTAGGGGGGTTCCCACATTCTTTAAGAATTAATTATTTTCTAGCACTCCCAAAATTTTTTGCTGTTTTTTTTATTATTACTTATTGAACCACAAAAAGCTTACAATAAAATTTACAAGCTTATAGCTTTACCACATCTTAAAAATCTAAGAGTCTATATGTGCCTGTAATAGCCTCTCTGTAGCCCTTTAGTGTTAAAGTACGTATTTCTTTACAAAAAAATCGTAAATGATTATTTCTTTCCTTCCAGTGCAACACGAGTTTCATATCGCTACCACATGGCGTTATCACCACTGGACGGTACTCTCTATATCTCCGACCCGGAATCTCATCAGATCATTAAAGTCCGCGACACGAACGACTACAGCGACCCGCAGCACAACTGGGAGACCGTCGTAGGCTCCGGCGAGAGATGCTTGCCGGGAGACGAGGCCCACTGCGGTGACGGCGCTTTGGCCAGAGACGCTAAACTAGCATACCCCAAGGGTGTCGCAGTCTCTATTGACAATGTTTTGTATTTCGCTGACGGTACAAACATCCGTATGGTTGATAGAGATGGCATTATTACAACAGTTATCGGAAACCATATGCACAGAGCCCATTGGAAGCCGATACCTTGTGAAGGCACCTTAAGCGTCGAAGAGGTCCACCTGCGCTGGCCTACGGAACTGGCTATCAATCCACTCGACAACAGCCTCCATATTATTGACGACCATATGATCTTACAAATGGCCCCCGACGGTAGAGTCAAAGTTATAGCTGGAAGACCTCTTCATTGCCCTTCTCCTTTGACAGGTTACGATATGGAGCTAGCCACATACGCTACCCTTGTTATGCCGCAAAGCATAGCATTTGGGGCAGCCGGTGATTTGTATGTGGCAGAAAGTGATTCCCAGAGAATTAACCGGGTTCGTCTTATCACCACCGATGGCAAGATCACCTTGTACGCCGGAGCAGAATCGAAATGCAACTGCTTGGAACGAGGCTGCGATTGTTTCGAAGCGGATCACTTCCTCGCTTCCAATTCCAAATTTAATACAATCTCGGCGGTCATCGTAAGCCCGGATGGTATAGTTCACATAGCAGATCAAGCGAACTACAGGATTCGTTCAGTGATGGCGAGCATTCCCGATGCGAGTGGTGCAAGGGAGTACGAAATTTACTCCCCCGATACCCAGGAAATCTATATTTTCAACAGATTCGGTCAACACGTTATGACGAAGAATATATTGACTGGAGAGAATAACTATGTATTTACATACACGGTCAATACGAGCAACGGAAAACTCAGCACCGTAACAGACGCAGCTGGTAATAAAGTTTTCCTTTTAAGAGATTATTCTAGTCTGGTAAATTCGATAGAGAATACAAAAGGACAGAAATGTCGACTTAAAATGTCCAGAATGAAGATGCTGCAGGAGTTGCGAACGCCAGATAACTTCAACGTCACCTTTGACTACCACGGCACGAGTGGGCTCTTAAAGGCCAAGTACGACAGCACAGGAAGAAGCTACATTTATAAATATGACGAATTTGGAAGACTTACGTCGGCAGTCACTCCGACTGGCAGAATTATTAACCTGACGTTCGATCTCAGTGTTAAAGGCGCTACAGTTCTCGTCACTGAAAACAATAGGAAACAAATATCGATCCTCATAAAGGGTTCCTCCGTTAATACCAAACTCGGAGAGGCAGAAAAGAAAACTATTATATCTACCGATGGAAGCATTTCTTCAAGCTTACCATGGGGCCACGTCATTTCTACTGATACTGTTCCCTATACTATTCTATCAGAAATCGATCCAATTCTGGGTGAGAGCTATCCTGTCCCAGCTAAGCAAAGAACTGAAGTTGGCGGTGATTTAGCAAATCGATTTGAATGGCGTTATTTCCTGAGAAGACTGCAATCCAACAAAGGAAAAGGCAACAAAGCTGTTGCTCAGATTGGTCGCAAGTTACGAGTAAATGGTGAGAATCTCCTTACTCTTGAATACGATAGAGATAGTTCAACGGTCGCTGTATTTATGGATGACAAAGTGGAACTTCTAAACGTAACTTACGATAGAACAGCTCGGCCGGTCAAATGGGGACCGAGAAGCGGCATCTTTGCCGAAGTGGAGCTCGAATACGACAGATTTAACAGACTTACTAGTTGGCGATGGGGAGATCTCAATGAGACCTATGGATATGACCGCGCCGGCCGATTGCACGAGATACGTTATGGTGACAGCTCTTCACTGGCTTATTCCTTCCGGGACATGTTCACAAGCCTGCCTCTAAAGGTGACGACCCCGAGGGGAAGTGATTACCTTCTAGACTACGACGATTCTGGCGCTTTGCAGAATTTAACAACACCGAGAGGTCACATCCATACATTCGCCCTGATGACATCTTTGGGATACTTTAAATATCAATACTTCTCACCGATGAACCGTCATCCATATGAAATCCTCTACAACGATGATGGTCACATCTTAGCCAAGATCTTCCCACACCAGTCCGGCAAGATTCTTTACGTATACGACAGCACCGGTAAACTTGAAACGATTTTAGCCGGAGCGTCGGCTATCCGATATGTTTACCACGACAACACTCACCTCGTGAAGAACGTCGAGATCACCGATCCCGACTACGAACTCAAGCAAGACTACAAATACCACGCAGGCATACTTAAAGACGAGAAAATGAAATTCAACTCGAAGAGCGGCTTGAACAATGCTCACTTCAAGTACCAATACGACGGAAACGCGAGGCTTTCTATGATCGACGCCAATATTAATAGTAAGGAAATGCCTCAACTAAAACTGAAGTACAGCCAGAACCTCGGCATGCTGGAGGCCGTCAGCGATCTAAGGATATACAGAAACACGTTCAACCGCTCCGTCATGCAGGACACCAGCAAGCAATACTTTACCATTACGGACTACGACGACCACGGCAGAATTAAAACAGTCCTTATGAATATCAAATCTTTCGACGTCTTCCGCTTAGAATTGGAATATGACGTAAGAAACCGAATCAAAACCAAGAAGTTGATGATCGGCGATACATCGTCAAACGAGCGAATTAGTTACAATTACGATGGACATCTCATGGAGGTGGTCGGCTCGGAAGACGATTGGAAATACGTTTACGATGAAAACGGCAACGTCATTGGTGTCATCGAACATGGTGAGAAGCGCTACCTCGGCTACGACATCGGCGATAGAGTAGTTCAGTACGGCGACTTGGAGTTCAGCAGCTACGATGGACGCGGTTTTGTCATCAGACGCGGTGAACAGAAGTACAGATATAATTCTCGAGGTCAATTCGTCCACGCTTTCGAAAGAGACAAGTTCCAGATGTGGTATTACTATGACGATAGGAATAGATTGGTGGGCTGGAAAGACGACAAGAACAATATTACTCAGTTCTTCTACACGAACCCGCAAACCCCTAATTTGATCACACACATGCATTATCCTAAAGCTGAGAAGACTTTGCGGTTTCTCTACGACCAAAGAGATTCCCTCACCTGTATCGAGACCGAAGATCAAAGATTCTACGTAGCTACTGATCACAACGGATCGCCTCTTGTCGTATTTGATGTAAATGGAGATATTGTAAAAGAATTGAAACGTAGTCCTTTCGGTAAAATTGTCAAAGACACCAATCCAGGTTTCTACGTACCAGTGGACTTCCACGGCGGTATACTCGATTTCAATACCAACTTAGTATACTTAGAGAATCGATTGTATGATCCGGTCGTAGGACAATGGATGACGCCGAGCTGGGAACATCTAGCTACCAAGCTGAGCCTACCGACGGATATATTTATTTACCGATTCAAGAACAACGACCCTATAAATAAGAATCAGAATGTACCGTATATGACGAACTTGGCTAGCTGGCTGCAACTGTTCGGGTACGATTTGAAAAAGATGATGGGAGCCAAGTACATCACCGACATGGTCTTCCAGCCCATGACATCTGTGACGGCACCGCAACTAGCGCCCGACTTCGGCGTCATGTCTGGACTTCAATGTATTATTGAAAAGGTATGTGTTGATCGAACATAGCTAATATTATAATCGCATGCTATGCACTATTGACATTAATATATGTTTTTTTATATTCCAGGTGAACGACAAATTATCAGACATAGACTTTGTGCCTACGCCACTTCTCAAAATGGAGCCTATAACCAGGAATCTTCTCCCGAGGGTCTCGTACAAACGAGGCGTGTTCGGCGAAGGAGTTCTGATATCGAGGGTCGACGGCAAAGCGTTCATCAGTGTCGCGGACGGTGCCAACAGCGTTGTAGAAGACGTCATTACCACCGTCTTCAACAACTCCTACTTCCTCGACGTCCACTTCAGCATCCACGACCAAGATGTCTTCTACTTCGTGAAAGACAATTCTTTGAAGATTCGAGATGATATGGAAGAGCTGCGGAGGCTTTCCGGAAAGTTCAATGTATCGCAGGACGAAACTAACGACCAAGGATCAGAGGTAGGCACCTTAGCAATAATAACAACAAAATCTATCTCTAATTTCAATTTCAACAATGGATTAAGCTCCAGGTTGCAGATATCAGTCACGGCTCAGCTGTACAATACATTACACTTCATTCATTACATTATCAATGATGTAGATCCTTCGCTTGCATCGCTTAACAGGATTTAGTTCACTCGCTAACTAGTCTGTTCCGCAGTACAGTTTTTTTATTCGACCTGTATTTTTTATTTTAATATTGACACAATTATTATATTTTCAGGTTCGAGTTCACGCGGTGGGCAAAGGTTCCGCGCAGGCGGTCATAGTCTTACGTTACGGTGTTGATCCTGCACAAGAGAGGATCAAACTGCTGAAGCATGCCCACAAGCGCGCTGCTACAAGAGCCTGGGAGAGGGAGAAGGCGCTGGTGGCCGCAGGCTGGGAGGGCAGGGGCTCCTGGACCGAGGAAGAGAAAGAGGAATTGATCTCGCATGGAGTCGTCGACGGGTGGGCCGCGAAAGACGTCCACTCGGTATCCAAGTTCCCGCAGTTAGCCGACGACCCCGCCAATATCGTATTTGTACGCGATAGCAGGAGGAAAAGGAGAAAGAGTGGCCGCGCGCGTCATCGCTCGTGACTTCTCTTCACGTGCCATAATACATGTTAAGTTCCACGTTACGTCCCACAAATCGTCTCAGCGGACGTTCGGAAACTTCGTAGGTTTTTAGTTTTCGCCACTTTACAGGACACGTGTTTTTGTCTCGGTCTCTAAAGTGAGTTTTTCTCTAAAAAGTGAGTTCTTGTGGATTATCCTGTAGATGTATTTTTCGGACTGTTTTTCGTACGTATAAAAAATCGATAGATTTGTATTAGTTCTGGAAGTGGGAGTGCTTTGTGAGTTATACGTTAAGTAGAAAGTAGGAAGTGAACCTGAAAATTCGCTTTACGTACTTAGGCTATGAACTTTATTTGTAATGTTTTTATTTTTTCCGTCTTGAAAATAATTTCGACGAATCTCACTAAATAACTCACAGGGTAACGAGTCATACACCAAAACAAAACGTTTGTAACAGCATAATATTCGAAACCAAAATACTCAAATGCGATCACAATTTCGTAATGATTTTTTTATATTATTTTACCAATTTTTATATAATTTTAATCCTATACCCACTAACGCCTTACATTTATTTTGCAAATCATGTATTGTATTTTAGCCAAATATTTCTTTTTATCCATAAGTATAAGTATTTGTAAATAGCATTTAATTCTTGTAATTATTCATTTAGTAAAATTTTACCTAAGCCCTTTTATTACTTCGCAATACTGTAACTATTTAAGCAATAATTTTATACTTTACTATATTATATGATGCTTGTCTTCGAAATGACCCTTATGTGTACATGAAATACTTTTTAATACCAAAAAAATAATATTATTGTTACATAACCATATATAGTATATAAAGTAACGTTACTACAAAAGGCATTTCGCTAATATAAAATCAATCAAAACCAATCGCTTACTCTATGAGCTTGTTGACATTCAAACGTACGTAATATACAAATATAACTATATAAACTTCAAAACATTTACAATATCTGAGGGCCTATTACATATACATCCGTGAATTATTTTATATTTGAATTATGGTTTTTTTACCATTCTATAAGCTTGATATATTTATTAAATTAAATTATAGGTACCTCGTTACACCAAATAACACGAACCTATGGCCTAAGAATATAATTCTAAATCAGCCTGCTATATGACAAAATAAAATTTATTTTATTCTATTTTATTTAAATGTTTTATTGGATCAATGTTTATAATAAACTATTTTAGTTATTTAAGATAAATATTCCTTACCATAGAACCTTTCTGGAGCTTCAAATATTTTTTTATATTTTTAATTTCCTCAGGTCCTCCGTACAGAAAATTTGTTATAATAGATAATATAGGAAACGTTAATACGTACACTCTGCATGTGTTGTGCAATAATCGAAAAGTAGATTTTACAGTAAAACTTTAGGGTCATACTTCTTGCTGACTTATCTAGACTGCATAATTTCTTAGAGACTGATCATAAATACTTTTTGTTTACTTGTATTTTTTAGCTGTGGTCATTGCGTCACATTTTCTCTCTCCTAGCTGTCATTGTAGTGTTTGACAGGTTATTTTTGTAGTTTACGAAATATTACGTCGAAGATATTTTTAGATGCTGCCATGTTAATTAAAATATAATGCAATAGTCTCTCCTATCTGTACTAGACCATTGCAAGTCTTCAGTATGCTCCACTATTAGATTTGATCTAGTTAAGACACGCATTGACCTCAGTTAATGGTAATTATAAGATTGTATCCCTCGTACGTTCTTAATCGTAAGTCAGTAAGAAGCTAAAAATAATGTAATTAAATTAAATGTAGAATTATAGTTTATGTCCATAAATGTGTCTAATTTAAATTGTGGTGTCTATTTCATGTTAGAGGTACTAATTTAATTGCGAGTTGACTGAGCGGTGAGGGGCGTCGATGATAGTTTTTACAAAAAGATATTGTAATAAACAATGGGAGAAATAAGAGGAAACTCCGGGCCCTCGGGTCGGCAGAGAATGACCCACGCGGTGGTGATATTTTTGCAAAATGTGACTAAACAAAGCAATACATTGTAATTTAATACGTCTTATCCTTTTTTTTAATAACTATAAGGTGTATTTTTATTTAAATGAATAATACAAATATATATATATTATATCTATTGTGAATGTAGTTATTCGTTTCGCGGTGATATTTAGTAGAGCGTATCTTTTCTATGGTGTATAAAGAATTCTAATTTGTAAATAGGTACTTAAAATTGTATTGTATAAAATATTGTACATATCTGTACGCTTGAATTATTTATAACGTATCGGTCGTAAGGTTTTAGACTATGAATTGTATTGTAACATAGTGGTGAGCCACGGACAGCCGCTGGAGGCTGCATGGAAGTCGTGTGATCGTTCAAAATGGCGACCGCGTCCCCCCGATACTTTCCTATATTGTAATGATCATTCGAATATAAATAAACTTTCGCTTACCAACCGTAACTGTCACATTGCATGGATTTATTATTTGATTTGATTAGATTTGATTTATAATCTGTGGGTTGTCAAAGCGGGAGGAGGTTATAGTTCTCCATAAACAAACTTACCATAGACAATTTAAGCTTCTAGATATTTTAGAGCTTCACAGGCGCGGTATGAGACACGTGGTTCGATAACGTAGCTCTGATTTCCTCGTACTGAATCTATCGTTTTGATTTGTATTGTAGATCCGATGCGTAGGTCCCAGGATATTGTGTATAGTTAGCCGGCAAGTCATTCGGGTGTGAGCTCTAGTGCGAGATGCGAGCGAGTCGTATGAAAGGCGATGAAAGCATGTACAATAATAAATATAGAATGTATTCTAATGGAATATGTAATAAAAGATTAAAACTTGCAACCTGTTTTATTTATTTATTCGCTTGTCATTTTTCTGAAAAACAAAAGGGTTGTTGTGTAGTTATTAGAACGCAACCCTTGGTTATATTAAAGAATCAATATTGCAGGAATTTTGTATGTAAAGATTTTTTCAATGGAAAAAAAAGAACTCTGTACTAACAAGCCTCGAAGTAATTTGGCAAGAGCTGTCGTCGTCGTTTCAGCCGATATCTGTCCACTGCTGAACGTAGGCCTCCCCCATTGATCGCCACAAAGATCGGTCCCCTGCAGCCCTCATCCAGTGGGCTCCAGCAACTTTGAGCAGATCATCGGTCCATCGTGTGGGAGGCCTACGTGTCGACCTGTACGTAGCCGCCACTCTATGATCTTTCGGCCCCATTCGGCCATCCGTTCTGCGCGCAATGTGTCCGGCCCATTGCCATTTAAGGTTTGCAATTCTTCGGGCAATGTCGGTTACATTGGTTCTACTGCGGATCACATCATCTCTGATGCGATCACGCAGAGAGACTCCGAGCATTGCCCTCTCCATTGCCCTTTGACTTGAGCCGTCTAATGGTACTCGCATTGAGGGGCCACATCTCAGTACCATAAGTAAAGAGCTGAGTAACTAGAATATATTCTGGCACAGTTAACTATCGAATAACGTTTCCAATTAAAATTCGACTTCAGTCGCCACTGACGTAGCAAAAGAAACAATTTAAGTACTATAAAGCAAGTCGGTATTAAGGTTATGTCGCTCGCTATATCGACGATAGACATGGAAAAGGTAGATTTATAGACGATTTATAAAAATAATTTATTTTATAAGTGCTTGCATACAACTAGTGATATGTTTACCAAATATACAATTATCTATTCAACCTAACTTCCATATTAAATATACAAAAAAAACTTATAATTATATTGTACACAACTAGAGTCCACATACAATGATCAACAAGCATCTAAGTTTCACAAATATAAAAAAATAAGTTTTTAATCTGTGCAAATACCATAATAAATTCAGTCGATCAACATTAAATGTCTTAATAAAAAAAATACGTTTTTTTACTGTGACTAACCACCGGTCTGCCAATTTACAAATTGCACGTGATATTGAGTATTCGTGCGCAACATTAGACCCTAACTGGTGACTGTTTGAGGCCGAAACTGAGCGATTGGACGCGGGAGTTGCGTCACCCAGCGCTATGATCCCAACGGACAGTGTTCCACACAAGCAAATGCGGTGACACGAAACACTATGACAATGGAGTTGAAGTTTGATAGTACAAAAATACTCTACCTTACGTTCTCGGTCACGTTGTATAGCCCTGCCCACCCATCCCCGCGCCTCACCGTATGCCTTCGCGTATTATCACCTCACGTGACCCACCGCGTGACCCGCGCGGCGTTTTGTATTGTAGAACGCACCGTCACCGCTCCGTCGTCGCAAAGCCGACACAGCGCCCGTGCGGCATCGCTCTCAACCCACTACATACATTTAAATCTTTATCATAAATTATTTAAAATGAAATCAATGAAATTATAATTTGAATTAAAAAAAATAACTATCACATAAAATAATTTACTTATCCCGTTAAAAATTTAAACTGAAAATAAATAATCTTTACCGGTATGAGCTTGAATGTTCCGTTTGAATATTAAAAAAAATTCTAATAAAAATACGCATTAACAAACAAACTGCCCCCAAAAAAAACCTTTAAATAATTAATAAAATTGCCCTGTTTATATAAAGACGGGCCTGTAATCTCGCTTTGTGCAATAAAAGATGGTATAAAAATACCTAGAGCATTTAACATTAGCCTAATAATCTTCAACGGGACCAGTGACTCTCAGTAGCGTTTTGTCCCACTTCCCCATAGCTTCTTTATTGATTGTGTCCACGTCCCAGCGCTGGGACTCGGCGTTACTGCAGTGGTTGATGAACACTTTACGAGTGTACGTCTCCCAGTCGAGACAGTTCTCATTGCCGCCGTGCTTCAGTTGCTTCGTGGTCTGTAGTAATTGTAAATAAGTTAAACTCTATGGATTCTTACTCTACTGGTCTAAGGCACTGAACTCCTGAGCCAGGAGCTGTCTCCTGACTCAGGATGTTCCGATGATTTTTTATGTGTGGGTAGGGATAGTTTAGATTCACAATTGATTCCTGTAGGTGGCGCTGCAATGTATTGTAAGGTTGATGAGTAACATCTTACTAAAATCTAAAAATATCGTTACGCGTTATGTTACGCGTTACACAATTTCTTGTATTCACTTTTGAATGCTATTAATGAGTTAAGGTACAAGGAGGGGGAGTAGGTGAGTGGAGGAATGCTATCGTTTAAGCATTACTCGAAGGCCTTATTCAGGGTAACATGGGAGAAGTAGAGCTTCAACTGTTGATACATACATGTACAGTGGTAGAATTCGCAACATCAGTTGCACGTATCTGGCGACTAAACCGGTGAAATACCACGACCTCACGGAAGACAGGCATTAAGTAGAAGAAGACAGGAAGAATCTATACTTCTATGTTCTAATAAGTGAGATGCAGACCCCAATCACTTCCAGCTGTAAACTCAAACTCTTCATCTGTTCTGGACATTGCTATCTACCTTCTGCCATAAAAAGCCTCGTACACACGAGCTACTTTGTACCAAAGACCTAACGGGAGATTAAAATAACCACCGTTAGACTTACAGGATGATACCTCCACAGTTGGTTCCCGCCTCCAAGATGACAGGAGTATAAGATGATGGGCTGCTCGGGTCTGGAGTCCGGGACGTCCCAGCACATGTTCCTGTCTTTTGATCTGCAAATAATAGTGTCACATTCTTATATAGTAAATATGACATCAAATGATCTGAATGGATAAATAAATGATTTAGTTCCTCTCATTCAACGAAAGCGATTTCAAAATTCGTCTATTAGGCGTATAGAGAAAGAATTTAGGAAATTTCCAGCATCTTCTCTGTAAGAGTTCACCTATGTATCCTTAAAGATCTTCACATAGGTGAATCTCGTCTGATCCATCTTTCCTCTTGTCGATCACACCGCCACTAACTTAGTTGGGGTTTTGAATGGCCAGTTCATTCCTTACAAACAAAATCTGGTCTGATATCAAATAGGTCCCTTAAACCGCATTGCTGACGACGCATGTGCAATTTGTATTTCTATTTAATAATATTAAAAAAACATACAATTACATACATACATCTTAGCGTAGTACTAAAGTATCTAGACACAAGCTAAGATAATAATTATGTTATTATCCATAGTGACTTAGAAACATAGAAACTTCCGATCCCTTAGGCCTTCTTAATCTACTCTATTTTATGTATAACGCATTATATCACAAAACAAGTTGGTCGTTTGTCTCAACTCGCCTGATGTCCTTGTGCCAGGAGAGCAGGAACTGCTGCTCGGTGGCGGCGGACTGCTGACAGGCGGCCAACCGCAGCGACTCGCCCTGCTCGCCGCGGTGCATGTCGACGCATAGCTGACCGTGTGTAGACGGCCTTATCTATATTACAATTTAATTTGAGCGGAAATTATTTTACACATCGGGTGCGTTTTATAACTTGGGAGGGGGATCAAGAGTTGTGATTTGTGAACTTTCTTTGCTGTAACCGACACGTTCAGATTGGATTAGCAAGGGGCGACCGAAGGGAGTTTCTTGCGTGTTAAATTAAAACATAGACCACACGCTTGAGCCCAACGAACGTGGCTAGCGAGTCTATGACGTTCAAAATAAGGATTGTGATGTTACGGCATACTTGTTTTGAAAAATTAACTAGTCTGGCTTTACTACTTATATAAAATCATACTTACTCTACCTTCCGCGAAAGGCGCTGGTTCAACTGGCGGATACTTTGCAGTCAGATCAAATGCTATCTGAAAATATTTCAATCATTTAAAACAAAAATTTTGTTATAGATTGAAGACATCAACTCGCTAATGAAACCATGAAATTGCAATAGTAATAAATAATAATAAATCGGTCTTTTTTTATTGGTACATTACAGGGACACAGGCCTCCTCTCCGAGAGAGGGAATAAGCTGTAATCCACTACGCTGGCTCAGTGCGTCTTAGAATTTGGTGGTTCTAGGACATTCCGATGTTTTCCTTCACCGTTTTTGGAGCAGAAGTGATGAGATAAATTACACAAAGTGAAAGCCTGGGTTCGAACCCGCAACATACAGTACGTAAGTCGGGGCCTAAGCCGCTAAGCCGTCACTCAAATTACATCACTTCAAGTTAACTTAATGTCGATATTTTACAGATAGAGTTGTAAGAAAATACTTATGAGTAACAAGACATTTTCTTGGTAAATCACATATTGGTCCACGCATCTTAGAGTCCACACATCACAGTCCACACATATTGGTCAACACGTCTTAGTCCACACATCTTAGTCCACACATCTGAGTGCACACATCTTAGTCCACACATATTGGTCCACACATCTTAGTCCACACATCATAGTCCACACATATTGGTCCACACATCTTAGTCCACACATCACAGTCCACACATATTGGTCCACACATTTAGTCCACCCATCTTATTCCACGCATCTTAGTCCACACATCTTAGTCCACACATATTGGTCCACACATCTTAGTCCACACATATTGGGCCACACATCTTAGTCCACACATATTGGTCCACACATCTTAGTCCACCCATCTTATTCCACGCATCTTAGTCCACACATCTTAGTCCACACATATTGGTCCACACATCTTAGTCCACCCATCTTATTCCACGCATCTTAGTCCACACATCTTAGTCCACACATATTGGTCCACACATCTTAGTCCACACATCTTAGTCCACACATATTGGGCCACACATCTTAGTCCACCCATCTTAGTCCACACATATTGGTCCACACATCTTAGTCCACCCATCTTATTCCACGCATCTTAGTCCACACATCTTAATCCACACAGCTTAGTCCACACATCTTACTCCACACAAATTGGTCCACACATCTTAGTCCACACATCTTAGTCCACACATTTTAGTCCACACTTCTTATTCCACACATACTAGTCCTCACATCACAGTCCACACTAGTAATAACGGATTAGAATCACACATACCACACCAAACATTTAAATTTGTGTGAATTGTATAATGTAATGCAAGTAAGCACATTATGATGGGGTTGTTTATGGACACTATATCCATAGACATAGAAACGGCATACTTATTACGTATTTATGGTCATACAGAGGGTGACTGTACCTGCGTCATGAACCAGTGGAAGGACTTGCACTTCAGCTTCTCTCTTAACTGCCTCTGTTCGGAGATGTCACCGGTGTCGATCCGCAGGTAGTGCGGCCGACGCTTGTACAGGTACTGTGCGTACTCGTCCATCCAGACCTCCGCCACGCGCCTGTAATTCTATTTATATTCTATTATAATATCATTTTTTTAACGAGAAAAACTAATGGCTGGCCAGAATATGCAGCAAATACAAAGATGTTACGCACTAGTTTAGTTAGAGAGTTAGTGGTTTGTGAGAGTCATATGGACTGTGAAACAGGAAGTCCTAGGTTGTATCTCTTAGCACAAGGTTAGCATGAAATGATGTAGACATACCCGGCCTACGAAGTCACCGTGTCCTGGGTTGGGGAAGGGCGCAAACTTGCGATATATGTGGCCGACGCGCGAACACGGCGCGTCCACCATGCGCCCGCCGCACTGCCAGATCTATTCGATCCAATAACAAAAACAGTTGTGAAACAATGTCCTAACTGCCAATATGATAGGCTTAGGGCTTAGGGCCGCTATACGTTATGCGGTTAGCCGGCATGCCGTCAGTTGCAGTTAAAAATATGTATGAAAAAAAACAGTTTTTATTCGCACTACGATGCGACTGCCGGCCGGCCGCTACGGTCGCGTGTAGCGCATGTACGAGGCATCAGACAAAATGTACGTATGTATGTTGCTTGGCGACATTCGGAGGACGTCCGAAGTTGTGTACCTTAAAGCTGAGCTCATACTGCTCGCCGCCCCAGATGTCCAGACCGGGGTCGTAGCCGCCCAGCTCCCAGAAGAACTTGCGCGATATAGCGAACAACCCGCCCGCCATCACTGGACTCCTGCAGTCGCAATACCAAATATACTTATTATTTAAACTTTATCGGGAGGCAGGCAGCAGTGGCGGATTTAGGCGCGTTGCCTCCCTAGGCCCTGTCTGATTCGCCACCTTTTTGATGGATAAAATTATATTCCTTTTTTAGCAGACCAAGGATAAGGAAGACGCTTAAGTCTTAAGCTTATTCGCCGTACCAAGATCTCCCAATGATATGTTGAAATAGTAAAAAAAAGTTATTGCAAAGTAGAAAAAAGTCAACTGCTTCGGTTTATCAATAACCTCGTTTTATCAATATAAACATTTCTGGTATTTTTAAAATCCGTAAAATTACTTTGAGATATACCATTTTGTTATAAAATCTCGTATTATTGCACATATACAAAAAAAAAATCGATCAATTTTTTTTTCTTAAATTTCTAAATTCTTAATAAATATTCAACAAAGACTATTAAAATCAAAATATTAATATTGCATCCAAGAATAAAAAAGTAAATTTAAAAAGAATTGCATTCTATTTCATGAAAAAATCAGTAGTCATAAAAAAGAATCAGAAACAATTTTTAAAATAAATTGTCGTTACGATTTTGGGTTACAAGTTTTGGCATTCTGAAAAATTTGCCGCCCCCAAAATCGTGCCGTCCTAGGGCCTCACGGGCCTAGGCATAAATCCACCACTGACAGGCGGTACTACGACAACGGCTAGAAGTGACAATGTCTCACTGACTGGAAGGGCTCGGGCATGTTGTCCTCGTCCCGCGGCAGCACGGGCAGGCGCTTGTAGAACAGTTCCCAGTCGAAGGCGCCGCGCGCGCCCTCGTCCTGCGCTCGGTACTCGAACGTGTCGTACGCGATCACGTCGATGTACGGGCACACCACGGTACGGTAGTTCAGCGCTATCGGCTCTGCAATACAAACGCCATCTATTGACTAGTGACCCGCCCCGGCTTCGCACGGACAGAACATATACGCAACTTTTTTGTTACCTCGTATTATGTATTCTTTATTCGTTCCTATTTACTGGTGAAAATGTGTGAGGAATGAGCAAAGTATCGAATTCAAATTTTAAAAAAAGGCTGTTTGTTATTTGAAGCTGTACAATAATTCGTTTGAGGCTTTGTTTCCTTTTCCCTCCTGACAGTACAGTCCAGGACTGTTCAGAGTGGGCAATCAGGGAGAATATTTATGTAATTGATCTGAGACAGTGGTTTCTATTATCACTGGTATCTAATTACTCTGGTCGTATAAAAGCGAGGAAGTAAAACCTACCTAGTAGCGGTGGCAGCCAGTTAACAGTTGCCTCGGTGTGTGAGTCTAGGAACAGCAGCACATCAGCCGTCGCTCTCTTGGCGCCCGCCAGCCGCGCCGCTATCAGCCCGCTCCTTTGTGCCAACCGAACCACTTTCACTTTAGGTAGATGCTTAGCTAAGTAGTCTTCTAGTTTCTGCTTTAGAAAATCTGTAATGTATGTATATATAATGTAATAACAAATATTAAATACTTCGAAAAAAACTGCCTCAGTGGTGGCCCAGTGGTTATAGGCCGCGACTTACGTACGTGTAGGTCGCGGGTTCGGACTCAGGCAGGCGTTTCGTGTAATTTATTTCATCACCACTGCTCAAAAAACATCATGAAGAAACAAGGCATTGACAAAGAAAAAGGTACACTTAAAGACGGGACAAAGTTATTTCCGAACGAAAATATTTGTCGTTTAATCAGGTTTCTATTTTTAAACAGCAATGACTCGACTGGTAAAGCAAGTAACATTACAAATCCAGCATGTATTGTTTCATACCGAGACCAGTTCTTGTGTATTGGAATGTATTGCAACCAGTTTTTAAAACATACCCGATTACATCGTACTTGCCCGTATCCCCTACTTTTACATTTTAGTAAAACATTTTTTTAAGGAAAAAATTATTATATTATTATTATAATAATAAATCGGCCTTTTTTTAGAATGTTTCCTACTGCAGGGACACAGACCTCCTCTCCGAGAGAGGGAATGAGCCGTAATCCACAACGCTGGCCCGTTGCGGGTTGGTGGATGTCACATGTCTTCGAATTTGGTGATTCTAGGACATGCCGGTTTCCTCACGATGTTTTCCTTCACCGTTTTTGGAGCAGTGGTGATGAAGTAACTTACAAAAATTAAGCGCCTGCCTGGGTTCGAACCCGCGACCTACAATATGTAAGTCGGGGCCTTAACCGCTGAGCCACCACTGCTCATATGCTTATATTACTATTAATAGTATTTATGTACACTTATATTTGAATTGTCTTATTTGTACCGTAACAACTCTGATAGGTAAACTTTTTAATAATTTTAACTCTGATAGGCATGCTAATTAGGGTTTGTTGGTATACTAAATCTGGATCAAATGTAATCAAAGGATAAAGCGGGAAGGGGAAGAGGATTGGACAGTGAGGGGATGAATAGGAGAGGGAAAAATCATTCATCTTGTCTTGCCCCTCCTCTCGTCAAGGTAGGCATAGCATCTGCAACTTATTATCTCGTTGCGGATGTCTATGGGTAGCGGTCACTTAACATCAGGCAGACTTATTAAAATATATATATACATACAGAGGCGATTATAATGTTAAACTTAGTTATACTAATGGTGACCACAGGCTTATATCGTGAGCACCGTTTAATACAATATTCCGCACAATTACCGCGGGTTTCCACTGGCATATAAACTTGTCGCGATACAAGCTTTCTCTCTATCATTTTCTCTGAAAAAACTGAGATGACAATATGTTAAATTGTTTTCGGCACAAAAACCCACAGTTACAAAAGCCCAGTCTCGTGGCGTTTTAGCATTTTAGTATCTATGACACTGAGTATAAATAGATATACAAGTCAGATATAGTAAGTTATACATTTATAATAATCTAGTGACCTGCCCCGGCTTCGCCCGGGTATACCACTTATAGTGATCCGATCTCTACCAAACACAGGAACGTGCCAATCTGGTCAATCCTTGTAAATTTTATCGAAATCAGTCCAGCCGTTTCGGAGTCTATAGGTCTATAGAACATACATACTTCGCTTTTTATATACAATTTTTTTTTCATAAAAAGTATCCTATGTTACTTCTAATACCTCCAAGAATATGTGTACAAAGTTTCATGATCGGTTGAGTAGTTTTCGCGTGACGTAACAAACAAACTTACATTCAAATTTATAATTAGTAAGGATACAATTATTGATAACATTATTGGAAAACATAGAGGCTACAAACACAATCTGTAGTTTTGGCCGCACCCTGCATTTTAATATAATATAATTTGTGTATATAATTTTATGTTAACGTTAATCTTAGCCTGTCAAGTTACCGCCGGCGCCGATAAAAGTTCAGATAGGGAACTTCCGCTTTCAGTTTATATAAAAATAACAATAGTAAAGATAAAAATTGGAACACTGATAACAAATACGGCGACTACCTACTGATTCCTTTAATATGCTAACCCCGTAACGTAGCGGTTAGTGGACAAATAATTAAATATTGGGTAATAGCTTCATAACTTGGTAGGAATTAATGATGTGTGTTTTTTAAGCTCATTCCCATTTTGTATATCATAATAGATCGTAGCGGATCGCTCTAAGTAATCGCATGATAATAAAACAATTTAAATTTTAATGTATGACAAAACGATACGCATCAGAAATTATAGTAAAACGATATGTAAAGTGGAGATATTTTGTCTGCTATTGTATTTTGACGGCCTAATAATAACACGACTACATTACATTGTGTTACACGATCAGATATCTGATCTAGCCTCTACGCTCAATCTTGAAAAGAATCTTAGACCAGCATTTTTTATCAGTACTTTCCACAGTTTACCACTGACTTCGGAATAGTGAGTGCGTAAAATATATCACAATGATGTAATTCTTGGCAACGTAGAGGCAATCCGTTGCTACTTTTCTAACTTGGTAACAATATGCTCTTTCTGTATGCATCTGCATATTTTTAAGCATTCAAATCGTACGTAATACAGCACGCATAGAACGAGTATATACGATTTGTAGTCGATAAATTAACATGACTAAATAATTATTCACATTCGATAAAACCAAACATAACAAATCTCATGAATACGATTGGATTTGAGATTTATATAGCATTGTATAGCTAATATATCACGAGATTAGGCAAGTTTATATGAAGATGATAAGAGCTCGGCCTTACTAGCAAGGCATGACAACATCGACCCAAAGCTAACTCTGACGTCCGATGGTCGCCATGTACAGTAGTCATGAAGCCTCGGCAGCCAGTTTACGTAAATATTAAGAAAACTGTGGTGCAAGCTGTGACCACACTTCCAAATTTGCGACGTCGCCACAGCCTAACGAAGCGGCGGTACAAACGAATCTTGATAATTAGAGAATATTCATTCAATATCAATTAATTCGCTCAAGATGTTTACAGATTCTAACATCGGACGAATTATTACCCCTTTAAGATATCATTTTATATGCTAGCTTTATATGTTAGAAAACCAAGAAAGATATATTGTTCACCTCTAAATATTTCCATTGCACTATTCTGTGATAAGAGTTAACATTTGGCGAGGATCCTGGTTGTTTCACTTCTCAACAAAGTGTGATACAAGAAATTTTACATTTCTTGAATTTCAAAGAACACACACATTTTATTGAATTTATATTATTATTTAAATTGGCTAGAGGTGACATTTACTAAACCATACTTATTGTTCTTTGTCATTTATCGCCTGCTTGTAATACAAACAAACAGTATGTTATATATTTTGTATTGTACAAACTGTATCAATATAAAACGTATGAAATTAGCAATTGACCAGATGAACAGTAATGTATACCAACAATACTGACAAATAAAGATGGAAAATAATAAGCATGGTTGTCAATGTGGATAAGAAAGAATTGAGAGAGGTGTTTGCCAAATTCAAAGCCTACTATCTGATCTCTACCTAGAGAGGTATAGATCAGAAAGTAGGCCGGGAGGTAGATAGGTAAATACAGAGAGGTCATGGACCCCACTGCCATAAGGCAAACATCTTTATTCTAGCAGAAAAAATAAGTACGTAGCTGCATGAAGCCGAATTCAAGGCAGCTGAACCTGCAATCGTCCATTCTTCCAGACCCTCAATTGTGTTTGGAGTATCAAACCCCAAAGGGTTCAAAGAGGAAATCTCTTCTCAAATGTTATTCAGTTAGTCACGTTACGCTGTTTAGTAAATAATAAAGTAAATACCTACTCACCTTTCGTGCTAGCATCATCAACTAGGAACACCTCTTTGATGAGGAACTCCGGCGACCTGATGAGAACACTGTAAGCTGTCCGAAGGAGAGTGCTCCAGTGCTCATTATGGAAGGGCACCACAACGCTGACCGTCGGCAGGGACTCGATGTACCGGAGCTGCTTACAACCCTTGTGCCGAATATCGGGTAACGACCGGTTCAAGGCGATCTTATCGCTCAGCGCACCATTAAACCCATTGACGGAGTACAGCTGTTCCTCCAGCGATGCCAACGATTTGGGCAGCCGCCCTGGCAGACCCTGCTCACCAATACCTGCAAGATATGTGACTCTTGTCATTTGGTCCTTTGTAAAACATACAGGTGTTATTATTGTTGCATTTTCAAACCGTTTTCCGTTTTGAATATCTTCTTAAATTGCTATTGCTATATATGTAAATTAACTACAATTATGTAATCACCAGCACTTACAATGTTACTTACAATTTGTTACCTAAATTAATCAATTACTCATATATCAAAAGAAAAACCATAACTAACCTTCACGTTTTCTCTCATATTCAATTTGTGTATAATTGTGCCAATCGATTTTCTAAAACCAAATAAAATTCAATGGAAACTTAGTTGTTTTATTTTTAATTAAATATTTTATTGTTACAACAAATTACATAAATGTACATTCACTGTTACCTTTAAGCTCTTTGGAACAAAATAACCATTGACATTTCCCGTTAGGTTACTGTACACATTATTTATATCATTGAAAGTCTTTACTATATATAAAAGGATGATTAGCAGGGTTATAGTAAGGAGATTCCGTAGTCTTAGCAATCTCAGGAATTGTCGCCGCATCACAAAAGTGGAGCTGACAACAAAAATATATACATATTAAATACGCTAAAACCATGGATTTGCAGAAAAGAAGCACCTTACTTAAAATACCTTACATATAAATATTAAGATATTTTAAAAAAAGTATTCGGAAATGAAGTAATATCTCAATGTAATAGCATATCCCATACCATCTTAATAATCCAAGAATCATAATAACTAAGGGAGACACAAATATTCAGATCATTGCAAAAAAAATACTACAAAAATATCACAATAGGGTACAATATTCACCCACTGTTACTTTAGTTAATATTTATATTTATTAATTTAACTGAAATGGAAAGTGACACTCAAATAGAGCAATCTCTAAGTCAGCAGGTTTATAAGATATGAGAAATGTTTACTTTATAAATAGTTTTGTTTTTGTATATTCACCCTTTGCCAATTTATTAATATCTTAAATTTTTCTCTTGTTTATTTTATTTCTCTAATATAATTGAATGAATTGCATATACAGTTTGTTATTAGTGTGGAAAAAAATACTAAGCCACATATGAAAATCATCAATTCAATTTAAAACAAAGATATTTCGTCAAATTAAATATGAATTTATTCTATTTTCTGTACTCGAAATTTTATCATAAACATAACTGATTAAAAATGAAAGGAAATTGATGTTACGATTAAAGATAGTGAAAAGATTAATTTCAATGTGGACCTAGCTATCTGTTATTTTCTGATAAGTCGAAACCAATTGAACTATTTCTTACAATTAGATTTAAATTTTATAGTAGTAACAATATAGCATATATATATATAAGGCAGTGTCTTTTTGTAAGTCTATTTCCAAAAACGTTGTAATAAAAAAATTAAAAGAAAACGTACCGGTTAGACCACCAAAATTTAAAAACCAAATTTATAAAAATAATTAATAGCACTAAGTTGCAGTAGAACCTTCAACTAAAATTTGCATTTCAATTTTTATTTGCAATACAATTTTAAATCATGATCGTACACAAACTCGATTTTGTTTACTTTTATCAATACCAAAGGAACCAAAAGGTTACATTGACAGATTGACACTGACTTTTAACCAGCATATCAATATATCAACCTAATTGTCTATGCATAAGATTAAGCTACGTTCCACTAATCGTTCACAACGCCCAAATTGCTCCATTGGCCATTCCACTTGACAATAATTAACGTCGGTGATCGTTGTGGTCGCGGGGAAACGTCACTAATGTCGTCATCATTTTCGCTCTCGTCAAGCTCACAACGACCCATCTCAATATGTGGGTCTTTAATAATAATAATAATAATCTATTTATTATCAGACCATGAGTTCATACATATACATTAAAAAAATGTACATAGATATAAGATGATTAGGATTATAACAGGTCTTTGAGAGCGTTGACAAATTTAGCGAGATTTTTGAAACTTACAGTAGCAAAGCAAAGGACTTTATGAAGAATTATTATGGCCCAAACTAACAAAGCTAACAAATTTGCGTACAAGAAAATTTTATTACATTTAAAGTTAAATTAATGAAATACTCCTCTAAAATTATCTTTTGCGCAAACTGTCTTTTTATATAAATCTGTTCATAAATGTTGATAATGATCTTCATAATATCACATAATATTATTTAACATGTAAGTTAAAGCAACTTGATAGTTGTCATGTCCTAATCTGTCTCAAGCGGTAAACTTTGTGAAATACACTAAAACTAAACCAATTGATTGAACCCTTATTAAGATAAAGTGAACGCTGTAATAGTATAACTGCAAATTAAGTTAAAAAAGTATTGAAATACGTTTGAAACATATAAAGGTTTCTCCTACATTGCTAATATAATATAATAACAAACAATTTCAATGAATGCATACGTTTCTGCCCTTTTGTGTGATTTAATTTGAATTTTATTAAATTTTAGGATTTCATATGAAATCCTAAAATTCAATAAATTTAAATTTTTAATATTAAAATTTTGCAATGAACCCCGCACCTTCTTATTTAGAAAGTGTAAACAGAACTGCGTAACTCGATTTAAAAACAGAAATGTTAGAAAAGTTTAATCTGGTTAAAATAATCAGTACGTAGAATCAAATAAACTGAAGCACTTATTTTAATTAACAGTTTTTTAATTCGATATTTTACAATGAATGTTTATGATTTTACATAAAATTGCATTTATATTTATTATTTGATAAAATGACAACTGGTGACAGCTGTTTGCTTCCTATTGGTCAATCTCCAAGGGAGAATAAGTGTGAACCAATTAGATTCAACAATAGCCAACCATAGACTGACAGTATTTTTTTATAAAAGTCCGAAATTCTCTAAGCACATTTCGCTTTTCACGTTTCATCTTCATTTTCAATCAGTTTTCGCTTGTCATTCTCTTCGGCTTTTCGGACGCAAAAATATATTTATGAATTAATTGAAATCTGAGAAATAATTATAGAGCAAGCACGGTAAGAACATAAATCACAAAGAGTGAATGCTTGTACACGACTTGTTATTGATTATTGAGGATATCCGAGATCCGGTAATTTATGCCCGCATTTCTAATTCCATTTCATTCCCACATTTGTAGCCGTGGTCTTTTGTTTTAATTAAATTAAAACTCATAAATGGATTGAATTTGAGTTTGACTCTTCCACTTTCATTCGAGGTTTTACAAAACTAGATAAGGTGTTATTATTTCAGATGGCTCTATTTAATCGAAAAGTGTATGTGTTTGGATTGCTGGTGTTATTCGGGAGTGCGATCGTGAGGTCGGAGTCCGATAGTGATGATGATGGAGTAACGGTTGAGGTTAGTAATGTAATGACCTAATTAATATAGAACGTGTCGAATATCGCATAAATATTAAGTATTTTGCCTTCCAAATAAGTTCATTTACTTTTATTAAATTGTTGATTTTCCAATTCATAATTAGTTGTTACAACTCAACAAATCATTATACTATTGAAATCATACCATTCCTCACTGTAAACTGTGTCACATTAATTAGCTTAATTCTTTACACCCTTGACAAATATAAGTGTCCTCGTAATATCCAATATTTGAAACATTATTTTGTAAGTTTTTGGCCAGTATTGGAAAAACTAGCAGTCTCTATAAACTTTAAATGGGAAAGGTAGAACACTTCAATGACACCACACAACTGTGTCATGGATGTACAGAATAATACCATTGCCAGGCAAAAATTGTAGCATTTTTTATTATTTAACTCATTAGTGGTATTTTATCCACAAACTTAACCCATAATTTGGATATCTGGTTGGGATTTCCAAATGTAAAAAAATTCTGCCGCAAAGTTTAGTTTATTATTCAACACTGCTCAATCATCACAATTTAAAAAAAAATTCACATCTCAATCAAGACTTGTAGGGTCATCTCACAGATCAGGTCAGATATAACCTCAGGGATGCCTTTCTCTGGAGAGGTTTGACTTTCAGAAGGTTGAAACTCAGACTGCCAATATAAAATAAAATAATTCAGTGTAGAAAGTTTAAAATTGTATGTTTTTAATTGTTAAATTGAGAGCAGTGGTGGACCAAAGGTTGAGGCCCCAACTTAGTACCATGGGGTCGCAGGTTTGGACCCAGGCAGGCATTTAACTTTGTGTAACTTATTTCATCACCACTGCTTCAAAATAGTTAAGGAAACGTTGTGAGTATTAGTAGAAATAAACAATAAGATTAGTAGAAAGAAGTGTCATCAACTTTTGATACAGACTGTGCATCAGTGAAAGTAAAAACAAAAATTGATAAATGTCTTGTTCCTATTTAGCTATCTAGCTATGGCAATCAGATAAGAGTAATAAATTCTACTATTTCTAATGCTTTATCTCTCCACTTATCTATATGTCCCAATCCTTGCATGCTATCACATTACCTTTAAATTTTACTGCTTTTATGCTGACTGACAAGACTTATGTTTTTTGGTGGTAATGTACATACATACACACATACTATTTCAGTGTGACCTCCTACAGCTCCTGTGATTTGTTTTATATTCTTGCTTGACTTTAAATGGGGTATTTTTAGTCAGGATTATTATTTTTTTTAATTAACTGTTGCTTCTTTCATATATATTTTATATAAGGTCTGTTTCTTTCTCCAAAACTTGTCTCTGTTATTAATAAATTTATCGTAAACCATAAATGGTTCATAAAGAAATAACCTAAAGCAAGCAACTTGTTGAGGGAGTCTTTATTATACAAAACATTAATTACATAAACATCTTCTCATTTAAAAAATCTTTACATTTTAAATTGATCTGTAAAACTGTCGGTAGGAGGATTTGCAATATTTTTGTGTGAATGCTTGCATTGTTTTTAGTGTGACAAAGTCTTGCATGCAAACTGATATCCAGTTATGTTTACTAAAGCAAATATGCAATATAATAGCAAATGCATCATAATACAATGTGATTGTAGTCAGTATACCTTAGCCTGTAATCCATTGAAACTTTTTGTATCACAGATATAAAAAAATATAACTTGCTTGGTATGTAGTTTTAAATAGTTATTTGCAGTACTCTGTAGTTCTTGTTCTATGCTTTGACTATTTTGATTTCTTTAACTCATTTCAGATGAAATACATCTAAATCAATATAAATTCGCATACAACATCATATCATTCAATCTAACACTTGGGCACTCAACTCCAAGTCACATTATGAGCTGCCAAACCTAACCTACTGAAATGGCTAGTAAGAGCCTTAAAGTTACAAAAATAGGCATGCCAGTAACTCATCATGATTTCTATATCATCTATTTAGGTTGATTGTAAAAAAGGTGTACAGCCTTTTTTTTAACTAGCAAGTATTTAAAACAAACTAGTAGATAGTTGTAGAAATATGGTATAAGATCAAAGCAATAGTATATATATGCTATTGCTATATATATATATATATATATATATATATATATATATATATATATATATATATATATCACAGGTATATTTAGACATAAATCTAATAAGCTTATACTTTTCTTTGTATAGTCTGTAGAAGAAATCGAGCAGTACCATAGCCCAACCATAAACTCCAAAAATGTATATTTGTCTGAGCATTTTGATGATGAGACAGCATTCAAGAAAAAGTGGATCAAGTCAGAAGCTAAGAAACAAGGGGTTGACGAGAACATTGCCAAGTATGATGGAAAGTGGGAGGTAGGTTATTTACGAGGTTATTTTTAATAAGATAGAAATGGAAATAAGAGGACTTGAATTCTCTGTTGCATTACTGAATATATAATTTCATTATGTTCATCTAATCTAGATCCACTGTTGCCAATAGACCTCAACACTTTTAATCTGACCATAGAGGTATAACAAACTCATAGAGGATATGAAGAGGAAGTATTTATAAAAACAATTTTGGTAGAGCCACTTGGTTTCTTCTACTGTATTGCCACAAAGATTTTGGACTCCTGCAAACTTAACCTGATGGTATTGTGGAAAACCTACCATACATTCGAAATTGTACCAACATGCCAGGATAAATGTCAATTCTTATATTTTTTTTATTGTTTTAGATCCAAGCACCCTCGCGGCGTATTCTCAAGGAAGACCTCGGGTTAGTTCTGACGACAGAAGCCAAGCATGCTGCCATTTCCTCTCTGTTGGACAAGCCCTTCGAATTCACAGATAAACCTCTAATTGTCCAGTATGAAGTTACTATGCAGGTAATGGGGACAGTTTTATTATATTACTAACTAGGGAGGCCCTAGTTTCGCAAGGACAGTAAAGCATATTCCACAATTTTTTTTCTGTTGTACTAACCTATTCTTGTTCAATCATCATAATATTTCGGCCAATTTAATGAAAGCCTTAATAAATATACCTAAGACTTTCTCATAAAGTATTGCCAATAGGCAATAACTGTGTGTAAATCCATTTATAAACTTTGGGAGCATATACTGTACAAACAAACGCATTGTTTTATAATTTTTGTTGTTTAACTTTACATATAATTTCTCTATGATGATGAACGAACGAACAGACAAGCATTTTAAAATTCGTGAATTTGACTTATAGAACACTAATCAAATTATGTTGTAACCACACTTCACCACACTAGTAGCTTGTAATTTTATATTGGATTAACTAACTGACCTGTGACACTCCGTCTTTCACTCGCTTTTATAATCTGTGCCCTAATGAGGATCTATACGCACAATAAGTCTTCGTGCATTCTACAACCGACAGATTAAACCTTACACTTTTGTATTGTTTACTTGAGGAATCTTAACATCTACTTCAACTTCTCTATCCATGTCAACAATCTGCTGACAGGGATAGAGATGCTGTCTTGGACATATTAATGGGGATGTTTATTTCTTATTAGAGGACCAGTGGCGGCGCAGCGGTTTAGGCCCCGACTTCGGGGTTCGAACCCAGGCAGGCGCTTTACTTTGTGTAATTTATTTCGTCGCCACTGCTCCAAAAACGATGAAGGGTTTTCCTTCACCGTTCGTGAGGAAACCGGCATGTCTTAGAACCATCAAATTCGAAGACATGTGACATCCACCAACCTGCACTGGGTCAGCGTGGTGGATTACGGTTCATTTCCCTCTCTCGGAGAGGAGGTCTGTGTCCCTGCAGTGGGAACATTCTAAAAAAAGGCCGATTTATTATTATTATTTCTTGTTATTGCGTCAAAATCAGCATGTGTTCTATTCTCTACCTTTATTGAGTTAAAAAGGCGCGAGATTGTATTTATTTGCACCTAAAAATATTTACATTATGGTGCGATATGTCCGTATACACAGGTTATTTCTGGTACATAAAGGCAGTTAACTGTAATGGCGTATGTACTGACAATGATGTAGCATCTGGATCATCGCCAAGATGTGTTATCTTTGTTATTTACCTGTCAACTGTTCTGATCCTAACATACATTAAAAACCATTGCCAAAATCGTTTTGTCTGCGATGTTCGATGTTTACTTAAGACCCATAGTTCTCTATAGACATTTTGACGACTAAAAAAACAAGGAAATTGTTCATTAAATACGCCCTTTGCACCTAAATGATAGTACTGAGACATTTATAGCACAATTTCGTTAATGATGTAGATGGAGAAAGTATCCTATGATGTATATCTGACATATCTGCTGATATGATAGTGATATAGATTGGAGTACATCCCGTAGCTATTAACCACCGATAAAGATGGACCTTTTTCACTGATCATCACAAAGATATTTGACTACATTTATCCAGTGGACTCCGGCAACTATAGGATCTATAAAGGCGTACAAGAATCTCTTGGCTCCGTCCATCTGTTCTACTTACAATGTACTGGTTCCATGCAGAACCTAATTAACCTGTCAAACTTGGTTCTGTTGAGGACCAATAGTCTTCCTCAGTTCTAAGACATTAAAAACGGTCTACTGATCACATTTACATCGGAGCATTGTTTGTGTGTCTTGTGATTTTATATATTGTGTGGTGGGGGCCAAAGCGCAGTCTGACATCTACCACCATCAGATTGGGATGTTAGTTTGCTGTTGTTTTATTAATAAATGGTTTTTTATTAATAAACACACAAACAAACAAAACATAACATCTTTAAAAATCCCTATATGTTGTGTACAGGAGGGTCAAAACTGCGGCGGTGCGTACATCAAGCTACTCTCTCGTGGCACCAACACCAAGGCCGACCTCCGCAAGTTCCATGACCAGACGGCATACACGATCATGTTTGGCCCCGACAAGTGCGGCAACGACAACAAACTGCACTTCATCTTCAGGCACCAGAACCCCAAGAATGGCACCATCGAGGAAAAGCATAGCAAGAAACCGAGGTATGATATATTACATGTTTAGTTACTAGGTTAAACAGAGTAAAGAACTATTCTGTTATAACTATTTATTGTAATATGTGGCTTTATCCACACTTTACATTAAATTAAAGTGTTTGTTAGTCAGTTTATTTCTCATGATTCTTACAATAGTCAAATCTCCTGCCATTTCTTCTTCCATTCTGTCTTTGATCAAACCTCTTCACTAAGGTTGGTGCGGAATATAAGACTGAAAAAAGATTTTTTTTTAGTTTAATCCGAGTATTGGACAACCCTAGATGTTTGTTTACATAATTTATCACTGTTTGTAACGGGGACTAAGTGTGTAGCTTATATCCTCTTGTCTTGAAGTTCACATCATATCGGTTGGATAATCGGAATTAAAACATCCGATTGTACAATGGACATGATTGGAGGTAATTGTTTCTTGTGTACAATCCCTAAAATTTTACCTGTAACATTTTATACCGTTGCTTTGTCAGCAAATATTTTATTCTTGAAAAAAGGTCCATTCAGATCAGCCAAACCGTGTGTCTTAATCATAGCTGTGCTATAACCTCGCTATTTGTCAGTCAACGTCTGGACGACATCTACAAGGACAAGGAGCCCCACCTATACACGCTGGTGGTGCGTCCCGACAACACGTACAGCGTGCTAGTCGACGAGAAGGAGGTGAACGCTGGCTCGCTGTTGGAAGACTTCACGCCGCCCGTCAACCCGCCCGAGGAGATTGATGACCCCAATGACACCAAGCCTGATGACTGGGACGAGAGAGAGAAGGTAAACTCTGATACAGTGCTACCTAACAGCTCACACAAGTGAACCCGGGTAGAAATAACGACCTCGCAGTATGATATATGTTGGAAATTAGGACTGGGACCAGAGGGAGATGGTATTTACCTCTAGGTCAATGTTACAGGAATGGACCCGGGAAGTATAATAACCTGACAAAGTACAGTCGTGAAACACTTTGGCAAACAATCAATCGGTTCACTTGATTGTTACATATTGACATACTACTTGATAACATTGACATGTAGGTAGATAAGTGGACAGGGAAAAGACTTATTCAACTAATTATTTCTTGTGTAATGACGCTACTATTTAGACGGGTTTGCTAATATTGTGAAGTACCAAGTGGTCTCTTTCTTACTAGATTGTAGACCCGAGCGCGACCAAGCCTGAAGACTGGGACGAGGAGGCGCCCGCGCAGATCGTGGACCCCAACGCCGTGAAGCCTGACGGCTGGCTCGACGATGAACCTGAGATGATACCAGGTTAGCATAACACAGCAGAAAGGAACATGCAAGCGGTCCATCTGATGTTAACTGACTACCTTCTCATTGGCTAAATGAAATGTAAAAAGCGTGAATCAATCCAGAAGTGAGTAAAATGGTTGAAGTCGTCCTTGAGTAGATGAAAGTTTATTTGATTGGGAAAAAATATTACCAGTCTCTAAATTATATAATTCTAGACCCTGAAGCCAAGAAGCCATCTGATTGGGATGAAGAGATGGACGGAGAGTGGGAAGCGCCGCTAGTGGACAACCCGGCCTGTGCCGCTGCACCGGGCTGCGGCCCCTGGAGCCCCCCGCTGATACCCAATCCCAACTACAAGGTACGTGTTGTTATTTTTTTTTAAATTAAGTCCTTTAAAGAAAATGCATTAAGCCCGTGAATCTAAAATAAAGTTTACTTTAGTATTTTCTTATGTCATTTATATTGCTATTTATATTTAATTGTCAATAAATGAATATAATGGCGCTGTTACAAGCGTTAGCTGTGCTTACTTCGTATACAATACAAGATCGTATGGACTACAGGGCGTGTGGCGAGCGCCGCTGATCCCGAACCCCAACTACCGCGGCAAGTGGAGCCCGCGCCGCATCCCCAACCCGCACTACTTCAAGGATGACAACCCCTTCAAGATGACGCCCATTGTGAGTTACTATATAACTATCTCTACCATCTTTTATATTATAGGTATGAAGCATAAACTTTGAGAAACTTCACTTGTAAAATTACTTGTCTTATTACGTGTACTTATATGTGCTAGATTCGGCATTTAAGTTGTGCAACAGTAGCTAATTGTGAGCTCTACATAAATATATCTTACGTCGGTATTCTGTAAGATTGTGATACTTCTGAATGCAGCATGCTGTCGGATTCGAGCTGTGGTCCATGTCGCCCATGCTGTTGTTCGATAACCTTATCATCAGCGACGACGCTGACGCAGTCGCCGAATGGACGCAGCAGACGTACGCAATCAAACGCGCCAAGATCTCCAGCGAGTCGGTGAGTTAATCTAGGGCGAACGTACACTTAAATACATTGTATTTATGGACAAGTGTGGCCCATAGGTGAGGGTTGGCACGAATGTGCAGGACTTCTTTGTGCAGCAGGTCCAGGTTATTATTTCAGTAAGTTGCTTTAGGATTTTATAAATGGAAAAACATGTTGCTTATGTCTTTTTTACAAGCGGGAATCTTACGATAACATTTTATTATTATGGACTATATGTTATTTCTTAATAAGCCTCTTCAAATGAAGGTCTTCCAACAAAAGTTGCCACGTACCCAAAGTACGTGAACCGCCTTCGGTTACCACCACATGCCAAGCCCCCCCTGTCCCTCTAGTTTTTACGTAGTAATTCATAAATATGACTTCAAATCATATAGCGCGCCATATTTGAATATAGTTTCAAAAGGAGATTTTACAAGAGGATATTGAATAAGTGAATAAACACGCACAAACGTGGTATTTTGAAGAACTCTCTTACCCACCGTCTGAACATGTCACGTATGGGTATGTTCCCTAACCATGTTGGCGTACACCGAGATAGGAGGACATTGTTAATTCGAATATAAATTACTACAAGAGATGATTTCATGGTGTCAGCAAACACTCTGGGGCCGGTTGCTCCGCGCGACCAACTACAAGCCGGGACTGTGGGCCGTGTACGCGGTGTACTGCGCCATACCCGTCTCCATTTACATCGCCTACCTCGTCCGCAGAGCCAGAGAGGTCACAGTACTGCAGTGCATTATGTGTTGCCAGAGATTAGCTAGTTATGCTCTATTTATCCCAAACTCCACTCATTGGGACACACTTTTGGGCGCCAAAACCACTAACATACTTTACTCGTAAATGTATCTAGCGATATGATACTTTATTCATAGTATTGTGCGCAAAGGATTCCGAAGTTAGTATTTCAATTCGATTATGACGCGCACCTTTAAGATATAACTTTAAGTTATAATGCCTTAGTATTGCGTACTCCGGCCACATCCCCACTTAACATCAAGCAGGACTATAGCTAAGTATCATTATAAAAAAATGGTAATCAGGTGAGGTTGTAGTCAAAAGCTAGCTTCTACGAAAATGAAATCCTTGCCAAATGTTTAGGATTAATGTCTGTTTGTATGCTAGTTAGCAGTTTATTTTGTATGTATCGAGTGTGTCAGTAGGCTAGTGCTTGTAGGAGAGTGCGATGGAGCGCGGGCTGCGCTGGGCGGGCGAGCGGCCCTGGCTCGCGGCGGTCGCGGCGCTGCTGGGCTTCGCAGTGCTCGCCGCGCTCTGCTACCTCTGCTGCGGACCATCCAGCGCCGTAAGTATACACAAGCATGCACGCGTACACGCAGACGTATGCATACGTACACGAGCACGCCCGTAATACTCGTAATAAACGTATAAATCATATTTTATGCTGCAATTATGTTAATTGAAGTTATAACAATAATTACGTTTCTAATTATTTAGAATTGAATCTGTTTTCACTACTAACTTTCGTATAATGTTGATTTTTAACTACATAGCATCATTTAAAGACATACAAGTTTACATTAAACACACATTTCCTTTTATGAAAATAGGAAAATTGTTTACTTGATTAATATGCAAGTGTTGCTGTTATTTTAAATGATGAATAACCGCTTACATGTTAGCAAAAACCGAAATTATACTCTTGCAGGAGCCTGACGTAGAGTACAAGAAGACCGATGCAATGACCGAAGACGATCCTCAAGATGCGCAGGACGAGGGCGAAGCTCCCGCAGAGGACAACGAGGCCGCGCCGAAGCCAGGCAAGGCTGACCTCGAGGGCCCCGCTACGCCGCCAGAGTCCGACCAAGAGCCGGACCAACCTGAGTAAGTTCAACTTATTTAAGATTTGGTTGTAATGTAGGAAACCGAAGAGTGATGATAGCGCGATTGCATAAGGATCTGTCCAATTTTTGAATCGATGCACAACATATGCAATAAAGAATAATGTGTCTGTCTGTTATAGTACAGGCCACATTAACTTTTGTATTACAAATGCCATCTCCTGAACTAACCTGAACTTCAACTTCCATCCGTCTGGGGAAGCGATTTCAATTTCTATCTTCTCCGTCTTGGTTCATTGTTATGAGCTCGCGTGTAATATTGTTTATTATCCTCACAGGAAGGCTGCCGTGGACACGGAGGGCGCGGGCGACGGTCACAGGAAACGGAAGGCGCGCAAGGAGTAATTCCAACATACAGCTATGTCTAATTTATTGAGTACCAACCATTTAGGTACAAATTTATGCTTAATTTGCACTCATATTTTCCATCAAAGCTAAAATTTAATATATATTTTACTATCGATATATCGATACCTTATATTTACTGGCATGTACATCACTATAACTCAGTTTGTCTTAATTAGGATCTGTCCCTAATCCCTCATAATAAAATGTATAATCGTATTTTAATATACCTATTACATGTATGGTTGTAGTTTACGACTCAATAAATTAGGGCTTATTTATATTATTATGTCTTATGTACGTAGGATGTATTTATAACAAGATATAACTTATAATGCAACTAATAGTCAAATGTCATAATAATGTTCCGAATCAACCGACATCACGGTATACACATCACTATAATTATTGGATGCGTTGTAAGTGCGAGCGAGGAGGTTGTCGGAAGTCTCTTTCACACGTACTGGCTTTTAATATTTAGTGTTGTTTATTTGTCGATGAATTATAAATGTAGGTATTAATAGGGAAGGTTCGTTGAAAAATGAGCGATGTGCATTTTGTTTGTTTGTTTTTAGATAAATTTATTCTCTTCGGTGACTGAACTTTGGTTATTAATTTATGACTGCACCCTAGAAAATAAAAAAATATGATTTTAACGGGGTTAAAGAATAAATGAAATATAGAAATTAATATATAGCAACATTGATTTTTTTATAAAGTTATGCATTTTCTTTTTTATAATGGATTAAGATTCGAATTACCTTTTATGGACTTTTTCAATATATTTTCTATCCCTTTCTCTCCTACCAAAGAAGCAAAGTCAATGTTAACCCTATATTTTCTGTTGTGAACAAAAGTCGAGGCGTGACGTTTTCAATTGTTTTTTTTTTAATATTTAGTTCTAAATATTGTATATTGGATGTAAGATATCATTCGTCCTACTTTAGTTGTTTGGTTTTTATTTAATGTCTTTAAGAATCTTCTTTCAGAGCCATACATTTATTCTAACATTCTTCAGTCTGTATCGAAAATTTTTGTATTGTAGTATACATGTAGCTAAATCTATGTGTAGTTGAAAAAAACATTAATATATACTACGACATTTTCCTGTTCATGCCCTAAATTGATGTAAGCATATTAATGAAAATTGAAGTATTCATTATGGCAAATTAAATTTTTGTGTCTTTCCTCTTAGTGAATCCAAATGAGACCCCCAAATGACCTACGGTAGGGCTTCGGACGTGGCATTCTGATATTAACTTGGATTCATTGGAACTTATTCTCTGGCGTAGTATTATATGTAGCTGTAGGTAGCGAATTATCTCGAAACATTTTGTGTCTGTGTGGAAGGTTTTGTGTGAAGAACAAGTCTGTGGACTGGCATTTATGTTTAATTAAATAAACTATTTCTATTCACTTGCCTTATTTTATTACCCCCTTTTTAACCCCTTTAGGTCGCCATCCTGCATCCCGCTAAGGAATGATTGAAATAATAAATCCAACGTCTACTGAAAAGAAAACAAAATAAATCAATGTGTGTGTCAGTGACGATCTGACGCTCGATTTTATAAACCCTAAAAGTTTATCTGCGTATCTAATATAGATAAAAACCGTCCAAGTACGAGCGGACTCGCGCACGATGGGTTCCGTACCTAAAAAAACGGCAAAAAAACTATTGGATGGGATGTTGGGGCAATGTTTATTTTATTCAGTTTTTTAGGATTTGTTATAGCGGCAAAGAAATACATCATCTTTAAAAATTTCAACTGTGTAGACAGACACGGTTAATGAGATAGGTGACAGACGGACAGCGTTAGTAAGAGGGTTCCCGATTTATAGAGGAGGGGATAGACGGGAACAAGGATTATTTCCTCTGCCTCCCTATCCTATCCTTATTAGGGAAGGATGGGTAGAGGGCTGAAATTAGGCCTTCGGCAACTCACCATCAGGCAAAACGCAGAATACTTTTTTTTACTTCACTCCTGTCTTCTGTGAGGTGATTTCACCGGCCAAGCCGCCTCATTCGTGCATCGGAAATAATATAAATTGGAAAGTTTGTAAGTATGGATGTTTGTTACTATTTCACGCAAAAACTACTGAATGTAGTTTAATGAAACCTTACAATAATATAGCTTATACATCAGAATAACATATAGGCTGTAATCTATAAACATGTTGAGTGAATTGACCAAAATATAACGATTAAATTGTGTGTTTTATTTCGGCTTCTAGCGCCCCCGTGGGTAAAACACGTAAGGTGCTGACGTCACAGGCGGAGCGAGCATAGCGCAAGACTTGCACTGGTGCTGTTTTAGTGTATTTTGGGCGTTTTGTTCAGGTTTTTTTGGGACTGTTTTTGTAACCATTTAAACGTTAAATGAATAATAATTATAGTAATCCTTTTCTAGAATGTTTCCCACTGCAGGGACACAGGTCTCCTCACCGCGAATGGGCCGTAATCCACCACGCTGGCCCGGTGCGGGTTTGTGGATGTCACATGTCTTCGAATTTTAGTGGTTCTAGGACATGCCGGTTTACTCACGATGTTTTCCTTCACCGTTTTTGGAGCAGTGGTGATGAAATAAATTGTACAAAGTAAGGCTGCATGGGTTCGAACCCGCAACCTACAGTACGTTAGTAGACCTAAACCGCTGAGCCACCACTGCTCCTTAAATTAATAGTAAAGTATTTTCTTACATTTTGTTGAATTGCGTGAATGGTTACAAGGTTAGAGGAAGACCGATAAAGTATGGACGGATTGTGTGAAAGTTATAATAACATGTTTTTTTTATAGAAGTCGGTGGCAAACGATCAGGTGGGTCATTCGATATTAGATGAGCGCTACCCATTGGCATCTGCAACAGGCTAACGATTTGTAGATGCTTTGTCTACCTTTACCTTTAATAGAGGAGGGGATAAACAAAAGAAGGATTGTCCCTTGCCTATTCATCCCCTCCCCTGTCAAATCCTCTTCCTCTTCACATCCTTCTTTTATTGGAAAATGATAGGAAGGGGGAAATATTACGATAAGGCCTTCGGAACCCAAGAAGAAATAAATACTTCTACTGCACGCCTGTCTTAGGTGAGATCGTAGTATTTCACCAGTCGTGCCGGTCCATTCGTGCAACAGATGTTTTGTTGCCGGCACCACTTACATGTGTAAGAACTAAGAAGGGTGTGAATTCAGGTAAGAGGGCTGAAAGAGAAGAAAATACTGTGCCGACCACAAATGGGAAAAGTGCAGCGAGGCGATGCTGACGTTGTTAACTTGATAATCTTTAAAATATTTTACGTGGATAATTCCTATTGTTTTATCTATGAATGTAATCAACATTGGTCTGGCATAGGGCTGTACAATATATTCACGATATATTTTAGTCCACATCACATTTCGCAACCCTATGTATTGTTGGTATTTTAAATACACCTCGCACTCGGCGCGACCAACAAGCGGTTAAAGAGATACATAAACTATGTATTCACCTATCTTATATGTATATCCTATCCTATCCTACCTACTAATATTATAAATGCGAATGTAAGTTTGTTTGTTAAACTTTCACGCGGCAACTACTCAACCGATCATCATGAAACTTTGTACACTTATTCTTGGAGCTACTAGAAGTAACATAGGATACGTTTAAATAGTTTAATATTTAAATAGTTTTTTGGGATTTTTCTGTATTTATTGTTAAATTTATACTTCTTTAGCCGCGTTATGAAAAAATCGTGAGAGTGACATTTTAAGATGCGCGCGCAGCAGTGTGCACAAAAGTAACAGGTTGAAGCTAAATATGTTAAATATTTATTATTGGTTATTTAATATTTACAAAGTAAAGAAATAAATTTGATAAAACAATTAATAAAATAAATATGATAAAAATAAAAATCGAACATCAAATTAAAATATTATATTAATTTTTGATATTTATTATTAAATTGTATAAATAATAAATATTTATAAAAATAAATGAGCAAACTACGAAAATGATAAATATTAAAAATGAATAAACTTAAAGTCATTTTTTTATGTATTATTAAATATATTTATTTTTTATGCTAAAAAAATGTAACTTCTTACGCGCGTACATAAGTACACACACATTTATTTTGTCATTATATGTATATGCAATATAAAACAAGGCACAAGTGCACACATTACAGGTAGCGGGAGTGCGTCTAGGAAAGCCATGCTTCTCTCATGGTCAACTATATGTAGCCTGTTCGCGTGTGTCTAATGCCCGGAATTTACATATATTTGCACCCAACGGATATAGTCTACAAAAATATCCTACATTAATACTCTGCATTTATATATTTTCAAATTGATAAATATTAAAATTATTTATTTTTGTTACAGAGAAATATATGTTAACATTTGTTGTTGCATCAATAAAGTATGTTGTAAGTTTTTTAAACGTCATTGCACGTAGTAATTTTAAAACTTGATAATCCCAGCTAAGCAATAAAATAGAGTTATCATATTGATTCATTGCTATGATAATGATCTCTGATACTTATTTAATGGCTTCAATGCGAGCGAAGCCGCGGGTACAAGCTAGTATGTATATATATAAACAAACAAACTAATTGACTGATATATTAACACACAGCCCAAACTACTGGGCTACTTGAAACTTTGCATAAAGATTTCTGTTGTTACGTACGCGAGCACTAAGAAAGGATTATTCTAAATTCATCCTCTAAAGTCGCTAGGTCTAAACTAGGGGATAAAAGTTGACCTCAGATCTAGATGCGAAATCATATTAAGTAGGGTTTATCTCAGTTTGGACATTGGCTTAGCTTGTAAATAAATAAAATGGTATTGTAAAGTCCCGTACATACAAGAACAAAATTCTTGCATCTTGTAATTTTAAAAAAAATCTGTTAACTGTACAACACGGGTACTGTAAGCAGAAACAACAGGCGTATCGCTAACAATAGTAAGTTAATGTTGTAGCGCCTACTGGCGGTAAAATCGGACACTTGTTCACAGCACTATCGCCACCTGCAGTAGCATTGAATAAAAATCGTCGAGTTCTAATCTCTAGCGACGCTAATTTGTCCGACCTTTGCGAACCAGAATGTAGCATTCGACCAAGGACTGCGAACAAAATATGCACAAATTGTAACATTAAAAACTAGCCATTCGTGCCCGGCGTTCAATGCATTTTAATCAGTGAAAATAATTAAGCTTATTTACTTTTGGAGATTAAAACAATAGCCTAAGTGGTTTTAGAGTGAACCCACTAACAACAAATAAATCTTTCCACAATACAGGTGTCCGGAAATGACGTGTACAATTTAGCCAAACTTATATATTCAAAATTGATTATAATCCTAACAGTGGTAGAGCCCTTAACAACAACATCTGTTGCACGAATGGGCCGGCTCGACGGGTGAAATACCACCTCACAGAAAACAGGCGTGAAGTAGAAGTACTCTGCATTCGTTTGATGAGTGATGTGCCGGAGGCCTAATTTCAGTCCCCTTCCCCTTCCCACCCTTTCCTCATAAGGATAGGATTTCCTGTCTATGTCCCCTCTGTTCATTAAAGATAGGCTACGCATCAGCAACACATTTGCTTGTTGCGGATGCCTATGGGTAGCGTGCCATTTAACATTAGGCTTGCTCATTTGCCACCTACTTCCATTACAGAAAATCCAAAATCCAAAAATGCTTAGTTTGGGCGATAGAGGACTTTAAGAATGATCAAAATATTTAAGTTTTTTCAAATACCTCGAAAAGTGGTTAATAGAAGAAGAGAATGTGTAAGATAAGAAGAAGACTTCTATAGTACTTCCGATTGTGTCCGCAGATTTAATTCTCTACTACTCTGCTTAATCTCTCTTTCGTCATTCGGTTTCGTTGCTTCAACGCTGACTTACGCACCTACTGGTTGTTGTAAGCGTTCAAGATTATCTGTGGGTTTACACTGTCGAAAACATTCACACAAAACATACTGTCATCTCAGTTTTTTTATAGACACAGAAAGAGAGCAAGTTTGTATCGTGAAACGATTTTACGCCAGTGGTAACCCACGGTAACAATGAATATAATTCAAAACGCCTGCTAATCAAAACGTTTTAATTCGCAATGCACTTGTGTGTGCAATATCCAAAAAAAATTAAACACAACCGTGGATTGCTAACGAGTTTTCCTGTCAAACAGAAGGCCGCCGACTGAGTCAAGCATCCTTTAGTAAATACGAGTACATGGCCACGATACCATCTGGCCATGTACTCGTATTATTATTATTAGGCATTGTTTATCCTTTATAATAAATGCAATAAGATAGAGATATTACACTAGATATTACATCCTTACTAATATTATAAATGTGAATGTAATTTTTTTGTTACGCTTTCATGCGAAAACTACTCAACCTATCATCATGAAACTTACACACGTAAACGTACACATATTCTTGGAGGTATTAGAAGTAACATAGTTTTTATTTAAAAAAATAGTATATAAAGCGTACTAGTGATCCGCCCCGGCTTCGCCCGAGAAGCCGTTCCGAAATCTATAGGGAAAACGTCTGTTATATACGTATATGCACCTGTAAAAAGATTTAACGGTTAATCTAACGGTTTAGAGGTAATAGAAAATAAATAAATATGCGCTCACGTCCGTAACCCAAAGCGGTAGGCAGAGGTCATGGACTTCCATTTGGCGCGATCCTGGTACACCTCTCTCGCTTCTTCTACATCCATGCACACATGCTTCTCGGTTACGGGTATTTCATATTTTGGGATGTATGTAACCTAATATGGTCAATTGTTCTCTCAAAAGTTCTCCTGTGCACTCTTGCAATATAAATCTATCTTGTTATTCTCTCATTCATCTTTACAACATGCCCGAACTACCGAACTACCGAACACAATCTATACAATAATAATAATAAAACTGTAACTGATCGCTGTCTGTAGACGGAAGATATTTGAGAAAAACTATTATTGGGGGCCTTCATAAACGCAATAAAACCCAAAACCATTATCATTAGAATTTATGTCTGTCTGTATGTCTGTTTGCCTGTGCGTTTGTTACCGCTAATCTCGGAAACGGCTTAACCAATTTGGGTGCGGTTTTCACTAATGTATTGTGGTAAACTTCACTTAGTGTTCACATTTAGTGTTTGTTTTATCTCAATCGATTGATAAATAAAAAAGTTATATCATTTTAAAGAACCATGTCAAACAATTGTCCGATAAAAATGCTATAAAACAGCAGTTCAGTTGAAAGTATAAGTAAAATTGCAAAGCGGGTGAAACCGCGGGGCACAGCTAGTTATGTAATAAAATAAAAGAATTTTCACGAATGTGCGGGCTCAACTTCGGATAATGCCACATACATAAATAGAGTTAGGTATAGACTTGCATTTCGTTTGATGGGTTAGGTACTACAGGGGTCATTACCATTCCACTTCTTCCTTCCCTCCTTATCTTTATGCACTTATGTCTAATAATATCTGGTGTAGCGCTTTCTACTAGAAAAAGTAACGTGCTAATGCTGATAACTCAGTAGTTTCTCGTAATTTGTGTAAAACAATGTGTGAATAAGGTATGACGTTTTGTAGTTTGAAACTATGCAGTTCAATCGGGTTTGGATTCCGTTCTAGTTGACATCAATAACCCGTCCTCTAGATAATTACCCACGAAACAAAATGGAAAATACGAGAAACAATGATGACGTTTTACTATTACGAAGTTAAATTATGTCAGTTAATAATGGAATAATGTTTACTTACCAACGTTATGTAGTAGTACTCTTTTCGATAACCTATTTCAATTCGAGAGTCTCATTCGGTGTTCACACGCGGCGGTGACATGACTTGTGTGCTCCTACTGCTTTCGCTGGCGACGCTGTGTCGGGCGAGTGCTCGGCCACATATCGTACTCATTATTGCCGACGATTTGGTATGTATTTAAAGTTTATATTTGACTTTGCCGTAACAAAATAAATGAAAATAAGCGCTAATTTATCACAAGCTTAATCGCTATTGTTTTTTTTTATATTGTTTGTAAATAAAAATATATATCGGGCTCAAAAGTTTAAGACACAAAATAATAAATTGTATATCATAATTGTATAACTGTATCTAAATTATGTGTTGTATTCTATTTTTGGACGATTTCAATTTAATACTTTTTTACTTATTCTATCTGATAATAGTTTAAATCGTAATTTCATTAAAACTTCACTTTTAAAAGTTAGGTAGTGTATCTAGAGTAAAACACCTGCTTAAACATATAGTCGAAAGTCTACAATTCTTAGCAAGAGTTCCACAATACTAATAATGTAACGGCGTTGTCTTGTCTTGAAATTCAAATGACGTAACGGTACAGATTCCGTATTATTATTTTTTATTTAAAAATACTATGTTGTAATAAATATTGCCTTAGTATTTTTATGAACCATAATATTTATGACCTAATAATGTTTAAATTGATGGTTCCTCTGAACAAGTTCAAACTATTAACTACTATGCTTATCTATCATGAGAAACGATCTGTAAAACTATAATGCGTTTTAAATAATGTGCATGGACCCGCGCCATATTGTGACGCCATACCTATCAAATCGAAGAAAATAAGTAGAGTCAGTAAAACAGATTACTTTTAAAATAATATTTATTTTTAATCCGAATCTACGAGTTTGCCGATTCGCTCATCCCACTGCTTGAGTAGTCATCATCTTCGTCGCCGTCTTCAGCCTCACTTCTGCTTTCTCGTAAAAAAAATATTTACGTCATTAAATCATCAAAAAATATTTATTTCATTTGTTTATAACGAAACTAAACTTAACTTATTCTATTAATCTCGTTACCGGTATTCATTGTCGAGACGCCTGACATGGTTGTTTTCACTCTTACAGCACTATAATTTTCCAGAAAATGATGTAAGTGTTAATTAATAAAAAAATCATAATATAATTACATAATTACGTAAATTTATTTTTATTTCAGTAAAACAAGTATTAAGGCAAAAAATTTTTTTGCTCTCTGTACTTTTGTAGTGATCTTGACAGGTCGAGGTCATTATCGCGTACATTCTTACTATCTATTTAAAAATAACTCCAAATCGCCTTCGTCTTGATAATTTATATTCGAAAACCGTGCAATTTTCGCGATTGCCTGTGCTGCGCGACAGAATCAGATGCTTCAACGTGTGTATGCAATATTACTCTGTATCCTTAAAGTTTTTTTGTTTATTGGAGGTCATGTCGTTGTCATTAAACAGCATGCGAGTCGCTGCACTTGTTTCTCCTATATTATGGCAGCAACTCATTTCAGAGCATCATAGATCAGAGCGCAGTACTCGTAAATATTCGCTTAATGATGGGAATTTTTAGCCCCGCCCTTTTTAGTGGGAACTTTTATTAGTTTATGGCTTTCTTCTTTAGCCGCGTTAGACGATAGGTTGGCAGGGGCAAGTCTTATGGTGAACAATATGCGTCAGCAACACACTTGGAAAAGTTTCGATGAACTTTATCTTGTATTCAATTTTTAATTTATTTTTAAGGTGCATGGTTTATTTATGTTGGTTATTTATTTTTGAACTATAGTCGCGCCTGTTTTCACTTCTCTCGGCAGTCCTCATGTGTTTTTTTGAATTTGAATACCTTGTATTACTTTCGTTTTAGTTAAAAAAATAGTTCTAACATGTTAAATGTAGAGTCATAGGTTCGATGTCCACATGAGACAAAAATAAGTTTAATGTTTGTTTTCGAATATAATATGCGTGGCGCGCGTCAATAGAGGCTCCCCGTGTCAAGGACTAAACTCAGTAAAATGTACTCTGCATGTTATATACTACGGCACTAGGGGTGAAAGATATGACAGTTCTCTAATGTCTATGGCTTCTTGAGGTTATTCAATACTTTGGACGTCGATAGTAAAATTTCATTTGTCATCTCAGTTTTTTCATAGCGAAAGATAGAGAGAAAGATATTATCGCGACTCCGTTTTACGTCAGTGAACAATATATGCTTTTTTGAATTTGGAACAGTTTCAACGAACTTTGTGTTCATTTATTTTTCTCGTATTCAATTTTGTTTTTTTAAGGTTTATTCCTTATTTATTTATTTTTGAAATATAGTCCCGGCTTCCTAACTTCGGCAGTCCTTACTTGATTGCCTGTGTTTTTTTTGATACTTTCTTTGTGTCGGGTGTTTTAAATGGTTAATTTTATAATTAATTTAATTATTAAATCAGCGAAGCGAACAGTCCCGTACCAACTCCGGTGTAATGTGAGAGCCGCACTTGATTTTATTTTCCACCGCATTAGTTTTTATTTTGCGATAACCGCTAAGATAATAGTATAAATTATGTGGTGTAAATAATTATCATAATGTCCATGAAATGCTTAAGGTAACTGACGTATTTCCGTTGATAAGGAATAATAATGTATCCGTCTAAATGGCTTTCAACAACCTCATTGCACGGGACCATTTTTGTTAAGTTAGAATGCGTGTAGTAAGCTATCCTTAAAAGATAAAGATATGCCATGGCAGACTTTTTTGTAGATCTTTCTAAGATATATAATGCCGCAGTACATTACTTTGCTATATTTCGTAAGGCTTAGCCAGCGTTTGCGATGTAGGATGTTAATCTTTGATTTTTTTCTCTTTCTGCTTTTCTCTACTATAATATGCCTGTATTATACACATTAACCTTCTTCTTGAATCGCTCTATCTATTGATAACCGTATTAAAATCCGTTGCGTACGTTGAAAGGTCTAAGGGACATCGGCTACGCCTTTGTTTTATACTATGATATTGTTGTTGTTGCAGGGCTGGAACGATGTCGGCTTCCACGGCTCCAACCAGATTCCGACGCCCAACATCGACGCGATGGCGTGGTCGGGCCTCGTCCTCAACAACTACTACGTGACTCCCATCTGCACACCCTCCAGAGCCGCGCTCATGACCGGGAAGTACCCCATACATACTGGTAAGTCGACAAAACAAACGTTCATAAATTAGACCTGTAACCGACGGCTGTGTGTTAATTGATGTATGAATATAGAACAAAAGGTGCCTCGGGATCGTGCTAAACGGAATCCGTAATCCCTGTTTACCCCTGGATTGTGTGTATTTTAATTTATAAGATTCATACACTTTTCCTAAACCTCAGTTTTCAATTTTGAAATATTTTTAATTATCGAGAGCTAAAAGTACCATTGTTACCAAGCACCGTGATGACAGACTACTTAAGTACAGTCATCGGCAAAGTAATATCTTGAATTACATGACGCAACCCATTTATGGGTCGTAACACTTTTGTCATCCTACTTTCGAATTGTGGTAATTCGAAAACAATGATCCATGACCTTATTCCATTTATAATGTACAAACAATACGACAAATAATTTAACTAACAAGCTTACTAATTGTAAAGGAATTGTATGTACCTAAAATACTTACCCAAAAGAAACAAAAGAGACTCAACAAACTATGACGTCAAGCCTTTACTGCCACTACCTATCTATAATAATAATAAATCGGCCTTTTCTAGAATGTTCCCCACTGCAGGGACACAGGCCTCCTATCCGAGAGAGGGAATGAGCCGTAATCCACCACGCTGGCCCGGTGCGGGTTAGTGGATGTCACAGGTCTTCGAGTTTGATGGTTCTAAAAACATGCCGGTTTCCTCACGATGTTTTCCTTCGCCGTTTTTGGAGCAGTGGTGATGAAATAAATTACACAAAGTAAAGCAGGGGTTAAAGGCGGGGCCTAAACCGCTGAGCCACCACTGCTCGCCTTACGTAATGTTGATTGCGGGTTCGAACCCAGACAGGCTTACTTTGTGTACCTATCTATACAAACGGACAATTAGGTCAACATTTTACCGCTAATGATGGGAAAGATTATATTTTAGGTTACGGCTATACCGTAACTGATTAGGATCAGTTTTCTTAAACTGCGCACTCGCGTGTTCTGACGGAGGACTTATTATATGTATATTTAGGTCAATTGATCAGTTATTTATTTATGAATCACATACGATATCAATGCAATGTCCTTGGGCCTTGACACAGCAGTCGTAGCCAGTTATCGATTGAACGCACACTTTGTCTATGGAAAATTTCACACTGTCTCATTTTTGGTTTTTTTCAGGAACCCGATATAATTAACGACATGGTTAACACATATTTCCCTTGGTCACGAAATCACGAGTTAGCGGCTGGACTGATTTCGCTAATTCTTTTTCTTTTGTATTTGTTATTATAAGAAGGTTTTTATGAAGAACTTTTTTAAGAAAGTTGCGGGGAAAATTCGAATATTCAAGTAAACTTAACGACCATAAACCTTAGCGGTTTTGGCATAACTGTCAGTCGCTTGACAGTTGGCACGATTATCTTAAGTGGGGGATAAATGTTAGTTAGGAGAAACTACCTCTGCGAAGTCGGGGCGGGTCGCCAGTTTTAAATATAAATTTTTCAGTTTCTGCGTTCACTATTGAGGCATCTTTGGGATAGTTCAGTCCACCTAGTATTGCAGCACATACCTGAACTAAAATAATGACGGGGCGGTTGGCATGGTAAGTAAGATACTTGTGCTTGACGCCGCATGTGGTCGGTTCGATTTCCACCCGGGACCACCATCACTAGGGTAATTATCTATTTAAGTATGTATTTGCAAAGGAAAATTAGTATATGTAGTATATCAGTTATCTGGTTGCCATAGCACAAGCTATGCTTAGTTTGGGATCAGATGGACGTGTGTTAATACTGTCCCTGGATATTATAATTAACCAAGACTCACACGCTTCAATGAGAAATAAAATCGATAAACAAACAAGTGCGCGGATTTATAAAAAACAAATTATTAAATACTATTTAAATACACATAACATTTTACATTTACATGCCTAACTTAGGATAGAATAGAATTGAAACTTCGCAGCGAGGTGCGTTGAAGTAACTTATATGCTACTACCATGCTATTCCTGAGAACTTGTTTACTTTAACTTAACAATGTAATGGCATCATATAAATATTTATAATCGATTTATGAAAGAAGTTAATAAAATTTGAGGTCAAAGGCCGAGATAAAACGACGCTAGAGCGGCCAGTAAACCGGCATTCGTCGCGACTTCTTTATCAACTGTGATTCAAGTTAAATCCACTCACGCATTTATCTGTTACTAAAACCTTCTGGAAGTTATCAACAAGAACTATCAATTTATTCCGATAGGTCAATAACCAATATGAAAAATCCTTTCTCTCGTTGAATGTCTCTCCATTACTGGAGGTTGACCGTCGGCTCAGGGAATTTATTCCTTATTTTTATGTGAGAAGGTGGCAAACGAGCAAGCGGATCACCTGATGTAAAGTGAGCGCTACCCATAGACATCCGCAACAAACAAATGTGTTGCAGATGCGATGTCTACCCTTAATGGACAGAGGAGGGCATAGACAGGAAAAAGGATATTTCCTTTTCCCCGTTAAACCCCTCCGCGTCCAATCCTCCTCTCATTCCCATCCTATCCTTATAAGGAAAGGGTGCGAAGGGGAAGAGAACTCAAATTAGGCCCCCGGCACCTCACTCATCAGACGAAACGCAGAGTACTTCTACTTCACGCCTGTCTTCTGTGAGGTCGTGGTATTTAACTGGTCGAGCCGGCCCATTCGTGCAACGGATGTTGTTGTTACGGACTCTACCACTGTTTAAATGTACAATGTGCTCATAGCTGATATAGGCACTCTTTGTGAACACAGTTCCTAGGTTGGGAAGGGTGTAGCTAGTAGTAAGTAATTAAAAGTTTGATATAACGTCATAATAATCAATTAAAGCTCGTCGTTTTGAATATCAATGCACTAGTAATAACCAATTTTTTAATTATTATTGCACGGAAGTCATTTTTTTTCGTGTACTGCGATTACACACCGATTCAGGTTATATATGATTCTGTTATACCTATGTATGTCTTAAACAGTTCAACGATTAGATACAGATTACTGTCTACCCCAGATGGAGTAGAAGATGCGAGAATTTATTAAAAAAAATATGTAAACAGCGATGTAACGTGTTGGCGCGTCAAATGATACTAGTGAGTGGGACACGTTAAGCTAACGGTACTGAGGCTTTCTCATGACAAACCTCTTGCAACGGAGATGGTTCATTCATTACGGATGAAGCCAGTTACACGAATAACTTGTTTCCGACGCTTATAAGTTAATTTAAACGTGAAACTTTTGGTCCCATCAAGAGAAACAATAACTTCGTAAATTTGATTCGGTCAATTCAAAATTTCAGGACTCATGGAACAGTCTTTTATAAATTTGTCGGGATTATTGCCAACAAATCCTGCTGCGTTAAGTTAAACTTAACTTAAAATAATCGGTAGCTTGAAGTTTCTTTCAATTTTTACTCGCAGCAAGTTGAATTAACATAACATCCCGAGATTATGTTAATGAAGCATTCACTACGTAAGTGGCAACGGTGGCAACACTAACACGTCTACGAATGTCCGTGTTGACAATGAATCTGGAAATTAAAATGATCTATGTTCATAGTTCGCAATTAAAGAAAATTATTCATTCGAAATACCTCAAACTAAATAGGTGTACACGGCCGTAAGAGGATACGTCGGCCCATGACATAACCAGACAAATATTGTTTCGAGATTTTTTTTGTGACTGAAAGGTCACTGTTTGCCTCGAGGAGGCATTTACAGCTACACCAGGCTCGAGGCAGCAGGGCGCAGAGGGCGCCTAGCCTAAGCCTCTTTAAGAGTAACTTGACTCAAGGCTCCCTCGGGAGCCTCGGCTCGGGCAGTTACTTTATTAGTAGTATTACCGGATTGGGAGGCCGCCGAGCTCTTAGGTCGCTTCGGCGGACGGTCCATGGAGTGACTGGGCTCAAGGGACCCCGAGAGGAGACCTTGGCTTGGGCTGCCACTCAATACGCGTTTAGCATTCCAGTTCGAGGGTGCCCAAGAGGGCCGAGCGCGGCGCGAGCGCTTCTTTATTAACTCCTTACTCAGAGAGAGAAGTGTTAAATGCTTTTAAAGTGTGATTCTGAATGTCTCTGTCCTGTAGTTACGAAACGAATAGACGAATGATTTGGATTTGATTTCTTCCGTTCTAAAGATGATGGCATCGAGATGGTTCTTAGCTGTCTTTGACAAAGATTTGTTCAGGCGTTTAAAGACCATGTATTGTTTATTTTCTTTTAAGAGTCTTTCATTGCTCTAGGGTTGGTTTATAAGTATTTTAATTTTATTTCACTATAAAGAAATTGATTTGCAGGTATGCAGCACAATGTGATATACGGCACGGAGCCGCGCGGTCTACCGCTGTCTGAGAAGCTTCTACCAGAGTACCTGCGCGAGCTAGGCTACCGCACGCACCTGGTCGGCAAGTGGCACCTCGGTAGTTACAAGAGGGACTATCTGCCTTTGAACAGAGGGTCTGTAAAGCTAACAAAGTTGTTATCGAATTGGATATCAGATTTTTTTTAATGGAAAACGAGGCTGGTTTAAGTCGTGTTCCGTAAGAACGCGTGTTCAAAATACTCACGTTTTTACAATTTTCGTTAAAGGTTTGACACCCATCTTGGCTTCTGGACGGGCAGAGTGGACCTGTACGACCACACGTCTTTCGAACTCGGCTCCTGGGGTTTTGATTTCCGACGCGGTGAGTGAAAAGATATTGAAAACTGACATGAGCAAGAAAGGAGAGATGAGATGACGGTTAATAGAAAGATGTGGAAGAAGGAAACGTGTTGACCCCGTTTAAAGTGGGGGAAATAGGACAGGCCAATGTTGAGAGAATTATTGCTCGAGACTAGACGATAGGAAAATAACAATTTTAAGTTGGTAACTTCGTAACAAATGTTCATTGTCATGTCCTCAGGGTTTGAAGTGGCTCACGACTTGTTCGGGCAGTACGCGACCGATGTCTACACCAACGAAGCAGTCAAGGTATGATGTATAACATTTTAATATTAAATTAAACACACACCTGTGGTCGAAATTCGACTATGTTTCATTATTATTTATAAAAAATTGTAATTCTTCATGGTTCCAGTTGATCAGCGCGCACAACACTAGCGCCCCCATGTTCCTGGTGGTGGCGCACTCGGCGATGCACAGCGGCAACCCGAGCGAGTTCCTGCGCGCGCCCGATGCACTCGTCGCCAACTTCAGCGGCATCCCCGACTACCAGCGACGGAAGTACGCCGGTACGTCGCGACCAACAAATGTTTAGACCTTTCTTAATATGATTTTATTAGATACTGTTTATCTATTCTATGTATGTAACGAAATCTTTCGATAGATAGGTACTTTCCTGTCTTCTATTCTTCCTTTCATCAATTTCTTCCATCTCCTTACTCTCTTACTCTTTACTGCCTTAAATTTTCCTAAATAATATTCTAGCAACAACATGTGTTGCACGAATGAGCTAGCTCAACCGGTGAATTACCACAGCCTCACAGAAAACAGGTATGAAGCAGAAGTAAGCTTCCGTTTTCCGACTGATGAATGAGGTGCCCACGGCCCAATTTCAGTCCTGTTCCCCTTCCCGTCCTTCTCTTGTGAGAACGGAACAAGGATTGGATAGGAAAATTAATTATCCTTTTTCTGTTTGTCTCCTGCTATGTCAATTAAAGTTAGGCAACGCATCTGCAATTCATTACCTTGTTGCAGATCCCTTCGAAAAGAATATCAGTTGAACGGCTTGCTCTTTGATACCCTCTTCTATAAAACAAAACTAAAGCTTATATAATCATATATAAATCAGGCTTTTCTAGAATGTTCCCACTGCAGGGACACAGGCCTCCTCTCCGAGCGTGGGAATGAGCCGTAATCCACCACGCTGGCCCAGTGCGGGTTGGTGGATGTCACATGTCTTCGAATTTGGTGGTTCTAAGAACATGCCGGTTACCTCACGATGTTTTCCTTCACCGCTTTTGGAGCAGTGGTGATGAGATAAATTACACAAAGTAAGGCGCCTGTCTGGGTTCGAACCCGCGACCTACAGTACGTAACTCGGGGCCTAAATTTCTGAGCCACCACTGCTCGAAATTAAAGCTTGCAACACATTTACTACTGCTTTTGTTGCGAGTGGAATAAGTAGGGATGCTCACTTAACATCTATTGCGCTGCTTGCTTGTTTGCCGCCACTTATGAAATAAGGCGCTGCATTATTACAGCCATGGCGACGAAGCTGGACGAATCTGTGGGCAAAGTGGTGAAAGCGCTGCAGCAGCGAGACATGCTTGAGGACTCTATTATTCTCTTCACGACGGACAACGGAGGTGCAGCCGCCGGGTTCAACAACAACGCCGGCAGTAACTACCCTTTGAAGGGCGTAAGTTTCTCAATGTCTTATTACAATTAGTACCTTAAATAAGTTTCATAACAAATCGTATTTTATGAAAGAGACAAAAACAACCTGTTAATAGTTAAATATTACATAAATAACCTAACAGCGCTTTAAATCCGAGCGTCGAAATACTAACCGCAGAGCCGTAGATGCTTAGTGAACTACCAGCAATGGGCGGCTTATGATTTAGAATCTAAATCACATCTTAATTTATTAAAATTCAGCATAGCGCACATTTTCCTACTTCTTTCGAAAGAAAATTTAGTCGGTAGTGTGATTGTGGCAACACAGGTGAAGAACACTCTATGGGAGGGCGGCGTGCGCGGCGCGGGCGTGCTGTGGAGCCCGCGGCTGGGCGCAGCGCCGCGCGTCGCCTCGCAGCGGCTGCACATCGTGGACTGGCTACCTACCCTGCTCTCGGCCGCGGGGGCAAACATCAGGTATACCGCCCATTACCATTACTCCGTATTACAACTGCATTAACGTCGAGTAATTTATGGCGAGAGTGACGTAGAGGTGCGTGATAAGCCGAACAATGGCTGCCACGCGCGCTCTCATCGCGATTCAGCCGTCATGACCTGGAAGTCGGTGTGACCAAGAATGATGGTGGGATACTTTTCATTACCTGCCCTCTGATTCCGCGACACAATCCTATCGCAATAGTTAAGGTTTGTCAGTTTTCTAAGCAGTCGTGTCAATCTATATAAGATTTGACGTGCGCCATTACGAACTTTTACAATAGGAATTAGCAGAATTGCGGAATTTTTCTTTATAATATAATCTAATTATTATTGTTAATGACACAAACAGTGAGGTACCTACTCTACCGTGTTAAATAAAATATCTATCTATATATTTACATTGACAGCTTAGACTTCATAGACGGTATAAACCAATGGCCCGCGCTGACGGGCGACCTCGCCTCGCCGCGCACGTCCGTAGTGCACAACATCGACGACATCTACGGCAGCGCCGCCGTCACCGTCGACCAGTGGAAACTGCACAAAGGTACGTAACAGCACTAAAACACAAAAAAAAACGGGTTACATACAAACAAGTCATACGGGCGAACAACAACGAGTTACCTTAGAACAGCGGCTTCTTAAATTGTCCAACGAAAATTCCCAATCTTTAGTGTCGTAGGGGCAACAGTGCCGTTCACCCATCAGTCACTGGATCGGACCTGTCTTACATTTTAGGCCCCACTCAATATTTGGTATAGTTTGGGAATCTCCAGGCCATAACTTGGTGCGTCTCACAGTAACTTCAAAAAGACTTCAAGCTTCAGACTCAAACTAGATATCATTCGCAATATCCTACGATAGGAGAAAAATACCTTAATGCGTTGCGATAACCTTGGCCCTTGCAAATGAGGGGATCTATCCTATCCCACCTGCTTCTGGTATGTTATTTTAATAATACTTAGAAAGGGGCAAACGGGGAAAGGCTCTCCTAAAATAAACACCATCACTCTTCAACATCTGCAAGTTCTGAAAATAGGGGAAGCGGATAGACTTGACGTGCATGTTCTGTGCTCATTGCACGACACGTCGGCGCTACCTCTACCGGTGTTCAAATGTATGTGATGTCGCAACGCTTCCATGTACTGACTCTGAACGCGTGAGATATGAGTTAATTCAGACACCTGTGAGGTCATCGTAATTCCCCGATACAAGTTGCGTTTATGCAAATAGCAGCTGTTAAGTGTAAAAAAGATTTGTGACATTGTGATGAAGGTACAAATTACGAGGGGGCGTGGGACAACTGGTACGGGCCGAGCGGCTGCGAGGGCAGCTATCAGTTGGAGCAAGTGCGCGTGAGCGAGGCCGGCCGCGTGATGGACGAACTGGGACTGTTGCCGGCTGACAACACGATACTAGCTCTCAGGTATTAGCTTTCAAATTCGGATATTTGCAATATCCGAATTTGAAATTAAAAACTTCATAGGTTTTCGAAAATCAAATTCATACGTTTACATGTCAATTTCATGGATCCGAATTTGAAATTAAAACAAACTTACAACTTAAAAAAGTGTCAGTGCTGCCTTGTAATTGCTACCACACAGAAACACCCGCTGTGCCAATCTGGACCCTGTAAATTTCATCGAAATCGTTCCAGCCGTTTCGGAGTCTATAGGTCTATAGGGAACATACATACTTCGCTTTTATATACTATTTTGTTTCATAAAAAGTATCTTATGTTACTTCTAATACCTCCCGGAATATGTGTACAAAGTTTCATATTCGGTTGAGTAGTTTTCACGTGAAAGCGTAACAAACAAACTTACATTCACATTTATAATATTAGAAGGTATTATTTTATAGCTGAACAGATGGCGAACATAAAATCAGCCGACAGAGAAAAGATTCTAGATACGAGAATCTATTGCAGGCGGTTACAAAAATACGGGTAGGAGGTATTGTTAATACTAATAATGTGTGTCTATCACAAATATATGTAAGTTTATGAATCTTCATATTTTCGACTTATGCTTTTTGTTCGTATATCTAAAACTGTATAAAGCATAGACTTTAACCAACTAACCACGGGGAGAGTGATAATTTTGTCACCCGTGCGCGCTCCGCTATGAAAACCTAACGGCGCGGTGACAGCAGCTGACAGTTTCGTCACGGGCTTGTTCGCCGGTCTGCGTACAAAAATGTCTCCGAATTGTCACGTTGTTACGTGCAATCGCTATACATATCCACGGACTTGATATGAGTGACGAAACAGTCACGATGACAAAAGTACACACTAGAAACGACGACTCGTTTAACTCGCTGGCTGGCTTTACCATTGTTCATAAGGAATACGAGAGTTAATCATTAGCAAATTTGTTTCCAGGGAGGAAGCGACTTTGAGATGCAACGCGAGCATCGCACCTATCCCCTGCCGGCCGCTAGTGGCGCCCTGCCTCTTCAACATACAAGAAGATCCCTGCGAGAAAAGAAACTTAGCAGATATGTAAATATTATCCAGAACAATATATATTATTAGGTTTTTTATTTACTAAATGATACCAGAGTAACTTGCCATCTTTAGGACCTTTTCAAAACGTCCGTTTCGACAGAAGAAATCGGAAGTATGCTTTCACTTTTCCGTAAGATTTTCAAACGTTTACTTCAGAGAAAACAGAATTATCCAATTAGTTGCATTTACTTTACTTTTTTTGATTCATGAACATTTGGCAATTGTGTTTTATTATTATGATAGATTATTCAAACAAGTATTGTGTTTTCCAGAGAGCCGGTGATCTTGCGGCGGATGCTCGTCGAATTAGAACTGGTGAACCGGACGGCGGTGGCGCCCAACAACCGGCCCACGGACCCGCGCGGGGACCCCAAGTACTGGGGCCGCGTCTACACCAACTTCGGCGACTACCTTCCGCTCACGTGCGGCGGGGATTGCTCCTAGCTAGACCATCTCCTTAAAGCTGCCATTTTCATTTATTTCATATTATTTATTATCCGTAGATCATGACGTATAATCTCGATACGTCTTTTATTGGCGTACAACATTGCGTTCACAGAATTAGCGCCGAGCTATGCAACCTGCCCCAATTCTGCTAACGCAATGTTCTCACATCACCAAAATAGCAGGATTAAGGGCCATTTCTTGTGCTAATTTATAACTTTCACATATATTGTTGGCATCTTGTGCATAAAGCCAGTATTTCCGTCCGATTACGGCCTTTGAGAGAAAGTTTTTTTTGAATCGTTAACAAAATATGCTGGATGGGTACTGGTATTGTCGGGTGTTTCTTGTTATATTTTCATAACCGTTTTGCATTTATTATTATGTAGTGAGATTTCTAATTTATAATAACTTAAAAGCTGTGATAGCTTGTAGTGTTAGGGATACGTTGTGACTCCGTTGTCAGTTATGTCGCATGGATCAATTCATCGTCACACACCGGATTCATGACTTAGCGAGAGTAAGCATAATATGTGAGTTTGTCATAGATGAAAACCCAACACAATGGCCACAGTCAAGTCACAGTAGCAATTATAGTTAAGTTTTGAATTCACTTAGGATTATAAACGGTAAGTTCGACTAGAGGGGGTATTTACATCTACACCGGGCTCGTGGCGGCAGGGCGCAGAGGGCGGCTAGCCTAAGCCTCTTTAAGAGTAACTAAGCTCGAGGGCTCCTTCCGTAGAGGGAGCCTCGGCTCGGGCCGTTACTTTATTATTACTACCGGATAAGGAGACCGCCGAGCTCTTAGGTCGCTTCGGCGAATGCTCCCTGACTCCGGTACAAGGGCCCTAGAAAGGGGACCTCGACTTGGACTGTCACTCATTACGCGTTTAGCATTCCGATTCGAGGGTGCTCGAGAGGGCCGAGCCTCGGCTCGCTCGGATTATATGAATTACTAGAGCTAACATTACTACCACTTCGGAGAGCGTTTGGGAGAAGAAGTGGCTGAAGAAACTCCAGCAACGCTTCTATCATTAATAGGCGAGAAGACCCTGCCAGCTATGTGGCCGTAACTAGAGTAAGATGGCCGCCCTCGCGCGCGCCGGGATTTGGCTCCGAAGTTGTTTTATCCTAGCCTGTGCGATGGTTATTGCATCGTCTTGATAGTCGAGTACGTGCCTAGGTCTATAGTCGTGGCGCAACGTACCGGGCGCGATTGTTTGGTAGGTGGCGGCACCTAAAACTAGCGAACTAGGGTGACCGGCGGCGGAGTCGAAATCGGCGCGACGCCAATTCCAGGTGTTAAGGGTAATTTGACTGATCAATCAAGTCACTTATATGGATAGGCAGAGATATCCGTTCGACATGGGGACTCTTAACGCACGCGTCACGCATTGCATCGATGATGTATTCTTATTTATTTGTAACAAACATTAATGACATTGATGTCTTAGGGCCATTAAGCAGTGACCGTTTCGCTTACTCACTGTTCAAAACTGAGAAAAATAAAGTTATACATTATCCTAGGTGAACGAAAAACGGGGTAATGTGACGCGACACGACGCAAAAGTATCGAGTTATCTTTTATGTATTGGGTCCTCATCATCATGCCACATAGTATCGAGCCGCGTCGCGTCGTCTTCCGTCGCTCATCTAGAACAACGAGTAACCCTTTGCAAGCACAGAGCAATGCGGGCCACAATAACAAACTTGATATCGCGTTGCGAAAACAAGAGGTAAAACAATTATTAAACGAATGCCGCTAAATAATGCCTTTGCTTGCGTAAACAAATCTCTTGTTTATACTAGTCCGTACGTTGTGTAACACTTAGCATAGAGATATCATTTAATGTAAAGTATATTTAAAGTTGTAAAATAAATGTTAACTAAAAAAGTTTTTTTATCTATGGAAGTGACCGCTACCCATAGACAAAACACGTTGATGCATTGCCTACCTTTAACCGACAGACAAAGGAGGATATGCTAGAAAAAGGATAATGCTTTTTCCTATTAGTTCCCTCCACGGACCTCTTCCCCTTTCCATTCTTTCCTTATCATCATAGAATAGGTCTGGAACCGGGTCTCCGGCACCTCACTCGTCATACGAAACGCAGAAGCATACTTGTATATCACGCCTGTCTTCTGTGAGTTCGTGGTATTGTACCACACACATCCGTGCTACGGATGTAGTTACCACAAACAAACAGTGTTAAATGTTTGAATGTGATTTGTTTGCTATATTTTATACGAGAACTACTTATCTTGTAGAATATATATGTACTTAGTGATACCACTATACTATTTAATATAATTACATTTAATTGTATTTAGGAAATTAAGAACATTGGGCAGCTAGAGAGTAAGCTTCGTGCGGTTAAACAAAATGTGATTATTCGCTCGGTACAGTAAACGACAGTTGGCGACCATAGAGGTAGTGGTTGTTTATAGAGGAGTCAATGTTGCCAACTGCTCAACTTGCCAAATGATTAAGACAATTTACATAATAATTTTCGAGCGGGATCTCATTAAGGTGATACAATGAACAAGAAAGTTTTATTAGAATGACGTTTAGCAACTTTAACTATTCAAAAAATTGTGTCAGAAAAATAATCATATAGAATTACTCAAACGGACCCCGGGCCCTTTTAGGCTTGACCTTAGACCACACAGTAATCGTATCCGGTTCCAATTTCCTTTTCTTTTTTCCTATCTCCATCTTCTCTAGGGTGGTTGCTAAGGGCGGTTCGTCATCATCCCTTAGACTGGGGGTTAAGGCGTCGCGGTATTGCTTCAGCAGAGCGCTTGTGGCAGTCGAGGGCTTTGTCTGTACCACTCGACCGGAGCCCGTGGCCTCGCGAAGACTGGCCTGTTGTGTAAACAAATGTAAAACCAAGACTTTGTGTGTTGTACGCAAGAATTTAAAAAAACAGACAGTTACAGAAAAATAGCCTTGAAAAGAATCAGTCAATAACAATTTAAGGCAAATATTGAAAGAAACAACAACGTAAATAAGTTTGTTACAAGAGAGCTCACCATCTCCATGGGGCTGAGCACTGCCCCGACGGGATCGCGCTGGCTGTTCTGCGATGAGAGTGTTTCTTCTAGAAGACGGTCCACAAAGTTTTGTTCGTCTAGGTCGAGGAAGTGTGACTTCATTACATCCCTCAGTCGCATCTCGTTTACTTTTTGCGATATATTCCAGCTGATGGCAACACAGACTTATTATTCATTATGTATAGTAGATCTGCGATCTCTGCGCGCCAACAAATGTATGACAAGAGTACAAACAAGTTTGCCCTTATATCGTCTGTTCAGATTTCGGTAGCAACATTCCTTCTTCTTACTTCATCCCCTTCCTCCTAATGAAGGCTCACATCAGCAATACTCAACGTTTCATTAACAAAACGTAGCATTTGTGGTTACAGAGCATCTTGTGTAGCCTTACGTCGACTGCGCCCTCGGGCCCCTACATTTTCATTGTTAGTGTAAATTCCTTAATCGATTCAAAATCTCCTTCTGAGAGTTTGTGACACTTTATATAATATGGTTTAAAACTATAATCTATATATACATAAAAGATGATGGATGCATTCATGAAAAGTAACGGAAGACAATGTGAGGGCGTGCGTGTGCATAAGGGTCCATTCACACAGACCGGCTCGGAAAGGAGAGATAGAGTGAGTTTTGATCGCAATCCTTTTGTTGTTGATAATGCTCAAGAGCCAGGCAAATTACTGTGAAACAATAAGAGAAGCCGACCGGCTGCCTTTGGTTGGTTTTTTAATTGGTTCCGGTCAGTAGCATGAAATCCGCGCGTGTCTGTGTGAAAAGAAGATTGGAGTACTGACTCGTCGTGTGCAAGCACGTCCTTGTTGCGCAGGTAGAGTAGCGTCCTGTTGAGGAGGCGTGGCGCGAGGCCGAGCGCCCGCAGGTGCGACGCGCCCACCGAGCCCCGTGCCGCGCACCACGCCAGCGTCAGCCGCAGCGCGCAGTAACACTGACACAAACACATAGCTTTAAATGCCACACACTGTTTCTAACTTACTTGTCACTTTTTTCCTGGAAGAGGTATACAGGTACACCGGACTTCAGAGGGGAAACTCGTTTAAGAGAATCTAAGCTCGGGGACCCCGAGGGAGCTTCAGCTATAGCAACGTTTTATGGCGCTTACGATTAGACATAATAAGGAAAGGATGTCAATCTTGTTTTTATGACCAAAGGTGGCAAACGAGCAAGCGGGTCACCTTATATCAAGTGACCGCTACCCATAGGCATCTGCAACAAGCTAATGAGTTGCCGATTCGTTTCCTGTACCGGACAGAGGAGAGGATGAACACGAAACATAATATTTCCTTTTCCTATCCATACCCTCACTCCTCAAATCCACGTACCCTCCCCATTCTTTCCTTATTAAGAAAAGAAGGGAAAAGGACTGGATTTCAGACGAAATGTAGAATATTTCTATTTGACGCCTGTCTTCTATGAGGTCGTGGTATTTCACCGGCACCTTCGTGCAACAGATGATGTGTGAACGTGCCACTATTAAGATCCGGCTTTATTCCAGGTACGTCCTAAAGCTGCCAAAACAATGGCAAAACTAACAATATCAGCAACTGTTGTATAGTATAGCTAGTTGTGTCCCGCGGTTACACCGGTCGCCCCATTTAATATATCACAGAAACAAAACAAAATGAATTTACCTAGTCTAGATACATGCGAGAAGTAAAGCTCTTTTGAGCGATAAGAAGCAAGTCTCATCTCTTCCTACTCCTATCTTATCCCCCTTCCCCTATCCTTATCCAATCCCTCTGGATAGCTGTGACCCATTGAGAAGCCTTTGCCTCCGTTATATGTCACGAAAATATAATTGAAAGAGAAAGACAAGAGAACCTACTGGTTCTTTATGAATGTGCGTGGAATCCAGTACTAACTACTGACCTCTTTATTCTTGCTGTATACGGCGGCGAGGTTGGAGCAAGTGGGGCTGCGCGTGCAGTCTTCGTCCGAGCAGGAGGTGCAGCAATGGCGGCCGGAGCCCCGCAGTAGGCCGAAGCACGCCGCGTGCTGTTGCTTCTTGCAGTAGCTATTCACACACGTCGAAGAGGAGATGTAATGTCACCAGTGATAAATTAACGTCTTGGTTGATTATCAAAAATATTATATGCATTACCGTCTTTGGGCCAAAAAATCTTTAAAAAAATCTCATTTATTCTTCGATTGTCTGGTGACACTACATTATACATTATATTTTCTAGTGTGCCCCAGGGTCCCGGAATGGTCTAAGCTAATTTGGTCCCAATTTCATTAAGATTGCCTACCTACCTTACCTAACCTAACTGGTACATGGCCGCTATACTAAAACCTATCGATTGATTGTCATCGATGTGTATAGTAAAATGTAATAACTAACTTGCAGGTGATTATCTTGGTGATGTCATGTGGCAGGGCTCTGTCGATGCCGCAGGGACAGCACATTTCGGCCGGCGCCGACCCATTCGACGACCACGTCGCTGAGCCAAATGAACACATCAATCGCATGACATACGAACACAAATTTTCAATTGAGTCTTACGCAAGGTTAGTTAGTTCAGTTGAGATGAGTTACGTAGAATAATGTGTATTAATTCTCATGATGATTTCTCATTGCGCTATTATTTTTTATATTTGACGTGCCGGTTGGCGTGGTTTGTAAGATACTTGCTTTTCACGCCGCAGGTCGTGGGTTCGATTCCCACCCAGGACAAACATTTGTGTGCATGCATGTCTATTTGTCCTGAGCCTGGGTGTAATTATCTATTTAAGTTTGTATTTACAAAAGAACAGTAGTATATGTAGTATATCAGTTATCTGGTTGCCATAGCACAAGCTCTGCTTAGTTTGGGAGCAGATGGCCGTGTGTGAATATGTCCTAGGATATTATTATTATTATGACATCGTCAAAATAGCTGAAACTATCAATTTAATATCACGGACTGTAAATTCGTGGGCTGTGGGCTTACAAGCCCAATAGAGTACTGTAGATACAAGCCCAATAAGATCTGCAATTTAGTATCCCGGGCCGTGACTTCGAAACTGTGAGCTTATAGTACTAGCTACAAGATCTATACCTACGCTGGCAACAGTGTACAAAATACGGACAAAGAACATCCTCCCATGAATTTAATGGCACTAAGCTAATCGTAAACATAAGCTCTAGTGTCTCTACTTAACGGAATGATGCGCATCCATCCATACGTAATATTATAAAAGTGAATGTAAGTTTGTTTGTTACGCTTTCACGCGAAAACTACTCAACCGATCATCATGAAACTTTGTACACGTATTCTTGGAGGTACTAGAAGTAACATAGTTTTTTATGAAAAAAAATAATTAGTATACAACAGCGAAATTTGTATGTTCCCTATAGACCTATAGACTCCGAAACGGCTGGACTGATTTCGATGAAATTCACAGGGGTTGTCCAGATTGGCACAGCGGGTGTTCCTGTGTTTGGTAGCGATTGAAGCGGCAGTGGTACCCGGGCGAAGCCGGAAGAAGAAAAGAAGAAAATGTCAGACTCACTGGTATATCAACGCATAACCCAAAACTACTAAGCTTTTTACTAAGTAGGAGAGTACTAAAAAAGAATTTCTAAATTTATAACCTAAACGCTGAAGTAAGGGATGAAAGTAAAAGGAGAAATATTGGTAATTCAATGTAAGTCGACCTAAAAGCTATATGCTATAGGGTTCAGCTTAAGTTGCACGGTGAATCCGCGAGGCCCAGCTAATAAAACATTAACAAGCCTTTAGAAACGAATCGTTCAAATAAATATCAACTTACCCGCACCATCTTCAATTTGCGTCATCAAAGGCGGGTTCTGCGAGGCCTGTGGGTGTTTGAATTGCGTATACAGAACAGAAAATGTCGGTCTACCGTTCAAGAGGAACTGATTAAGATATAGGAGCAAAACCCTGGCTTCGTTCACTGTGTACACATTAAAGTAAATATACATCCGGACATCAGACACGAGAATGAAATATTCCCGTGATTTACTTATTATTTTAATATTAACATGAGGCCACGGAAATAACGGTGAACGGATACGGAGATATAATTTAACAACTGAATTATATTTAAAAACCGAAACAAGACAAAACTGTTGCATTTTGTCACCCTTAAAAATATAGTTCGGAGTTCCGTGTGAGGGATCGAATGCCAGCTAAGACCTGTCCCACCCGTTCTCATCCCATCCTCTTCTTTTCCATGCCCATTCAACTACTCCACTCCAACGCATCTCTATCTCTTGTGCGGCAAATGTTAATGGACAACGTGTACCACTTTACATCAGGAGAGCCCTTAGCTCGTTTGCGGATTTCTACAATAAAATGTTTACGCACATAAGCTATTGTGGCCAGACAATCTCAATTCTCTTGTCATGGATAAGTCACCAACAGATTGTGAACTTCGATAGTATATAATTGGGCTAGGCATATTTTAAACTGACGTTTCCAGAGAGTTCATAAACTGTCAAAGTTAAAGTTTGAGTTAATACTTTAATTGCGTTATTACGATAAAGTTTAAGTTATAAGGGTAGACAAATGTATATAATTGGATAACAAATAAAGTTGACAGGGTACGTGTGTTCGTAGAATTATGAGGTACCTTCAAGAGAAGGGCCATGCTACACGAGTGCGTATCATCTTATGACCACATCACTTGGATGCACATGGATTGCAATCAAACTCTGGTTTATTTATTATAAAAAAATGTCTGAATTTGTTTTAATTTCTCACCAGCACAGACAACAAAAACTGCTATCGATATGGTACTCACGATAGCCTCGTGACTGGAACCCGAGTTCTCAAAGAAGTGTGAGGTGATACGGACACCGTGGTAAGCCGTGTCCACGTCGCCGAGCAGGTACGTAGCCACGTCGGCTGGCGTCAAGTGCCCCTCGAACTCTACGCCGGTCCGGTAGCCGGGCGCTTGATAATTCTCTGGTGCATCTATAAATATACACGGTGAGACGAGAAACAATCAGAGGGTCGCCACGGTTTCACGTCACGGACCCCCAAGAACGTTTTGGCTTGGAATACCTTATAAAATTCTTAGTTCTTTATACTCTTAAGTAGTAAAACTTTTATACACGAACGGATTCTGTATCTGTGCGCTAGGTTACAATTAAAAGCCCTCGAGCTTACTCTATTTTGTGCCTATACAGACTAGGCGTCCTCATTGTAGGGCCACGTCACGTCATGCCTGAAAGTGCCTCGTCAAGGCAACTTGTAGCGATCAGACACAAGTTTATGATTGTAGAGTAGAACTAATCCGTATAAAACTAAATAAAATGCTAAAAATACATTTTCTTCTTCTTGTTCGCTTCACTCTTGACAGAGTGGTCGTGGTTACCACGTTCCGGTAGATTAGGCAGCTGACAGTACCGGCCGCACGAAGTTCCACCACCTCTGTCTGCTGGCCGTTAATCGAGCACATTCGTGTTCGGGAGCACCCACCGCATGAGATGGACGGATCAAGTGAAGGCTGCTGTATGCCACTTAAACTCATCGAAATTGATAAGAATTTATAGATTTCAAATCTAATAACTCAGTTAGCATATAAGTACGTGTCATTTACCTTCGTTGTAATAAAGTCTCAAACTTATATCGACACGAGTCGGTAAATTTTTCTTGAAACCGTCATTGATAGCTATGCAGCTTTGCAGCATCGAATAGGCTTTGTCCTCGACACCGCTCCCGGAGTGGAGCCTGAGGCGGGCGCCCTCCTTGTGGTACGTGTACTCGAAGATATGGTAATCAATCAAATTCTCCGCCTTACACTCTTCATTATAGAAACACAGCGCTAACCGATGCAGCTGAAATTTAAGGGATGTCTTCAAACTCCCATAGTCAGAGGGATAGAGTGACAGTGAAGACATGTCTAGTTACATACAAAGGACTGACGGCTGGATTTAGGGGAAGAAACACGATGATAATTTAAATTAATTTATTCTTGAGAATGCCAGGCGTGAATCTGATTTTTTTATATCATTGTACGGGTATAATGCATACCTTTGGTAGCTTTATAACTTGAAAGGATAAATGAAGTCAAAGACAAATTTATATTGCGAAGGTGTGTGATAGCGTTGGTAGAGTATGTCTTAAATGATCCGATCAGATTAGCAACATACTAAAGAAAGGTTGTGGTAAGAGTCCGACGAATGTGTGTGTATAGATGTATGAAGTATGTATGAATGTAGAAGAGGTGAAACCCAGTCATCTCTGCTTACCCCGTCGGTTACGGTAGCAGCTGCTTATTTATTGATATCATTTATATTTTCATCCATTTTATTTTTACTGGCACGGATATTTCTAATGGTGACGTTTTCAAATTGTGAAACCTAGTTTAAGGCGTTGTCCCCAGTCATTTTTAAATCTAGATTTTATCGGCCGGCTCAACCGGTGAAATACCACCACGTCACTGAAGTGAAGTAGACGTATTCTCCGTTACGTATAAGTGAGATGCCGAAAACTTTCCTTATTAAAAAAGGATGGGAAGAGGAAGACGATTTGACGGTGGAGAGTAGACATGAATATGAAATCTTTTGTTCTGACTAACCTACTAGGCAACTCATTAGCTTATTGCAAATGCCTATGGGTAGTGGTCACTTAATATTAGGTGAACCGCATGCTCGTTTTTTTTTTATGGAATAAGGTGGCAAGCGAGCAAGCACCTGTTAAGTGAGCGCTACCCACGCATCCGCAACAAGCATATATGTTGCAGATGCGTTGCACACTAATGGACAGAGGAAGGAAAAAACAGTAAAAAGGAAATTTCATTTTCCCCGTTAACTCCCTCCCCGTCCAATCCTTATAAGGAAAGGATGGAAAGGGGAAGAGGACTGAAATTGGGCCTCCGGCACTCATCGGACGAAACGGAGAGTACTTCTGCTTCACGCCTGTCTTCTGTGAAGTCGTGGTATTACACCGGTCGAGCTGGCCCATTCGTGCAACAGATATTGTTGTTGCAGGCTCTACCATTGTTTGCCACCTTCTTCAATAAAAAAAACATAACTGATTTAAATATGTTGTTGAGTGGTGGTGATCACTTCCAAAAGATGAACCGCTTGCTTATTTGCCTCTTTCAACCATAAGAAACCATCTTAGCATACTAAATAATCATAATACTGCTGTTGGAACTCCTTTCAGATTGGGTGTTACCGCATCGCGTCATATGAAAAATGAGTTCACGCGTCAATCAATCGTCCTTTGCAACTTCTCCAGATTTTAACTGATGATATTTTAATGCTATACGCGATCTTGCACCAAAAATCGAAAAATGCAAACTATTAGTCACCGCACCAACGAGATATCGACTACTTAATGATATTTATATTGCTCGAGGACAAAAATTACGGGCTCGATCAACTTACCCACAAACCGAATCGTAAATTGAAGCAAAATAAAAGTTGCCAACCTTGACGACTTAGTCCCCCCCCCCCCCTCCTGTCAGTCAAAGATGGTTTGACACCAGTCGAAAGTGACATGGATTTTACCCCGCAAGCGATACTACCTTCCCTCTCGCCCTGCCAGCGTGACTAAGTTTCAGAACACTGTAGGTATACATATACGTACATAGAAAAATAACAATGTCACGCTTTAAGTGTTTATACTAAAACCATGATATCTATATACTCATATTTTAAAGACTCTACTAAATTGTCTGCTACCTGAAGAATATCAGTTAGATCATTGCCTGCTTCTGCTCGCATTCACCACTTTGCATACGCTCCTTTTTAATTATTCGCACAGCAGAAAATCAGGAACGCATCAGGAAAAATAACCGAACCATTTTCTTAAGTAACGATTATATGGATATCACAGATCGATTGTGAACTTTGTATATTCTTGGACTATATTGGATAAACTAAACGAATAATTGCATCGAAAACTCATATTTTAAGTCTATTACATTAAACTGATAGTTTATATTTAACTGCCACACCACAATCATACTTTGTAACGAAGTACAGAATTACTTACATATTTCTTATCAAATGCATCAAGAGCATTTATTAACGCCGTGCTAAGAAATTGAGCAGATTCATCTCGACATTTCATCTTCAATACTTGTAACTTAAGATCTCTAAACTTTTCTGTATTATAACTGTCCTCTGGAAAAGCATCTTTAAAGTATACTATAGCACTTACAGCAGCAACAGTCAATTGTTTCATCAAAGTAACCGAGCCTTGATAATTCTCTGTCGCTTCTTTTGTTAATACTTTAAGCAAATTCTGGGAAGACAGAAAAAATCACGTCATGAAAATGGAAAATAACCTAATATTTTAACATATTAAAAAAGTTGATACTTGTGGAGAAGACAGAGCTAGCGCCTCCATCTGTATATTTTAATAATTACAATTTATATTTTAATTGAACGCAGACGTATTAAAATTGTAATAACTTTTAAGGAAAAAATGTAAATCGTAATAGGTACAACTAAAAACTTTAAATATTCGGTTTCCTTTACCGCTCCTTTTTTTTGGATATAAGGAAGGCAAAGGTATGATCTCCGTAAAGCTTTTATTGGGCCCATGATATTTATTTGTTGGTAGCACCTAGAACGTGTCCATTAAAAACATTTCATAAATCATATAAGCCAAAAAAATAAGTTTACAAGTTCATCATCACACGTGTGTCTTCTTGCACACAAAGTCAAAATTGATTTAAGCATTCTGAAATAATATATGTGTTTTCTGTTCTATTTATCTAGGAGACCATAGAGTTTTTACTTTAATATACAACATATACGATAAAAGTATTTTTTTTTCTTAACCAATTCATAGCTTATACCTTTAAAACGTTTATCTTCCATTTTTGATTTTGACATTTCAAACTCAAACAAATGCCCTAAATATTATGACACTTGCAAATATTTTTAAACGTTTTTAAACATACATAGTTATAAATAATATAATAAAACTGCACTAATATTAGTAAAATGTTGTGCCCCGAGGGTACTCAGTATCAAAAGGATTCTGTTAAAAAAGAAGATGAAACGCATAAAAAAAATAAAGTGCCAGCAGACGGGCCCGGTAGCTTAGACTTAAATTCTTTTAAACATCATAAAAATTGGAAAAAATCCATATCGAGTTTTTTTCGTGGTCAGCTTCGCTCTACCAAATCAAATGATGTAAGTAATATGATAATATTAAATAAATTACCTCTCACGATACCCAAGTTTTTTTTTCAAAGTTCATTAGGTTCCAAGTAGAATAAAGGTTGCCTATTGATATACTACCGGTTCAAAATTGGCCCCCGGAGTTCACATTGTACAAAGTAAAGTAAAGTAGTTAAAAGAACAAAACTGCTAATCTACAGTACGGTCTTTACTACCCATCATATACATACACACACATCCACAACAAGCAAATGTGTTGCAGATGTGTTGCCTACCTTAATGGACAGAGAAAGGCATAGACAGGAAAATGATAATTCCTTTTCCGCCAACTGCCCCCCCCCCCGTCCAATCCTCTTCTCGTTCCCATCCCTATGAGGAAAGGGTGAGAAGGAGAAGAGGACTGAAATTCGGCCTCCGACACCTCACTCATCAGACGAAACACAGAATACTCTACTTCAGGCCTGTCTTCTGTGAGGTCGTGGTATTTCACCGGTCGAGTCGGCTCTACCACTGTCAAGTAGTCTTACTGATTATATTTATTCAAATAATCGCACATTTTATGAGCTACAATAGTTGTTTACAACTTGTATATATAAAATGTATTGCCTACTAGGGTGATCGACCATCTGGCAGCAAGGAAACATTCGATGATAAACAAATTAGTCCTGAACAAAAATGGCAATCCTTGGGTAAAGTGTTTAGGCGACAAAGTTTTGCGGAGCACTGGACTAAAACATCGCATAATGAAGGGGAAAGTTCTACTCAGAACAGACGGCTTGCTGTTAGAAAAGTAATATCGAGCTATTTTGGAAGAACCCAAAAGAACCAGTCGACGGCAAATGAAAAATAGTGTTTTGATTTATAATTAAACGCATTTATTTTTTTATTTTAATCGTTTTATTATTTTTACTGTGACCGTATCGTCTTTTAAACTAAATAACGTAGATGTATAATTATAAATAGCTATTTGCGGTTCACCAAGCATATGTCGGCCGAACTGTGTAACGGTGGATTCAATTATTCATGGGTTGCCTTAATTGGCGTATTCATTTATACTCTTTTCCTAATAGGTTTTAGATGTAACCCTTCTGGACTTCCAACTCCCAAAAGGGATCGTCATAACATAACCGTATTTAACAATCAGCAGACTGGCAGACACGTATAAATGAGTAATCTTTGGTGACACTCATCCCAAGAGCCAATCCAAACGTCGCGACACCTGTAATCAACCAGTAATTCAATAATTATACTGTATTTTTTACACAAAAAAAATTGATGAGTGATCACGCAAAGCAATGATTTTTTTCTACTATTTTTTGCAAAAGATATTTTATACAATAGATATCCAATACGTATGGTATACCCATACCGTGGGTATTCATTGGCGTAAAATCGTCTCGCGATACAAGCTTTCTATCTATCCTTCTTTGAAAAAACTGAGATGACAATATGTTTTGTGACAATGTTTTAGGTAGTGAAAGACCACGGATACAAAATCACCGGTCAAAAGTGGTCCAAAGACTGTTACACCAGTGACAGCAACATTCACAAATGTTAAATGGTATAAGAAGGATAGCGTAATTAAAATAATATGAAGAAAAGGGGAAGACATTATTGGCTAGTGCCACTTAGTACACACTTAGTATCACGTAGTGTCACTAAGTGTGTATCAGCGTAAATGTAAATACATCCTAATTAAATAATTAAGAAGCTTTCGAGTCTTCACTTTTTGACCGATACCATTTTCCATCAAATCTGCTACTTTTTGTATTCCAATATCATTGACGCAAGCAAAATTATCATCCTTTAAACGATTTGCAGGCGATGCAAGATAGAAGGGCAATTGTAACAAAAATTATTTATGCATCATGATAAAAATATATTACAAAAATGTTTCCTCGAACTAATATTTAAGGAACACAATTTTGGAATATCCAAAGTAACTTTACGAACATATAAACCGATGTACATGTAAATTGTTTAATATTTACTACTCGTATCTATATAAAATTACCACCATCTCTATTTATCATCTGTAGAAATGTCAAGTCAACATCTGTCTGCTGACAATACTGAGAGACTGACAAAGTCGACAAAGTGGAGAGAAAAAAAACGTAAAAAAGTTGTGTCACTTCTTTAGGCAAACGAGGGAACGAAAAAATTTTTTGGCCTTTATTTCATAAGAATTTTACCATTTGAGTTACTCCAGTAACATATATGGATATCAGTTAATATTATTGTAAATCGATTTGAGTAATTGATAATTGTGCATCGTTAAACTAGTGAATACGCCCTTGAAGACAACAGTATAACAAAAAGTCTAAAGTCAGCTTAGCAACAACAGTTTCATCGGTATAATTCCGATTTTAAGGAATTTAGCGCATTGTACGCTGCTCGAGTGCCTTTAGGAGGTAAGATAATATTCATAGATGTATTACTTGATCCTTAAAATCGTTAAATAATGCATTTAAGTTATACCTTTGTGTAGCACCTTGTGCATAAGTATGTCTTCAGTAGATGTGAGTATGTACATTTGTCACAATACTATTATTAAGCGCCACGGTGGTTTTCGGAATCATCTACTACCCCATATTATTTATATGAGAGTTGGTCAGTTAAGAGATAATTTTAAATTTTATTGTATAGATATTTGACAATTTTCCATAGCATTAAACTGATTAAATTACATTATAATTATGCATGTTTTTCATAAATTATATTTATATTACTCATAAGTTTTAAATTATATAGACATAAATAAAAAAGACAACATGGATGTTCAAAAGATAAATTAACCGATTAAAAATAAACCCTGCATACTTTAGAGATAGGTAACACTTATTTTAATTAATTACACAGATACTTGTATTGGCTGCAACTAAGCTTAGTTAGTGCCAAACAAACACATAATAAATGCAGTAGTATTTCTTAAAAAACATAAACAGACTGATTAGATTATTTTGCAGCAGTTGCTGCATGAGCTTTCAATAGCAACAAAAGACTTAATCTCCGTTCTGAAACACATTTTTGAGTAACCTAAGACAATTGGTTGAAGAAGATTGATTGGAGAAGTTGAAGCCTTTGCCGATTGCAACATGCGAGAGTGCATACAAATTTCTACCGATGGAACCCAATCCCGAATTGTAAGTGGTGCCTGACCACTTTTCAAAGAATACGAACTACATCATACCTGAAGATTATAATGTACAGGTTGACATCAGTAAAGATTTTTAAAGTGTGTTATTGGGTATGGTAAATCTTTAGACGCCGTCACCAAGGCTTGCAGGTGGTAAAGTAAATAGTAATCTAAATGGCAAAACATCATTGCTAATTTGTAATGAGATTGGGATGTTAAGGACACAAGATCTGCGAGCAGTAGAGAAATTAGCTAGCTTATTTTCAATATTGTCACAAGCAGAAGTATTCGAAGGACAAGTGAATCTAGTTGGCGAGATTCCGGAAGAAGTCAATCTGAGGTACCCTTTGTACATTTTATGCGATATAGACATAGCGCCTGTGAAAATATAATTCAACTACACAGGAACATGTTCAGCGGTAATATGCCAAGTGGGAGTATGGTAACATAAATTATTAATGATTGTTTTCAGTCAGTTATCTAAATTTTATTTGTATATATAGATATACAAATAAAATTTAGATAACTTAAATTAATATTAAAATTATTACTATTAATAATGCAAGAAGCCAATTTATAAGTAATTTATGATTTATTTATATGTGAGTAATTTATATATAAATTGTATATAATATAATAATATCCTTTGTTACCCAACAATGACAAGGCTTTACTTGAACTAACTTTAGCAACATAAATACTTGTTTTTTACGTAAAATAATGACTACAAGCAGCCATGACTTTATTCAAGGTTTCATCTATCTATTTAAATTAAAATCTTTCTGTAAATACTATAGATGCAAAGATGGTAGTATTTTAAATCAACCCTTGAACCACTTCAACTTGACTTACACACTATTTCTTAACAAAAGCATAAATATGAAAATGCAATTCGAAACCATATTTCTATTGAAGTTCTATTGAAGTTTTTTTTGCATCAAGTTGTAGTCTGTGCCAGATAGCAAAGTTTAATTTATTTCTATACCCAAATTGGTTCAGGTTTTGTGTGATGCGCTAAAAGCGATAATTTTATTTGTATAGAATTGTGATGAAGACATGTGTAGTCTGCCAATTCGCACTTGAGTAAGAAACTTGCAAGTTATTATCGCACAAAAAGTCCACTCAACAGAAGTAGTAAGAATAGTCAGTGGTCATGGGTTCCAACCCAAGCAGGCGCTTTACTTTGTGTGATTTATTTCATCACCACTGCTCCAAAAATGGTAAAGGAAAACATCGTGACGAAGCCAGCAAGTCTTAGAACGACCAAATTCGAAGACATATGACATCTACTAACCCGCACTGAGCTAGCATGGTGGATTTTGGCCCCTTCCCTCTCTCGAATAAATAATACAGGCCACCTCGTATTATTATTATAAAGGGTCACGGCACTGACAGACATGACATGGTGAATAACTAGTTATAAAATGCTCTCATTCATGCTGGCCCGGCAAACGGCGCTCAGCCCTATAATCAATAGATGGTTCACTATTTTGGCGATAATGACGTACACATAATAGGTAGATATAGAGATGTCGATGGCTTTTTGTAGGGTTATTTAAGGTAAACATTCCATTATACATTATATACGTGTACCTATAACGGTTTTTGCAGCGCACACCAGAATAGCTCGCATATGGTAGAATTTTTTCTCCTTATTTGATCGTTTATCGTTATATTTTGGTCAATTCATACAATCTTTATAAATTATAGCCTATATGGTATTCTGATGTATAATCTATCATATTGCAAAGTTTCATTAAAATCCATTCAGTGGTTTTTGCGTGAAAGACTAACAAACATCCATACTTACAAACTTTTGCATTTATAATATTAGGATTTAGAAGCCGAGGATTTTACCGCCTGGAGTAAAAAGTATCTCGAGGCGATCATTTAGTATCCTAATCCCCCTCAATAAATGGTTATGTTTTGAGCGGTTTTTGTATTTATACTGCGTGATAACGGAAAAAGACGCTATTTTTTTTCAACTCAAATGAATTCAGCTGACCAGTAAGAGCTCTTCGAGGACATACGCCGTAATTTACGATCAAACGGGTGTTATTAGATAGATTAGAACAATATTCCTTGTGAGGCAAACTTACGTACCCGGCAAAGCCGCCTTAGCTTATTCCGCTGAAATATTGTTACCGCTCAATGTTGCCAGGCGATAAAATATTTTCTCATTGTTCTCGATTTTTTTTTGGGTTTTTAATAAAAAAAGACATAATCTAAGCGAACATATTTGCCTATTTGGCCTGTCAATTTAAAACGGTTTTCCTCATTATTACTGAGTAATTAATTCGTAAATTTAATAACCTACCAGTCTACCATTTTAACCACCTTTTATTACACCTGCTAAGATATCCTAGCCGTCTGTGGATAAATATAAAAAATTCGCCCATTCTTAAAGGCTCCGATTGTCGACTAAGATTAAATGGGCGAGTTACTTGTAAAATGTGTGTACGTACGTATTTGCATCATCGGCGGAGGAGGATCATTTGAAGGTATAAAGATCTGAAGAAAAATGTAGACAAGACGAAAGTTATAGTGTTTGAAATGTAAGAAAGTAAGACAGTGCTTGAAGTAGACATAAACTGTAAAAAAGTGGAACAGGTTCGTATATTTGAGGAGCATGTTCAAGGAAGATGATAGGTGCATAAAATATATTACAAAGGATAAATGCTGGAAATAAATAGGGTATGACAGTAAGGAGGACCCAAAATGTGTCTATAAAGGCACGTCTGGCAATACATAATACCATATTAGTACCCGACTTAATGTAAGGGAAAAGTGTGGCTAAGAGAACGTCGCGACTAAAATTAAGAAAGTTATCCTTCGGGGGTTCGGGCGTGTTGAGATTTCTCTCGTTCCCGAAAGAAGTTTGTCAAAAGACATTTATGTTGCGAAAGTGAGTGGCAGTGTAGGCCGGGGTCCGCCTCGGCGTACTTATACCAGATTGGTGACGTACACAAAAAAAGAAAAATCCTTCTTTCTGTTTATCCCCTCCTTTTGTCAACTTATAGGTAGGTAACGTCACTTATCGTCGGGTGAACCGCTTGCTCGTCGTGCTTCTGCTATAAGAAAGAAATAAAAAGTTCTTAAATAATGCGAGCGCTTTATTTATTGATATTGGCGACACGAAGGAATGAAATGGTTTTATTGCGAATGTCGTCATCATTGTTAGAGTTCTGCCTACATACTGCTGTTATTGCCTGACCGGAGCTGAAGAAGATAAAGAGATTGAACCAGGAAGTGATCACCAAACTGTTATTACCATCAACTTACCACGGAGAAACTACGTTTAAGAGGTTTCCAACCCTTAATGGACTTTTTTCTCTTTACTAGAAAAAAATCCAACGCTTTTCTACATTATAGTTAATTATCCCAATTTTATATGTCTGCCAATTATTAAACACATATTAAAAAAATATTTTCTCTCTACCCCTCTCCGTGGTCGTGGTTATTAATTAATTGTTCTGACGAATGGCATAGTCCATTTGCCTTTAGACCAGCTACCGCCCCCATGAAAAGCTCCAGCGTCCACTAGAGGGCGGTACCGATCGTTGGGAACGTATGCTTGGTTTTTAATTAAAAAACAACAGAAATGGCTTCCACTATGACGTTATATTCATTATTTATTTTAGTTGTTCCTCGTGATTTATTCAAGTCGAAGTTAATTCTCCTAAAAGTTAAAATCAGCAGTTTTTGCTGCGTCGCTCGTCGATTCTTCAATCGTATTTCGGGCAATTAGTATTCGTAATTATTCTGATATTCGCTAGTATATCTATGTTAAATCATTTATTGTTTAACGTAGATGTAACAAACACAATTTGAAATTCATAAAGTTTTCGTGTGAAATATTTTCACTTTGAAATCTGACACCAAGGAGGTTTAGACAAGTGCATTGAAGTCAATTTAATTCTTTAATCCAATCGATTTTATTCCTTTTTAACAAGTAGCAGTCCTTATTATGGCAATGAAGGCGAAACATTAGCATCACGCTACAAAGAGCCGCTCACAAAGTCCCATCGTGCCGCTGCAGCAGTAACTGAAATGACACGACTGACTTGATATTTTTCTTATTTTCAGATGACCGGAGAGAATGCTTGGAAAACACAAGAAATAAAAATATTAATTTTGAATTTGTAGTTTATATAAGTGGAAATTTGGTGCTTTTTATAATTATAAGATGATCACAAGACGATGGTTCCACCCGTCACTGAATGGCGTGGACGCAGAGAAATTGCTGTTGGGTTGCGGTCACGACGGCTATTTCCTTGCGAGGCCCAGCATGAGCAATAAGGGAGACTTTACACTCTCTGTGCGAAGGGGTAACGCGGTGACGCACATAAAAATCCAGAACAATGGCGAGTTTCTCGATCTTTACGGTGGAGAGAAGTTTGCCACTTTGTCCGAACTCGTCCAGCACTACATGGACAATCAGGGTCAGTTACGTGAAAAAAATGGTAACATCATCAGGTTAGGAACCCCTCTCAACTGCGCAGATCCAACGACTGAGCGCTGGTACCACGGCCAACTTACGGCAAAAGAAGCCGAAAGAATGATGTTAGAGAACGGCAAAAACGGCTCCTTCCTCGTCAGAGAGTCTCAGAGGCAACCCGGGGACTTCGTATTGTCCGTACGAACGCGAGATCGCGTCACTCACGTTATAATAAGAAGAAAGAACAACAAATACGATGTCGGTGGTGGTGAACAGTTCAATGATCTCGTCACTTTAATAGAGCACTATCGCAACTATCCGATGGTCGAAACCACCGGTGAGGTATTGCGACTCATCCAACCTTTTAATGCTACTCGAATACAAGTAAGGCACTTTCACACGCGCGTCAAACAGCTCCAAAAAGAAAATGAGGGCCCTATCGAGAGCATGGCATACAAGCAGGGTTTCTGGGAAGAGTTCGAAACGTTACAAATGATGGAAAACTTGCAACTATTCGACAGAATGGAAGGCTCAAAACCAGAAAACATCAGAAAGAACAGATATAAAAACATCATACCGTTCGATCACACGCGCGTTGTGTTACGCGATATACCAGCAGACGCTCCGCCTGGCGCAGATTATATCAACGCCAACTACATTCGATGTGAGAGCACCGACTCCACTTCGGACTCTTATGACTCAAACGGCTTCGAGATATATACCCAGCGCGATGGCTCATCTAAAAATAAGGACAAGACATCGCCCAAACATACCAGCATCGTCGTTACAGAAGAAAAGCCTAAAGAAACGGCAAAACCTCAAGAGAACGGCACATACAAGATAATTTCATCGTTTCTTCTTCGATCAAACCCTAATTACGTCAATACGACCATTCCAAAAAGTGGAGCCACACCGGACGCTGGAGTCGCCGATCACGTCTACAACAAATTGTACATCGCTACACAAGGCTGCCTGACGACCACCATCTATCAGTTCTGGTCCATGATATGGCAGGAGGACGTCCGCATTATAATAATGACGACAAAGGAGATAGAACGGGGCAAAGTGAAATGCGAGCGATACTGGCCCGATGTGAACAAGACCGACGTTATAAAAAAATATACCATTTTTAACGAATCGGAATCATCGACGCAGGACTACACTCTGAGACGTTTCATTGTGACAAAAAAAGACAATACCGATGTAAATCGAACGATCTACCATTTCCATTTCACGGCTTGGCCGGACCACGGCGTTCCTTCCGAGCCTGGTAGGGTGTTGAACATCCTTCTGGACGTTAACTATAGACTGCACCAGATAATGACCGGGTCGGACGCGCCGCTGCAGGCGGTGGTGTGCGTACACTGCTCCGCCGGCATAGGGAGGACCGGCACCTTCATAGTCATCGACATGATTCTGGACCAAGTGCGAAAAGAGGGATTCGATTGTGAAATAGACATACACCGCACCGTCCAGATGGTGAGAGACCAGCGCTCTGGTATGGTGCAAAATGAGGCCCAGTACAAATTTATTTATATGGCGGTCCTGGAGTTTATTGAGACGGCAAAGCAAAGGAACCTTTACTCTGGGGCCGACACCGCGAAGGACTCGCCTCGGCTGCGATCACACACCGTTTCTTTTTTATGAATCGTGTCAGAAAGGCGAAAACTTTCTTATCGAAAGCTTTATCTGTCAAAAACGTAGGTATTCCTAGATTGTAACGTTACAGTCCCTTCGTGTGTATACCTTCACAACTAATTTCTAATAATTCTTAAGCGATCAATTCCAAAAGTACTCCTTAGCTATAGCAATTTACTTTTTCACGCTTTTCAAGGAGTGAATTTCGTTTCATATGCTCCTGTTAAATCGCAATGGTAGGTGGCACTCCGTATTTTATACGTACAACGCGAAAAACGACAGCCAGATTATTTCTTTAAAAAATCTAACTTATGTTCAGCCTAAAAGAGTAAGTGACACGTAAGTACTGAGCCTGCTTTATATTCATTATTATTTTAAGGTAAGCTTAAAGTTATTGTGTACATATTTATTACGAAACAGGACATATTGTTCGTTAAACTTTGTCGAAAAAGTAGTTTTTGGTGTGATAATATATTCCGAAAATCGACATGACGTGACATATCGTTTTGGGCAACTATTTTTCGACTTTACATTTATTTAAAAAAAATATTTACAGAAAGATATTTAACGTGGATTTCGAATTTGCTGTTTTTTGTTAAATTAATACGCTTTTTAATTCGGAAAATCAAATATTTTAAAAGATCTTAATACACATCACTAGTAGGCTATACTGTTTGAATAATAGGTACATTCAAAACAAATAAAAAAAACTGAGACCTGATAACGTTTCAAATGTTTGCTTTAATATGAACTATGTGGAGTCAGGAGTTTGGCTTCAATGTGATCTCGAATTCGATTTTGAATTAGAAAAAAGTATATTTTTTATTTTACAAACTTATTGAACGTGTAATTGAGATATAAAATGGAGAGAATATTTAACTAAAGTTTAATCCCTGTCGTGTCTAATGTATTACATTAAATGTCTTACTTTTACTAGCTCGTTATAAAACACGATGATTTGTTTTTTAAATGTACATTCGTAATAGAATCCTACACATCACGTATTATAAACAAAAATTGTTTTATTAATTTATTTTTAATGTATTACTATGATATTGATGCAACAGTTTTTCGAGTTTTTTTTTTGTATATTTGAATGTATGAAATGTAATAAGGTGCTTTTTTTGTAAATAAATTGGCCCCAATGGCCCGCCGCGGACGATGGTGCGATATTTTTATGGATATATTTTCAGTTACAGAGTGTAGTGATATAACGTAAGAGGGGGAAGAGGGGATAGCATCAAGTAGTGGAATTTCTTGAAATCTACATACCTCCAGATATCTAATCCGGGACACAAAATTTAAGCCGTCTAAAGTTTGGCGACTTAAAATTACGCAGTCATTCTTTTTCCTGCGGCTCGAATTCAAAATGTCCCCGTTTATAATTAATATTAAAAAATGACTGCTTATGCTATGAAATCGTGTGAACACTACACTCCTAGGAAATATGTGTACGAACATAGTTCGCAATTTAAAAGACAATAAAATGTTGTATAATATAATGTGTTTAATATTTGAATTTTATTTCTTAATAGCTTTTTTAAAATATGTTACCCATATAACCACATTGTGGGCTGATCGGTGGTATACATTCGGGGCAAAATCGAGCGTCATTTTTGACCGATACAATTTGTATGGAATACGGTATCTGGATGTATGTAAATCTCTGGCGAGAATGTTTTAACAATACTTCGAATGCAATTTTCTTTATTGATTATTCTTAATGTATATGTATGTAGAAATAAGTGTTAAATGTTATTGGAGAAAAGCTAATCAAAATACTGAATTGCTGAATTGTCAGGTTCAGTTCCTTCTGACAAAAACCCGTATTATACAAATATGTATACAATTTCAATGAAACCCTAAAGTTGTAATATATAATGAATATGTGATGTATATTTTCAGCTATAAATATTGCAAACGTACACTATTAAAAGCAGTTAATCAATCCTGGTGCTAAACTATTTAAACCAAAACAGAATTCAAAATTCCACTGCTCGATTCACCCTGCGCTATTTTATGTTGTTGGCATTTTATTTATACATTAATCTTTCGATTTGTAAACCAGAACTGCTTGTATAGAGCAGCATAGAAACACAAATAAAATTATGTTATCTGCTAAAGATATATGTTGTGTTATATAATATTGAATAAAATGTGATATTTCAAATGTGTATTCTTAATTACTTAATAAACATCTACTCTTAAATCTGTCAAACTGGGGTTTAAATATAGCTGTGTGTTGTAACACCTGCATGGTGCGGCCCGAGCTATTATACTCCTCAAAGGTACATTAGATGAATCCGGCTCGAAGGACCAAATTTGCAGTCCAACCTAACTATACTAAATGTAGTGATATTTGATTGAATTGACCTGTATGTCTATGAATCTTCTGAAAATATTGGCTTTTTAAATGCTGCTGATTCTTTAAATAGTTACATATTATGTATAGATAGCTCGACTCAAGATGGCGCTATGTGTCTAATGCTTGGTTAGACACAGCTAGATATAGACCTTGGTAATAATATTATACTTTAACCAAGTATCATTTAAACAGTAACTATTTAATAGCAATCTACATCCCAATGACCTTGTTGCTTTCCAACCAAGTGAACTATTATAAAGTAGCTGGCCCGAGAAACTATGCTCCGCCCTATAATTAATAGATGGTTTACTATTTGGGAGATGGCTTACAACAAGATAGATATATGCTGTCGCGGGCATTTTTGTAGGACTACTAAGGTAAACATTTCCATTATACATATGTGGCACACTAGAATAGCTTGCATATGGTGGAATTTTTTCCTCCTTATTTGGCACTTATCTTTAAATTTTGGTCAATTGACACAATATCTTTATAAATTACAGCCTACATGTTATTCTGATATATAAGCTATATTATTGTAAAGTATCATTAAAATCCATTCAGTAGTTTTTGCGTGAAAGAATAACAAACATCCATACTTACAAACTTTCTTCATAAACTCATTATCAAATCAAATGATAAATCTTCTACATTTTCATGCATTGAATTATTTTATAAGAGGTGGATAAATGTCCAAGAAATGGTTTATCAATTTTATTGATGACAGCAATTGTACAGATAAATAAATTTTCTCTCGCAAATTACTTATCAATGTCCAAAGATCTAAACATCTTATTCAGTACATTTATATATTAAAATTGAACAAAAAATGTAAGCTATTTATTTTTGTATGTATTGCTTTTTATGGCCAATTGCCATTCAATAAATTTAGATTACCAGTCAAAAAAATACTTTGTATGATATATAATTACTGAAATATCAATCATCGGTGTTCACTTGAATTTCCTCAATACCATCGCTTTCAGTCACCAGCGCCCTCTCCAATATAACGCGGCCCTCCTTGTATCTGAAGCAAGAAAACCATACATCATGTTCACTATTTGTATGTAATAGGTGTTTAAAGTAGCAATTCCATATCCTCTTGAAATTAAACTGTTTCCAAGGACCACTGTATGTAACCCCACTTCTACCCAAAGTTACTACCAAAAGTAGTATTGGTATTCTTATTTAGTAAAGTATAACATAGTAGGTAAAGTATTAGTGCAAGTTGGAGGTGTATTTGTGATCAAGAATTAATACGTTCAGGATAAAAAATCTGCATCTTGTTTTCATCAACTTAGACTTATTGCATGTGGGTTTATAATTGTCTCACAAACCTCATACCGCAACTTATTCATTTTTGTAACAGATATCGAAGGAATTTATATTTTTTATTAAAACACAGAAAAATAAAGATTTTGTATCCACATCCACTGTTTAGGTAAAGTATTGTATAAAAAGTGGTTTATTTTATTGTTTTATAATGAATTGAGTTATTGAGATGTTGTAGCACAAGACTATTGTTGTTGTGTGTGTGTTCGTTTTACAGTTGCGTCAGCTACCAAATTTTGGCAGCAGCTATGAGTACAGTAATTACTTATTTGGATAAATAGGAATTACATGCAGACAGCTGCCTGCAACTACCTGATGATTTTAGATAAAGTCTAATAATATACCTTTGGTTCTCTTCAGTAGCAAATTCATAGACCCAGCCAAGCTTGTTGGAACAATTCTTGCAAGAGACATCGCGCACCATGTGGCGGCCAGTTAACATCACACGGTCCTGCACCTCTGAGTACACAAGGTTCACAACCTTGTGGAATAGGAATGCTCTCCCTGTAATAGTAGTGATTTTTTTATACAATAATCACAATAACTTGTTTCCTTAAATTCTACCGAAAACAAGGTTCATTTTATATTCATTGACAAGGGCATGTTTTTGAGATTACCATTTACCACGAAAAGAATCTTCATTCTTGCTTGACCTTCTCGAGCCTTTACTTAGATATAGTTTTTATTTTTAAATTTATCTAAAGAGATGTGTTCTCCTAAAGACATGAATTTCCACATCACCATCAATGGATGATAAATTAATTGCAAAATCTTACTGGAACCTTACATTTCTGTAACATAACCCTAGATGTCATTAATAAAATTCAAAAAATATATTTCCTAAAAAAAACCAAAGTTTGGTCAACAGCTAATAATACATAGTATTAGATGGGGTCAAAATTTTTGCATCACATACAGGTAGTGGGAAATTGATCTATGTGACAGTTAATGGAGGATCCTATTTTTTCTTGTGAGATTTATGTACTGCCACTTCACAAATGGAATCAATCAAAACTCAAATAGAAATTTCGAAAAAGGTGATAAGCATACAGACAAAACAATAACATTACTACAATATATTCTAAATATACACTAGATTGATACATTGCACTGTTATGTCATTGTATATTATAAATTATTCAGTAATTGATGAATTAATAGAAGAAAGCCTATATCCGCTGGTTGAAACACTGGTGCCAAATCAGTTATTATATTAACCAGTGCATATATGTAAACTTTAAAATATATATAAACTTAGAAATGGTTACCACACCATCTGAAGTAATAAATTATTGTTATTGAAGTAATAAATATGCTTGAAACCAGTTCCTAACACTTTGTCAACATTAAGAAGGAAATAATATAATGAAATTTCAAGTCTGACTGACTTGTGGTTTTGGAAATATTGTGATGGTGATATTTTAAATTATGAGAATTTTAATTTTTACTATAGTTTAGTGTCACGTAGATTAACTCAATTATCCTAATTTTTAAGTACTGAATTTTCTTGATAATTACTACAAATATTTATAAATCTAATTAGAATTGATTTTTTATATTTCACCATACAACTTGAAACAAGTTAAAAAAAAGTGATCTTGAACCTTACTCAAGCTTGCAAAACTTAATATAAATGTAGTAACACAGAGAGCTCCATTTCTTTACACCAAGTTACTCGTCATCACTTTCTTGGCCTTCAATATCCAGAAAATCGCATAAAATAGGAACAAACCTGTCGCCCCAGTAAACCTTGTGCTGATCAACTCCGCACGATTGGTGAGATTAACATCACAGGTAGCACATGAAAATAAGCGCGTCCCCCCAATATGATGAAGAAATATTTTTCCCATTCTTTGTTTTCAAAAATGACAATAAGTAAACAAACAGTCCTCCGTCCAGTGTCACAGACGAACTTATTTATGAAAGGATTTGACGTAAGTTCTGATGCTGCCAACAAAAAAATTAATTGCAAATTCAAAAAATTATGTAAAACATTGCATAAAATGATAATTCCATCTCCAATTTCTACGCATGCTTCATTTTTTTTAAAACAACCTACTGCTTATCACCCAATTTATTAAAATGTGATATTATAAATTGTTATGACATATTACATCAACATATATTAGTGAGGGGTGGTCGATTCAGTTGCTTAGTATCGATACTTAGGATCGCAATGGATCTCGAAACAGTGTATCGATCCGTTCCATCTGATACGATCCAATAGATCAACCGGGATTAAAAATATAACCATACAATAGAGTTTTTCGTTGAGCCATCGTTCAAAATTTAATTTTGTAAACAAATTTAAGTGTAAAAACCCGTTATTTGTTAAGTTAAGAGATAAGATACCTTTGTTTCATACAAATTTATCTTAACTCTTATGAACACCATATTAATCTGTCATGAATATGCACAAACGAAAAGTTGGAGCTATAAATATATAAAATAAATAAAACCGATACCGACACTTTACTCATGTTCAGTGTAAAAAATCAACCGCCAATGAAGTGCTTACAATAAATTATTGATGTAGTTGTAGTTGTTAGTTGATTTAATATGATTGTTTTTCGATCCGTTCCTCGATTGTATTTTGTTGTATCGATCCATTTAAGTTTCGATACAGATTGAGCATCCCTAACATATATACATATAAATGTAATCAATGAATGTAACAGTAACTTTCTCGGATTCTTTGTTTATCAGTTACCAAGCAACGATGTCTATAGCATTTAATTAAACTGTGTTTTATTTATTGTTTGATTTGGTTTAGTCTAAGTATAATTAAAATTCAATTGGTGAATTAGTAAAAATGGACAGTATTAAAGAAGATGCTATCCATCACACAGCTCTTAAATTAGCAGAGGAAATAAAACATCTGTCCATTTATAAATCTTTTTACAGCGACATTCAGGTAAACATGATGGTTTTCTTATCGATTTCTTTCTTATATTAATAATACACAACGAAGAATGAATACGGAAAATAAACTGGATGGGACTATAGGCACCGTAGTTAGGATGAAATGTTTCTATGAAAGCACTTCTGTAATGTATGAGAGAGATGGATTTGACAATACAAGGAACGTACCCGTAATACTACTTGCCTGATTTTTACAATTTTAAAAAATGTAATCCGTCATTTTACTTGCAACCAGATTGGTTTTGCATCTGTTTCAATATGTACTCTATTATACTAGTCCGAGCCCTATAATTTAATACCCACATTAAACTAAAAGTAAACACATAATTTGGCTCATATTAGACTTATTAATACGTCTTGAGTTTAAAAAGGGTGCCAACCAGTACGACTTGGGGTCCTTCAAGAAGCGAGCCTTTCTTTTTCTAAAAGGCCGGCAACGCATCTGCAGTTCCTCTGGTGTTGCGGGTGTCCATGGGCGTCGTTGATCACCTGGGTGTTCCCGCCGCTCGTTTGCCCCCTTCTCTTATAAAAAAAAAAAAAAAAAAGCGCTGGGCGCGCGCTTTTTTTTGTGTCTGAAAGGTCACTGTTTTCCTTGAGGAGGCATTTACAGCTACACGGGGCACGAGGCGGCAGGGCGCAGAGGGCGCCTAGCCTAAGCCTCTTTAAGAGTAACTAAGCTCGATGGCTCCCTCCGTAGGGGGAGCCTCGGCTCAGGCCGTTACTATATTAGTATTACCGGATTGGAGGGCATGCGCCATAATTAAAAAGATATCGCTCGAAAAGCGTGAGATTTCTCTAGCGGGTATTAATACGCGTTGAAAACATTAGCCCCTTCCTACACCCAGCAAGCGTAGTATTTTAGTCACACATTCCATGCCGTTCACGTTGTATGCCGTGCCCAACGGAAACCCGCAATCTCTGCTTTCACCTCTGGGTTAAAGGCGTTAGTGCTTATTTCTCACCGTCTTCTATAACTTACAATATCAGTAATGGCGCGCGCAAAATCATGATACATTTTCAACCAGCTTTGCGAGAGTCGTAAAAGTATTTTACCTATTATTGTGTCTAATAGTTTTTGAAGGCAGAATTTAATGCTATTACAATTGAACTGTGCATTGTTGTTATTGGTCTTTCGGCCCGACAGAAATTAGTTTCGTCACCGAGCGTAAGAAAAGAAGATTTTAAACAAAGCCTTCAAGATGCCATGAAAGAAAAAGGTTTAGACACAAAACTAAGAAATACTGTTTATCATTGGGTGCGAACACAGAGTAAAAATAATGTAAGTTTGTAATAACAAAAAATATTTCATTACAACTTTTTCTAATTATAATAGACAATATTATTACTCTTTTTATATATTTTTAGAAATTAGATCCTCTGACGTGTTTGTCGAAAGCTAGTGCTCAGTGGGAGAAAAGGATACATAAATCTTTGAATTCTATGTGTTCAGATTTGGAAACTTCGTTAGCTAAAGTAAGACCACAGAGTGAACAAGAGGATATCAACGACAAGTGGAACGAACTTAGCACATATAATTTGGGTAAGGTTATTCGATCCGTAAATTTGTAGTGAGTTATATAGTAGAGTGGCGATAGCCATTTAAAAAAAAATTGTGGCACAGACGTATTATTTTTTTGCGTTGTCAATGGCCAGTTTCTAAGGCGCTTTTACGGGCTATCCAGATTTTCTTGAAATAAAAATTTAGGTATAACTTTAAGCATCTTTTTACAGATCTTTCCAAGTACAGACCCGTGTACGCACCAAAAGATTTTTTAGAAGTGCTGCTGACACTGTCTGGTTATGTCCCGTTTACAAAAGAGTAAGTTTAGAAACAAATACATGGCTATATCCAATTTCTGGTACTCAAAGAATTAAATTTCTATCATTACAGAGATGAGCCTAAATGGGAGTTTGCGCATCTGCCACTGCAAGTGAAAACGTTGGATCAATTGGTAATAAATATAAGTATAATAAATATATAAATAAATGTAAAATAAATAAAAGTAACTAAATAACGTTACGTGTATGTCACTGACCGATACTGAAATTCGTCAGTTTATAATCAGACTAGGCTTAAAATAAACTGTCAAACAATAGCCTATAAGTTTATACCATAAACTTAAAAAAAGTCATTCGGTATGGGTGGATTTGCTGGGATATGTATATGTGTGATATATTATGTATTCAAATCTTCGCGTATCAAAGGAAACGCAGGAGCATACTGATACCTTTACATCGCGTCTTGAGGACTATGTGGTCGTTGTAATTCGCAGTCAAGTAGACCAATTCACGTAACGGTTGACGGCAGTGCGTCGCTCGTAAACTACTAAAGTCGCAGACTATTACATTCGTAGACTACTACAGTCGTAGACTACTAAAGTGGTATAATACTACAGTCGTAGACTACTAAAGTCGTAGACTACTACAGTCGTAGACTTCTACAGTCGTAGACTACTACAGTCGTAGACTAGTACAATCGCAGACTAGTAAAGCCGTAGACTACTAAAGTCGTAGACTACTAAAGTCGTAGACTACTAAAGTCGTAGACTTCTAAAGTCGTAGACTACTAAAGTAGTAGACTACTAAATTCGTAGACTACTAAAGCCGTAGACTACTAAAGCTGTAGACTATTAAAGCCGTAGACTACTAAAGCTGTAGACTACTAAAGCCGTAGACTACTACAGCCGTAGACAACTACAGTCATAATCACATACTCGTATTACTACAGTCTGCTCACACGGACAACGATTAAGGCTTAGTTTCACCAGCGTAAAGAATATCCGGAGTGGGCTAGCGGGGAACCATTACTGGGCGCGAATCCTGAGTCCCGCTGCGCGCTGAGCGGCGGCGCCCTGGGGGCGGAGCGTGCGGCGCTGGGAGCGCGCGTATCGGCGCTGCGCTACGCGCCCGTCTCGCAGGAGTTCCTCAAGCGCGGCAGCCCCCACTGCCTCCGGGCGGGCCTTTGGGCTCAAGTGCTTGGCGTAGAAATCACTTCACAGGTATGAATAAAAATTTCGGCTCAAAAAAGAAAAGAACTTTGTCTTTTCATGTTTTACAAAAGTTCATAACTATATTTTTAATAACTGAAAAAGATATGCTTCAGACGTGTTGATAGGATGAATGAAGAAAGATTGAATCAGGCTCTACATGCCGTGTTCAAGATAATAATATCTTGTCTATCTCTATCTATCTATCTCCTAATATAAATTAAGAGTACATGAACTGTTGATCGCGTATGCGAGATGTGTGGATGTAAAAGAAGCAAGAGATCTTGCAAGGAAAAATGGAAATCCGTTATCTCAGTCTACCCTCTTTGGTTGTGCGTATTTACTGTTAATCATGGCTAATCGATTACTGTTTGCTTCAGCAAACGGCAAATTTCAATCAACTAAAGAAGAACATGCTGGAGGTGGACCTCATGATAGACAAGCTTATATTTAAGGACGTCCAGCTGACCGCCTCTAATGATGACCAGTACTTCGTGTTCGAAGATCTGCTTTATCAGGTTAAGTTTTCGACTTTTTTCTTTAAAATTATTGTTCACGCCCTTCGTAATATCACATGAACAGTGGTAGACGCAACTTGCTGTAGCACGAATGGGCAGGCTAGACCGGTGAAATACCACGACCTCGCAGAAGACAGGCGTCAATTAGAAGTGTTCTGCTTTTCGGGCGATAAGTGAGGTGTTTGAGGCAAAATCCCAGTTTTTCTCCTTCCTATCCTTTTAATATAAGAGAAGAGAGGAGAAGAGGGAAGAGGATTTGACGGGAAAGACTAGGAAAAGGTGATATGGCCATTTAAATAATACGCGCAGATGTGTTTACACAACAGGGCGGCGCCACTGACCTTTACAGCTCATCGAGCGGTCGAATGTCGAAAACAATTCTTAATTATCAAATATATATATATATATATATATATATATAAACATACATATAGCGCCATCTTTAGCCGTGCGCATACACTTCAAAAGTAACTTCCTTTTTTTGTTTATTCCTGCGTTCAGGTAGTCAACACATCTGCAACTCATTAGCTTGTTAGCCTATTCATTTGTTAGTTTGCAGGTGTGCTGCAAAATAATAATAACAATTTGAACTTAAGCCAATAGACGTTCACTAAGGGACGTTGGCCTCGTGAACCGCCACGAATTACAAAAGAATGTTACTTAAAAAGACTTGATGTACTTAATTCGGTTTATTTATTTCAAAAGAATCGTTAATATTTTTTTTTCTAAAACTATGCTAATTAAATGACATAATCAAATGGTAATATTGTTCTGTATATAGATACATTTATATAAGTCTGGTAGCTGAGAGAAGTTGCAGGCATTGCAACCTTTTTTTTAATGAGTTCGTTAACTAAACAGGTGATGTTATGTTTTTCACGGGACGGTGAGGTCTTGCAGCAGCTGAAGGGCTGCGTGGGCAGCGCTCTGACGGTCACCATCAAAGGCAAACAGACTTCGCCCGACAGCGTCACCGTCTTCCCGCCGAGTGGTGTTATACCCTTCCATGGCTTCTCCATGTACGGTAAGTAGGCATATTGTGGTACAACTTTGTCAATTCAATGTACATCTTCACACAAAGTTTAAAAGATAGAGGGCCAAATAGAAAATCCCATTGCAAGATTGAAACTTTATGGCAGCAGGAAATATAATGCATAATTGTAAATTTGTGTACCGCCTCGCGTTGTTTGAGGAGTATGGATACGACTTCTACTACGCCTTTTTCTATGGGTTGTGATACTGTCCCAGTCGATGCGAGCCGTAGATACTACCACTGTTAATGGAAAGCACTCTACTGTACTTGCGCAGCCACGCCGTTCTGCTATCTGTACGACGAGCCGGTCCAACTGTACTATACCTTCCGCGCCTTCTACATCCGCTACTGGCATCGCCTGCACAACATCTCCACACACCCGCAGGTGACTATTTGCACCAGTGATTGCTCAGTACTGTTTTTTTGTGGAAAAGTAGTAAGTCATTTAATTCAGAACATTATAAGGCACTTACTTCTCAGTCCCAGTACGTTGGGTGTTCTGCATATTCTTGGGTGATGATAAAATAATACAAGACACTGCTTGTTTGCACTTTTTACGTTCTAAAAACAATTGTGTCAACTCAAGTCACCAAGCCAAGCCACTAAGCACAAAAAACCGTTATGAATGTTGTTAATTATTCAAATGTATTTGTAACCGTGAGTTTACACTGCCAAAAACATTGTCACGAAACATATTGTCCTCTCAGCTTTTTCAGAAAGAAGTATAGAGAGAAAGCTTGTATCGGGACACAATTTTACGCCAGTGGAAACCCACGGTAACATGTGAATATGTCCAAGATAGCATATAGTACTTACCGTGTAATTTAATTGATTTTTCGTCAAGAATTACATTTTGTTTACAGAATAATATGATAATTTTCAGGGCATCGTATCACTTTGCTTGTTGTATGAAAGATTATTAGAAGCCAACGAACCTTTACTTTGGATACACTTCAAAAATATTAATATCCACCCGTAAGTAGTTGTATGAAAACATTTTTTATTGCAACAAATCGTAACATCTATGTACATATTATGTTATGTATGTTGTATGTATTTAAGAAATTTGTACATATAAACCTACAATAAGCTTTCTCTTTCGCAAGGTAAACAGTAAGACAACTCGTTATGTTAAGCTCGCCTTTACATATCTTATATTTTACAGTGGTGGAGCCTGCAACATCTGTTGCACGAATGGGCCGGCTCAACCAGTGAAATACCACGACCTCACAGAAACCAGGCGTGAAGTAGAAGTACTCTGCGTTTCGTTTAATTTCAGTCTTTTTCCCCTTCCCACCCTTTCGTCATAAGGATAGGACGGGAAGGGGAAGAGGATTGGAGGGGAGGGGACGGGAGAGGGTTAACGGGGAAAAGGAAATATCCTTTTTCCTGTATCTGCAACACTGTCGCTTGTTGCGGATGTCTATGGGCAGCGCTCACTTTACATCAGGTGATCCGCTTGCTCGTTTGCCACTTTCTCACATAAAAAAAATCACACTGTCATCCTTCCTGTGCTTGTCCTTCATTTTGTGTACAAGTTTTAAATAAATAAATAAAATACTAATTTCACCTTTTTTCTAGAGTAAGGGTCGTATTCAAATGGTTAATGCGAGCGTTCAGCGGCCATCTTCCCCCAGATCAGCTGTTGTTCCTATGGGACGCCATCTTGGGCTACGACTCTTTGGACATTCTGGCATTACTCGCGGTCGCCATTTTGAGTTTCAGAAAAGAGAATATATTTCAAGTGAACACGATTCAAAACGTGGATGCCGTGCTGGCAGATTTATCCACAATATCCATTGTACCTTTATTACAATTAGCACTGATGAAACCTTAGAATATCTGAGAAAAACGTGTTGTTTCAAGTTGCTACAAATGTTTTTAAGATAAAATCAAAAAAAAATATTGGGACAAATTATTGTTATTGAATAAAAGACTAGAATCAATGAAATATTTATGTTTTTTTACAAACGACGCACCAATTTCCCTCGTCATAAAAACTTCTTTCCACAACTAAATTGCACAAGACGCAGAGTTGTTCCAATTCCCCTTCTTCAAAGACGTGATAAAACCTTAGTAACGTGCTATCTGGTTCATCGGCTAGTTTATTTTCCTTCACGCCTTTTAATTTCCATGGTACAAGCAGATCTTTGTGTTGGAACTGAGTTCTGTTCTCGTGTACTGGTAGGTTGAGGCCTGCTACTTCGACCATGCTATTTTTATGTATCACATTTTCTTTCTTTTTGCACAAATAGTTCGACTTGGTCTGATCTTTAGCCCATACAGTGATGAGAGCACGACCTCCAGACCGGAGTAATCGAGCTATTGACGCAACAGCTTGAACTCGTCTCGTCTGAATAAAACACAAAAAATTGTTCGGGCACAAGAAAAATTCTATAAAAAATATTAGACTCGTGTCTTAAACACACTACGATTCATGTTTGTCGTTAACTTTGTTGCAATGAACAGTGTGGGTGAACAGAGGTAGCAACGCCAATTAGATATAAGATACTGGTGATCTCCCTCCTCATTCGTCCGGGTAGCCGTTTCGGAATCCATAGGGAACATCACCTTTTGAATACGTAGACAAAAATCCAAAAAAAATATCCCACGGGAACCTTAAATTTTTCGGGGATAAAAAACTGATCCGTTCAGTCGTTTTTGCGTGAAAGAATAACAAAAATCCATACATCCATACTTACAAACTTTAAAGTACTTTGGGCACTAAATATTTTTTTTAATGTTTAACAATTGTATTTCGTATTAAAAAACGTACCTGAGTGCTGAAATGATGTATGACTGCAATGCAAATTATGACATCCGCACACCCATCCTTAATTCCCGCGTGAAGCAAGTCCAGTCTCACGCAGTCTGCCGCCGGCACGTCGCCAATGTAGCGCTTACATTCGTTTAACAAACCACTGCTGCGTTCACCTGCTATCTAAATACAAAACATTCAATAGACATGAAAAAATTACTAGATTTTCATTACCACTACGTTAAGAAGACGCTGTAAAACTCCTGCCACTAAGTTTAGCCGTAACTTTAAACAGTGGCAGAGCCCGCGATAATAACATCTGTTGTACGAATAGGCCAGCTTGACCGGTGAAATACCACTGCCTCACAGAAGACAGGCGTGAAGTCTGCGTGAAAGAGGGGACGGAGGCCTTGACGGGGAGATTTGACGGGGATGGGATTGGATAAGAAAAGGAAATATCCTTTTTTCTGTATGTCCGTTAATCTGGCCATGAAAGGCGGGCAACACAACTGCAAATTAAAAATACCGGATGAACCACGTTCCAGTTCCTTCTCCTCCTCCTATGAAATCCATCCCCACCACGAACCCCCCCCCCCCCATTTCTCTAGAAATCACCGTTGCTCGGTTTACCTGCAGTATATCGCTTCGCCTGAGAATATTCTTCCCATTGCCCGCTCCGAGGTCAAGTAGTACTGCGCCCGCGGGGACTCCGCGCACGAACTCTACCACTTGCGGCCACGCCTGGTGCCGCGTGCTACTGAAGTGTCTGGAAATCTGCTCGTACACCTGCATAATGTTACCAATGAAGAGACTACAAATGGAATACTATTTGACACAATCCTAGTGACTTACCGCTTTCCTTTAGTGTGCCACCGAGTTCGAGAGGAATACAAATACTCCCACTAACTTTCGCATTGGACATAATTTAATATACTGGTATTATTTATGTAATAGATATAATTTGTATGTTAGAAAAACAGATATGTCATTTAGATTTTATATAATATCATATTTCATTAGAACCTAAGTACACTTATCTTCATGATTAACTCAGAGCAGGTAAAAAAAAATTGAAAAGGTTAACTACTACTTGTTTGTCACTTACCCTAAAAAAAAACTAACCTGGTGTACATGCAACTCCTCCAGATTCGAAGCAACGGCATCATCCAAGTCGCTTGTAGACCTTCTTTCCGAAGTGTCACAGAGGGTCTTGTACGAACAGTCACAGTCGCCGCGCCTCGTCCACCGGAACGTCAGAGATATCCTGGTCTCCCTGCTCGTGGTCTCACTCGTGACCACTTTAATGCGCTTACCATCCTCCAGGATTTGGTGCTCAATAACAGGGTCCCAGGTTCGAGGTTGAATGCCGTGTTGCCAGTCGTATCTAACGTATGAAGAAAGAGAAGGGTAAATTAGCAACACTGATTATTGATGATTCTGGCTCATAATAACATTATACACTATTCGCGTGAATTGCGACTCAATGATATCAATAACCAATGATGATATTATACAACCATATTTCTAAACGGAATAAAATATTTAAATAACATTAAATAAAAAACAATTTCGTTTAATATGACATTAGGACCCCTTTGGATAAGAGTGGCAGCAGACGGAAAGCATTGGAGAGAGTTGGAGGACCTTGCATTAGGCACACCGAAATAATGTTTACTCTTAAATATTTAAATACAAACGTAAAATGTATGGATATAAATTATTAATATAAAAGACGGTTTCCACATACCTAGACTCCCCTTGCATGATGAGCGTAGACCTTGGTGGAACAACAATTGGTACATTCTTACCACTGTGGTGTCTCCAATCCATTACCACAGAGGACCCTAGCGAGATGGAGAGTATTATTGGGCCAAATGGACTGTGTCTGTCGACATGGAATGGAATACCTGGAGAATAATAAAATTTAATATTACTAATAAATGCCCATTGATAGAAAGCCCAGTTAGTTTGAACTGGATAATAACATCGGTATTAGACATTGCAAAATGTTAAGTAACATATTTGTCCAATCCATTGTCCAGTCCATATAATTTGGTTAGAAGTAAGCTCAGATAATTTTTAATGTATTTTATTTAAAACTTCAAATTGGGCATCTAATATCCAAAATTGATAGAAATGATATTACCACCATTATTGTTACGGTTAAAGTGACAAAAAAGAAACAAGGAATTTTATTTTTGATTCAAAAATATTTACCTTGACCTGGAACATATTTATTAACAGTAAGCTGATCTGGGGGATTCATGGATATGCCATGTTTTTTTAATCTTGTCCAAAAAATGGCACATTCTTTTGGTATCTTGTTTTGTAATGGAGCATCTAAGTCTACATCATTGCTTCCGTATCGAAATTCATAACCAAAATGTCTTACTTGCCGATTCTTCAGATTAGATTTTGTGTTGTCCCAGTCAAAGAGCTCTATTAACTTTTGCTCTTCTTCAGCATTTATAAAATTCTCTATAAGACTAAGGCCTTCAGGATCTTCGTATGGACATGTTATTTCTGTATTTGGTACTAAAAATGACAAAACTAATTATAATTAATCGTGTAACAAATAAAATTTCTGAATTTGTTGAACATCACCTATTTGTACCATAAAAGTTGTTTGATATAAATCTAGCTAATAAGCTGTTATGTTGTTTTAATATAATATAAAATACAATAAGGCTTAAACACTATCATTACCTCCTATTAATTAAATAATTTTTATTGAGCTGTATATAAATTTATGTTTTTAAAGAAGTGCTTTTTAATTAACAATATTTTGAATTTCCCAATTAGAAAAATTTTAACAAAATAAAGGCAACATTTTGTATTGGACCAAAATCTACCATGGGAACACAGTTCATCAAAGTGTCATCACCCCTGGATTTATTTTAGGTGACAAATGTATTAACTTTCTTCAATCTGTCCAATGCAACAACCAATACAGTTGAATTATGATGGCTTAGCAAGAGACAAATAATCCTATGATGATTCATTTGAAAAAAAAATCACATTTAATTCAATTAATTTAAAGTACAAGTAAATACTACAAGCAACAATTTGATCTAGTAATATTTTAAAAAAATTACCATTATCAACATAACACATATACAAATATGTGTCATTGTTGAAGCACCTTTTACCATTATAGTTACGATAAAAAGTTAAGGCACTGGCTTCACTGTCAAACACCAAGTAGGAATGTGACTCGCCCTTCTCAGTAATAAACTTTTTTAGTTTCACTGTTGGCAAAATATTTACTAGATTCTCTATGTCATCCTTCAATAGTCCAGTTGCTTGACCAACATTGCATAGAATTATGTTCTGAAAAAATCGCACAATATAAAATATAGTTTGGTTGTGACTAACAATTCAATATTAACCACAAAGCTTCGTCATTTCACCAAAAAGCATGTTTTTAGATTGCCATGTAGGCTTCACGACTCTACGTCATAGCTGGATTCCCATATGATCATAGATTTACTATAAAATATTCAAGAATGGCATAAAAGTGATAACCTGCTACTGTGTTTCTTATTTGATTTAATTGTCTTGGGTATACTCTAATCGCCCAAATATGACTAGTCCATGGTTAAGCGTAACATTAATAAAAGAAATATAAAACTTACAGTTCCAGGCTTATCGGAACAAATAACCCCTTTTGATGATTGTAATCTCGCGATATATCTTTTACATTTTCGATCCACTTTTTTGTTTTCGTTCATTTTTGAAGATACTACCATTTTATGAATGTCACCATATTCTATTTCAATTATAGCTATAAAACCAATTTAATTCATGTAATACATAAAATCATGACTAAACTTCACTTTGGCATTGGCATGGCATTGTGTAAGTAATTAATAAAATAAAACTAGTGTTTTTTGACAATATGACAAAGAGTATATAACAAAAATGTATCTTAATGTCTCTCGAGTGCTTTACCCAATTAGGTAATTCTCATCACCTTGGTTCCTGGGACATTAGGTCGTAAGTGTCAGTATTTAATATTTTCAAATTAACTTTTTTTGTATATAAGAATTATTTTTTATCCTCTTTTATACGAATCTTAAGAATTGAATGTCACAGTTGATAAATATTTTCCTTTTATACACCAAGACACCAAAATAGCTACTACTCTTAGTAAAATGTTACATTATTATATTATGTCAAGACTTGACAGTCAAGTGCTTGTCTGCTTGTCATCTTTCAGTTTTCAATTGTCAATATCTTGTACACATACACTTATATACAAAATTAATTAAATGGTTAAGCATGAATACACATAAGGTATAAAAAATACGCAATTTTTTTAATTATTGTTGTAAATGTTCATCTTTAAAGGTTATTTTTTTCTCGTTAGGAAATCGCAAATTATAAGAAGCGGCATGTGATTTGTATGGCTTCAGATTTTTTCTACCCGAACACAGGAGGGGTGGAAGAACATATTTACAATTTGTCGCAATGCTTGATCAAGCGTGGACACAAAGTCGTCGTAATTACTCATTGCTACGGGGATAGAGTTGGAGTAAGATATTTAACAGGTGGCCTCAAAGTGTATTACTTACCTATAAAAGTATTTTACGCCCAATGTGTTTTACCTACCATGATATGCAATATAGCCTTAGTACGCTATATTTTAATACGTGAATGTATTGAAATTGTGCACGGTCACTCAGCGTTTAGTGTTCTAGCTCACGAAATTTCAATCATTGGCAAGTTATTAGGTTTGAAAACAGTTTTCACTGATCACAGTTTATTTGGTTTCGCAGACACCTCAGCAGTTCTAACTAATAAATACTTGCAAATGTGTCTGTGTGAGTGTGATCATTGTATATGTGTGTCACACACTGGGAAAGAGAACACAGTGTTAAGAGCAAAAGTTAGGGCCCACAAAGTATCTGTAATTCCTAATGCAGTTGATGCATACAGTTTTACCCCAGATCCAAGCAAAAGGGATCCTAGTGTGACAACCATAGTTATTGTATCTAGATTAGTGTACAGAAAAGGTGTTGATTTAATGGCATCAGTCATAGCTGATATGTGCCCTCGCTATCCTAAAATTAGATTTATAATTGGTGGTGATGGACCAAAGATGTGGCTATTACAAGAAGTCAGGGAAAGAAAAGGCTTCCAGCACTGTGTTACATTGTTAGGCAGTCTGAAACATTCAGAAGTGAGGGACACATTGGTGAAAGGTGATATATTCCTTAATACATCATTGACTGAAGCCTACTGTATGGCAATTGTTGAAGCCGCATCATGTGGACTAAAAGTGGTATCAACTAAAGTGGGAGGTATCCCGGAAGTCTTACCAGAAAATATGATTTACTTAACTGACCCAAATGTAAATAGTATTGTTGAGGGTATTGAATTGGCAATGGATGATTTAAGAAAGGGAAATATTCTATGTCCATACGAATGTAATAAGATGATAAGAAAAATGTATAATTGGATGGATATTGCAAGCAGAACAGAGATTGTTTACAATAAAATTTTATTGAATAAAAATAAACCATTAGGTCAACAACTAAGAAGTTATCTGACCAGTGGTGTATGGCCGTTCCTTCTAGTTATAAGTCTAATGTATTTATTATTGCAATTAGTTGAGAAAATATACAAAAGGAAACATATTGACATAGCTAAAGATTTAAAATTATGAAACTGGTAGATTTCCCCCTACTTGGTTGAATATTATGCAGTCTATAGACCTGTCTTCTTTGTCTTTCTTGAAATTTTTTTCTTTAGTCATACATATATGTATATATAAAAATGAATCCCTTGTTACCTTGGTCACATCACATACGAACGGCTGTGTCTGTTATTCTTAGGGTGCGTCCAGATCTGGCTAATGTGCAGCTCGCGAGCCGTTCATAAACTGCGAACCCGCGCAATTTCTACTATTGTTTGGTGCAATTCTTAAATAAGCGGCGCCTGCGCGTTGCGTCGTCGTTTTAACTGACGTGAACGTGAATTGACGATATTTAAGCGCAAGTCATGCAAAGCTTTTACAGAGCGACGCGCCGTAGTGCAGGGAAATGGGGATGTGGATATATCACTCGCGCCGCTCTTGCGACCAGGGTTGGATTTAGGTTCATTAAACGATAGCAAAAAAAATATAAACGATCGTACGCACGGCGCATAGCTTGCACGCGCACAGCTCGCGGGCTGCGCTGTCGTGGAGCATTCGCCAGATGTTGACACACCCTTGTTTGCGAAAAAATTTGTTGTTTGGAAAACTACAAAATTTAGGAAAACTTCTATGACCATATTAACTTTTCTAATGAGATGTTTTAATTTTTTTTTTGTATTATTTACATATACCAATTTAAATTCAATGTTAAGACAGGATGTCTGTCGGGTCAGCTAGTAAATTTATTTATTAATTTTGCCACTACACCATACATACGAATTTGTAAACTGAGATTGGAATTTAATTTTGGCCAGGGTAGTGAACTCTTAAATTTAATGGCAACAGCCTAATTTATTTCTGTTTTTATACTATTGTATATTTATTTTTCAATTGGGAATGCAATTTATACACAATATCTTAAAAGTAATTATTTAATTAAGCTACAAAATAACTGTTGACACAAATACATGTTTATTGTTCACATGGAGTTTCATATTTTTTTTAAATATTACCACTTAACATGAGCAATACATTCATTGTAGAATTGTAGATGATCTGGATAGAGGCAATATATGTGAAGGTTTTTTGTTACTTAGGTCATGTCAATTTCCTAGTTGAATCAACTAAAGCCGCCATTAGCAATAACTTGTACAACAACTGCACATTGTTTAGACCGCTTACATCCTTCAAAGGGATTGGTGTGTTGTGATAATTGACAAGATAAATAATAAACAAATTAATTTGGAATGATTTATATTATAAATGTTTTAAATTAAATAATACATTCTGTTATAATGCTTGGGCTCAATTACTAAATACCAATCTGTGCTCGCTACCTCAAAACTCTTAGTTGGCCAGTGACAAAAGCATGCCAGTAGCAAGTAACATTCTATTAGTTAAACATAATATTTTAAATTAATATAATTTCAAATAACAAGACTCATATATTTATATGGGTTTATTCAGGCTTCTAACAGTCCTCCCTCAAAGTTACTCCAACAGTTTAAGCCCTGTGAACAATTGAATAAATATGAATTATTGCAAACTTCAGAAAACTAAAAACTAGCTTGACTTATAAGAATACATACACAATTTATTTAATGGTTGATTCAGATGGTAACTAGCTATGTAAGAAGAATTTATAATTGATGTGTGATGTGTTTATAGAAGTAGGTAACAGTCAAGCGGTTGATGCTACCACATCTACCCATAATCATCCACAGATGAGCTGCAGATGCATTGCCTTTAATGGACAGAGGGGGAAAACAGATAAAGTGTATTGCCTCTTCTGTCAAATCCTCTTCCCATCCCTTTCATATTAGAAAAGGATAGATAAAGGGAAAAAGGCTAAGATTAGGACCCTGAGAACTAAGTCAGGTATTTCCAGTCAAGTCGCCCCATTAGTGCAACTGATGTTGTTTTTAACTTAACACTTTTAGAAGTTTTTATGTAGAGCATTGGTGAAAGAAATTGAGGGGGAGATTTCATCAATCATCCAAATTTGAATGATGGAATTAAGTGGTTTGACTGTTTGTAATGAGCCATGTAATATGTATTTATGAATGGTAATATTTCTTATGATGTACTAAAATGTATCTACATCACTAAGGTTAAGACATTAGCAAATTATGTTACTTAAATGTTAACAATAATCTAGACGCCTAGCCCGGCTAAGTAAGATTTTGTGATGTTGGATTACATTTAATCACAAGCATTAGTGATTATTACCTCATCAATTGTATCCGCCATACTGTAAGTAGTAAAGTAAGATTTCAGTCAAGATAACATCATGTTATTCTGGTAGAACAATGTATTGTGGTAAGCTTCACTTAAAATGAAGTTTTTGTTTTATCACAATCGGTTTATAAATAAAAAAATTGTCAATTTAAAGAACCATGTCAAACATTTGTTTGATAAAAATTCTACTAAATAGCTGTTCAGTTGTTATGTTATGATGATTGAAAGTTTATATGAAGTTCAATACAGGACAGTTTCGGTGATTCCGCAAGCATCAGCTAGATAACACTGTCCATTGAGATATTCATAGCAGACGCACGTATTTCGGAGACGCGCGGCGCTCCCTGGTAATGGTAACAGCTATATTTGGTAACGCTGTAATTACACGTATATAGACAAATTTAGAAATTATGTATTAGGCCGTAAAAGTTGTAGCCAGAACCTAGACAGTATCAACTATGGTCCACAGTTTATGATTTTTGAGCCATAACGTTCATCTTCTATCAAAACGCTTAGGTTGGAGCCCTATCGTGAGGCGAATAGGACTTACACTTTAGTAGCGCGGGGCGGGTACTTTGGCCTGACTCCTGCCTGCTTGAGCTGCAGGACGATTGAACGCAGGCGCGCCACATCACGCCCGCGCCGTGGGCCGAAGTCGCAGAGTTCCGCAACTCGCGCCCACTCGCCGCCCTCCGTCGACCCGCCTTCCGATCCTCGCGCTAGCGCACGCTCAGCGTTTCTATACAGCATCAAGTTAATTTACACAAAAGAACAAAAAAACGGAAATACTCATATCTTTTACGACCTTACAAACCATCGCACAGACTGAGATCTAGTTGGAATACTATTGTGCTACAATTAAACGAAAGTTGATATTAAACATGTTACATATGGCATTCTACAATCTGTCAAGCTATTGTATTTAACCCGGTTTACTTAAACCGGGTTAAATACAAATTTAGATACTTTGAATAAAAATAAAATCAGAGTCAGATCAGATAGAATGTATCCAATATCGTTTAAAGAACAAAGTGCAGTAGTTTATCACGTTGGCAGTGTTGGCAGGGGTTGTACTAGACAAATTTATGCTGACGAGATTATGTGTAGATGAATGTAAAATAAGCAAGAGAGGTTTGCCAGGACAGTGCCACATGGAAATCCCTAATATCTGACCACTAAGGCGAGAATTGCCCATACATATCTGTTCAATAAATCGGACAACGAAACTCATATAATATGCCATGAGCCTACACCAAGTAATAGTTATTTAGTTGAAAGTGTTAAACTTTTTAATTGTATTTTAAAATAGCAAATGTAAAACGTGAAACAAAAAAAAGTGAAATGCAATTTTGCTAAGGATATGTAATGATCAATCCAAATAGTATATAGCAATCGAGAGACTTTTTGTTATGATTTACAGCACATTGAATTTGACGGTACCATGTTGTACAAAATGGACACCAAATTAAAAAAATATGTATATCAAAATACAGACAATAACTAAAAAGTAACAGTTACAACCCATTGTTAAGAAGAAACAGTTCTAAGACTCTGCAAGAAATTATTATAGTTATTTATTAAATAACCGATAATTACTTAGGAAATTAATTAAAGAGACACCAGAATGTTACAATCACCAATATTAGTAAACAATGAAACTACTTTGTAGGATACTCACTTAGCAGACTCCCTGACAGCATTGAAAAGAAAATAGCATATATTAGAACACACCGGCATTAATTATATAATAAATATATGTTTACAACTCTAAAAAGCATTAAATAAATCAAAGCATTTTTTTTGATATCCAGAAGGCCCCATAGTCTGTCAGAAGACAACCATGCAATTATACAATCATAGCTATTTAAGGCAAAATTAAAAAATATTTTCCATTTAAAAGAAAAATCTTAATAAAATACATCATATAAAATTATTGATACATGGACATATTAAAAATATGACAGATAATGATAAAAGTTGAATTAAACTAAAGGCTTCTTTTTTAATAAATCATACGAAGGGTTCATGCACAGTATATAAATAATACTAAAAACAATACTACTTCTTCCATATACCAATTACTGATAAATAATCCTAAAATGGCAGCTACGAACAAGTTGATGCAGCGTGGGACCCACAAGCTGGATTTACAATCTATTCAAGGTGACAGTCTACTGGAATAGGGCAACAACGATTCATCTTTCTTTTTGTAGATAAGGTACTACATCCAGCAGTTGCAACAGCAGCATTTGTATGATGGTGATATATTTCATAGCACTGTATGCATTATAATTGTATAATAACCTGTTAGCTGCTTTTGTTTTAGCGATTTGCTCCTCGTGTGTCTTGTACCAGTCTTCTAATTCCTTTTTCGCAATCTTCAACATTTCCTCTTTCTTCCTTTCTTCCTCCTCATCTAGAAAATATTAGTTATTTTAAAAGTCTAATAATGATCTAATCAAATTTATATGCCACTAGAACCAACAACAAATGAGTCACTTAAAATTATATAAATGCTATTGAATGCCATCAAACAAAAGCAATTAAATAAACAACATAATTTAAAGACAGGAAAATTATACAAATTACAGGAGATAGACAGTCAAAGAGAGCAATTGAATGAATTTCTATTCTTGGAATATGTGGTTAATACATCCATGAGTCAGGGTCATCCAAGAGCGTACTTCATCCTTAAGACCAGCAGCGCATCTGCAGTTCCTTTGGTGTTACGGATGTACATGGACAGCAGTGATCACTTATTTCATTTCTTTGCCCCCTTCTATATAAAAAATGCACTAGCTATAAAAGAAAATACTTGGAACCTTGTTTGGTAACCAATACTTTATTATTTTCTTCTGTGGCTGTGATGTTAGGGGGTAAGAATCCAATTAAGAAAGTAATGTTTGAAAAAAAACAACTTAAAAGCCAAAAAGTTAATATATAACCTTTTTCAGTAAGTCTCTTTTTTTGTTCCTCGCGCCATATTTTGATCTTCTCAGGTTCCTCCCTTTCTTGACGAAAAACTGAAGTGGAAGCTGGTTCAGCATCCATAAGACCATTGGATTCAAAAACTGCAGAATTTGGTATTTCTGTAAGATTGTTTAAATAATATTATTTCTTGCATCAATATTTCTACACTACACTACACATCTGATGTTTGAAATTCAAAAGAAATAAGCACACAGAGTATTGGTATTTGTACTATTGCTGTTGAGTACAGCTATAATAATATAATTAAGAAATAAATACTATATTTTTATTTGAAATTAGCGGCAACCACCCATAGTATAAACCAAGAACCCTCCTTAGTTTTCATGCATTAATTAATATGGTTTTAAATATTTTTTACAAACTCAAAGTATAAAAAAATAGCTTAGCTCATATTTATTTTTATTGATATTTTATTTTGATTGAACATGACATGAGTTTAAAAAACACTAAATGCTTAGTTTGAATATAGCTTGAAAAATTAATAGATTTCCTAGTTTTTACAGATATTACTATTATATGAGATATTTACTATGTGATGAAAAACTAAGCCCCCCATTCTAGTGACCAGTGTGGTATTTTGAAGACCTGCCCCCCACAGAATAGGCCACATATTAAGGGTACATTCCCTAACCCTTCATGAAGAATAAAAATATATATACTTACCCTTCTTTTTAAAAGACACCCACTGTTCATTTGCCTATATTGTGTTAAATTTGGTGAATATTGCGCTATTACATAAATAACTGAAAGAAATTGTAGCTAAGGTAACACACCACAAAGGTAGTTATTAATGTAGAGCCCAATAAAAGTTGACTTTACCATGGACAGATTTGTTCTATTGCCAATTCAACAAACACACTATTATAATAGGATTATATTGAATGAGTCATTGATTTAATATACAGCACCAGAAATGCTGTTTATATTGTAAGCCCCTGAAACATTACTATTTGGGTAGAAGACAAAAACATTAGGAATGAATAAAAGATGCATACAATTATAAAATTAACATTTATGAATGGTTAAGTAGGCAATTGAAAAAAATTCTATTCAATTGTCTGCTTTACATTTATAGTTTTTTTACATTGCCAGGTAAAGTGACGTGTTAGAAGAATGAAAACCATAATTTACCAACAAAATCTTCTAAGCCGTTTGAATCCGGAGCAATGATTGGGGGCGGAGCAGAAGTTTCCAATTCATCTTCGAGGCCGGCCAGCTGATTCTGTTCCCGAGCTAAAAACTCCGCCGCCGGGTCCACCTCTGGCTGGACGAAATTGTCACCGAAGTCGTCCATTTCGAACAATAAATTGGAAAACTAAAATCCTTTATCCTTACAACTTTACAACAGCAGTGACAGCGGTAATCGTCGATGTCACGTCAAATGTCGTGCGACGACGCGAGTACGAACGAATACGAGCCGATAGATCCAAAGAGGAAGTAATGTAAGAACTACTTTAACAGATGGATCGATGGATTGCGAATTGCAATAGTTCAAAATGGATCATAGACCTAACATGGAACTATGGAACTCATGAAATGAAACAAAAGAATAAATACAAGCATAGATATTACAATATATTTGTAATTTCGGAAAATGTGACAATGACACTAGATATGGATGACAAAAATAATTTTTACGCATGTATAATCTTTTTCATATTTGAAAATATATATTAATATATTATTTATAATATTGGCTGTTGCCTGCGTCTTCACACGTATTTATTTCTTATGTATTATTAATTAATTAACGCTAGAAAATTTTGTAACTAGATTTTGCAAATAATAAGTTGGAATCACAGGTAAACGTCTTAGAATTCATAGTTATGAAACACATATTTAGAATTGAAAAAAGTTAAGAAATTATGCAGTTCTAATTTAAAAAAAAAGATATTTTATGTAATATTAATTGTGTAATAATAATTATTATTATTACATGAATATTATAAGTCTAATCTACCGAGGAAAAAAGTTAAAGTACGAATGCAGAACAGAATAAGCTGAAAAGCTGAAAGAAAACTTATTTTAAGTGACCAAGTGCCGGTCACTAAAAAAAGTTATCTTTGTCCACTATTTGTCAGTGTCAGTTGGACTTTGACGTTTCGTTAAGTTTACATTCGTGTAAATATTTCTCAACATTTAATATTACATTGTTTATTTATATTTGAGCTTTATCAGTAACAGTCGTGTTATAATTATTTATTGAGAATTGCACCAAGAAGATTAACAACGATATTCTTTTGATTAGTAATATCTTATCTTGATTGCTTGATGATAAATTATTTTATTGGCGACCTATTTCGTTTTGTGCATTGATAGTATTACGGTGTTATTCGGTGATACTTTTTGTATGCGTGAATAATGAACTTGTCGTTTGCGGGTTGTGGTTTCCTTGGTATTTACCATGTTGGTGTTGCAGTATGTTTCAAAAAATATGCACCACATTTATTATTAGGGAAGATATCTGGTGCTTCTTTTGGTGCTATATCAGCCTGTGCACTTCTTTGTGATATTCCTATTGGTAAGTATACCTAATAATATCTTCTCGTTCTTTCTTATTCCTTATTCTTAAATTCTTATTATTTAGTTATTTATACACTAGTCATAAATTCAGTTTAATATATTTTAATTGAAGGAATAATGTTTATTTTAATTTACTCCTTTTCATAAATCACTTAATTATTATTACATAAAATTGTGTAAATAAAATGATATAGTTAGCAAATAATTTCATAAATTTAAATTAAACAAAATTAAAGTTCTCATTGATTACATTTAGTCAATTTCCTATATTTTTAGTTCAATTAATAACAAACAAACTTTGATGATTTATATTCAAGACTTGCAATGATAATTTCAATAACATAAACTATGTATAAAATAAGCTAAATAATAATTAACATTTACATCTTTAAAATAAATCAATACAAAGCAGGCTCTGTGTGTACTGCATGATATAAGTTATGTGGTGTTGGTTTTCAACCCAACCCACAAGTAGCCTTGCACAGTCTACATTTAAATAAATAAATTTATGCTACCTTGAGCTATCAAGCTATTACACATTTTTAAGTCGGCCAATAAACTAATATTTTAAAGGTGGACAATGCATATGCAACTCATTGCAGCTTGTTGCGAATGCCTATGGTTAGCAGTTACTTAATATTGGGTGAAACACATGCTCGTTAGACACCTGTTATATAAAAAAAGCTGCCTCAAATAATTTAAATAAGAATAATATGCTTCAAATAAAACAATTTTTTAACAAGAACTTATTGTCATTTGTCTAATGATTTTTCTTGCATATTTAAATTTCTTAAATTAGCATTTACGTCATCTCTTGATAGCACTAGGCATTATTATAATCACGTAAGCAAATCTGTATATTAATACTTAACAATGTAACAACTCATTGTGATATATGTAAATATTCAGTGTGTGTATGTGGCTGGACGGATTGATATGTAATTTTGTATATGAAAGTTTGAGTCCTAGGATTGTTTAGATTAACAATTAAACCTGGTAGGCACTGCATCTAAAAAAATTATTTGGCTGACATAGAAACTAGAACCAAGGCACAAAAGGGTAGGAGGAATAACTTAAAAATGCTTACAATTTTTTTGTCTCATTCCACAGGTGAAATAACAAGTGATGTGTTGAGGATAGTCGGTGAAGCGAGGGCAGGGTCTCTTGGGCCGTTCAGTCCCTCTTTCAACATCCAGAATGTGCTCCTGGCGAGCATGCAGAGGCACCTGCCTTCCGACGTACACAAGCTAGTCAGTGGCAGGCTCCACATCTCACTTACCAGAGTGTATGATGGCAAGAACGTCATCGTCTCAGAGTTCCCCACTAGGGAGGACCTACTGCAAGTAAGTAAATTGAAGGGACTAGATAAACAATGTATATGTTCTGGACAAAGTGCTTATAATCTGGACAGAGTGACATAAAAAGGCATTTGGGTATTCATCTGTACTGTAAATAATTTACATTATGTGCCTATTTTTATGCAAGAATAAGCTCATATACATAGAATGGACGATAATTAGCCACATTTATCATGGTCATTCATTCACATCACGGTTCATTTAGAAACACGGTTGTTTTAAAATTTTAAACTTCAGGTACTTTTTATGTTTTATGATTGAAAGAAAAGAATCTAGATATCTCTACAGCTTAGTAACGAAATTAAATAATGGTTTGATTTGTTTATATACTGTTGCGCTTCCTCTATGAACCTTGAACCTTATGGAAGAAAGTTCTGGTAGGAAATCTAATGTGTCATTCTCAGTCTTACATAACAAGGAAAAAAACTAATGTCATTGTTGCGAGCAATTTAAAAAAAAAAATATAACACCAGGCGTTGCTGGCGTCGTGTTTCGTGCCAGTGTTCTCCGGCATGCTGCCGCCGCGCTTCCACGGCATCCGCTACATGGACGGCGGCTTCAGCGACAATCTGCCCGTGCTCGACGAGAACACCGTCACCGTCAGTCCCTTTTGCGGCGAGAGCGATATCTGTCCTCGCGACCTGAGCTCACAGTTGTTTCACGTCGGTATTTATAACCAACTAGTATACTTAGAACAGTTATTGTTGCGAAGGGATAATTAATATAAAGGAATAAGGAAAATATTAGCCAGCATTGCTGAGAAAAACTTGTAAACAAAGTTGATAGACGCGAAGCTAATTAAATCATGTTATTAGGTGAACTTGGCTAACACGAGCATCGAGCTATCAAAGCAGAACATCAACCGGTTCGCCCGCATCCTGTTCCCGCCCAAGCCAGAAGTGCTAAGCAACATGTGCAAGCAGGGCTTCGACGATGCGCTTCGCTTCCTGCACCGGAATAACCTCATCTCCTGCACCCGTTGCCTCGCCGTGCAGACCACATTCCAGCTGCAAGATGTGCTCGACGATAACTACGAATACGATCCCGAGTGTGAAGAGTGTAAGACGCATAGACAGGTAAGTTTCCTATGGTCTATTCTATTTCTATAGTCTTCTATGGTCTCTTCTATACTTCCCTTCTATTTTCATAGTATTCCATAGACAGACGGGCCGGTTGGCGTGGTTAGTAAGATACTTGCTTTTCACGCCGCAGGACGTGGGTTCGATTCCCACCCAGGGCAGACATTTGTGTGCATTAACATGTCTGTTTGTCCTGAGTGTATTTACAAAATAAAAGTATGATATGTAGTATATATTATATGCAGTAGTTAGATTTTGTATACGGAACCACAGGACATCAGTAAGGAAAGTACGGGGAAAAAGAGACAGATAAGATATGCATTCAACAAGGCTAGGCTATTGACATGATGTTGTTATATACTAGGACGCTCTCGTGGATGACCTTCCGGACACTGTGATGACGATCTTCCAGAACGCGATCGACTCCGCCAACAGTGGCCTGGTCAGTTGGCTGCTGCGGCGGCGCGGCATGCGCTGCATATCCATAATGACTCTGCCCTACAGGGTGCCGGTTGACATCCTCTATGCCACATTCACCAAGTGAGTCCAACTGTAAACCTCTCTTTTCCTTGAACGCTAACAGTAAAAAAAGATGACCAAGAGATATCAATTTTAGAGTAAAAGTTCTGACAATCAAAGAGCGTTGGTGCTGCAACTTTAAAAGTGTTGGACCTCTTGTCTTTTGACTCTAACAGTGATAGATACGCGATACAACCGATTTGGAGAAGTACAATACATACTCACAGAAAACAGTCGTGAAGTAGAAGTACTCTGCGTTTCGCCTGATGAGTGAGTTGCTGAAGGCCTAATTTCAGTCCTCTTCCTCTTCCCACCCTTTCCTCATAAGGATAAGATGGGAAAAGGAAGAGGATTGGACGGGGAGGGGATTAACGGAGAAAAATAAATATACTATTTCGTGTCTATGCCCTCCTCTGTTCATTAAAGATACGCATCTGCAACACATTTGCTTGTTGCGGATGTCTATGGGCAGCGCTCACTTAACGTTAGGTGATCCGCTTGCTCGTTTACCACCTTCTGACAAAAGAATACAATTAGCAAAGATACCTAGTTATAGGAAACGATGTATCAATTAATTAAACCTTAAAAAGTTGTGTGTGGTGTAGCCATTATGTTTATAATTCTATCTTGTATTGACTCTTCCAATAAATACAAACTAAACATTGATAAAACTATATCTCTTGTTGTTGTGTAACTCGTGTTATGCATTCAATTTATCTTTCACTTGATAGAGAAATCAAGTAATGTAGGCATTTGTTAGTAAATTAATTTATGATTAATAAATATAAGCTTGTTTATTTAAGCATTTACAAATTATTCTTTTAATATACTAAACACTGTCTAAGGCTGATCCTAGATTACATGCAATCCTATTGGTTAATATTTCTCCGTTTCTCCGCTCCGCGTCATCGCTCCGCTTCAATGGACAGGTGTTATCTGATTCGTAAACTTTTTTTTTTGGAAAAACCTTTAAAAGCAATTGGACATCATCGTTTCATTATGGTTTCACTAATTGATTATTTTTGCTCTGATTCTGGTCAGTTCGAGTTCAGAGTCAAGTACAAAGATAACCAGTACTTTGTCGGCTTTGGGCGGTCTTTACTTCTTCCTTTTCTTTCGGAATAAGGGAAACGGATGTCTACAATATATGGGACAATCTCTATATATTTCTGCGTAGCGAAGGAAATTTGATAATAAATTAAAACTCTGATTTTATCTAATTTGGGGTTTTTTCCAAATGTGCATCATTTACTTCAAATTCGAAATTGATATTAATGGTCCTTCGAGAGCCGCACATACATTCGTTTCCAAAAACGATAAGCTAATGGTGAACAAGAATCCACATATAGTTATAATTCTGACTGCAAGAAGAACAGTCAGGATGTTTTTATGAATCGATTAACGGATAAGGCAATCGCTTCTGCGCGTTGCATGTTTACATTCGGCGAACCGTTGTGTTTTGCTTTTGAACGATTTAATATTTCAACAGAGTTATATGACCTCGTCACTTATCGTTTTTGTAACTTTGTTAACTAATATTAATGATAAGTGTGACGTCAATGGAGTATCTGAATCGTTCGTTAATTTAGTGTAATTATTTTTTTCTGAAATCTGGAACTATCACTGGTCAACAGTGTCATGGGTTTACTGGCTGTAGAAATTTGATTCAGGTTATTGAATGCCCCATTTTAATGATGAACCAGATGATAGAAATTTACTAGTTTCTGATTTAATTAACGTTTTAAGAAATCAAAATGAAGTACAGATTTATATGCATACTATTTTTTATCGAGTAGTTTGGGTAATATTGCTTCAAATGTCGGAATTCTTCTTACGGCTTGCACAATTATCATGGGTTTTGTATTCACATTTCACGCTAATCTTTGGGGCTATGACGCTCTTTGTGTGTGGAAGTACTATTGCAAAGGAATGTATCACGGTTTTACGATCAAATCCGTATAAAATCGTCAGATTATTTGATTCTAAACCTGATCAGCCGGTCAGTAATGTCCAAAACCGTAGCAATTTTACGCGGGGTTATTTCTGCTATTTAGATAGCTTTTAATTTTTTTTGGCAAATTGCGCGTAGCATCTGGCCTTAGTATATATCCAAGATCGTCTACAAATTTAGCCGAACTGCATCATAGCAATCCGACAAAAAATTAAACTTTTTATATGGCTGCCGAGATTTCAAACATACCATTTTTAGGCATTTTCCGTTTCGCCTTTCCGGAGTCGTAGTGCAGTGTTAGAATCTTAATCAGAGTTGAACCACGTCATTTTGGACTTGTTTAGATCAGAAGATCTAACAAATGGAAGATAAGAGAGACAAGACAACAAGGTTTTGGCATAAAAGTAAAATTACACATGTCCATTGATTTTATACTTTGCTCAACAAAAGAGCACCATTCTCTTCTTTAGATTAAATGTACCAAGGACTCCTTTAAGAACCATTTTAAATAAATCAATAGAGCTAGAGTTATGTAATGTATGTTTTATCAGTAAACATACATTTATATTGCTAATCTCTTGAAATTGATTAATTTAATGTGCGTACAATGTTTAATTAACTTATGTTAATATTTGTCTCAAACTTCTGTCCTTACATTTGTCAGCATAACGAGGAATGAAGACTTTATCGCTTGTGACTTCAGACCTTTTGCGTGTTTGTTGCCGAGTTACAATGTTGAGTTACTTGGTAGTATTGTCTATACCTAAAAATGGAACTCTGTCTAATTTTCTCACTTAGAGCTCAAAGCGGCTTTTGGGTTTACTCTATTAACCAGTTGTAATTTTAACCAGATTTGAGATCATCTCCAGCTTAGTGATTTTAGTTTACCATCAGATAAAGCTATCGCACATTGCAAGAAATTGGTAAAAATAATTGGTAAAATTGGTAAAAAGCCTGGGCCAAGAGGTGATACAATAGTAGAATAACGGATTCAGATCTGCGACCTAATATGGCGCAGGCCTAACCTATACAATGTTTCCGGAAACGACGTGTACAACGAAAGACCATAGATTCCTCCGCCGAAAATGTGACGATTTAACCTGATTAAAAGTATTCTGTGTATTCAAAGATGGTTAGTTTGGGCGCTTGAGGGCTTAAAAGGTGATAATTTTTACAAAATTTTAAATAAACACGTCTTTCCGGACTTGATTACTTATTTCTTGTGTAATATAATTAGACTGTTGGAGCTTTATTGTCACGCGCCTTAAGGGTTTCCATCTTGGGTCTCGCAAGGCTAGCCCTCACTCTGTAATGTGCACTGTGTACATAAATATCAAAATGTGATCGCTTTTTTAGTTATATTGGTGATAAAGTAGAGACGCACGCACTGCAGTACGCGGTTGTGGGCAGTGTTCGCGTGCGTAGGCGGCGATGTGTGCGACACAACAACGTTATGACTAGGTCAGTTGCCTTTTTTTTAATTGGGTCAACCGGTGATGGGTGTTCGTTGTTTTGAGGCTTATTTTGTAATTACTGTGTTTTTAGGTTAGGATTATGACGTCTGACATGTGTTGTCTGTGTTGCCAGTGTCATTTCATTTTTTTCTTACCGTTGGTGGTGGTCTCTTGTTGGTTGGGCTGTTGTATGTTTTGAAAGAACTTCCTCTGTTGTTCGTCGTTTTTTTTTCAGATATATCAAATGTAGTATCACTAGTCTAAATGATTTAACTGAAATCTGATATTTTAAACAGTAAGCGATTGAGTAATTACTGAATCATTCATGTTCTATTATATTTGCATGTGCATGCAAAATCTAATTTATTCAAATCTTGCATGATAAAAAAAAACTGAAAAAAAAACCTCTGTAAGTGATTTAGCATAAAATGTTATAGATTGTTTAGTCTGAATATTTCAATTGAAATCAAAATTGATACCTTCACTTCACTTATTAGCAAATGAAGATTTAAACTTTATTAACATTAAATTCGTCTTTTCAAACGTAATTGTTTTGGTACGACCCTATCGTTATGGGTAACACTGGTAAAATTAAAAACTGTAATTTATTTTATTATACGCCTAGGTAGCTTAGAAAATTTCAAACTTTTCGTCATTATGGAATGTCATCAACAAAATATAATGGAATGTCATCAACAAAATATAATGGTAAGGCGGAAATCTATGTTGAAAATAAAAATGATTAAAAAATATTTCTTATCACTAGGAACAGCTTAATTTTATCGATGTAATTTCATTGTTCAGCGTATTTTAATGTAAGAAAACTTACTGTCAGATAGTTTGCAATAGCGAAATTCAGAATATACAACATACACGCTTATTCGGGCCGATTGGCGTGGTTTGTAAGATACTTGCTTTTCACGCCGCAGGTCGTGGGTTCGATTCCCACCCAGGACAAACTTTTGTTTGCTATCTATTTAAGTATGTATTTACAAAAAAAAATGGTATCTGAAGTAATAGCACAAGCTCTGCTTAGTTTGGGATCAGAAGTCGTTATTGAATATGTCTTGGAATATTAACTTGTAAGTGCAAACTATACGGGCTTCTAATTAGTACCATTAGCATATATAATAGAAAATTTGCTAATCGCCTTAACGTTGGTAACTTTTCAATACAAATGACTGATTTGTGCATACAATCAAATAGAAATAGACTTTCGACGGCAAAAATTATTGTCTGGTATTAGCATTTAGCTATTATGGGAGCTATATTATTTATATTCTTTTACGTAAGCCTTCTAGAAACTTCGTTGTTAGCCGGCCAACATCCACGTTTTGCGTTCGACCTTCGAATGTTATCGAAACGTATAGTACCGCTCGATATCATATCCTTTTCCCAAGTGCGAACATTTCCCGTTTCGTGTACATTGGATTTCAGCAATGTTTTTTTCGTAATTTACTATTCCCCAAACGTTGATGTAATATTCGTTCGTGATATGTTATATTGTTACGTTTGTGGATTTGTTACGTTATTATATTTCCATCCATTAATCAATAGATGAATTGATATTTTCTACTGCATGATGGCCTATGTAATATTGGGGATTGGACTGTCAAAGCATTAAAAATATGACAATTTGTTGCCATATACAATAACTCAAGAAAATATGCTTTTCTACAATAGTAAGTTGTAACAGCATAGAATTAGAGACAAATTTATTAAAGCATACATAGCAATCTAGGAGTTTTGACAAAGTATTTTGTTTTTCAAATTTATCAAAATTTTAATATACTTGGAAAAGCTATATATATATATATATATATATATATATATATATGAGAGTGAAAGGAAAAAAATATTCACAAAACGGTCATAGTTTATAATCCAGACTAGGATATGGTATACAAAGTCTAAATTAACTGACCCTGTCAAAGAAAGAAATTACTCAGTCACAGTGTGTGTGTACTCTGGATACATCATAAGTCTACCGACGATGTGTACTCCTTAGCTTGGCTGCTATACCTAAAGATAGTCAGCGACCTCTATGACGGAAACTAACGTTACATTACACGTGTAGGAGGATTATTTACAAATATTTCCTTTTTTTTCTATGAATTAAAATTGTATACGTTAAAATTGTGTACGTAAACTTAGAGCATATTCGTTAATCAATGACCACAAGTGGTAACCATTCCGCATTACCACATTGTTAGTGACGCATGTTGACCTTGCTTCGATATCCTAGTAGCCAACATTTTATCTATTATTTTAATAATTGAATTACATTTTTATATACGATTAGAATTGTATTAAAATAATATTATCAAAGAGTCTCGTTCACCCCTTTAGGTTCCCTTTTCATGATTGTGACCATGAAATCATAACCCAGTGCATATAGGACCCTGGATCGCCTTCTGTTGAGTAATAAATCATCATCGTGAACATCTGCTGTTAAAGAAGTATGCTTTTATGTCGAAGTACCGTTAACCGTATTGGTTTGGGAATATTGCTGAAGACAGATGATTCCACAAGGCAGCTGTGACAGGTTACTCGAAAACTGTACAGTTGGGAAACGCCAATAGTAGTTGATGGTATACCGGTATTTCCTTGTTGGAACAGATTCCTCACCAGTACGCCGAAGATGAGCAGATCGTTGTGGCGGATGAGCTGGAGCCTTCTGCGTCAGCTGCACGCGTTCGTGTACTCTGCTCACGACCGCTCCGAGGCTGCCGCGAGTATCTACTACAAGCTTGCTCTAGAAGCTAAGAAGGACACGGAAGAATACAGATTGGATAGAAGGTAAGTGCATTCTGTTCACTGAGGAACACCTAACAAGCAATTACACTTCGCAATGCTTAACAGGTATTTTCAAGACATATTTCGGGTAGTATACCATTTTAAATGCATTCCTCACAGAATGTACATCATAATTATTTATATATTCCCCCCCCCCCCTCCATTAAAAGTACTAATATACCTACAGTGGCGTGTATGTCCATGTAGCGCCCGCGTGCACCCTAGCGCCCTCTAGTAAGCGCAGATTAATTGAAAGTGCCGAGACCGGCGCCCCTAATACCGCTGCGCCCGTGGGCAACGCACACCCAACACCATAGGTAAAGACGCCTCTGGATACCTACTCACTAACACTAGCTACATAAGTATTTTCTTTTCTGTTAATATTGGTAGTATAATAAATACTATCTTAACTTTCAGAATAGTATCTTACGTTATCAAATCTATTAGTGCTTAAATAATATTATCGAGGTTTTGTACCTGGCAACAAACGCGTATCGTTTGAAAGTCACACTTATCTTTTGGGACGATTGCTTGAATTCTAGTGTTATTTTGTCGGACTGGAACTTGAACGCAGTCAATAACTCTATGGCTTTCGTACGCCAGCAAAAGTTAAGGTGGTACATTGTCGGACTAGTGTATGAGTAGGGTTTTGTTAAATAAATATATAATCATGCTCGTCACCCAGTAGGGTAGGCAGATGTAATTGATTTTCATTTGGCAATATCCTGGTACACCTCTCTCGCTTTTTCTACATCCATGCATCGACTGATACTAGTGTGGCCAAACGGGCCCGTATTTCTCGGGACGTCCTCACAAATTACAAAGTAAATTTACGTGCGATACATTTTTTCTGTCAACAACACGGCATATATTTTTGTTTTCATCTTTAATGTACATAGTAAAAACAATGTATGTAGTTTCAAACAGTTTAGCTACATATATTGTGCGTTTTCATATCAGGATATACCCTCTTTTTTACGTAAAAGCGTTACCACACGGGTGTTGCGTCACGGTCAGGTGACGCTGCGTAGTTTTACTATACAAATTAGGACGACATGCCACACGCTGCGTGAAGAGTACGTGCTGGGAAGGCAAACGCGTGAGCAACGCAAACGGAGCCGGAGAGACGAGTACGATGCGACCCCGCACCAGAAAACTGAGCTTCTCGGTATTTTTATAGTATAGTAGTTACTTCAACTCTAATGTCCTTCAAAGACTGCCACGCACAACCTGAACCTTGAGATCTGCTGCGGCACAGCATTTGTGGCACACTGAAATCAAAGCGCTGCGACCACGCAGTACCGACGCAACGCTTGTGTGCCATCGCTATTTGATAACGCACCTGTAACTTTTATGCCTATTGCCGATGTGCGCATCAGATAATATAATGTTTGTATGTATGTATTACTCCGTTTTCCAACTGCCGAATACATTAATATAAAACATGTTGTTATCTTTCTCTTTAAAAAAAACTGTTTTGTGCGATTTTTTTCGGCAGTGTAAACTCACGTTTACAAAAAAGAATAACCGCTTTATCTAGAAATACGTTGAAACATTGTTTAATATTTTTAATTCATTACATTACACAGTATTTGTATTGCGTATAAACTTCCCACGCACGTTAGTCTTGCGTAAAAAATTGTTTTTGCAAAACTGATAATGCGTGTCAGTGGGTTACTATTATCGAAGAGATTATTTAATATATAGCCTTTATCATACTCGAGTTAAATTAGAATGTAATTGTGCTTAGAAATATTTAGGAATTGATAATTGTGTGTTCTTTTTACTATATAAAGTACATTTTATTACATATATTTTACTGTGGCAGAGCTCTCAACATCTGTTGCACGAATTGGCCGGCTCGACCGGTGAATATGTGAATACTACAACCTCACAGAAGACCGGTATGAAGTAGAAGTGTTTCTACGTCTGATGAGTGATGTCCAGGAAGCCCAATTCTGATCCACTTTCCTTTCGCACCCTTTTTAATTCAAAAATAATGAGAAGGGTAAGAGTTTTTACGGAGGAAGGATGGATAGGAAAACAAAATACCCTTTTTCTCTTTATCCTCTGTAGGCAACGCAACTGAAACTCATTAGCTTGTTGCAAATGCCTTGGCCACGTAGTGTTAGGTGGATCGCTTTCTCGTTTGTTACCTTCTTGCATAAAAAAATATCTGGTTATTTATAATACAGACCTCAAACTTTAAGGAAATTAAAGCTTAAACATGGCAGAAAAGATTCTCGGTAGTCAAACGCCATCAAATCAATTGAATATAATATGCGAAAACTAGTGTAACGTATCTAGTTTTCGTTTACAAGCAAATATCTAAATTGCACAGATAATTTAACATTGATTACGGGGCGAGGTCGTGTGTCACTTGTAGTAATTGGCGTGGCGCGCTATCTCTGCGTCGGTGACGTCACAGCTTTGCTCTTTGTTAGGGGTCCTATCAAGGATTCCACTGTAACATTGTCGTCTTGTGTATTAATTATATTTGAATTAATAAGCATTTCAAAGTTGAATTATATGTTGACAAATACTAGCGGTCCCGAGTAGACGTTCTAGCGCCAGGAAACTCAAATTACCCGTTGATTCCTGTAATTAAATCCTTAAGTATCCATTTATGCATATAAAAATCATGTTAAAATATATTAAAAGGCTGTAGCAAATTTTTAAATTTACGGTTTTGTGTAGTCTAATTTATAATTTCGCTCCTGATACTAACTACAAGAAAGTCTCCGAAGCACAGGACCTCACCAATGTTTAGTCGACGACGTATTCGGTTAGAAGTATAGTAACGCAGCTTTTTACACTACCCGCTTAAAACTACCCTCACGAATTTCCTAACACTCGACTCCTACTCACGAAAAGAGTTCGCGTGGCACATTTTGGTCTTAATTGAATTTGTTAAAATTGCATAATCCCAAGTTTAAGTGTTCAATCATGACGGAATAGTGCCCCACTTGTTGGTTTTAATTAGTTCCACATATTGGATAGACAATTTATCCATATAGTTCAAGTGACTTAAATCTACTTCCGAATATTTCGCCGATAATTCGATAGTATCAGACAAAAGATCTTTTGAGTCAAAAATACCATCAGCCAGTGACCCACGATTCTTTTATACGATTTTTACATTATAAACGAAAACATATACTCTATTGATACTTCTCGCTGATTATAGCTTAACATTTCCATTACACAATATACTGTACACACTCTATACGACTACTTATAACAAACAGTCAAGGCTCGGGCCTCAAGAGGTGTTGTCACGACCGTTGACAGGAGTACAAACTGAGTCTCCTTCCTTTGACAAGTGCTTATAAAGACTTTTGCTGTCTAAAGTCAGCTACGCAACTTTACGTTTCAGTACCGTACTCATACATTTCTGGCAAACCGGAAATGTAAGCGACAACACTATTGTCATGAACATAAACAGTATTTTTTGCAAATAACCTGTGTTTGTGAAGGAAGTGATAAAATAAATTATAACAAGAATAGGTATTCTCAAAGTGCACTAACAGTCTCATATTTGATTGTGCTATTTACGTCACAGTGATAAATAAGTTGAATGCACGCCATATATCTTTATATATCAACTTAAAGAATTCAGTAATGTGCCTTAAGAGTGAGATTATCGATGTGCAAATGTATCGTCGAATAAGGTTTTTTTGTTGTAATCTACAAAACTTTTTGTCCGGTTACGACCTTGACTACGTGTATTTAGATAACATAGTTGATTGAACTTGTAAGATAACTACATAATTAAGTATGATATATGTACGATGCAATGATAAGCTATACGATATCAAGTACTTAGTGTGGTCTTAAGGTAAATTAATATTGTTGGACTGAGGTGGGATCCTTGTAGAATCCAATACACGTTAAAGTTTTTAAAGACTACATTTAAAATGTAGAGCAAAGTTTATTCTTACAAAAATGTTTCCGAATTATTTAGTTCAAACACAACTTAGCTATTTTAAACTGGGACAAATTTAAAACGAAACGTCTGTAACGTAGTGTAATGCGTACGCTAAAACCCGTGAATTAATTTAGCACAATTTTTAGAGAAGCGGACAAAAACAGTTTTTTGACTTAATAATATTAATCAACAAAACAATTTTCAATTATCTTTTCTCGAGTATGTTATCTTTCAGATTATAACGTATAAATTGAGTTAGTGAAGTAGTTCTTGCTTAAGTTTAGGAGTAGCCGTAGTCAATTATTTTGCAAGATTGCACTTGTCTTAAATAAAAATAATTTTGAATATTAACAATTGATCTTAATTCCACAGACGCGCCAGTGAAGTCCGGGTGACTTACGGGGACGTGGTGGCCGATTCGGACACTTTCGAACACATCTTAAACGTGACGGCGAACAATGACGCACTGCTAGCGTATTACTATCTGGACAGCGATAACAAAGTAAGGGAATCAGCTTATTAAAGTAACAAGGCGAGAAAGTTTATTATGAACGATATGACAATAAAACATGCGGGCTAGGGAATATTTGAAGATGTTCAGGGCATGTCCTACTACTGAAGACTTGTAGGTTCGATTCCGGTTGTAAAAAAGTAATCGTGCAGTGTAGAACAACTACATAGCTACAGAGGGAGATGATGCGAAATGAAATTAGGGCAAATGAATGAAGTTCTCTTTTCCAGCTCCACTATGAGTTGTGTCGCGCTCGCCGGAATATTTACAAATCCTATAGGATGGTAGCACTGATAGGTGGCGTTATCTGTGCCTAATGGCGGCCGTGACGCGGCATCGTCCGATATTCGCACTCGAGTTCGGGTTATCTCGTTGTGTGTATTGATATTTCTATTTTCTTTATTTCCTTCATATGCAACCTTATTCCTTATTTCCAATGGACGTATTTTTCGTCCGAAAACTATCCGCCACGCCCACATCATGATAATTTTCCATTTTTGTTTTTTTAAATAAGGTATTCACTAGTCTATGACATGTATCCAATATATAACGATGACTATTTAAGAAGACCTAATAGATCAGATATTAAAACAGAAATGTTGGCGTATATGTTTGAGCGAAGGGTGGGGTAGTTATTAATAGTAAAATTGTTGACCTTTATCGGTTTGTTGTGTGTGTATTTATGATAATTTGCATAACTCTAAAATGCCATCCTGAAAATGATCCGTACGTGGTTAATTTTTTTTACCAAATTTTAACCAATCACTGGGTCATTAGCAAGCCGAAGGTTAATCGAAGCACAGGAAGTGGTACTGCGTGTTAACATAACGCAGTTACTGCAGCTGCGTGACACACATCTACACTATCTGACGCGGTAGCGGATCAAATGTGATAGCATTAGGGCTGTCACTCAATATTCTAAGTTTCACACTTACGATTTTTCTGAAATCTTGAAAAAAAACAAAAAAATTGTTACTATAATCTCCATCACATTCTGGGGTACATAAAAAAATTGTAATGACATTTTTTATGGAATAAGGCGGCAAACGAACAAGCGCATCACCTGATGTCAAGTGAACGCTACCCATAGACATCCGCAACAAACAAATGTGTTGCAGACGCGTTGCCTACCTTTAATGGACAGAGGGCATAGACAGGAAAAACGATATTTGCTTTTCCCTGTTAACCCCCTCCCCGTCCAAACATCTTTCTGTTCCCACCCCATCCTTATAAGGAAAGGGTGGGAAGGGGAAGAGGACTCAAATTAGGCCTCCGGCACCTCACTCATCAGACGAAACGCAGAGTACTTCAACTTCACGCCTGGTTTCTGTGAGGTCGTGGTATTTCACCGGTCGAGCCGGCCAATTCGTGCAACAGATGTTGTTGCGGATTCTAACACTGTTAAATATATGTATACATGTTTTATATAGTAAACTCACAAAGACATTACCACTCGAAAAACTCACGACACTCCCCAATCAGTCAATTCATTTTGAATTGTAAGCAGTTTCAATGAATTTAATTGTATTGTGTTAGTGTTAAGGTCGCGTTACACTCGATTTGTAATTGTTTGCATTTATAGAAGCTATCGGATCACGTTTTAAAATTGGTATTTATAAGCCATCAGAGTGTTTCATTTTGAACGGTTCAATGTTTCGCACTGAATCACAAAGCTAAAGTTCGTGCAGCGTCAACAAGCACTGTTGAGTCATTTGTTTTTAATGCATATGTTATTTGATTAACAAGTCAGAGATGATAATGCAATTTATATTTACGTCAATTGGACCACAATTCTTGAAAACAATTCGAATAAAAATACAATTCATATAGCGAAAATTTTAAATAAATCAAATAACGTAATATCCTTGGTCTTTTAACGCACGTATGTATATTATTATATGTACTGTATGAGAAAAATAATTGAATTAACAGATGAAGATGACAGAGATATACGACGTGACGGACGCGGACACTGAGGCGGTGCAGTCGCCCACCGAGCGCGACCTTAACAAACAGCTGGAGTTCGACAACGACTGGTCCTCTGACCTCATCGCCAACGAAGGTGGCCACTTACGTACACTACACAAAAACTCTCTTATTTCTCTCTTTCTGTAATTCCTTTTAGATATTTAAATGTTAATTATGAATCATGGCTTCATTGCTACTTAAGTTTCAAGCACGCCAATATCACTTAGCTAGGTTTTACTGCGGCATTAATATCTGATACTATCTTACTGAGAGAGTCAAAGATTTGTGATCTCTGACCTTCAATATTTTTATGTCGCTCGTATTGAATGAACTTTGTATTTATAAAGAAATATTTACACTGATATATGTATCGGGTATCAATGTCATAGTATCTCAGAGAAAATTGACACGACTGAATCTTATCTTTGTATGAGCATGTAATTTTATCAGCAGAAACTTTCCAATCAAACATAAGACGTAAGAGATTGCAAATGACAAATGTCGGTGTCGTGTATTTTTATGGAATAAGACGGCAAACGAGCAAACGGATCACCTGATGTTAAGTGAACGATACCCATAGACATCCGCAACAAGCAAATGTGTTGCAGAGAGAGCGTAGACAGGAAAGAATAATTCCTTTTCCCCGTTAACCCCCTCCCCGTTCCCATTCCCTTTGAGGAAAGGGTGGGAAGGAGAAGAGGACTGAAATTAATAATTCTTTAACAGATGAACTCGATCTGGACAACCTGGACGATGACTTAGATCGCAACATCTTCTCGGATCCGGAGAGCGAGTGGACCGGTCAGAGGTCGTACTCTGGATCTGACGGCGATCAGCCAGAATCAGATAGAAGAATCGAGAGTTTCACAGCATTTGAAGACAACTGACGTGTAACGGCGAAGGGGAAGCATGATGGGAGGTAGGGATATATTACAGGACATGATCACTTTGTCCTAGCTGCTGCGATAGGTTCACCCTTAGAGTTTACTCTGAGGATGTTACCCTTTCTGGTTCATTTTGTAGGTGAATTGTACTTTGGTCCTCGCAGAAATATGATCCTCTACTAATAAATACTCTGCGAGTTTTTTTCTTCTCGTTAGTAGACCAACAGCAGAGTTATGACGTCACTCAGAAGTATGATAGGAGGAAGGTAAAATAATAATTACATTGCCTATCTAAAGTAAAGTTGTTTACTGTGATTTTATGACGGATTATAGCCTAGTTTTGGATTTTGTTGTAAACTTTAGCTTAAAACAAAGCAAAAAGTATTGACCTGCTGCATAAGATCAAGAAAGAATATGTTAAACAAGAAGTGTGTTTTGGAAAGTTAGTTATTTAATAGCTGATAATGTATACAGGTGCGTTCACATTACACACGAAAAATTGCATTGTAAGAAAACCAAATAAAATATGTACCTAGAATATTTTTTAAACCTTTTATATAAATCATGTAGGTTTTTTACCTCATTACTTGTCGAGTACTTTATACATAAAAATATATTTTATTTGTTATTATAATCTAAACCTATAAAAAAACTGCTGTTGTTGCTTTGTTTAGTATTCTTATGTATTTTTTATAATATAGTATAATGACAAAGTAAAAAAATTATAACTGTTAACCTAAATTCTTATATTTTTTACACATATTTTCTTTTATTTCTTATTCGCTCTTTTAAATTTTTGTTTCTAAATTATTATTTTCCCTAACTTCGTATATATCATTATTTTAGTTTATTTATTGATATTAGGTTATTTTATTTAAAGTATTTAAACTAACCTTAGCAACAAATGTTACGTGCTTGACCGTACATTGTAGAATCAGCGGAATATAAACAGAATTTACGATTTAAAAAAATGTGTTTAAGTGAATGATAAGGTGCGCTTCCACTGATTCATAATGCATGTTTCTATGATTGATCTAAAGAAAGTGGATATGGAATCCAAAATAGCTCAGTGACCAAAAATACGAAACATGGTATTGAATTGTAGAAGATGATTATAGATATTGAAGCTATTACCAGGTCCTTTGTGTAAAAGCGGTCGAGTTCCTTTTTATACCCGTTGGATATAATTTTTACAAACACTAGCTGAAACTTTTTTTATGAGATTTACACTACGTCTTGAATAGACGACCGCTTTTTAATCCAGTGAAGTTGAAAGTCCTGTGCAAGTGCTGTGATGAATACCCATAAATCTTTACCAAAAATATAATGATATAACAAAGCACCCTCAGTGGAACGCACCTTTCCGATTCTGCGACCTCAAAATCCCTTGAAGGGATTAAAATATAATATAAAGAACAGCTTAGTTCCGTAAAACCAATGTTGCTTGTTACCAAAATATATACGTTATTTTACAATATTATGTTTGCATTAGTTTTAATGGGTGTTATAACAAGGTTATATAGTATTGTTTGTTATTATATGGTCTCCTAGAGGTTCTTGTATTTACGACAATTTAATTTCTACCGAGTAATGGCAACAATACGTTTTTGATATTTATTTACTGGTATACCAAAGTAAACGAGAAGTTATTCACGTAATGTTGCCACTATACAGGCATATTTGTATACTAGACTAGAAAGTCAAATATGTTTTAATAAATAACTTATGCAATCATTCTAAATGTGTTTTATTCCATCGTTCATACATTATCACCTGATGCCTGAGCCTAACCTAACGCCTAACTAGATAATATATTTATTTTAACATGGGACTCTTTTTTAAACTGTTGTTGGTATCAACCACACCGAGGGCATAAGGTTACCCTCCTATCAGAGAGTAACTGTTAGAGTTAGGAGCCGACCCGGCGTCGCCTGCAGGATCTCTAATCGAAAGAAACGGTGTCTCCCTGCAATAAGCTTGCTCGCGACCTAGGGAATCCCCTTGCACTTTTCTATCGCTACGGCAACACAGGACCAGGCCAGAGGCCGTCTTCGTAATACGTAAAATATAGCCTATGCAATCAGCAAATATCTGGATAACGTAGTTTTCTTAATGTAAAGAATTAATTAAATTAAATATAAGATTGGTTCAACAGTTATAGTAATACCAATTGATGTAGTACGGACATATATGGAAGCTGGGAAAAATATATACCAGTCGCAATAGAAATTTTCTGTGTCGGAGTTTAATAAGTCAGAACTGAAATCATTTTGTTCATTGTTTGTACACAATTTTACGTTAATTCTTGCTAATATTTAGCTGGTTGTTAATTTAATTACTGGAATAAAAAAAACAATCCGTCAATGTCACTTTTATTCGAATTTCAATTCAAACTGTCACTTCAATTTTTAGAGACTTTTGTACCACAATTATCATTATTTATTAGAAAATAATTAACTAAAATATCCATTGATATCGAACGGGTGGTGTTTTTGATGATTTCTATATTTATTTTATAACGCGATGGTGGGGAAAGGTGTCGATTCGAAGAGCAGTAGAATATTCCATCAATGCTATTTAAAGTGTTGCAAACTTCAGAATCTGACGCCTCTGAACAACGTCGTGCCCACGAACAATGGCAAGGTTTTGGACTTCTGTGTTGACAGGATCAAATATTCCGAATGGGCGCCGATATTGAACGCGCTCAGTTGCGATCTTAGTCTTCACTCGATTTCAATACGATGCCGTCAACAGGTTAAAACAGGTACATTAAATATTGCACTTACGTACTCTCTTAACTGCTAATATAACTTCATACGTTCATATATTTCTAAGTATGATAGATCGGAACTGAAAAATAATACTAGGGCTGTTCTCAGGGCATCTACTTCATAGAATGTGATAAATGACAAAAAGCCTTTTTAGTCATATATAAATATTAAAATTGGCCGACTTTTTAACCCAATCGAGATACATTAGCTATTGCTGTCCGCTTAGTATCCATTATATTATTAGTAGTACTATCCAAAATTGTTGTTGTTGTTTTGCAAGATTTCCAAGTACCATTTTCTTCAAAAAGCCATTTTTAGAAAATATGAGCAGGTATATTTATAATATTTAGACAAAATGATGTGTAAGATTTTCGGTAAATCGTAACAATTATTCTACCTGACCTACATCTAAAACAGATGAAACGTGACAAGCGTATTTTTGCATAATAGGAAAATATTTTTGTTTCGAGTTTGGTAATTTACTTGAAGCTGTTTTATACAACCATGTCCAGTATTGGAGCACATAGACTGCGAGCGGTTAGCGAAGACGGTGACCAAGCGCGCAGTCATCCTGACCAACTTCATGTTGACCAACCTCATGGAGGCGGTCAGCCAGATGTTGGCTGACACTACGCTGCTGCACGTGTTGCACATTGAGGGCCTGCCGCTGAAGATACCCTACTTGAATCCATTTTGCGAGGTAAAGAAATAGTCTATGTACACAAATCGTAGAGTAAAGTACAATAATGTATCGTAGACGCTCATAATATCTCATGTCTTTCAATCTATTCGAATACACATAGACTCACGACTAAAAGGAACAAAAAATATATGTACACAAATCGTAGAGTAAACTAAAAAACTATCGTTTGCGCTAATTCACGTCTTTCAATCCTTTTGAATACACATAAACTCACGACTAAAAGTAACAGCACGCGAAAGCTTTAGCATGTCTACGGATGTAACCGGTTGTATGGGTGTGGGTGATCCTCACCGTGCGTTCAGTTAAAAAAATATTTTACTGTATGGAACATAAAAATCAATTCTTAATCATATTTAGTTATTGAACTATCGACGCGAGTTAGTTCTGAGGTAACAAACATAAAAACAAACTCCCGAATTGATAACCTTTTGAAGTCGCCTAAAACATACTGTCATCTCAGTTTTTTCAGAGAGATAGAGAGTGATGACAATACGATTTATGTGTATGTTTTCGAGTCTCACGGTTCGAAAAAATTAATGTAAAAGTTTACAATAATATTCTTTCTTACATTCCCAGGCACTGTTAGCCAATAATTCCCTTCAACATCTGTACTTACCGAGGAGCCTGATCGGCGACGCGGGCTGCCTAGCGATCTGCAAGGCGGTGCGATGTCTTCCTAACATACTGACTCTCGATCTGTCGGGATGTGACCTCACACCACAAGGCGCCAGTTATTTGGCGGATTTGTTAAAGGTTCGTTTAGCAACTGTAAGCACAGTTCATTTTCTGAGAAACTAAAAAAATTTAAGATACTCAATTCATTGTTCTAATTCGAAGAAGGAATTTTGCAAGTACCTCCACTGATAATATTTGTAAAATTTCTTAAATAACTATGTAGTCTTGCGCAGATCGTTTCAATTGCTTCAGCTTGGAAATTTTACCAACTTATGGGAATTAGACATTGAAATCCAAAGATCGCCAATACTCAAATTCTTATTTCGAGATTATAGCGAGCGCCTTGATTAACTATGCCAGAACCAAAACGTTGATTAGAAAAATTTATGTCACAGATGATGCGTTCTTTCTTATCTTTCAGTACCAGAAAATCCATCGGTACAGCGAGAATTGGGTTCAGACTCTGCGGTACCGATTGCCAGAATTGGACGCGATGGCGGGCCTGCGCCGTATCACGCTGTGCGGGAATAATCAGCTCAGCGACCGGGGGTTTGCCACCCTAGCGGATGTGCTCGCTGATGATTTGTGGATTAAAGGTTAGTGTTTCCGACGAAATAATTTTTATACTTTTATAAAGTCTTTCTTATATTTCTACCTGTTGTCGCTCACATTTCCGGTTTGCCAGAAATGTATGAGTACGGTAGTGAAACGTAATGTTGACTTTAGACAGCAAGAGTCTTTAAGCACTTGTCAAAGGAAAGAGTCTCAGTTTGTACTCCTGTCAACGGTCGTGACAACACCTCTAGACATCCGAGCCTTGACTGATTGTTATAAGTAGTCGTATATAGTGTGAACAGTATATTGTGTAATATAAATATTAAGATACAACCAGTGTGCGATATCATACCTCACATGCGTATTTAGTGCGGTCGTAGTTAGTATTTAAATATCATGGTTTCGCTAGCGTTGGACGTTCAGAACTGTGGCCTGAGCGAGCAGAGCGCGACGATTGCGCTGCGCATGTTGCAGTCGAACACCACATTGGTCGTGCTGGACGTGCGGCACAATGCAGAGCTGAGTGCAGACTTCTCGTCGAAGGTCCGCGCGGCGCTACGCACCAACGAGCGGAACGCTGGAGAGGGGGAACAGGTAACGTCACGTGAACCTTTTGTTACCTAGTTTTTCGATTGGTCTGAAATCTGAATAACTATAAACAAAATAAAATTGTAATTAAACCGAAATAGATTACCTGTCCATTATCTTTGTGCAGGTAGGGTAGAGGTATCTGTTATCTCGGATGTATCCACTTATTTCTGAATAACTGAATTTTTTTTTACTTGAATATTACAAGCACTTCATTACAATAGGCAAACTTTCAGTGATTTAACTATAGTCATGGAGAACAAAATGATTATTGCATTATATAATAATAGGATGTTTTCCTTCACAGTTCTCATGGTTAGCTTGTAATTCCAGCGATGGGAGATCTGTTAAATCAGTAGCAAATAAGTGAGTTCAGTTTAAGATGTATTATTTAAAGTATTTACATAATTTAAGGTAAAATTACGAATAGTCCAATGTTAAACATCATTCTACAATTCTAAGCATATTTAATTTTATGGCGAAATACTTTATTGAATTAAGAAATCAAATAGTTCAAATACTTAGCAGGTAACACCTTTACTGTACGTAGATTAAATTTTTGTTTGGCATTCCATGACACTTTTGAATTTGCCGAAGTATTGTCAAATTGTCGAAGCCAAAAATCTTGGAACATCGGCCACGTAGGAAAGCCTAGGTCTCCTACAAGATGGAACGATTATGGTAAAGGTTGCACTTGTTGTACTTCCGCAACTTGTTAAGAACAGCTGAGACCGATCTTTATGGTGATTGTTGGGGGAAGCCCCTCCAGCAGTGGATGTCTGTGAGCTATTTTTTATAAGAGATTGGTTTTACACAAACAGAAAATATTGTGTCCAAAACAAATAACCTCTAAGTATCCTCATTAAAGGAATGGCATGGTGAAGGATCGAGGAGTATCCAACGTGCGGACAATTCCTAATAAATACAACAACAAAGCCAACACAGTGAAGAAAGAGAAGTGAGTATAAACTCTTGCTTAGTTATTTTACCTTATTTTCTTTTAAATATTCAATCTGTGGTTTATTTTACGTAGTTACATTCTTAATCTTATTGTATTATTAATGTCTGATCTCCTTACGTGAAAGAGATTACGCGGAAATTTTAGAAGAGCAGTTGCAAGAAGAGATATCGCACCGACAACAACTGGAGGAGTTGAATCTGCAGCTGGTGAACCAGATGAAACAGCTCAAGCAGCAGCAGGTGCGGCTGTGGGCCAACGCTGGCAATTCTTCAGGTTTGCCTTCATGTAGTTTGTGCGTGTGCTACAAATAAAAAAATAGCACACACGAAACGAACCATTCCATTGTTCACACTTCACTTGCTTGGCATCTAGTTCTTTGGACAATGGATAAAGATTAATACTGACCAAAATACACTTACTGATTGAATATGGAACCATGCTAAAGAGGCAGCCAGGGTAAAATAGCAGTAGGCTCATTCCCTATTACTATTACATCTCGGGAAGGAAGAAAAAAATGTATGGACCTCGATAATTTCTATAGAACCTTAGGACCAGGTTGAGAAACGTCTGTCATGTTACTTGTAGAAGAAGTAAAGTCTACTGCAACTTGAATTACATACATTACAATTACCATGCTCTTGAAACCTCCATGAATACGCTGACGCTACCTCGGTGATTACTGACTCTGACTACTTCTATATCCTGAATGACTTCAGTTTTCCGTCAGGTTCGGAGCAATCGCTGGCCCCCAGCTCGGTGTCGGGCGAGTTGTCGAGCAGCTCGGGCTCTTCGCTATCAGTGCCCATCGAGCAGAGCACGCTGTCCTACATACAGCAGGCCTTCAAGGACATATACGCGTTCATTAAAAATAACCAGTGCCACGGGTGAGTACACTACCCAACAAACACTGTCCTCAACTATTACAATCTTTCACACATATTTTAATTTGGTACTATACAAATCAAATGTGTTATGAACTTTTGATGTCCGATTATGACAGGGTTAAAGAAACATTTTACTATGACAGAAGGAACATTATTTTTGTTTCAAACTTAAGAAGCTGGTGACTGTTATTGGCATAAAAAGATAGTCCGACCCGCAGGCAATGCGTTCGAGAGACAACTCCTCAGATAGCAGAGGTGACGGAGCCTGAAACGGACCAGAGCGGGCCGCGCGCGCCCGTGCCCGCCAAGAAGGCACAAAGTACACACGTCAAGCTGACAGAGAGCGCTAGAGCCAAGAAGATGACCAAGTCTGCACACTTGCTCGGCGACGCGTACTTAAGAGATGGATTCGACTCGGTTTGTTTTATGCAGTACTTGAGAGATGAATTGAATGCGGTATGTTTTGTACAGGAGGTAATTCGTGTAGTACTAGAAGAACGGATCGGAGTATCTTTCTTCTAGTATATCGGAGTGATGAATTGTACGCGATGATTAGGTGTGAGGTTTTTCCTCCAGAAGTGTTCTCGTGTAGCATAGAGCATCTGATGGTAAATATCCATAACTATACATCCCGAGATTTTAAATGTCACTGCAGCGTCTACGCTTATTTCCTTGAGTTGAGTTGCATACATCATAGCGATACATCGCAATACAGTTTACTTATTTCACACACTTAGTCCGACGACCGGCCGACAGTTTTCTTAATATTGAAATAAACAACTGACCGACGCCATAGCTACTGTCGGACGCCACTAGTAGCCAGATTAGTGTCGCTGCCTACGTCGCCATGGCGTCCTAATGAGGCAAAGCTCTAAGTCATCGTTTAAAACAGTGCAACGGAATAATTAACTATTGGATTTTGGGGGATTCTGATATTTAACTAATAGCGGTTTTGTTTTTAGGCTGTTTGTCCGGAAATGTTTGAGAAGCAGATGGGAGACACGCGAGAAATTTATCCAGAGGGCACGAACACGCTCGATGATATCATGATGGCGAAACAGAACAAGGGAAAGAAGGTACAAACTTACCTAAATTGATTGACATCACCAAACGCAAACATCCTGTATATGAGTTTGTAATGTATGGTACGTATGGAAAGTACTTCAGACATGAGGTAGAAAATGCTATAAAGTCAATTAAAACAAAATTCGAGATAGCCATTTTAGCTATGTAAGCATATATGTATGCTTTTATATACAAGAATAAATACATATCTTTCCGATTCCTGTCTAATAAAGCAATGTTGCAATAAAGGAGCGCAGCCCGGGCAGCAGCGTGGTGAGTGTGGTGAGCGACTCGTCGGACACGTTGGTGTGCTCGCCAGCGCGAAACGCGCCCAACCCGCGCGACGCCCTCGCCTCCACTGACGACGACAGCGACTGACACAGCCTCTAACACTTTTTTACCAGTTTTTACGAAGATTAAAATGATTTTTTATACATCTATGTAGCATTCATTCTACCCACATAGTTGTCATGTTGAGGTTCTTAATTGAGCCTGAAGTTAATTGCAGAAAACCATTGGAATTAGGTAGCTCGAACGGTTAAAGGTAATATCTGGAAAAATTATTGAATCCTTATGATTCATTCATCCTCCTGCTTACTCCACTTGCATTGCGATCTGTGATACCGCATAAGGAATATATAACCTCATCTGTTATTTGAACAGGTCAACGTAAATTTTACGCCTAGAATCGGCAACGGCGAGCTACGCAAATAGTGCTGGCCAAAGATATACCACACTTTTCATTTATCAATGAATAAACAGATAATATAGGTCATTTTTTTATAGCAGAAGGTGAAAACCGAGCACGCGGTTCACCTAATATCAAGTGATCGCTACCCATAAGCATCCACAACAAGAGTTATAGATGCGTTGCCTACCTTTAATCGACAGAGGAAGGGATAAACAGAAAATGGTTATATCCCTTTCCTATTCACCCCCTCTACCGTCAAGTCCTCTCCCCCTTCCCATCCTTTCCTTATTAACAAAGGATGGGAAGGGGGAGAGAACTAGAATTAGCGGCACCTCACTCATCAGACGGAACGCAGGAATACTCTACTTCACGCCTGTCTTCTGTAAGTTCGTGATATTTCACCGGTCGAGCAGGCCCATCCGTGCAACAGATGTTGTTGCGGGATCTACCTCTGTTAAATCATGAAATCAAATCAAATGAGGGTAAAATTACGATATCAAGTTCTTATATTGTCTCTTATACTAGTAGTTAGTCAATTGTTATTCAAATAATCATGATGAGGAACTATTAAATCGAGAATTGAATGCATAACAGCAAAATTTTGGATTCAGTTCGATTTTTTTTGTAACAATCGCCCATCGCTAGTAAGCATTCCTGACAATAGAAGAGTTTTAAGTTTGATTCCTTGGGAGTGTTGCCTTCGCCATGAATTTTTAATTAAGAAGTTTACGGTGAATTATAAAACAATTTAATATTATCTTGTTTTAGTAACGTATACTACTATTAAAAACGGATTTCACTGTAATTATACGTTTTCCTTTAGTTCTACATTTTTCTGCTGGAGTTTAGCAATCATCACTTTCTCTTTGGCTTCCATTCTTGCCTGCTTGTCCAACTTCTTCTGTTCTTTCTCCCGCTTGGCCAACATCTCTTGGAACTTTTCATCTCTTGGGTCCAGAGTGAAACCAAAGTGTCTTCTAACCTCTTCTACAAGGCGCTCCTTTTTGAGCTGTAAAAAAATATATTTATTAATAAATTTCTGTGATGGGGAGGATCTTCAAAACATAACACTACATACTATTTGCTAATATCAGTCCTTTTGTTCAACCTATTTAATATTACGGTCATTAGCCATACATTAGTGTGGGTACAAGTAGTATCCATATTTTGCATGTGAGTGCAGGCAAAGTGAAAATTCTACCAGCCTTATTCTTTAATCCCATCCATTCTTATGAAGTAAACCCATTTTCAGCAAGCTCCTGGAGTGTTTCTGGCAAAGGTGTAAACCTATATGATTGATTGGGGATTAATAAGGATGCTGTTACTTTACATCAGAAAACCGTGTTATAATTCACAAGGAACTTTTCATACCTTAGCAGTTTGTACTTCAGCAGCTTTCTTAGCAATCTTGTCTTTGAGCTCCTTTTTCCATTGCGCCAATTTGTGAAATTTGGCAGCAACTTCTTCATCCCTCTCTTCGATTCTAAGCTGTTCTTCTTTTCTTTTAGCTGCTGCTGCATCCATCATTTCTTTGATTGTGTAAGGAAAAGCGACTGCCTCATATTCCTGTCTTTCTTGAATTTCCGCCTTCGTAGGCCAACATAGACCTGAAGATAACATAAGGGTAATACATTTTTTTAAATGCATATACATAAATGTATGAATGTAGAGGAAAGGGATAGGAGTGCCAAGACTTTGCCAGACCGAATTCCCTAATCTCTGCTCACACCTCCAGGTGAACCTGAAGGTGCAAGTGCATATATAATACTTTCGAAAATAATTTTTAATAAAGAAATGTATGCATATTTTCTCCATCACAAGTTACACTCGAGTACTCAAAGTAGAGTATAATTCTTTTTTTAGTACTTAGTGGCAAACAAGCAAGCGGTTTGCCCAAAGTCAGGTGATCGCTACCCATAGACATCCGTAACTAATGAGTTGCCGATGCATTGCCGACCGTTAATGGACAGAGGAGAGGACAAACAGAAAATGGTTATTTCCAATTCCCATACATTCCCTCCACCGTCAAGTTTTCTTCCCCTCCCCATCCTTTCCTTATAAAAAAGGGCGGGAAGCTGGAGAGAACTAGGATTCGGCCTCCGGCACCTCACTCATCATATATATATATATATATATATATATATATATATATATGTAATATGATGAATTTTATACGAAGTACTGTACAGAGGTTTACTTATCTTTAATACTTAAACAAATATATTAAGTGAAAATTTAATCATAGTAAACTCACTAGGATTTACACCACTAGAAACTCCATACGCGCCATACATTTTACGATTGTACTTAACGGTAAGGTGAGCTGTAGACTTTGAGATTTCATATGGTCTTCTGCCATTTACAAGATTAAAATGTGCCAATGATAGTTTCGACTTGTTCCGTTTCTTCTCAATCTGAGCTTCTCTCGCTTGGACATCATCTGTGTCGTCTATCAGGACTTGTTCGTTTTGTTCTATTTCTGGTGCGGTTGTACCAAATTTACGAAGCAATGGGATTAGGTTATATCTAATAAAATATGGTCTTACAGGTAAATTCATTTTATGACAATCTATGTGTGCTTGTTTAATCACGGGAATGAGTATTAAATGTTATATGACTGATAAATGCGAAATCGGTAAAGAAATGTTTTGGTTGGTGTTTCGAGACTTGACTTGTAGTGATAGTTCGACTTTGACAGTTGACAATGACAACTACGTAGCATAGATAAATTAATAATGTAGTCTGACTAATGAGATACTGCAAATTTGACTGATTAAGGCGTTTAATTGAAATGCAGTATAATTTTGAACAAAGTCGTATAATTTTAGTTACCGTGTACAATAGTGTTTTGAGGGCATCAATCCAACCCTGGCTGTGATGTGTGATCTGTTATCTGGTTGACAGTGACAGGACAGCAGTTTCGATTGGACGTACATCGTAAATAAACTTATTTTCATTATTTATACCTTTTGCATGTGGTTGATATTAGAACGAATATAATTTATTCATAATGACCAGACACGCTAGGAATTGTACAGCTGGAGCAGTATACACGTATCATGAAAAAAAGAAAGATGCGGCTGCCTCAGGGTACGGTACACAAAGTGAAAGAGTTGGAAAGGATTCAGTAAAAAGCTTCGACTGTTGCAGCTTGACTTTGCAGCCTTGCAGAAACCCAGTTGTTACGAAAGATGGTTACCTATTTGACAAAGAAGCTATTTTAGAATATATCATTGCGAAGAAAACTGAGTACACAAGAAAATTAAAACAGTATGAGAAGCAACTCAAAAAAGAGGAAACTGAGAAAAAAGAACTGGCAGAGGCAGAAAAGGAGGCAAATCTGATTAAATTCATGAGCAGAGAGAAAAATATTACTAATTCTGCTTCAGTTGGTCAATCTTCATCATTAAGTTCAATCTCGAATTTGGCAAATGGAAAGCATAAAGAGTTACCCAGTTTCTGGGTACCTTCACAGTTACCCGATGCAAAGATATCAAAAATAGAGAAGCCTGACCCTACTGTATATTGCCCTATTAGTGGAAAACCACTTAAAATGAAAGATTTAATAGAAGTGAATTGGACATTAGTGAAAGATCCCGATGATAAGAAATCATTGATTGCAAAGGAAAACAGATACATGTGTCCAGTTACACACGATATACTTAGTAATGCTGTTCCTTGTGCTATTATCAGGTTAAGACATGCTAATCTCTTAATATTTTTAATTAAGACACAGTCAAAATATTACTTGAATTAATGTTTCAAAAATAAATATACAAAAACTAATTGTTTACATTATTTTTTTCATAGGACTACAGGACATGTTGTTACAATGGAGTGCGTTGAGAAAATAATAAAGAAAGACTGGTTACACCCTCTGACTGGTGACAAGTTGAAAGAGAAAGACTTAGTACCACTGCAGAGAGGCGGAACTGGATATGCACTCACAAATCAAAACCTTGAGGGGAAAAACGAAAGACCAGTGTTACAAGCTTAATTTTCTACATTTTCTATAGTTTTAATAGAAATAAATTGTTTAAAATTATATTTAATGTCTTTAGTTTAAATAATCAATCCCCTTTGGTATTCTTTAACTCAAAACTTAATATTTGAGAGTTTGTGATTTTTTCAAGGTTTAGGGCAACACTGTTGTGTGCCAATGTAACTCTTATTTACCTACACCTATAGGTGGAATCAATATGATTGCTGTAAAAAGATGTGAGCGGTTATCATTACTAAACATTAGGTAAACTATATGCATGTTTCCCTTTGAAAAACCTACAAACTTTATCTATTATTCATATAAGGTTTTCAATAAGTATAAAATGTACTTGTTCAAATCAAATGTATTTAAAAAAATAAAGGTATCTTTGATTGCAATACAAATCTTCTAATGCTTATCTCTAATTGTTGTTAAATTAGAACAGGTCCAGTTGAAAGTCAACTGTATTGTTCCTAATTTCAGTTGCAGGATATGATAGGCAGTCGCTGCCTAAAGAGTCCAAAAAATTTAATACTGACTGATTTTGAAGTTCGCTATTACTTGCTTCCCAATTGTCATTTTGATTTTCGTCATTTATACTATTTTTATTTAAGCTGTCATCTTTAATATGTAATAGAGCCGGTTCAATCAATGTATTGGATTTAATATCACTTTCGGTTTGTTCATTTGTTACCCCTATAGCCCAGTCTTTGTTCACAAAGTCTAAATTATTATCACTAACTACTTTTGTAGGTAGTTCTAAGCCATCACTAAAAATTGTACTAGTATCTAATGTTTCACTTGCAGCATTATTTAGTTTACTTTCTATTCCGAGAGGTTTAATCACTTGCACTTCATACTTAGGAATTTTGTCTGGATCGATTTGGAACTTGCAGAATACTGTTGATGACTGTTTAATAGGTGACGATCGAATGTCGAAATGAGCGCTGTGAAACTGAACATGTGACGGCTTTTTTATTTCTTCCTTGAAAATATTTAGATTTTTATTAACTAGAGGTCCATTATTTAAATCATTTGGTAGACTTGCTGCTTTTAAGTCTGCTACATCATTTTCAGTAAATGTTAAAAGATCATCCATTTCCAATTCAATGGCAGGGTCACATTCTGATTCAATTTTCAGTTTCTTTGCATTTGTACTTTGCGATTTTTGCTTCCAATTTCTTTTTGAGACAGTAGGCCATTTCACAACCGAGTTAATTCGTGCACAATCATCAACTTCACTCTCTTTGGTGGACAGTTCTACATTTTGTTTTGTTGTCCAAATCTGTGATGCATTGCCCAAGTCTGAGTTAAACTGTTGACTATTTGCAGGATTGTGCCTACAGTGTCCCTCTTTGTCCTTTACACAACTTAATGCATCCACGTTGAGATTGTACTTTCCAGGGTTCATGCCAAATAATCTAAAAAACATATAACATGTTCATATATTTCAAAACATACTTTTAAAAATACCTCTGAAGCCTTATATATCTCATATCTTAATTAAATGTTAAGAAAGCAATGCTCATCAATGATCTATGTCCCACACACACGCAAACTACGCGCTAGTCGTGGCGTTGCAGAGAAAAGCACTAACTAACTAACTTAGTTATTGTTGGGTACAACAACAATTGCAGATTTTAAACAATTTGCAGATTTTAAATCAACTTGTGCTATGGAAATAAATTAAGAAGTATAAAATTCATGTCTTTTAAAGCACCATTGCTTCATTTCATCCGACACCCTCCTGATCATATATTATTTTATATTTCTGATAACATAAATACCTAACTGACTATTTCTTATGTATTTACCTGCCAATATCATCATTAATATTGCATAATTTGCCTTCATTACTGTCCACTTTCTTCAATAAGCATGGTAGAAGAGATTTGATTTTAGCTATCAACTGTTCCAGCTGTTGTATGAAGATGTTGGCTCGGTCTTCTTCTGAACCACTCTTGATAATTGCCAGTAAACAGTGGAACAGGTTGGAGTGGACTTTTGCTGGTATATGAGTAGGGTGGTTCTCATAGTGCCTTTGGAGACGATACAAACTACTGAATTCCTGAAAATTTATAGTTTTTTTTAAATTCTAAATTAATTAATGAGAAAAAAAATTAATTTCTGGACACGAAAAAGATACGATAAGCAAAACTTATAGGAATATATCTTCATGCTTATTTGCATGCATATTGGTTTCTCTTTTTGAGAAGGTTGCAAACGAGCAATCGGTACACCTGATGTTAAGTGAAGTGAGCACTGCCCATAGACATCTGCAAAAGGCAAATGTCTTGCAGATGCATTGCCTATCTTTAAAGGACAAAGGAGGGCATAGACAGGAAAAAGGATATTTCCTTTTCCCCGTTAACCCCCTCCCCCTCCTATCTCTTTCGCAAGGTAAGGTGTAAGAGAACTTAAGCTTGCCTTTACGTATTTTATCTTATTACATTGTCATTATGCCTTACATTTTGTGTCTTAAAAAATAAAAATGCAAACCTTTCCTTTGTATAATATAAGTGTAGATAATAAATGTAAGTAATGTATGCAAGTGTTATAGCAGACACAAAGTAGCGCTTACAAAATTGCGACCTTCACAGTCTTACTGGCTAGCAAAATAACTGGTTCGGTCATTTGCATGCACTGAGGTTTTTAGTCTGAAGGAGTTCATAGATAAGATGGAATAAAAAAAGAAATAATACAAAGTATATCTATAATAACAATATAAAATATAAAAAAGTAAAATGGCACTTACTGAGGAGCATTGAAAACAAGAGACAATAGTGCCGTTCTTTTTTCTCGGTTTGTGTGGGGTCTCCTCTTCAGAGGAATGGTGTTTTGGTAGTTTTACTTTTCTACCACTTCTCGTTACTTTTGTCTGCAATGTTTTACTATTATTATATTCATCACTTTCACAGAAATGTCGTACCCATTATATATTATTCCAACATATGGCAAATGCATGACCGGGTATGAAGAGTGAGGTGTCATTACATTTGTAATCTCCCCAGATCGTTATAGGTAATATGATGTCAACCCATAATCATAGTGAGTCTGGTTTTTTGGTTATTAAATTTACAATTACTTGTTATTGTTTTGGACAACCAATAAATGTATAAATAACTCTTAGCAGTGAAAATATTGCCAGTAATAATGAACAAAATATTAAAATCACTGATTTTACCTCCACAATTACTGGTGGAATACTAGATGGTCCCTCACGAAGTTCCTGAGTAACAATAGGTTTAACTTCTTTCTTTTTCAATAAAACATCTTCTTCAATATCTTTTTTAATAAATTCCTTTTTTATTTCTGTTTTCTTCTGTGTATGTATTAAGTTTTTCTTACCAACTATGGTCAAGTCTTTTGGAGATAAAACTCTAGAACGAAAAAAAAGGTGTAAGTAATAATACCATTGTGTGATTGAAGATTTCTTCCACTCTTAGTAATAATAAAAGAAAATAAAATTGATTTAAATGAGATTTTATGCAGCATATGCCACCCACACGCAAAATACACAGTAGTCTTGGTGTTGGGGAAAATAGCACTAACAACATTTTTGAATGTAGCAATTCCTACATAATTTAACAATTTGCAAACCAAACAATTATCAAGAAACCTGGTAAATAATAATAAATCAGCCTTTTCTAGAATGTTTCCCACTGCAGGGACACAGGCCTCCTCTCCATGAGAGGGAATGAGCTGTAATCCACCACTGGCCCAGTGCTGGTTGGTGGATGTTGTTGCTCTTGTTGACTAAGCAAAAAAATTGTACAACTTACTTATAAACATAGCGTGTATTGGTAACTGGATCGTAAGCGGGTTGCTTTGGTGTGTTCTCAGGTTTGCTAAAGATTTTCAGAGCATGGTTTACTATTTCCATCTGATCATCATTTAACTTATTCAGACTGTAACAAATACAATAAGCCTTTCATAGAAAAACATATTAAACTTAATTAATTACTTTTCCTTTATGTTTACTTTAGGCATGCTTGTATGTAATGTTAAGTACCTGTGGTATGTCTCCCCAAGTTTAATTAATTGCACTGCAGTATGTTTGCTAAGGTTTTGAGAACTGAAAGCAAGAAATATTAAGATTGAAATTCTTAAAAAAATCCAATTTATCCTATTTAATGTTATCTCGTTTTTTTAGAGGCATACGTAGGACCCTGAATAAATGTTAAATTTTATTAAAAAAAAGTAAATCAGAAAATATGAAGTGACCACAATCTAAATAGAGAAAATACATTTAAAGCAATTTTCAGAAAGTTTGTTACTTAGTTTTCCTGTTTTCTATACATATTTAACCTAAGTATGTGTGTATTTGTATTTAAAATGAATGAACATTACGACAATATCTCATATATTTTTTTCTAAAACTCTGGTTTCTCTTCCTAATCCACATTGTTGTATGGATAAAATTGAACTCAACCTTTCTAGAGACAGTCACATAATTTAAAATATAAAATTTCAGGTTAAGCTTACTTTTCTTTTGGTTTAATCTTTGGCAACTTCCTTGTTTGCATTGAGGTTGTTGTACTACTTGGGATATTTTTCAACTTTACAATCTTCCTATTCATGTCTAATTTGGGAACGGCTAATTTGGTTACATTTGTTGTTCTGTTACAAGAAGCTACTGCGGATTTAAGCACGATGTTATTTACTGGAGTAATATGCTCTTTACTTGTTTCATCCTTAGGTAAGAGAAAACTAGCTAGTTTTAAATTGTTCCCGAATATGCTCTTATCGACTTTTTTTAGTATCTTAGGCTTATGTTCCACATATTCGAGGTTATTTGCTATTTTGCCGCTATTTTCATAAAAACTTTTTAAGTTGTTACTAACGAGGTTTTGTGCGGTTTCATTGTATTGCGATACAACAAACGATTTAGCCTGAAAGATAACAAAGTTTTTTAGTTATGTTATTAAATAAACAAAACAAATGAAGTAAATAACATTTCAGGTACCTGACTAAAGTTGGGATTTTGTACCACGTAAACCGGAGTATATTGACACGAGTTAATAATAATATTCTCTACTGATGAGTTCATAATTCAATAATAACTAAAATAATTGTTATTTATAATTTACTTCATACAATAAATAAGAATAATATAAAGGAAAAACCTATTGTAGGATTGGGATTGCTCTTTGATTTGACGTTACCTTTTTTGTTCAGTAATTGGGTAATAATTCATTTGTTCGTTTTCCCCCCACACACAGATACAGATGTCAAAAGTTACTGAACGTAACGTAACTTTACTTTCACGTCTTCTTTATTTTCATAAAAAAGTTTTTTAACCGTCTTAAAAAAGTCGTCTCAAATCGTCATTATTTTTTTAACTTATACTTATATTCAGAGAAAAAGAAAAGAACAAAAAAAAATGAGAATAAATATTGATGAAACTTATGAGAACATGGCAAGCTAACATTTGTTGATCAGAGACAAACTAACCTATTTTCTTTCTCTATAGCCAAACCTTGTAAAGTAAAGGTGAATATTGAGCATAATCATTTTATAAATATAGTAAACTATTAAAACAGTAGGGTTCATAATTTCTAATTTATTGTTTTTGAGCAATTTATTAGTATATAATAATTAAAGATAATATAAATCCTTTATTGAAGATTAAATTAATATCTTGAGGCCACGTGCATTGTGTGTGCGTTTAACATATAACTTTGATTTCAGGCGTCAAGATGACGAATTCTAAGGGTTACCGCCGCGGTACAAGGGACTTGTTCGCCCGTAAGTTCCGAACACATGGAACCATCCCGCTTTCAACTTATATGAAAGTTTACAAAGTCGGAGACATCGTTGACATAAGGGTATGTAGGCCTTATACTTACCAATTACATTTTAAGGTTACCAATGGGTAAAAACAGCAACGACTACTACTAGTGTTAACCTGCTCCTAAAATAAATTTCCTCAGTATCGATTTATTTCTGGCTTCAAGATTAATTGAATTTTATGGGTTTTTTGTTGATTTTTTTTAAATGTGTAGAGTATGGTAAAAATCTTGGCTCTAAAAATTGATCTTTGAATGTAAATTTATTAAGTAGTGCTACATATTCATCAGGAAACCTACATTTGTTTTTGTTGTTTCAAACGTATTTTGATCCATCATCAAAAATATCTTAACCATCTGGATGGTAGGCGCTCCACAACTGTTTTTGTGTAATATCCCTCCTTGCAAAGCCACTTTGTGGAATAAAAATGTCTTCTGTGATGTCTTTTTGTATTAATTAAGTTTTAAACTCTCACATCAATAAAATTATTATATCATATGTGAATGCGCACAACTTGCTTATCTTCAATCCTGTTTGAGAATGTATGTGTATTAATGTTCAGGACATGATGTTAAAAAGTTCAGAATCCTTAGGTTTCTGTTCTTGATTAGTTATAAATAGTTTACTCTGTTATAAACAACAATGTTTGATTTTATATATTTATGTGCTTAATATATTTTTTATTTCTCAGGGCAATGGTGCAGTACAAAAGGGTATGCCACACAAAGTCTATCACGGCAAGACTGGGCGAGTTTACAATGTAACAGCTCATGCTCTTGGCGTTATTGTGAACAAGCGAGTTCGTGGCCGCATCCTACCCAAGAGGATTAACATTCGCATTGAGCATGTCAAACACTCCAAGTGCAGACAAGACTTCTTGAAGCGCGTGAAGGAAAACGAGAGGCTCCTGAAGGAAGCTAAGGCTGCTGGCAAGATTGTCAAGCTTAAGAGACAACCTGAGCCACCAAAGTCAGCGCACATTGTTAGTGGGTTAGAGAAACCTATCTTACTGGCTCCAATTCCATATGAGTTTGTAGCTTAAAGTGGAATAAACTATTTTTAAGTATTTATTGTCTTTTATTTTTAAATAATATATAATACCTTTAGTTCAAACACCTACATTATGTACTTATATCATCAATGGGTATATTTACAACTTTGACTTCCTATTAAGAAAAGTGCCTACCACTTTAGAAAACAAATGATAAGCAACAGCTTGATAAAATAGATTTTTATAAGATGATTCTGGGTATAACTTCTAATTACAGGGGTCAAAAAGTTATTATGAAACGTGACATTACCATGGTAACCAATATAAATGATGCCTTTATGTATAGCGGGTATAATTTTTTTTTTCGGGATATGAGACCTTTAGAGGCTTTGGGGTACTTACTCCATACTAATTTTCTGTACTCTCGTCAATGTGTGCGAAAAATATTATTGGTTGAGTTGTTAGGAGTTAAACACAGAAAACATTCGCATTTTACCTACTTAGTAGTTAGGGCTACTTTTCCGCGATAAAGTGATTTTGTATTATATGGATAGTGTTATCAGGTAATGTGAAAAAGTGATTTTGCAAAAATGTTAAAGAATTTAAAAATTAAAAAAAAGCGTAAAAGGTAATCTTTACTAAAAAAGGGTACACCTTTGTTTATAAAATTTTCATCTTGATTTGGAACAAACTATAAAAGTATTTAGCAACATTTATTTCCTTAAAACGATAAAACTGACCTGACCTTGGTAATTTCTACAAATCTCTTGGCAATGAATAGCTAACGCGGGAAACGCAAGACATGTCCGTCTTGCTCGATCCATGTAGAATGTGTACATTTAAAACAAACTTCAGATAAATCTATATATATAAAATTCTCCTGTCACAGTGTTAGTTGCCATACTCCTCCGAAACGGCTTAACCGATTTCAATGAAATTTTGCTTATACATTCGGTAGGTCTGAGAATAGGTTTATATCTATCTATCTATATCTATCTCCTATCTATAATATAATAAATGTGAATGTAAGTTTGTTTGTTACGCTTTCACGCGAAAACTACTCAACCGATCATCATGAAACTTTGTACACATATTCTTGGAGGTACTAAAAGTACCATAGGATACTTTTTATGAAAATAAAGTATATGAAAAGCAAAATATGTATGTTCCCTGTAGACGTATAGACTCCGAAACGGCTGGACCGATTTCGATGAAATTTACAGCGATTGTTCAGATTGGCACATTCTTGTGACATAATTAGTGGTACCCGGGCGAAGCCGGGTCGTGTAACTAGTAATATTATAAATGTGAATGTAACTTTGTTTGTTACGTTTTCACGCGAAAACTACTCAACCGATCATCATGACACGTTGTACACATATTCTTTGAGGTTTTTAATTTTTGAAGTAACATAGGATACTTTTTATGAAAAACAATTACGAGATATAAAAAATAATGTTTGTCAAAATATCAAAAAATCTATCTACTTCAACGCCATATAGTATATAAAAGGCGACGTATAGACCTATACACTCCGAAAGGGCTAGACCGATTGCGATGTTTGCAGGGATTGTTCAGATTGCCACAGCAGGTGTTCCTGTTTGGTAGCGATCGGATCAACATAGTTAGTGGTACCCGGGCGAAGCTGGGGCGGGTCACTAGTATATAATAAATAAAACAAAATTCCCCAGAAAGTCACAATTCTTAATTTTCGAACTTTCGAATATTTACAAAATGGATGATAAACAATGATTGGAATATTAGAACAATCTCAGTAACTCGTGCCGTATCAACGTTAACAAGCAAGGCATCTCAGTTCAACTCTCCAATGACCACTAAATTAATTTATACTATAATATAAATTACTATAATTAGTGAAATTTAACAACTAGCGTCTCTGGACTGATAAAAGAGTATATATCCGGTTTCGGACGATTTTTGTAAGTCAGAAGTTAGGCCGTAGAAGTCTTCTATAGCGGACGCATCGATTTTCTGTAACAAACAACAAAGGCACTGAAGACAATAATCCATCATATTTAAATGGTGCCCATTAGCATTGTTCATCAATTCCATAGGCCCACAGACCTTATCTACAAAACCTCTGCCAAATCGCGATACTATAACAGTGGTAGAGCACGAATGGGCCGGCTCGACCGGTGAAATATCACGAACTTACAGAAGACAGGCGTGAGGTAGAGTATTCTGCGTTTCGTCTGATGAGTCAGGTGCCGGAGGCCTAATTCTAGTTCTTTCCCCCTTCCCACCCTTTACTTTACAAGGAAAGTATGGGAAGGGGAAGATAACTTGAACGTTGGAGGGTATGTATAGGAATTGGAAATAACCACATTCTGTTTGTCCCCTCCTCTGTCTATTAAAGGTGGGCAACGCATATGCAACTCATTAGTTAGTTGCAGATGTCTATGGGTAGCGATCACTTGACATCGGGTGAACCGCTTGCTCGTTTGCCACCTAGTACTATAAAAAAATACTTTGTGTTTTGGCTTTTCATCAGATAATTGCCAAGTTGGAATACACAGTTTCATCAGAATGTAATCCCCACTTGAGGACATTTATTCACTTGTCATTATTAGCAACACAAACCTCTTTATTAGCCTGTAGGGAAAAGTCTCTTATGTGGCAACTTTTGGTATACAGAAAGGTAAGGTAAAAATTATTACTTTTTTAGTTAGTGCACACTTGATTTCATTGAAACAAAGGAGAACAGAAAATAATATAGGACAAATTTGTACACTCACATCGACCATGTCGTCGTCGAAGAGCAGCCAGAAGCCATGGCTCTTGACGATACTGATGTAGTGGCCGCGGTTAGGCCCCGAGCCGCAGTGCACCACCACCGCCACCAGGTCGTACAGCCGGTCCGGGTTCACCGCGTCATCTGACTAACCCACGTACATACACAGATAACATTTAACCTAGTCCTCTTAATACGTTACTAGGCAGATAGATAGAGGATGCCCGTTTTCTATCACGTCTCTTTTTTATTATTTACTCCATCTTAAAAATGATAGCGAGGCATCCGTAATCCTTGACAATCGCGGATTTCGATGGATAGTGGTCACATAACACATGGTGAACTGGTTGTTCTCGTTTTCTACCGTATACTTTAAGAAACACAGTAATGGAGGCCTAATTTCAGTCCTCTTTCCACCCTTTCGTCATAGGGTTAGGATGGGAATGGGAAGAGGACTGGACGGGTGGCGGTTGGCAGGGTGAAAGAAATGTCCTATATCCTGTCTATGCCATCAAAAGTAGGCAACGCATCTCTAACACATTTGCTTGAAGCGGATGTCTATGGGTAGCGCTCACTTAAAATCAGATGATCTGCTTGTTCCTTTGCCATCTTCAGCCATAAAAAAATATATTTTATTTTCACTGGGCGTTAGTGGATCTGCATTGGGATAAGGAATGAAGGTTTCATTTTGCAAGAACTAAACCCAAAACAAAGAGGTAAATTAAAAAAAAATTATAAGCATTGGAATTTAAAAGACTGAAGAAACGAGATAATCTTATTGTTAGTACTCACAGTATTAAAAAGCCTCAATTCCAACGGGAACACAACCCTATGTGACACCTTGATATGCCTATTGTACTGTTCCATATACTTGAACCTCTTGAGGTGGAGTGCCAGGATAAGGGGAAGCTTTTTCACCCTCATACGCTTTTGCGCCTCCTGGTAGCTACTGCAGTTGTCACATTTGAACTTGTTATCGTTGCAAAGTGTCTCCGTATCGCTGAAGCACTTAAGACAGTGAGTGATGCTTGTGTTCTGACCAACATCCACCTGGAATTAATAGCTCTTATTAGACAGAAGAATGGTGATACTCTTATCCATCGGGAAGTCGTTTTAAATGGAGTCCAGGTGTAGTTCAAAAAATTGTCAAGGTCTGTCAATAATGCTGGTTTTTTTTTATTGATGTCCAGAAGATTCAAACGTACGGGCGGGCTACTTATATGAAAATATTTAAATAAATATGTATATAACAGTATGAAACATAGAACCCGAAGAAACAAATATGTAGGTATGTACATTGAACAATATTTGGCGGTCCGCATTTCAACCATACGCGGAACGGACGCAAACCGCGGTCCGTCTGTTGACGATCCCTGTTCTAATCAGTGAATCTCCTTCCCGGAACATTCTAGAGTTTTGTCTTCCATGGATAGCATCACTTTTGATATAAATATTCTTCGATTCCCACCGGTTAGTACGACAGTGAGATCACAAGCTATCATCCTCAGAAATAAGTCCAGTAAAATCTTTATAAGCAGCCCATAATCATGATCACTTTCTTCTTGTTCTATGAACCTCAAGTCTAATAAAAAACAGCCAATTCTGGCACATCACTTATATTTCACCTGTAAATCGAAGAAGTGCTCGTCTTTGCTGCTGACGGTCTCGCAATTGAGGCACCTGGTCTCACTGGTGAGCGTGCCCTGGAAGATCTCGTGCACCCAAGTAGGCTCTGTGCTCTGTGGTATCGATCCGTTGCACGTCACCTCTCCTACAGGCTTCTGCAGTTTTAACGTACTTTGGTTGCGTTCCGCTAGAAGACAATTACCACACACAATTAACTAAAGATAGATTTAAGTCCACTCACTTGGCTCCATCCGTATTAACCTCCCTTTTGTTGGGTATCCAAACTCCACGCGCATTTTGCATGCGGGTGAGACATGACATTAATTCCAGCCAATTCAGCTCTCTCAAGAATCCCAACTCCTTTATATTGCTGAATTTTGGGAGTTATCTAACTGGGTACTTTATGAGAGAAATGGGTACTATTTTTTTAGTACAAAACTAATTTAGAGAAGGAAATGGTAATAATTACTTTTTAGTTTTTGAAATGTAAGAATCTGTATATTATAATTAACTTGCAAAATTATAATGCAAATAAGACGAAACTACGCATATTACCTTTAAAGTGGTAAGTGATTACTGAAAAATACTTACCTAATATAATTTCATTTATGTGATTAATTAAAAAATTCAAAAATTCATGGGCGTCCTGTTGCATATAATTATCAAACTCTTCTGTAATATAAAAGAAACAAAACACAGCTGTATTTAAAACAAGTAACTTATACAATTGTTTTTTTTTAATAAATTGTATAAATCAAGGTTGACGAATATCAGCTTTGCTGTTTGAATGTCTTGGATTAACCACAGAAGTAGCAAAATATCATAGAACAGTTGTAATCTTGGAGTTCACTTCTATGTTTCACCCGATGGATGAGGAAGTAGTAGTAGGAGGCTACTTTACTTTTACTTTTACTCCACGACTAGCACATATTTTGCATGTGATGGATGAGGAAACGGTAGGTCTAATTTGTTGTACACATACTTTTTCTTTACCTACTCTTTCTTTCATAAAAACTTTAACCTTTGCTCTTGCTTTTTGCTTTTTGCCTTTGCTTTAGGTGGACCTAAACTCGTTTGCCACCTCCTAAAATAAGAGTTAAATTTTTACCTTTTTCTTTTCTTAACCTAGCTATAAACTTCTTGGGCGCTATAGAACCCACTTTTTTCTTTTGTGTAGCAATGCTATAGAATAAATCCGCAAGGCATGTCAGGAGTGTCTCCTTTGTTCTTTTATTCTTTGCTTTATATTCAAGTACTTTCTCTCTAAAAGGCCGACAGAAGTATAAAGCTTGCAACACTGAATTGCTATAGCAAGTGTTGCCAAACTGGAAAAAGAAACAAAGATTAAAACTAGTTATAATCGTCATAATGTCCCTGCCCTTTTCCCACTGATGTGGGGTTGCCACAGTATGAATGTTCATACTGTATAGGTTTCGGCAACAGTTTTACTGCGGGCAGAACGCAACCCTTCTAGAGAGTAAACTAGTTATAATCATATTGATTAAATAGCTTCTGTGAAGTATGAGTTAATCTGATTTAAATTAAGAAGGAAGTTGTTATTTTCAAGTACATATTACAACTTGTTCAAATAATTAGCTAAGCACTTATATGCAATCAAGTAATAAGATTAAATTGTAACATAACATTTCATTGTTAAATGCATTGCAGTATTATTTTTGGTTGGAAATCTGCAATCAGTTTTTTTTATATTTACACTTTTCGCAGATGTTTTATATATAGAAATGCAATGCTTTCAGATAACTTTGACTATGAACTGATGAAGACTAACTCATTTTACAGATTTTATAGCATATATAGATTTTTTCCTGTTAGCTCATTTTGCAAGGAAGTGGGGGCTTAAAGGGAATCAGCAAAAAAGATAATTAGATATAAGAGGGTACTTTGCCAGCAATTTTGACATTAAATGTTTGAGTACTGTAAGGTACTTGAATCAAGTAGAATAAAAACATTAAATAAACTTCAATAACTTCTAACAATAAATTCAATGTGATATGGGTTTAAGTTTTATGGCTGTAACTTCAACCCATATTATATTTAGACCTCATCCCGAAGGACTTAATAAAAAATCCCTTAAATAATCATACATATGACTATTTATTATAATCATATTACTTTATTAGGGTAATATGATTGGGAGAGTTTGCTTGTTTTAAATATGACATGTTTTTAATATTTTACCACAATAGATGACATAAGATGTGAATTTTCAGTTTTATCATATTGATATACAAATAACATACTGTTATCTCTGAACAGCTTCACATAGATAACAAACAATGGATGTTTAAGAGAAATTGCAACCACAATTATAGAATGAAAAAGAAAACACAATATGATAAACATGTAAATAAAATAATAATAATATTATTATTATTTTATTTACATAACTATGTATATTGTAAAACAGATTATTTGTTACATAATATTATCTGGTTTGCGAATGCTTCTATCTTTCTAATAAACTTACAATAGAATAATCACCTAGGATATTAGAAGATAGACAATTTTTTTATAACAGTAGGTAGCAGTTCAACAGATATTCTTATTCTATCTAACTATTCTTATATTGAAAGGATGGGAAGGGAAAAACTAGGATTTGGCTTCAGAACCCTCACTTATAGGCTGAAATGCGGAATACTTCTACTTCACAGCTTTCTTCTGTGCAGTTTTGCCATTTCACCGCTCGAGCAAGTCTATTCATGCATCAACACATTGTTGCAGGCACTACCACTGTTATTTTTGTTTATTGAATCTAATATATAGTATTGCATGCAGATATGAAGTCAATTAATTGAAAAGTATATTTTTTTACTTTACACTAAATAAATATTTGCATTACATACTCCATGTTTATTTCGCATGAAAAGTTGTTTCCCACATGCAATAAATTGAAAGGAATGTTGAATTTTTTGGTAAAAAGAAAAAAACTGCATAAATATGTATAAAGTTAAAGAGAGTAAATTCTGTAGCTTATGAAACCTTGACATGAAATGTTGTGTTGACCATGTATGTTATTTTATGCCAGTGGAAACCCATGGTAAGACCATTCAAACTTTATACCGATATAGATCGTACATATATAGTGTTACATTTATTTAATTTACATATGCTGTAGCCTGGGAGTTCAAATAGTACTGAATCAATGTTTAGAGGCATGCAGAAATACTTTAATTACTTACATTAACTAAACCAAAATAATGCTCGTTAGGGGGAAACTGCTCTGACCCGATATCTCTTTCTAACTGTGATATATTTGCGCCCTGAAATGAGAAATTATACGTGTGTCATACATAACGCCGACAATGATCTAATTGTAAATATAAACAAATAATTGAATCTTAACACTTATATACTTTCATCTACGAATCAGATTTTCGAAAATATAATCTAAAAGACAGTAAACATACATCTTTAACCCAAAATTTTAGACGTATATACTCTTACCATTCTCTGTTGGAAATTAAGGCCGAGATCCTGACATATTGACATTTGCAATCTGTTTTTAGCGACTTCTTGTATGGAAACCACAATGCAACGAGCCAAAAATATAACTTATATTATCACTGTTAATTCTGAAAACATAATTATTATTTCAGATGAAATAAAATTAACCTGAGAAACGAAAATGAAAAGTCAAGTCAATCATATTCATTTCCTTGACAATCTATCAATGACAGTTTCGAATTCTCGTGCAGCAGAGTGTAGATTATATATTGTTTATTGAAACCTATAAAATTCAATTATTTTACATAGCTTTTCTGGCTTCTTCCATATGTCTTCCGCTATCATATACGACTTTTCGATGCTATTATAATTACATCGAATTTTTTTTGATCAGCTTTTTACAATGTTAATTGTTTTTCACAAAATTGTGTACCTTTAATGTTTTACCATATTTTACGCTCTTTATGCTCTTTGCCGGTACCGGTCGGTATTGTAAAATGAATGAAGAATGAACTGTGAACACTAACTTCCGATTCCGCATCCCACTTTTATGAAATCGACAACCGAGTCGAGTTCGAGATAGAGTCGATAGTTCGAGATCCCTGTTCGGGAATAGGGAATAATCTATATTTTCACTCTGTGCTCGAGACAGGAAGTTTACGTGTTGAACATTGACGTGGCGTTCAATGTTTTATAGCCGGTGATTGAACTAAATCCCTGAACGAATTTAATAAGTTATATGAAACTACGGTGCGCATAGGCAGACTTTGATATCGTGTAACATTTTAATTCGTTTATTAATGCGACTATCTAATAGTATAAACTTTACAGGCAAAATGAAGACAACTCTATTCGTGGTTTTGGCTATATCCGCTGTGTTTGCGGGCGTTCCTAGTCCTGACGAAACTAAGCGGCTCATGGATCATCTTTCGGACCAAGAACATTTTAGAAATGAGCACCACAACAAACAGTTCGACCACGATGCATTCTTAGGGGAAGATCAGGCAAAAACTTTCGATCAATTACCTCCTGAAGAGAGCAAGCGAAGACTTGGGTAGGTTTTTTTATTTAATTGTGATGTTTAAATTATTTTAATGGAAACTGAATCCATGAATTCTAGTCATTGACTAGACGAGTATTTGCTTGCCCTAAATTTAAAAATTGGCAGCAATATTTCCATTATAGCATTTTTGATATATAATTAAGCCAATATTTGGATGTTCACAATACATGGATCCTTTACTTAACATGCTGTATAGCATTTTTGAAAGGTTATGCAAATTTACAAACACCATTTACACATTGAGTAACACTACTACTACTGATACATCTAGTAAATGCACTAAGTTATCCCTTTGATGCCCATCACATTGATGATAGGCATTAAAGGTGTTTTTGTGGGTACAATCTCACACAACTCTTTTTTCACACAAATTTTTCAGACATTATTTTCTAATTTTAATGCACAAAACTGTTTTCTCATGCACCTAACCATTGGTTCTCTATCTTTCCCCCTAAAAAACTAAGGTGAGTATATAATTCATAAGAATGTTTTCAGCAGTATGAACCCATAGTTAGATGCACACAAAAAAAATGTAATTTAAAATTAGTCATCATAGACTAATTTTAGAATTTTGTCGGAAAAATATTTATTATCAATTGCACTTAACATGTTTAAGACAAGTTCAAGTCAGTTAATGATAACCATGTTTTTTTTAGTAAAAGGTGGCAAATGAGCATACAGTTCACCCGACATCAAATCATTGACTTAAGGCATCTGCAACAAGCTAATGAGTTGGTTGGAAATGGTTATTTCATTTTCCCCTTCTTTTTCTTTGATCCCCTTCCCATCTTTTCCTTATTAGCAAAGGTTGGGATGAGGATTGGAATTAGGCCTCCAGCACCTCACTTATCTGATGAAACTAAGAAAACTCTCCTTCATGCCTGTCTTCTGTGAGGTTGTGGTATTTCCCCAGTCGAGTTGGCCCATTTGTGCAACAGGTATTGTTAGTAACCACTGTTCAATTTCTAACTAGAAAAAAAACAGATTATAACATTTTTTTGACCATCAGTTGGCCTGTATTAAGATTGTAAACAGAAACAGTGGTCCCTTTTTAACAAGGTACCAAGATTATTAGGTTCAAAAGACTTTCTTTAAATCAGGGAGTTTGCTTACTGTCAATTTAAGAATATAGTTAATTAACTTTTACTGTAAATCTATCTATATTAAGCGTGTAAACTTGATAAGGATGGTAATATGAATTCTGAGACTAATCTTTTGAGTTCATATCTTGCCGACACAGTATGTGGGTTAGATAAAGTATTAAATTGCGCTAATGTAGACATAACACATTCTTACAAATATACACATGCACAAGTGTTGGTAGGTGTAGCATTACCATCTCGTAAAGCTGAAATATAATTAATAGTTTAGCATGTTTTTACCTTTTAAATTATACAATTTATTAGAGCATGGTTTGATATATTTGATATATTAATTATATAGGGTATGGATTGAAGTTATTGTATAATGAATTTAAATAATAAATTTAAATATATTATTAAAATAATGAAGACCCTCAAACTAGTTAAAAAGTAAAGTTGCTGGAACACCCTGGATGAGGATGGCAGGAGATCGATCTTTGTGGCGATCGGTGAGGGAGGCCTACGTCCAGCAGTGGACATACACTCGGCGTCAAAAAAATCGCACATCCGAAAAAAATAATTTAAATACTATTTTAACACAACAGGCCAATGGCAATGTTGTGGTTTGAGGGTATCATTCGAAAGGTAATTTCATTAGCTTAATTGAATTTTACTTTTATAATGAGACGAAAGAGAAATTAAAGAAAAAGATAGGGTATGTACAAATTATTAGTTTAAAAAAACTTAATAAATACAAAAAAAGTTATTAAAACCTAGTGTTACCCCCCCCCCCCCCCCTTGCCTTGATAACGGCTTCCATGCGATCTTTCATGGACCTTACAAGGGTCGCAACAGCCTCTTGGGGTATTTGTTCCTACTCTTCAAGTACCGCATCTTGGAGCTCTTGAAGAGTGGTTGAAGCTGGATCTTGAGCTCGCACGCGCCGTTTTAGGTCATCCCAGAGATATTCTATTGGGTTAAGGTCTGGACTTCGTGCTGGCCAATGCATAACAGGGATATCGACCTCCTGTAAATAATCCCGTACAATAGCCGCGGTGTGAATATCGGCTGAAACGATTACAATTAATGACAAATAGTGTGATGTTTTTTTCGCATTATGTATAAGTTCTGGGGTTGACGTTAGGCAATCTGCTGCTGCTTCTTTGCCCCCATTATACTATAAAAAATATAATCATAAAAAAGAGGATGAATTAAAATTATTATTTATTATTATCAAAAAATACAGTTTTGTTTGTTATTTTGCTTATATAATTCACACTGTGAGGCTATAAGGTCACTGGCCTACTTATCACATTTTTCAACAAGCATGTTTTGTTCACTAAATGTTATCATTCTAGAATAATTGTTGACAAGATTGATTCCGACCATGATGGATTTGTGACGCTTGTGGAATTGAAAGATTGGATTCGTTACACACAGAAGAGGTACATTGAGGAAGATGTGGACAGGCACTGGAAGCAACACAACCCTGAAAATGATGAACTTATTCCTTGGGAGGTACCATTTTCAATATTTTATTAAATTTAAGGTCATCAGTTTAAATTTGGGTATTTGGGTTTAAAGTTGGATAATTTGGGTAAAAAAATCTATTTTGAGACAAAAATAAATATTTTATTTAGTTATAGACTTGGCGGTGTTAATAACGCAAGAGATAACATTTGGAACTTTTACCTATCTATCTTAAAGAAACGTAAAGTCTTATAGTAGTTAGACTGGATTTAAGTTTTTTCTTAATTAAGTTACAAATGTCATCTTATCATTCCATCTTTACTTGGTTATAATAAATTCATTATCGAAGATTTGAATAAAAATTTAACTTATTAAATTACAGACATACAGAAAGAATGTGTATGGATTCATGGATGAAATGGACGAAAGAGAGCTGAAGTCTCCCAACAGTGAAGGATTTACTTACTCCAACCTGCTCAAGAGAGATCGGAGGAGGTGGCTCTATGCTGGTTAGTTTTTTTTAGTCAATTCCTTTTTTAGTTAATGCGATATTTTTCTCATTCTAAAAGACAGGACTTTAGTTATCTCTATGTCATATGTGAGTTCGGATACATAGATATCTGATCTCATTTTTCATGAGAAATGGGAGTTGTGCAGGTTTTACTACTTATAAGTCATGCAGGCTTGTCACCATGAAATATAAGATACCTCTTAATCGTTTAAAGCCATGTAAATAAGGGCCATGATGGTATTCATCCATACAATGGAGGTATTAAATTAGTGGACAGTTGTATATATATTTTTATTTATTTAATTAGCATCTAATTTATTTCAATTGACCTCTTTTGATGTTTAATCTGTCTGTGTATAACAAAGAACAAATACATTGTATGTTTTGTCATCTTTATTTCAATGTAAAACTGTATTCTATAGACGAAGACCAGAATGACGCTCTGAATAGAACTGAATTCGCGTTCTTCCTACATCCAGAAGACCACTCCGGCATGCGGGATGTGGTAGTTCTCGAGACTATGGAAGATATTGACAAGGATAATGTAAGATATGTTTTATAAATTTAAAAATATATTTTTAGCATTATTCTACCATAATTATAAATCAGCCTTTTCTAGAATGTGGGGAACATTCTAGAAAAGGCTGATTTGACTGACTGCAGGGACACAGGCCTCCTCTCCGAGAGAGGGAATGAGCCATAATCCACCACACTGGCCCAGTGCGGGTTGGTGGATGTCACATGTCTTCGAATTTGATGGTTCTAAGAACATGCTGGTTTCCTCACGATGTTTTCCTTCACCGTTTTTGGAGCAGTGGTGATGAAATAAATTACACAAAGTAAAGTGCCTGCCTGGATTCGAACCCGCGACCTACAGTACGTAAGTCGGGGCCTGAACCGCTGAGCCGTCACTGCTCAATAAAATATATCCAGCATTAACTTGTTCACAGTTTGTGTATCAATTAATTTATATTATGTAACAGCTAATGGAATGTAGACACAAATCCATTGTGTTTAAAATGCATCTATGAAATATTATAACGAAAGATTACTGTTTGAAGTGAGGCTAAAAGGAAGTAGAGCATTGATAGTGGTGTGCAGAATGATAAAATTATTATTGTAACTTGAACAAGTTATGGTGGAAGGAAGTTAATGCGTAATTGGTTTATTTCATGTTATGTGACCACCAATTAGCTATCGCCACCAAAATTGCAGGCTACTTTAAAGGATTCACTCGATGGGCAAATCTATAAAAAAATCATAAATGCGAAAGTTTGTGTGTATGGATGTATGGATCTTTGTAACTCTTTCATGCAAAAACAGACGAATTGATCTGGATGAAATTTGGCACAGAGATAGATTATTATACTTCTACTATATTGACGGGCTGGTTGGCGTGGTTTGTAAGATACTTGCTTGTCACGCCGCAGGTCGTGGGTTCGAATTCGAAAGACAATTGTGTGCATGAACATGTTGTCCTGAGTCTGGGTGTAATTATCTATTTAAGTATGTATTTGCAAAATAAAAGTAGTATATGTAGTATATCAGTTATCTGGTTGCCATAGCACAAGCTCTGCTTAGTTTGGGATCAGGTGGCCGCGTGTGAATATGTCGTAGGATATTATTATTACATAGATGCAATATATAGGCTGCAATACCGAAAGGCAGTGGTACTGTTTGGTTATTTGTAGTGATGGCATTGATCGGAATGTGTGCGGGTTAAATTATTGTATCATGGAATAAGCATTCATCATCTTGTATTGATTGCAGGATGGAAAAGTGTCTCTGGAGGAGTATATCGGGGACATGTACAAGCCGGAAGATGACGAGGATGAACAGGAACCCGACTGGGTCAAGCAGGAGCGTGAACAATTCACTGGATATAGGTACTGTTAAAAAAAAATACAAGTATTTTATCTTTTAATGTCTGAGGAAGAAAAAATAAAAAAAATGATTTTTAATCTAAACATTAAAAAAATATTTAACTTTAATTTATACAGTTAATTAAATTTTTATAAAGTGAATACTAACATTTTAGGGTGTGATTTAAAATTTGTCATGTATTGACAAAATAAATCAACTGACAAAAGGTACATGTTAAAATAGTATTATAACAGGGACACAAATAAGGATGGATTCATGGACGAGACCGAAGTGAAGGACTGGATAGCGCCGCCCGAGTTCGATCACGCGGAGGCCGAGGCGCGGCACCTCGTGTTCGAGGCCGACGGGGACGCGGACGAGAAGCTCACCAAGGCGGAGATCCTGGACAAGTACGACCTCTTCGTGGGCAGCCAGGCGACCGACTTTGGTGAGGCCTTGGCAAGGCACGACGAATTTTAAATGTTTCCATGTATGAACCAACCAATTTATATAGTAAATAATAATTTAAAAGGATCAGATTTTGAAGTTTTTCAGATAGCTTATTTTGAAGTATATTAAATGATAGTTTTTTTAAAGTTTGTAATTTTTTTGATGAGGTTTTCTCTATGAAGTACTGATTTCTATTCAACATTGTTTCAAATATTTTCTTGCAAAGCATTAGTTATTTGAAAATAGAAAAATCGGTCCTAAGTTTATATACATTGACTCTAGCCAGTTATCTTATCAATATTTTAAGTTTTAAAACTTGTTATGTATCTTCAAATTTTATTTCTATTGTATACCGATTCAGGCAAACAACCCCTTTTTACAAATAACCAATTAGGTAACAGTGAGTTGTATTCTTTTACACTTTAATATATAATAAACTATTCAGAAATACTTACCAACCTTTACAAACACATTTAAAATCTGCATCCTATTGGTTATTGTTTCCGCGTCGACGTCTTAAGGCGAATGAAATGTTCAAACTATTATCGTTTTTGAGGTATAATACCCCCATGGGCCCGGATAGTTCAATCAAATTAGTACGAATTATCAACGGTAAATAACATTTCTAACACATTTTATTAACTGTGTTCAATTTACATTTAACCATAGCAGAGAAATTAGAATAAATATTGTTTTTATTTTCAAAGGCTACCTTGTAGTTGTGATGTGTGACACGCTTGGAAACACAAAACTAATGAGATTCAACAACCTGTTTTGGAATCACACCATATCATAGTCAATTGAAGAAAGAAAGTGAGTTACGAGGTCCTTCACTTATTTGTAGGATTCTTTTTGAGTAACAACAAATTCTTTTGACTTTAAATATATAGATTTAATAAGATCAGGTGAGGTTAAAATGTTTGTCAGTTTGTTTACCACTTCTAGTGACTAGCGCGTGATACACGTCACAAATACACGTATGGCCTTTGCTCTTTTGAACAATTGTGTACTGTATCTGTGTGTAGCTTCACAAATCCAATAAAATGTTGGTTTTATTTTGAGAAATTACTCTCAATTATTTATTTAATCTGATATTAAAATGAGTCTCTTTAATATTGAATATTATTGCATAATATAATATTTTAATGCCATATTAGTGTTATTGAGCCAATATTAATCTAAACGATTACTTACGTAGTTTCTAATGACACCAAAGCATTTTCTTTTATGTATAGGTTATATTGTGGTCCATTTTTTATAATGTATCAAGTTGCTAATATTTTATAGGTTTTTAAAATCTTTAATTACATTACGTAATTCATTACTTAATTTTGTGATATTTGATTGAGCCTTTTAATTGACATTTTTTACTGATGCTCCAGAAATCATTTTCTTATACAAAAATATTGTATTCGAATGATATTTTAATTGACTTCCATATTTTTTTTTCTAAGGTATAGGTATTATTTAATGCATTTAACATAATACATAACAATACTAACTTAGTAAGTTAAGGTTAAATAGTATATTTCATGAAGGCAACAGTTTTTTAATGTGTAATCTGTATTTTCATATTTGTTAAACTATTTTTTACTAGTGTGAAACATTTGCTGGGCATGGGGCAATTATATGTGCGAAAAAGATAGCGATATAGCGCCTTCGTCTCTCTCTGTATAAGCTTAACAGCGCAGTGACGTAGTCTATTATTAATATTAATACCATGCGCAGGCGCATTCATCGTTGAGTTACGCGTCGCACGTGTCACAGTGAATGTTTGACATAAGTGTAACATTAAGTACAACTGTTAACAAATAAGAAATGCTTATGTTCTAGTTATAAACACGGTCTTAATAAAATAAATTGACTTTTATTTAATTTACCTTATGATGTGTCCCTAATTTCACTGTCAGAAATTTAATTGGCCTTTTATGGACAGCTGCAAACACTCACTTCGCTGGGTTGAGGTTGATGCCATCGAAAAATACATTTCTGAACTTTGTCTGTTTTACACCCTTACAACAATCCATATGGCAACCATAGTCAACTACAATCCCAATCGTGTAGTTTTGGCTAAAAATTTAAATAATTATATAATGATTAAAGATAAATGAATGAAATATACGAAGGAAGAGAAAGGAAATTAATTATAGCTAATAAATGGAAACTGAAGCAAGTTGGACGTAATGGAGGAATTGTTAGGGTTTGAGATTTTCCGCTCTAGAGTATAAATACTTCAACGTCGCGCCGGTATTCTGTAAGGTCGAAGTAAATAATATAGAAATAATAAAAGTCGACGACAAATATTGCATGTCGAGTTTTGAAAAAGAATAGGCTTCGTAGATTGAGCGCACAAAACACTGACCTTTGACATTCACGCTAAACATATTGCCGTCTCGGTTATTTCAGAGAGAAAGATAGAGACGCGTATCGCGACAAATTTATACGCCAGTGGAAATCCATGGTAACATGACAGTCACATGTGACAAAGATAACGCCAGCTGAGCCGAAATTAGCGAATAGTCTCTCAATATCGAACGGTTCATCATCTGGTCCATTATTGCGGTAATTAATTAATAATTTGGTGATTTCAACCTATTTGTATATGATCTGCCATCGCCTGACACGTCCAGAAATAACGAAATTGTTATGTAGCAAGCAAGTGAAGCTTGGCTATTAGTTCCTTTTGTCTTTTTTCATAATGTTACTGGCGTTTTAATAGAAAACTATAAGGTATTCTTTCAGTGGTGGATCCAGGATCGTTATGCGGGATTGTTATAGCTTCCATCAAGGTAAAAAATAAATAAACCACAGTTCATTCGTAAAAAGCAGTTAACAGATCTGTAAAGGTACATCATTCACTACAAACATGTAAGGACTAAAATCCGAGATAAAAAGTATTTTATAATAAAAGTGACTGAATGACGTTCAATAAATTAAGAGCACAGCCAAAGAATATATCGGCAGTTGTCAATAAAGTCCCGAGGGAGGCGTGTCTCCCATCATATAACATTCGGCGGAATATTTCTCCGGCTTCGCGCGGCGTCGGTTAAGCCACTCTTATTTACTGATATTGATACAGGCGCCGTCGAAATGACAATTACGCGACGCGTATATTTCACGAGGGATAACGATATAGAAATACTGGAAGTGGTTAAATTCAAGAAAGTCGATAAAAAAAGAGCTACTTTTTTTTAAATCAGTTTTTCTCGTCACTTAAAACATTTTAAACACTGTTCTCTGGAGTTGTTAAAATAAAGAAAATATATCAGTACATATCGCGTGAACTATTTGAGGTTATGTTAATAAATGTTCCCTCTCTTGGAGAGGAGGCCTGTGTCCCTGCAGTGGGGAAACATTAAAAAAAGGCTGATTTATTATATTATTATATAATAAATGTTTATAAGAATAAAAGGGCGTTTACTGAAAAATAATAAAATTATGTTACAAGATTAGAATAGACCCATGTCATTCTAGAGGCTGGTGCTTGTATGACTTAAGGCAGATAAATTAACATGCACAATTAAAGAAATACACTTTTATCAACAAATGTGCCTTTACAGCTAAATACGATTATGTGGTTTGAATTAATACATATAGATTAGATCGTGTAGTTTGTTTCGTAGCATCTAATATCTTACAATAGTAAACAGTATTTTAGTTTAGAGATGCGCTAGTTGACGGTCGCTTCCATTTAAGCTACATCAGCGCCATCAATACTAGCGACATGAGAACGAATTTCCCCCGAGCGCAATCCACAACAAGCCGCGAAGAAGAATAACCGAGTGAATGCAAAATGAATGTTATCATACAAATTTCCTTTCCTATATGAACCGGCGTTACTGTCACTATGTAAGTATGCAAAAATATGGAACGGCTCCTTTGCCTTTCAAATGTTGAAGCCAAGTAAGAAAATATTTGTTTCACCAGTTTTTACGCCTCGTAATTTTGAGAGCGCGTAATTTGCATTTATTACGCAAATAATGCAAGTAAATAACGTCGTCTCTTGTTGATCACATTTATATCTGCGAATGAATAATACAGTATGCTTTCGTCTTATTTTTAGCTCATATTTCAATTGAGAAACCGAACTTGTAAAAATTAATGATTTCTAATACAACAGAGGTACAAATATTTGATTACAAGAAAATTTTCGAACACGAAGAGATAATAATTGCGGTTTCAAATGTGTTATGGATTGAATCTGTTCGCATGTATCTTTTAGCATTTTAACAGTGGTAGAGCCCGCAATAACAACATCTTTTGCACGAATGGGCCGGCTCGACCGGTGAAATACCACGACGTTACAGAAGACAGGCGTGAAGTAGAAGTATTCTGCGTTTCGTCTGATGAGTGACGTGCCGGAGGCCTAATTGTAGTCCTTTTCCCCCTCCTACCCTTTTCTAATAAGGGAAGGATGGGAAGAGGAAGAGGATTTGACGGATGAGGAGGGGATGGACAGGGAATGGAATTATCCTTTTTTCTGTTTGTCCCCTCCTTCGTCCATGAAGGTAGGCAACGCATCTGCAACTCATTAGCTTGTTGCGGATGCCTATGGGTAGCGGTACTTATTTCCAGAGGCCGCTTGCTCGTTTGCCACTTTGTAATATAAAAAAAAATGAATAGGTTAAAAGAAGGCGCCAAATCCATGACAGTTCGTACAACCGTGGGTTTCCACTGGTATAAATTTGTCGCGATACAAGCTTTCTCTCTGAAAAAAGTGATATGACAATATGTTTTGTGTAAACTATGACTTCTTTTTAATAAAAAAAAAACAAAATAACAGATTAAAAATCGTATTAAACAAATATCGAATATGATGAGTAAGAATATATCTTATCTTAAGAAAGTATTTAATAACGCGTAACAGGAAAGATTTTAATGAAGAATGCTGGAACAGGAAAATATTTAAACATTAAAAACTTACTAAAACAGCCATTCTTTGTTGAAGTTGCGTTAATCAAATTTTTATATCACATTCTAAGAAGCATTAAATGAGATCGAGAATTTCAAGTAATTATTTTAACAAGTTAAAAACGATGTACATAGTAGGTACATACAATACGTTTACTTGATATTCGGTGAGTGCCGGGCGGGTTGTTTAACGTTTTAATTTAATAGTTAAAAATGTCGTAGTAAAAATATTATTACAAGGTTACGTAAGTAGACAGTAAGAGATTCATCTACGATTACTTAATGACAATGCCACGTAAGGTTATACATAAAATTGATTCTTACAATCTGAAGTATATAATAATATTTTATGACGGTGGTAGACAACATCTGTTGCACGAATGTGCCGGCTTGACCGGTGAAATACCACGACCTCACAGAAGACCCGCGTGAAGTTGAAGTAGTATGCATATCGTTTGATGAGCGTGTGCGAGGTGCCGGAGAACTAACTCTGGTCCTCTTCCCCTTCCCATCCTTCTCTTATAAGGAAAGGTTAGGAAGTGGAAAGGGATTTGACACGGTAGATAAGATAAAGAAATGTCTTATTTTCTGTTTGTCCCTACCTCTGACCAATAATGGTAGGCAACGCAACTGCACCTAATTAACTTGTTGCGGATGCCAATGGGTAGCGGTCACTTAATATTAGGTACCCATTTCCTCGATTGTCAACTTCTTCTGTAAAAGAAAAATACCGCCAATAGTCTAATGGTTTAGGATCCGCCATATGCTGGTACGCTATTTAACCAAAACTTTAAGCCAAAAGACAGGAAATTTAAGTCAGAATGGTTAAAAAAGTGTTAATAAATATAAATACATACATTATGGATTTGTTTAATTCGTCTTATCTTCAACTCGAAGCAGATAAATAATGAGTAAGGAATGCTGTGTAATAACCGATGAGCGAGTGAAATGGCCATTGTCTTGCACTCGCGCGCCTCTAGCGTTTTGTAGATGAAACTGGGCGAGTTACCGCTCAACAGCTCAGCACAATGGAGCCCGATCGATTTGTTAAATACAAAGGAACAAGAAAAAAGTTGATTAATTATTGCTCAGATATTCATTGTCCTAAAATTGATTGAACATACTAGCTATATTTTTTGATTCCTTGAATGGGATTTATAAATGATTTCAAGTAACAAATACAACGATGTTTCATGTTTTTGTCCTGCAAAATTTTCCTTATCTTACTGCATAAACCAATCGTGAAATTAACGTTGTACAAAAGTGGCATCTCTCACAGGAACAAGTGGCCTAGCCTAATGGAAAGAACGGAACGACGCACACTTGACAAATGCTTTTGAAATCAAGGAAACGCTAAGACTAAGTACATCTGCTGGTTTTTAACGTCACGTTCGTAATGGTCGATCGAAGAGGTAGAGGAAAAATAATACTCGTTGTTATGAGTTATGTAAGCAGTTGTCAAAACTCAAATAATTTCATACCGTTTTAAAATTACCATTGTCGTTTAAATCTCTTTTTCTTTAATTATTATTAAAGTGAATTGTTTAAAAACTCGTGTAACAGATGTCATTGTTGCTGGCTCTACCGCTGTTTTGTTTATTAGAAATCAAATATACCACATCACTAACCGGGCAAAAATCCCTACTTAATATTACAAATGTGAATGCAAGTTTGTTTGTTACGCTTTCACGCGAAAACTACTCAACCGATCATGAAACTTTGTACACATATTCTTGGAGGTATTAGAAGTAACATAGGATACTTTTATGAAAAAAAATAGTATATAAAAAGCGAAGTATGTATGTTCCTTAAAGACCTATAGACTCCGAAACTGCTGGACCGATTTAGATGAAATTTACAGGGATTGACGCCACATTCCTGTGTTTGGTAGCAATCGAATCAACATAATTATTGGTAGGAGGAGGGGGGGGGATTAGTTGTATACTGTGTGTTATGAGGAAGTCGTATTTTTCCGGACTTTTAATTCATTATTTTTTGTTAGCGGCACTCTGTTCAAAGCTGCTCTGTCGGCACAAACTACACGTAATGATTTTTGAACGAGTATTTACGAATACTGATATTTTATTCGGAAAAGTCATTCTCTTATCTTCTGCACAACAAAAGAGAGACTAGTAATTCGCCTTTATTAAAGCCGAGCGTCCGTTCCTCTTGTTAGAGAACAAATGGTGGGAACGATCAAATATTAATTCCTTATATTAATTTTCTGAATGGAATAGCGAAGATTATGAAAAAAAATACAAAGACATCTTCACAGCGACAAATTATAATTGTCAATTAAAAGTACTTACATTTAAGTTGTCTATGGAACAGTGACTTGTGTGTTTTGACCCGTAACATCAATGACATTCGGACAAAGGATGATTTGTAGATGAGTGGGGGTAAACTGTTGGTCACCTTAGTTACCGGAAGAAACGCAAAAGTACGAGTACATCTCTACTTTATGCCGGTTCTGTACGAGGTCGGTAGGCGTTCCCGGACCAATGGACTTTGTTGTGGAACAGGAAATCTACTGCGTGACTATCACAGTTGTATAATGTATTGATAAGTTTTTAGAACACGTATTGTGTAATATATTTGAGGCAAAGTGATGTTTGGCAGGCAGGCAGTTTTTAGCCTCTTTAAGGCAAATTGTGTTTTTTCCTTTTTGCGACAAACAATGTCTTTTTTATCTTTAGGCAAATATTTCTGATATACTGATATATAAATATATGACGATACAATGAATTATCGGGCGCGTGCATCTTTCCTAATGCCATAACATTTATTGTTTTTCTAACTTTTAGTATTTTAAGGTACTACGTACGTACAAAATAATTTGTTTGAGAGATGTATGTCATGGAAGAACAGAAAATTCTTTCACAAATATATGTATATACTTAAAAGGATGTCCCGGCATCTATAGTAATTTTGTATATTTTTGGAAACAAATGAACTATTTTAATTACTACTTTCTACTCCCGTTTGCCTTGATGAGGCACATCACACAGTGGGATAGGTTACATCCCTGAAAGCGTATACGTCTTTACCACGAAGCTGCCTTCGCTATTTTACTAGGCTGATCAAAACAAATGGGTACAGTAATTATATCTAATGAATTCTTTAAACAAGTTTTTTTTAAATTTCAAAAGTACGGTGTCACGTCCAGACTGAAAGTTTATCGCAATTTTTGACTTAAACTTAAGAAGAAACAAGTTGTTGGCAAGTCATTAGGGCGAGAGTGAGTCCTCGCGGATCGCCCCCGGCTCAAATATAATTTTATTCGGTGCCTTGCGACTTACTTTCGACGTTTTTTTAGAAAAAATAAGAGATTACCGGGAGAATGCAGTAGGGAGGTTAATTGTGTAAAGTTTATAGAATCAACTTTACGGACAATAAGTTGATGACATGTTATTTACGTTAAGTTTATCAGCGGAACAGCCATAAACATACAAGAGATCAACTATTTTCGCTCATGCATCGTGAGGACCGACACCCATTGCTGAAGGTAGAGCCCCATGAATTTCCATAAAGATCGACCTCTTCCCTCATCTCTTGTTAACTTCATCTTTGATCCATCGGCGACGGTGCGACGATGGGAAAGAGAAGAGAACTGAAATTAGGTCGGCACCAAACTCATCAAACGTAACGTGGAAACATACTTCTACTTCAGGCCTGTCTTTCGCGAAGTCGTGGTTTTACCTGGTATGGTATTACCACCGATCGAAGGGACCCATTATTGCAACAGATGTTGCTGGCTCTACCACTGGCCCAGAGCAGTGACTAGAGGATATTAACAACGTAAAAGGTGTTGATCGCCGGTGAAAATCTAATATACAAATCATGTTACTCCACGGTGTTTTGATAACAGACGAAACTTAACAAAAGGCTGTCACTTTGCTGTCATATTTACAGATGCCAATTGCAAGCGCTTTAAATTTGGTACGCGAAACTCGCGCCGAGCTATATTTTCATATTTCACGGCGACATTTGCAAGGCAAAGGATCCGTACCATATTTTAGGTTACTCACAACGCGGCAGTAACCCAACTCGGTTCGTACAAGATTGACAATTTGCATGTTAATATTCATTTACCATTCACTCGGCTCGACTATTCTTCTTTGCGTCTTGTTGTGGATTGCGCTCGGGGGAAATTTGGTCGTATGTCGCCGATATCATTGAAAGCTCGGAGCCTGCTGTTGTTATGGAAGTGCATATTTATGTAAATGTGGCAACTGGAACAAAATGCCCCAAAGAGCACAATCGATTAACATTATTAAAAGAAATCATAGGTTGACGTCATGACGTAAAATTTGTTAAAAATAATTAGTTATCTTGGATGAATGTACTTGAATAAAACATTACGGTGCCCGTAGGCCAGGCACCCACTTGGGTTCTTTCTCCGCGACGTGTCTAATGGCGATAAACTTAAAGCATACTGAACTGATGTTTTCGTGGTCTTCACATTAACGAGTGTTGTCGTTCACATTTCCGGTTTGCCGGAAATATATGAGTACGGTACTGAAACGTAAAGTTGCATAGCTGACTTTTGACAGCAAGAGTCTTTATAAGCACTTGTCAAAGGAAGGAGACTCAGTTTGTACTCCTGTCAACGGTCGTGACAACACCTCTTGAGGCCCGAGCCTTGACTGATTGTTATAAGTAGTCGTATATAGTGTAGTGGGAATATTAGGCTACAACCTGTGCGAGATATCACGAGGAAGGTTGAGGTATGAATTCATTAAGGTATTGTGTACATTGCATCAATTATTATATGCAAATAATTCTTGAAGAAGACGCAATAAGTTGGTGTCGTATCATTAAGATACTAAGACTCATTGTTTGACTGTGACCTCTTTGATATGCTATTCTAACTAGATCTAATTAAATACTCGTACGGGATAGCTGATATAAGACCAAGTACCTGATAACATTCCGATTGCTTAAGTGGAGGTAAATCAATTTTATATAACGCACGAAACGTCTACTCCTCGCCTCGTTCAAGTGCTTGCATGGAATTTCGATTAAATACATTTTCAAACTCTTTCAATACTTAACTGAGCAGTGGTGGCTTAACGGTTCAGGCCCTGACTTACGTACTGTAGGTTGCGGGTTCAAGCCCAGGCAGGCGCTTTACTTTGTGTAATTTATTTCATCACCACTGCTCCCAAAACGATGAAGGAAAACATCGTGAGGAAACCGGCATGTTCTTAGAACTATCAAATTTGAAGACATGTGACATCTACCAACCCGCACCGGGCCAGGGTGGTGGATTACGGCTCATTCCCTCTCTCGGAGAGAAGGCCTGTGTCCCTGCAGTGGGGAACATTCTAGAAAAGGCCGATTTATTATTATTTTATTATAACCTTTAGTGAGTATTTGATTAAATATTTTTACTAAGCCAGTTTATGGGAGTGGGTAGGGTTCAAATATAAGTTAAAAGTATTACTTATTTAAGTCTGTGGGTTATGTGAAACGACGAAATAATATAAAAAAAAAATAAAAAAAAGAGAGAGATATATCTCAACAGCTCTTTTTTTTATTATTTCGTCCTTACTTCGTACCGTTTCTATTCTAATTTATGCGTCACATTTTAGCTATTTTCATAGGCTTATATATTACTTATGTATATACATAGAATTTTACATTACCACCATCGTCTAAAGTATATATAATATAAATATATGGTAATGTATAAAATTCCCGTATCACTATGGTGGTCCGCAATTAACGATGAGCTCCGAACGTACTTAACAGATTATATTTACTATATGCAGATTGTATGTAATTTGATCCAACTAGAGAGAGAGAAAGACAGAGATAAATATAATATGGTTAAATATAGTTTCTAACAGAAGGCAGAGTAGGCTAGCTTATTCAGACAACACTTGAATAATTTTTTATTATCTATACTGTCGTCACACGTCACGAGCGTGTCTCTGGCTATAGATAGTGTTGCTAGTACTAAATATGTATATAAATAAAATTATATGCATGTTTGCACATGTACGTAATAATTTACATAAATAATAGCTACCTTTGCAATACCTTTACTTAACGTAACATGTACGTGTGTGATTAATTCACATATGTACATGTTGCGCTTTAATATGGCTGTCAAATCAAAAAACAAATAAGTAATAATTATGTTTCAAGCGGCGGGGCGAGTCGTCAAACTCCGTCGCAAGTCTTGCGACTAGCAAAATGTAATTTGCACCGACTTTCACACTCACTCACTTTTCCTCCGGCCGAGTTTGTTAATTTAACAAACTTTCTGAGTGATACCTCAGGTGGAACTCGGAACAGGACGCAGCGCAAAGTTAGTAAGAAGCGCCACAAGTCTACAAAGTGAAGACAATATCATGTGAAAGTTACATGATCAACATTTTTAGCTGGTTTATTTTTCGTAGTGATTTTTTTTAATTTAGTCAAACCTTTTTTGTTTAATTATGTAAAATGTCAACGCGATCGCTATTCGCTTTTTTTAATTCATCATTATGGATCCGGGGTCTTATAATGGCCACTAAAAAAGTGTTGTAACCGCAAAGATGTTGGTTCAGTCACTGTTTTCTTCGTCCATTCTCTCTTTTTTGGTTTATATTTTAATGGTTAAGAGTACCGACTGCAAAACATGAGTTAGTGTGTTGCGGCCCTTTAAGGAAGGAGTACGCTCGCTTCTTGAAGGGCCTTTTAACGTATTGATTTGGAAATTTCGCGAAAGAGGCAGGGAATTAAGCAAAAACCGCACGGTAGTGGTATGTCAACCACCAAGATCGTGTGGAGGTCTGTCGAGTTGAGCGATGACGAAACTCAGCGACAGGAATCGTTCCAAACAATTCTTAGGATTTTTACAATTATTTACAATCGACAAATATTTTTAATGAAAAATCCATTTGCGTATTTTTGTGGGCAACGATCGTTGGCCTCAGGTGAACCGATTACTTAACTGATAACTTTTCCTCAAGTTAAAGTACAGCAAGTCATAGCTTTAGTTTGTTTTCGACATACTATGTAGATAGACGTTACGTTCCGTTAAGTTATCTGCCGCATTGCCTTAAGGCCGAGTCACTAAATTCATATTATACTAGCGAATCTGCAAGCTCTATGCGCCCATACAAACTCCGGCGAACTTCTGACTATCCCAAGTTGTTGCTACCTAAGATATAACTTTGCGAGTATTATAAATTAGGGAATTCGGAGCTATGAAACCTTTTGCTTGCTACGAAAGGTACAGCAGAAGACAGAGAAAGGATAAATCTATTAAACTAGCTGTTTTTTATACATGGGCTGGGTATATTTACAATATGAATTATACGCTGAAAAAGTATAGGTATTTTGAAGTGCCATTTATAAGAGGCGGTTTTATAATTTTTTTTAAATGTATTATGTATATTATATATGTATTATTAAGCCGCGTACTAGGGGACATATCGCGTTCAACATTTATGCGGTACTAGTGACCCGCCCTGGCTTTGCCCGGGTACCACTAATTATGTTGATCCGATCGCTACCAAAGGAATGTGCCAATCTAGATAATCCCTGTAAATTCCATCGAAATCGGTCCAGCCGTTTCGGAGTCTATAGGTCTATAGGGAACATGCATGCTTCGCTTTTTATATACTATTTTTTTTTCATAAAAACTATCCTACGTTACTTCTAATACCTCCAAGAATATGTGTTTTTTTTTTTTTTTTTTTATAAGAGAAGGGGGCAAACGAGCGGCGGGAACACCCAGGTGATCAACGACGCCCATGGACACCCGCAACACCAGAGGAACTGCAGATGCGTTGCCGGCCTTTTAGAAAAAGAAAGGCTCGCTTCTTGAAGGACCCCAAGTCGTACTGGTTTGGAAATACCGCCGAGGATAGACCATTCCACAACGCGGCTGTGCGTGGCAGGAAATGTCGAGAGAACCGCACTGTTGAGGAATGCCAGCCATCCAGATGGTGTGGATGGTACCTGGCGGTCTGTCGTGTCGTACGATGACGAAACTCGGCGGCAGGAATCGTTCCAAACAGTTCTTCGGAACACTCCCCGTGGTATATGCGGTAAAAAATGCAGAGGGAGCTGACGTCCCTCCGCAAGGCCAGAGTATCAAGCTGATCGGTAAGAGCTCGGTCGTTGACGATTCGAGTCGCTCTCCGTTGTATGCGGTCAAATGGAAGAAGCTGGTATTGGGGTGCTCCCGCCCAGAGATGCGAGCAGTATTCCATGTGGGGCCGAACTTGCGCCTTGTATAGCTGAAGGCGGTGGCCCGGCTGGAAATACTGCTTCGCTCTACTGAGTACACCCAGCTTTTCAGAGGCCAATTTGGCCTTGTCTTCCAAGTGACCACGAAACTGAACGTCACTCGATATGTCAACGCCGAGAATACCGATGCTGGCTGTGGCAACCAGAGGAGTGCCCTCAAAACATACATTCGCGACAAAGGGTTCTTTTTTAGCGGTAATGGCGCAGACTTGTGTCTTTTTGGGATTGAAATCAACAAGATTTTGTCTACCCCAATCCGAGACTTCACCTAATAGGATCTCCATTTCAGACACAAGTTTGGTCCGGTTCTCAGCGGCAGTAGCCCGAGAAACGTTAGCGCGGGCCGTGTACAGTGCATCACACGTGCTATCATCTGCATAACAATGGATGTTGCTAATTTGCAGCATGTCATTGATATGCAGAAGAAACAGGGTGGGCGACAGTACACAGCCCTGTGGGACACCAGCATTAATTGGTTTCGGGTCAGAGCATGCACCGTCGACAACGACCTTGATGCTCCGACCCTCCAAAAAGCTGGAAATCCAGGCGCATAGCTTCTCGGGCAGCCCGTAGGAAGGCAACTTCGAAAGAAGTGCTTTCTGCCACACCCGATCAAAGGCGTTGGCCACGTCCAAACTAACCGCCAGGGCCTCCCCCTTGCCCTCGATTGCCACCGACCATCGATGCGTGAGGTACGCAAGAAGGTCACCAGCTGAGCGACGCTGACGAAAGCCGTACTGACGATCGCTAATCAGCTGGTGCTCCTCAAGATACCTCATGAGCTGGCAATTGATGATCGTTTCCATGACTTTCGAGAACAAGGTGGTAATGGCAATCGGCCTGTAGTTGGACGGATCCGAGCTATCACCTTTCTTTGGGATCGGGTGGATTGTGGCAGTCTTCCATGACTTCGGCACAATGCCTAAGGAGTAGGAGAACCGGAACAAGCGCGTTACAACCGGTGCCAACTCAGGAGCACATGTCCTAAGCACGATGGGAGGAATACCGTCAGGCCCACTCGACTTGTGAACGTCCAGAGATTGCAGCACTTTACGCACTGATCTCTGGCGAAACTGGATCTCGGACATGAAGGTGTCACCGCACTGGATATTCGGCGGTGAACTACCATTATCCTCCAGAGTCGAGTTGGCCGCAAAAAGAGAGCCTAGAAGATCGGCCTTCTCATTTGCGGTGTGGGCTAACGTGTCATCTCCCCTGCGCAAAGATGGTAAAGACGGCTTACAGAAATTCCCCTGGACAGCCTTGGCGAGAGACCAGAACGCACGAGTTCCCGAAGGAAGGTGAACCAGTCTCTCGCCAATGCTGGCCACGTGTTCCGACTTTGCCTTAGCAATAATTCTTTTGAAGGACCTGGAGGCAGAGTTGTACTTCTTTTTGAGCAGGCTGGTATTTACATCCCTAGCCGCTGACGCCTCAGCCCAAGCTAGGTAACAATCCTGCTTGTAGCGCGCTGCTAATTTGCAGGATTGACCAAACCAGGGCCGAGAACTGCCTCCGATGGGCACGACAGAGGATGGAATAAATAGTTCCATCCCCTGAATCACCACATCGGCGATAGAATCGGCAACGGCATCGGGATCGTCCAGCTTGAAGCAAACTTGCTCCCATGGGTAGGATGCAAAAAAGGACCGCATCTCATCCCAGTCTGCCGACCTGTAGTGCCACACTCGGCGGTGGCCATTCGGTTTGAACCGTGGGCGACGCGAGATAGGCACTTTTGTCCGGATCAAGCAGTGGTCCGACGAGCCCAGGGGGGCGTCGACGGAAACCAAGTAGCCGTCCGGATGTGAGGTCAGCAGAAGGTCCAACACGGAAGGTGTATGATCTTCCACATCTGGAATTCGCGTGGGCGATGTAACCAGTTGCGTCAGATCATAGGACAAGGCAAAGTCATGGACAGATCTCCCCGCGTGATCGGTGGTACGTGAGCCAAGCCAATCGGCGTGGTGGGCGTTGAAATCGCCAAGTACCACGATCTCGGCGGATGTAATCTGCTCCGGAACGGAAACAAAGGTTGAGTAGTTTTCGCGTGAAAGCGTAACAAACAAACTTACATTCACATTTATAATATTAGTAGGGATGTGAGCCAATGTTGTTCGACATCTGTCTTGTTCACACTAACCGGTGGTGTAGTATCTCGCCTGAGGAGGAGTGTGTATTCAGCGTTGAACCACACTACTGCCATTTTGAAACACAAAGCGACACGCGTCCGCATTATTCAAACCTTGGTCGATTGTCGAGTTAAATAAATTTCTCTTGTCAATTTTCTTTCATTCGTCCTTCATGCACGAAGTACTGAAGGATACCTTTCTCAATTTTAGCCGCAAAGTCCTCTTTCACCCACACATTTCACTTACATTTTATTCGACTGCAAAATTTATGGAGTAGTTTATCATAATTAGAATAAATATAAATAAATAAATAAATATGCGCTCACGCCCATAACCCAGAGAGGTAGGCAGAGATCATGGATTTCCATTTGGCACGATCCTGGCACACCACTCTCGCTTACATTCATACATATTCTTAAGCCACATTCATACATCTACGCATACACGCTCGTCGGTTATGGGTGCTCCTTATATCGCCCTTTTTTAGTAAGTCACTAATCTGATCGAAATAAGTTCATCATTAGAAATATTGGTAATAAAGTATTGGTAATGTATCATCGCATGGTACAGAGGCGATGCTACGAAAACGAGTTACGACGTATAAACTGATCCTAGGATTAAAATATCCAGTCTTAAGTATAAAGCTGTACAATAATATTGTTGGCTATAATAAAATACACTGATCTCTCTGAATTTATATAATCCTACTAAATTATAATGTACAATATAATTGTATCGTAGATTTGTGGCGAATGGTGCGATATGTGAAGCCTTCGTTTATTGAATTTATTATAACCCGCTACTGAGACAATTACATTACAATTATTATCAAATGTGTATTATCAATATAACATTAGTATATTTCTAATAAAATTATTTGTACCCAGCGATATTTATAAACTAACATGACTTTGGGATAATCAAGAATAGAGCGTACTCCGTGATAAAACCGTCGTTGTAAGTATTGCTAAGGACCCGCTGATCCTGGCCACCATGGCCAGAGATTTTGTAAAGCATTACTCAGCTTTTACATTTTATTTACTTAATTCATTGCTTTCTTATTTCTTTGCCGACCAATTTTTTTTCTTCCTACTCTTTTTCCATTTATGTGGGGTCGGTACAGTACGAAGTAGTGCACATTATACAGGTTTTGGCTTCAGTTTTTTACGACTGGCTGCCTGACGACAAACCTCCTTGGGTATGTAATATAAAAAAGATTTTTGGATCAAGAAAATAATTTACTATAACTTTTAACTATTCATATAATACTAAGCTTAAACTTGTGCTAGGACATGGTATACACGACTATGTTTCGAAGTTCGTACCGTCAACCAATAGGATATTGTTACTATATTATTATTGTTTATTTGTTTATTTTATTACCTATTTATACAATGTTAGTGCAAGTCTCTTCAGCGGTCAACATTTCGCGTTACTTAACATGCTCTTTTGCCCTACCATTGGCAGGCATTGGTGTAAGTTCCTCTTTACCCCATGGTGCCATCTGCTAGGAGCGCACCAGACCATCTTGGGGCGCGGCGCCCTTTTAAGGGCGCAGAGTAGGGCCCCATCCCGGGGCGGCCAGTGGGCGTACAGTGTCACGTTCTTGTCATACTCCCGTGGCGCTCACACAATGGTCATGAGGGAACGTGTGTGGTTTGTAGTGGGTAGGCCCACCTTGTTGGAAGAGCCCTACAGACCCTTTACTCCTATTGGGATATAATAATCGCTGTCTGAAACTTGAAACTTAGTAGATATCGATTATGAAGTTACGTACACTAACCGTTCAGTTACAAAGTTTTCGTTGATTTCAGATTTCAGAATAAGTGTCCATATTGTTTTGTACTTTTTATGTAACTTTATAAACCTGTTGTAATGTATTTCTTAATTAAAATAAGATCTAATTTTGAGTTCAATCCACAAAAAAAAGGCACAGCAAAAGTTGAAAGTCTAAACAAAGGCCCCGAGTTCTGCGAGGCGAAAAGTATAAAGGCAAAACGTCTGAAAGTAAGACGCTGGGTTTCAGTTGAAATTCGTTCAAAACGTACTCCGCAAACATTCCCCTCGCTCTAATGAGTTTCAAAACTTTGTTTCTTTTTAAGATTAAGCCTAAAATTGTGAAAAAACTTCGTCGTGTGTTGTACTTTGACGTCCGCACACAAGGAAGCGATAAAATGAACCAGTTAATGTTTAACATAAAAAATGAGCACTTATTCAACGTCTATTTTTACTTTCTTGAAATAATAATAATACTACTTTTGGCTTATAAAATAAAAACGGTACTCCTATCGTTTCAACTTAACACTTTTCATTTTTTTTCATTAACTGGTGACTTTTTTATATATAAGAGAAGAAGCAAACGAGCGGCGGGAACACCGCAGATGCGTTGCCGGCCTTTAAGAATGAGATAGGCTCGCTTCTTAAAGGATCCTAAGTCGTACTTGTTTGGAAATACCGCCGAGGACAGACTACTCTACAACGCGGCTGTGCGTGGCAGGAAATTTCGAATAGAGGTGAGATTTGACACACGATTTCTTTAAATATGTGTAGTGTATTCATAATATATAAAACGTATATGTTAAATGAAATGGATTTATGCCTTTCTTAAGTCATATATTTTTAAAAACAAAAAACTATCGCAGGCCGAGCGAAACTTTTTCTTCCAACCTTTGACTTCTTGTTAAAAAAACAAAGTTGGGGGTTCATTAGCGATGCTGGATGTTTGAGGAACACCTCAAGTGATACATTTCATTTCATTTCGGGATGCGTTTACCTTTGCTCTGTCCCGTTGATTCAACGCGACCACTATGCTTGTCTAATTTTCACTGTTTACCGTCCTTTAAAACCAGATTAAAGTCTTGGCTTATTCAAAAGGTTTTTATAGCTATATATATATTTATTGCTTGCAGGTTAAAGTAGTTTTGTTAACTTTTAAAATTCATAATACCTTAGTAACCATGACGTTTAATTATTTAACTACTTCAATACTATTTCTGTATTCCAGTTTGTTTGTTAGTTTAAAGTGTACACATATGCTAGGAAGATGCGTAAATTGGTATTAAAAATAATAATTATAAGCTGTGTAGCTTTTAATAACACGTTTTTTAAATATTAAACTAGTCCTATGCCACAATACTACCTTTTGTTAAATGGGGATCTCATCGAAAGATGGTCCACGCTAGTTTCGATACCCTTGGTACCTTCAGCTATCCATGCGAAGCCGGGAAACACATCATTAGGATATCATAAACTGTGAATAACTTTCTGTAATTGTAACTGCGTATTGGCGATCCCAAATCAGCGAGTGGTCTTTACTAAAGACATAATTTAATTAACTAGAAATCTAAATATTGACTCGGAGAGGGATCGGAAAACATCGCAGAGTAATTCCTTTATCTCATTTCCAATTAAAATTTTAAACCAACTGCGAGAGAAAATGCCTGTAGAGATATTCAATTCAATGAACACTTTACTTGACTGAACAAATAAGTAAATTAATAAAAACATTGACTTACTTTTTTATTCAGATATTGATCGTAGGATACATCCCTACTAATATTATAAATGTGAATGTAAGTTTGTTTGTTACGCTTTCACGCAATAACTAATCAACCGATCATCATGAAACTTTGTACACATATTCTTGGAGGTACTAGAAGTAACATAGGACACTTTTTATGAAGAAAAAAAAATAGTGTATAAAAAGCGAAGTATGTATGTTCCCTATAGACTAGGGATTGTCTAGATTGGCACATTCCTGTGTTTGGTAGTGATCGGATCAACATAATTAGTAGTACCCGGGCGAAGCCGGGGTGGGTCACTAGTAAGTATATAAATAAGCTTGTGATAAAAATTAAAATTGAGTAATATGCTTCTGTGGTTAGAGCATGTTGTAAGGAGGAGACTGTGGCAAGTGGTTCCTCGAACATTATGTAGCCGTTACGCATTGGCATCTGTAACAAGCTAATGAGTTATAGATCCGTCGCCCTAACGTCCTAATTAAATATATACCGACTAATTTTTTTACTATTGAACTAGTCTTTGACCACAATCCCACTTGTTGCTAAGTAAGGATATCATAGAAAGATGGTCCGCACTAGTTTAGGTACCGTTGAAGGTATCCACATCATATCCATGCGAAGCCGGAAAGCACATCAATAGGACATCATAATGTAAGAATCGTTAAATAACTTGCTGTAATTTTAACAAGGTCTAGTCTAGTCTAGTCTAATCATTATTAAAATCCCTCGAGCTAAGTTACTCTTAAAGAGGCTTAGGCTAGGCGCCCTCTGCGCCCTGCCGCCTCGAGCCTGGTGTAGCTGTAAATGCCTCCTCAAGGCAAACAGTGACCAATCAGTTCCAATAATAAAGAGGACCATACTAAATAGAAATCTGTTAACCCTACACGTGAGTAAATTTATATTTTACAATAATACATTTTTCTAACTAATATAAATAAACAAACATAACGCATAAGTAACTTCGCGTTAAAGTTACAAATCTTTCTTGTGTAATTCTGTTGGACAAAGAAAATTAATCAAGTGTGTTGCACGTACACCAGTTAGAGATAATTACTGTTATTTAAATTTGTAGCATTAAATTTGTATATGATTGGAATTTAGTTTATTTTAGGTTACATTGAAAGTCTTCAAATATTTTATTAAATTCATATTAGGACGTACAGTGCAGTAGAATCAAACTGCGAACCAAAATGATAAAAAGTTCGCACGATATTGTGGGTGGATTTGAACCCACGACCAAATTATCGACCTCGTTTTTAACCTTAACCATTAGGCTATTAGCGCTTTACAAATAAAGATAAAAAAACATGTAACTTATAAGCGAATAAACAGAAGGTGGTGGTAAAATTAAGTAATGAACCATTGAAAAGACGAAGAAACAAACATTTGTCTACATGATGAGGGCGGCATCCGATCTTTGTGGTGGTCAATGAGGGTCGCCTGCACCAGTCAGTGGTCCTGAGAGACACAGTAGGTCAAATTTGATCAACTGTGTGATATTAAATTTATTAGAGGCACGTTAATGGAATTCAACGCGAGTTAAACCTAAAGCTCTGTTGTTTAATTAGTACCGGCTTAATGAATTTCACCAGCGAACTCTAAATGTTTACCGCGAACAAAGGATCGCAAAACGTTTCAAAGTAATTCGGTTATCTCGTTTATAACTCGAAATTGGATCCGAACCGTATTCTTTGTGTTTCAATCGTGTATTGATTTATTATTCGATTCGTTGCCTTATCATAAGAAAATCATCTGTGCTTTATTACATTTTTTTTAGAAACACAACGTGATTGAGAAATTTCATTAGATTTATATTTCCCATATCACAGTCGCAAATGTCGCGTTGTCTATGGATCGCATTGGCATCTGCACAGTGCTTGTAATAACCGCGCGGAGTCTGTGTTGCTAGCTTTAGCGGCGATTTGACAGCTGCCGCATTCATCGCCGCCATAGTGCGTTTGATATGTTTGAGTCTTCTTAGTTTATTTATTTTTCTTTTTTACATACCCCTAACAAATAAATCAAATATTTATAAGCAAAATAATCAAACCATTTTTATTGAAATTAATTTCCAAAACTCATTGTATTCCAAATTTTATTATTTAAGTTTGACTCGAGTACAGAATGTACGTAAAATAAATATTTTATTACTATATAAATCAATTCCATTTATGTTTAGGAATTAAATTGTAAGTAATATTAAGAATATTCAGAGCTCCGCTAGAAATATTTAATATTCATTTTATTATCAAACGTATCTCGAAGAGGACATGTGATATCATATATGAAATAATTTCAATTACATGTCCCGAGTTGTGCCCTCATAAACATATAATATCACGGGAACCGTAATCAGTGAATCGGAGAGAGCTTTTGCGATTCAAAGAAGTGGCTCGGCGGAATTTAGATTAAAATTGATCCCAATAGATGTGCGATCTAATACGAAATATTATCTACTGATATTATTTTCTATTATATTTCACCTTTAGATGGTTGTGGCAAAATATTTTTTCATATTTCATTTAATAGAAGTGGCCAAGATTCTCATTGTTCCACTGTGCGCATACCTCTCTCGAATCTGAAAAACCAATTACGTAGGTTAAGTGTAGTATATCATTAGCGTGTTCAATATAAAGCGGCACGAACCGTGGTTCTCAAGGAAGCCTGGTATTGCAGACCTCCTTTGACAAGTAAAACACGTAGTGATAGATTTTTCTCCAGTAATTTGCACACGACTATTTTAATGCAATAAATGCACACAGCGGCGCGAATACTCTGCGAGCAGTAGACTGTAAAAAATTGGATGTAATCAAATTGTTTTTAACGTCAACCCGTAAAAAAGGCAGCGAGATTCATAGGACACGAATACCGTTGCTAGGCATACCTTTCATATTACTAAGGTCTAGCCAATGAAAGTTGATTGGATTTAAAATGTTGATAATGAAAAAATAAGACCGTTCTGAGGATTCTTTTAAAAATGATGTCGCTTTACTGATTTTTTTAATTTTCCGCATCAACTTCCATCAGACGGAGCGTTGTCGACGAGTATCGATATTGTAAAACTATTTTGCCGCACGTCAAGCTTGGTTGGATCGAGAGGTGGTTTACTTTTACTCTACTGCTTAATACATTTAATTTAAATGATCTAACTTCCAACGTCTTTACTATACCAACCAAGTCGTTTATAGTTTGACGAACACAGAGTCGTATTATTATTAAATATATACACATTTTAATTAGTTAAAGCAGCTCCATAGTATGAGAAAGAAAGTATAGTAAGAAAATTTAAGATTTTCTTTGACAAATTAATTACAAGGGAAAAAACACAGGCCCCATCAACGTCAACGCCGGAAGCATTTCGGGCGCGAGACATTTTTTATTACGAGACTCTTGCGCCCGCACCGGAACAAGTATAATTACACGCAATTAATTTTTACTTCTTTTACTTCACCGCATCGGGCCCTTAGCGCTTTACTATTTAATTAATTTCTCAAGACGCTGCCCCGGCTGCCATCTTACCTTTCACTTATAAAGAACTTGAATTTATTAATTTTCAAGGGTTTGTACAAAATTTTCATACAATTTAACTTCCTTTAAAACGCTTTACATGTTTGAAATTAATTGAAAATTTCGACGTATGTTTTTTAGTTTAGTTATTCATATTTCACCTCACACAAAATAGGTAAGCATTTACGAAGTTAACGGCAATCCTTCCGCATTGAAGAGGTACTAGAAGAAGAAGAAACAGAAGAAGATTTATATTCAATGGCTACCCAATGATATACATGCTCGCAGATGGTAGAGCCCGCAGTAACATCTGCTGCGCGAATGGGCCAGCCCGACCGCTGAAATACCACGATCTCACAGAAAACAGGCGTGAGGTAGAATTACTCTGCGTTTAGTCTGATGAGTGAGGTGCCGGAGGCCTGATTTCAGCCTTCTTCCCCTTCCCATCTTTTCCTCATATGGATAGGATGAGATCAGGAAGAGGATTGGACCCGGAGGGGGTTGGCGGGGAAAAGGATATATCCTTTTTCCTGTCTATGCCCTCCTCTGTCCATTAAGGTAGGCAACGCATCTGCAACACATTTGCTTGTTGCGGATGTCTAGGTATAGCGGGCACTTAAAATCAGGTGATCTCAGTCAGATCTTTGTTCCAACTCAAGATGTAAATTTTGTAAATAAAGGTTAAACCTTTTACTATAAAATGCGTAAATTCCCAAAATATTTTCAGAAACCAATTTTTTCTTACATTACCTATACATATTATACAATTTTACTTCACTTTATCTCAAAAAATTCCACATTTCCGATGAAATTGACAATCCATCATTACTCAATTGTCATCGACGTCGCCATATGTACACAATACATAAGAGGTCTAAACTTACACAGTTAGTTACGCAAATTACGAAAATATTTATTTAAAACTTGGTACAAATAAAATTCCTCCTTAATTGCGAGCGATACGGGCCTACGCAGATCAAGTTCTCATCTTTGTTTAAGTCTTTAAGGAGTACAAAAATCTAACGTTAAGGTTCTGTTCACACTAAAGTGTATAGATTTATTGTTGAATGGGAACCGTACGAAACCTTTATTGGCGTATTAAATATATATATACAAAAACAAAAACTTTTAGAGCTGCATAAGTTTGTAGAAGGAAAGCTTTAAGCTGCGATATGTGTAGATGAATTAAATTGGGACACGTACCTACGTAAAAGTAAAGGAAATAATGTTTGGTACATCCTAAATTAGGATCCTATTATTAGTGTTATGTAAAGTGTTCCAAGCGCTGACGTAAATTGATAGTCTGTTATCTCATCGTTTATGAAACCGAAAAATAGTTTTACACACTAAATATTTTGATGTTATATGTAGGTACAAATTCGGCAAACATTTTTATGATAATAGATTAAGGCTACGATCCCATCGCGTCTCTGTTTACGTAGTTAATGGATTGATGCATCACTCAGAGTTACAGGGGAACGTTTGGTGGAAATCAACCGTTACTTTTCTTAGTGATACTTGTAATGAAAATAATATAAAATAAATTTGTGAACAAATTACTGTCTGTTCGTAAGTAGATAAACTAAATGTATTATATCTCACAACATGTAGAAAATGTCATAATGATTGGCCAGATCTTTGGCAACTCTTAGACCCGCAAAGCACATCACCATTGATATAAATTCACTTATATATTGTCTGTTCCGCAGCGATTTCAGTTTAATAAAAAAGTTGGCCTGCAATATTTTTGACGAGGAGTCAAAATTTAAAGCGCTTTATCCGCTTGTTTGCTTCGGAAACTTTTCTCGTTTAAACTTATTGTCTTTTGTGTTGCTGTTACCACAAAAAGGCCGCTTTAACTTTAGTCCAAGAATTATGCTTTCATAATTCAACTAATTAAAATCTATTGTTTGTCTTTATTTGTGATAATATAATATTTTATAACAACTAGCCGTGTGCAGCTTCGCTTTGCGTTGCCTTTTATGCATAAGATCTTTTTTCAATATAACGCCATCTAATAAAATTATGAAATATTAAGATAGCCTTTGACAACACTCCATCAAGAGATAATGCAAAACCTATCAAAAGATGGCGTCATTTTTTATTATTTTTACGTTTTTGTTTACAAAATATAGATAAATTTAATAAAAGAAATCGAATTAAATACAAAATTTCCTACAAATCGTTGGATCATTGAAATCGAGGTACAGATTATTATTATTATATAGCGTTAAGCTAATTTTTTAAGTAAAAGAAGCCCTTCCGAGGACTTCCTTGCTAGTAATTACTATCCAGTCGTCTTTTAGGGTGGCCTTGAGCCGGCTCAAGGTCACCAAAAGGGCAATGGAGAATGCTCGGAGACTCTCTGCGTGATCGCATCAGAAATGATGTGATCTTCAGTAGAACCAATGTAACCGACATTGCCCGAAGAATTGCAAACCTTAAGTGACAATGGGCCGGACACATTGCTCGCAGAATGGATGGACGATGGGGCCGAAAGGTCCTAGAGTGGCGGCCACGTACAGGTCGACGCAGCGTAGGTAGGCCTCCCACACGATGGACCGATGATCTGGTCAAAGTTGCGGGAGCCCACTGGATGAGGGTGGCAGAGGACCGATCTTCGTGGCGATCAATGGGGGAGGCCTACGTTCAGCAGTGGACAGATATCGGCAGAAGCGACGACGACGACGAACGACGACGTCTTTTAGGCAATCTTCATCTCTGGTCTACCGATCATCGACTAAAAGCAAAAAGTAACGTCAATTTATCAAGTGAAAACCAAATTAAAAAGAATTGAACCTTTTCCTTGCGTCGGATTAAAGTCTAATTAATTAAAGTTTATTTAACCATATAAATCTATTGAAATATTTACATTTTACAATCTGTACCGGTAAACATTTTGCATTCATTGGTTAAATTCGTTAAGCGGTATAATTAAAGAACAATGTTTATGGTTAATTTGGCGGCGTTCACTTTAAACGCCCCGAAGCTAATTTTACTAACAAGTTTTCCCTGCTGTATACGAGAGGCACGGCCATTATTATTAATGATATTTTCACTAAATTAATGCATTATCAAAGAAAACCATCAATAATATCATTTAATACTTTATTAGATGTTCAATTAGCGAAATAAACAATAAAAATATATTCATCATATATATTTTTCATGTACACAAATGTATACTGGAAAACATACCACCAATTGTACGTTTCGTCATAAGTAAAAGCTTTGTAATTATAGTGTTATAATATTAATACACTGAGGGCTCATGCGGCTAACCGGAAAACGGGCAGCCGTCCGTTCGGCCGCAATAAAACAGTTTTTATTACCACTGTCACCGCATCGGTCGCTCGTAGCGCCGCGGCTCGCTAACGGACAGCCGGACGGTTGCTATGCGCACTATATGGTTAATGCTAGTTTGAATTAAAAATATAAATAGTGGTTTGAGAATCGGGGTAGGCAGATATCCTTGATGAGACAATGGAGTCCCACAGGAAAAATATTTTTACAAAGTAGAAAATATAAAATCTATTAAATATGTCAAATATGTTTAAAAGCTCGTCCTATATTTGTATACATGATATCCACAGGGCACACAGCATTATACGGCAACTCTGTTAACATAGATAATGGATTCCTCGGCGACTTAATCCATATATCACTCAGGCTTAAGCGAGACGTGCGGGTGAAATCAGCCGTTGGCAAGTCAATGACCAAAGCTTAAATTGAAGCTGAAATAATTTATTATACGAACGGCAACAAAAATTGGAGTACATTTCAAATCATTTTAATAAACGTAACAAATAGTATAAAAATTGATACGATTGAAGAGAGAGAATGAGAGAGAGAGTCAATATCAATATTTTGTAACAACACTAGCAATTATCTATTAAAACTCAAGTTTTCTCGGGTATATAGGTAGATAGAGAGACAAAAATACATATATAACCTATGGGACTCGCTGATACAAGGACTTTCTTTTGGTAAATATATCCTTAAAATCGATTTAGTATTGAAATTAAACTAATTTAGGTTTAAAAATCATTGTTTCTCCTAAGAAACATTATTTCATTTATAATGAGATTATTTTACGGTTCTTCCCGTTTCGTTTCGGGTACTTTAAAATACACAGTCACGACTCAACATTAAATAAACGAGATAAAATAAGTTAAGTATATAATAATAATAATAAATGAGCCTTTTTTTAGAATTTCTCCCACTGCAGCGACATAGGCCTTCTCTCTGAGAGGGAATTGGCCGTAATCCACCACGCTGGCCCATTGCGAGTTGGTGGATATCACATGTCTTCGAATTTAGTGGTTCTAAGACATGCCGGTTTCCTCACGATGTTTTCCTTCACCGTTTTGGGAGCATTGGTGATGAAATAAAGTACACAAAGTAAAGCGCCTGCCTGGGTTTTAACCCGCAACCTACAGTAAGTCAGGGCCTGAACCGTTGAGCCACCACTGCTCAGTTAAGTATAGTGGAAGTAAATGCTTAGTGTAATGAGTGAGGTGCGGGAGGCCTGGTAGGAGAGCTAATCTAAGTATTTCAATAAACCAAAGCAACAAAAATCATAAATAAATACTGTAGATCCTTTCCTCACCGCTAAAATTAAAATGTTATATAATCTTTTTACCATCTCCAAAATCCAATTGGTCTACATGACGCTCGAAGATGTATAAGTTTAGCGGCTCCCCTGCTACTTACGTACTTGCAACGCATTTACAAGTTATTTGGTTGTCAAGGATGTCTTTGGCAGCGGTTGTCACATAAAAACGGTTGAGAGCATTTCGTAGAAAAAAATGTAGACATTTTTTATTCTAAAATTTAAATATTAAACAGTGTATTAAGTTTTGTATTTATATTTTGGTTTAATAAGAAAAAAAACGCTTTCGATTGGTAAATTGTGCCATTAATATTTGAAGAGCTATATTAATCATTTTTTCTCTGTGTCGTGCGAGATTCATATAAAATTTGCCGAAACGGTTATTATTCGTCAAATGGAGTTTCAATTTCCGAAGCAATCAAATACCGATTTTGCTAAAACAATGTCGGAAAATTAGAAGCGTACTGATGCGTAAAACGTCGACGATTTGCATTGGAAATTGCGAACGAAAGGATGAACGAAGCACGAATACTTATAATAACCGTTAGGGCTGTGGAGAAAAATTAATAGTCTTACGAAACATTATATAATATTTAAATTGTCGACGATTTTGACGAATATTTTTTTCTACCATCTCTACATATAAATCCAAAAAAATATTATAATATGAATATTTTAATAGAAAATATTTAAGTATGGCAACTAATGACAGTCTGTCATTAACGTAATCCGGAGCGCTGGTGACGTGACGCCATTGCTCTTCTGACGGTAGCGGCACCACGTGTTCGTTATAAATTTGTCTTTTAAAATACAGATTAGTTATAAATAAATATAAGAGATACAGTTAATACTTGTGATTGCGATTAATAATAAAAGTGTGAGATCGACGGTAGTGTATAATTGCCCCTCGCCCGCTAACGCAGGCATTCTCTATACGGCTAAATATGGCCTTTACTATAAAATAGACCCTGAACCTATATACTTGAAAAAATCAAATAAAGTATGTTTTTTTTAATTTACTCGTTAAATTTGGTAAGTATGACGAGATCGAATATTATGTTACTACCTTTGTTGCGGTTCCTACTCAATAACATCAAGCCGAGCGCAAATTTAATTTTGTTCGCGGCAAACAAAATACGCTTTGCTTGTCGACGATTCTAATTCGAATTGAATAATTGGAGGAATGAGAAGTTTATTTGAATAATCAACGTGGAGGCTTTAAACGCGATTCATAAACATTTAATTTACGACAAAAAACAAACAATTTTAATTAAAATTCATTTTGTGTTTTGTTTTATAAATAAACTAGCAATCCGCCCTGGCTTCGCACATCCAACAAAGCATATACGCCGTCAGCTGGTTTCTTCGTCATGTTATTGTTCCCGAGGTTTAGCTTCAGGCTAGCGGCCAGCCATAAAAGCTGTAGCCAAAACCTATACAGTATAGACTACAATCATACTGTACCGACCTCATATCAGTGGAAAAGGGCAGGGAGATGAAGTTATTTTGTTCAACACTCATTGTGCAGCCAATTTACAGAAAACTTAATGATTTAATGATTTATAAACCTTCTTCATTAATCATTTCCAACTACCAAACAACAACTAGTCATAAAACATCAGAGGTTGAAGAGGCGTACTGCCATTGCATTGCCTGCCTTTAAGGAAGGAGTATCATCTCTCCCTGGATAACCCTAACTCATATTGGTTATTTTGTACGTATACTTTAATTTAAATAAATAATAATAAATAATAAATAAGTGATTTAAATAAATAATAAATAAGTGATTTATTGCCATCGAAAACAGATTTACATCGAAAAAAGTAAAATTACACTGTTACAAATTATGGCAATAGGGGGTGATTCAGCTTTGTCCACACGGAATGACGATCCCGTGTCACGCTGGTTTTCAGCCACCCCCTTCCCTTAGATGTTGCGGGAATCAAGAAGTCCGAGGGGTCGCCATAGTCACCATTAGTGTTAAACTTGAAATCACATAAAGTTCTTGTTAACAACAAAAAAACTTAAATATTAGAATTACAACAGATATATATATATATATATATATATATATATATATATATATATATATAATTTATGTCATCTCACAAAACTAACAAAGGTGCTATTGACAGGTAGGTTTAAATAACTGTACGTGTACCCTTTGTAAACCACAAGCCGCAGATTCCTTGGTCCAAAATAAGAGGTCATTTCTGTACATCCTGTGTAACAGTGAATCAGAAGCAATCTGAAATATGTCTTGTTAGTTTGTAATATATATCTATCTCACTCTTGTGTATTTTCTACAGAGAGTTGAGACCAAGTTCTTGTTAGATTTTACATTCAAATAGGTTCGATATTTCTTTGTAAATTGGTAGCCATTAGAGAGAATGTAACAAGAACAAACTGTGTCCTTTAGGTTGAAATAACAATTTTAAAGTAATAATTACAACGGCTGAATTAAAAGGGCCAACAATTATCCTGGGCCTATCCGGTAATGTTATCTCACAAGTTTTCGCGTTCAAACTTATCTTCTGTTATCTTTCGGTCGCTGTGTGCCGTCGGTTAGGGTTATCAATCGTGTTATTAAATATTCTAGATAGTTCTGCTTTTATATCTTGTGTAATAATTTTTCACTTGATCCTATCCGACTAACGTATAATGGTTTTATGTTTGCATGCTCAGCTTTTCCATCGTAATCTTCTGTAAACTAAATTTTGAAAAGTGAGGTGCCATTAATTTCGTATTGTCCGTGGTGTCATACCTAATTTAATGGTCTGATGAAATGTCGGTCGAGTTTTGGCGTCCCGTCGTCGCGAAGTGTTGATGTCCTGATCCCTCGCGCAGTGTTGCCAACATGAACATGATTCCAATTTAAAAAAAAAACGATTTACATACAATTGTACGTATTCTTTGCAAATACACGTTCATTTTTTAAATCATGTTTAATTCGCTAACTGTACATTAATAACATCGGAACCAATAGACGTAACCACCGCTAGCTGGTCTTGTTATTTATTCTACCTAAGTGTGATTATTATTTAATATAAAATAAATTAAATTAATAAAATGTTTAACAATATTCATTTGTTATTTACGTAATATATTTGCTTTAACCCGTAATGAAATCTGTGGTTTTGTTTGTGTACGTTGAATAAAACGTCTAAACAAAACGTAATAAAATATTAGCGTTGAATAAATTGTGATTTAAATTTAACCAACGATTAATTTTAAATTTATTGCTGAATTATAAACTAACAAATGTAAATACTAACAAAATAACAATAACAGTGTTGTGTTAATATTATGACAAACATTAAATCAAATACAATACTGACAGACCTGTATTTGTTTTTACATGAATGGCTGTACCGGGATAGTAGGTACCAGTTTTTGTAGTTTAAAGATGAAATGTTATTCGCGTTCAAAATCACTCATCAACGGAGATAATAGCTATAACAGATAATTGATAACGGAATTAAAATGATGAGAAAAAAAACGACACATCCAGTCACATACGCATAAATATAAACATAAGGCGTAAGTTAAAGAAAAAAACTCCTAATTGGGACGTTTTAGAGATTTCCCCTTTCGTCAACTATTGACATATTATGTCTGTTACATTTCCGTAGTATAATATTGAGATAAATTCATACTTCCACTGTTTGACGGTGATTAAACTACTGTGGTGAACCTTGGGAAACCCGTTTTCGTTGTTACTCAGCATATTACCCTGGTAAGTTCAGGAAAGGTGTGTTGATAAGTCCCTTCACAGAATGTGACATGGCTGTTATGCTTTCCTAGTGAATCTAGGCTTTAAATATTTCTGTTGGTACATCACCAGCTTTGAAGGAGTCAGCCGGTATGGAGTGAATTACTACAAGTGTTCTCAGGAATTTAGCTAGACAATTTCTAGCAACTGGATCAGTTGTATATACTGTGTTTTTATCTGCCTTACGTCACGGTATTGTCTACTATTGTATTACTACAGTTTTTGGACAAACGTGACCCTGTTTGTACATTTTTTAAATATTACTTATTAGTTGTCGCATGTCAAATAATTGTCCGTCAGATTACAAAATGGTCACAAATAATGCGAATTATAGTTGGCTTTAGCAATGAATGTTCGTTTTTCGTATTTTTATTTTGCAACTATACGATTTGCATTTAGACGCGATGTAAAGGAACAAAAGATATCCTTTGTTATTTTTGTCTAGTCTGATGGAGTGGCAAAAGAAAAAAAGGTGCAAAAATTACAAAGGTTAACATTTTTTTTATTAAAGTTCCTGAAACCTAGTCGATGTTAATAAATGAATCGTAGTAAAGAAATTAGTAGGAGTAATTTTATATTGAATTTGTAATCGTGAGACCACACCTTTATTAATTGAAAAATACCCCAAAGCAATTATTGGATGCCGCTGACTGCGGGGATCTTTCGACTAATATCTGCGAATCCGCAAAAAATCAAAGGTTTCCTTGTAATGAGTTCAATAAAGAACTGAATTATTATCCTTCTCGAATATTCCACATGATCTAAAATGACGTGAACGCCAAAATTAGATAAAACATCTTTATAGTAAACTAGTGACCTGCCCCGGCTTCGCCCGGGTACCACTAATTATGTTGATCCAATCGCTACCAAACACAGGAATGTGCCAATCTGGCAATCCCTGTAAATTTCATCGAAATCGGTCCAGCTGTTTCGAAGTATATAACTCTATAGGGAACATACATATTTCGCTTTTTATATACTATTTTTTTTTCATAAAAAGTATCCTATGTTACTTCTAATACCTCCTAGAATATGTGTACAAAGTTTCATGATGATCGGTGGAGTAGTTTTCGCGTGGAAGCGTAACAAACACATTTATAAATTAGTAGGGAAGTAGGGAAAAAAAAGTAGGGATAACAAAATTTGAAACGCTAAAAAAGAAATAATAAAACCTTAAGTTCCGTCGTGTGAGTACTTCCATGTATAATAATTTGATTATAAATTGATAAGATTATTTCAACAGTTGTAGAGCCCGCAACAACATCTGTTGCACGCATGAGCCGAATCGACCGGTGAAATACCACGACCTCGCAGATAGGCGTGAAGTGAGGTACTCATCAGACGGTGGAGGGGATGAATAGGAAAGGGAAGTAACAATTTTTTGTTGTTGTTTTGTTTTTGTTTGCTCCTCTGTCCATTAAACGTAGGCAACTCTTGTTGCAGATGCTTATGGGTAGCGATCACCTGATACCGGGTGAACCGTGTGCTCGTTTGCCACCTTCTACTATAAAAAAATGATTATTATTTCGATATAGTCGATTTTAAAAGCAATACTAATAGATGTTCAAATGCACACACATACATAGTCGAAATTACACTGCTGATGTTCCCAAAACACAAGGGGACTCTTATGAGACACGTAAATTATATCAATTACGACCTCCCAGAGGTTCGCATTATGTCGCGCAGGTTATCTACCCTAATTTACATTTTAATTAAAACTCAAATGTTTAATTAAATAGGATGAAATTAAAAAAAATATAGTTAGCATACAAAAGTTCAAGAATAGAAATATCATATGGCAACTATTTGGTAGTACGTAAAATAGTTTATTTGCTAATGCATAATTCACTAGACGTGAGACATTCTATGTTCCTGTGTAAATTTAGCTGAAGCTTTGCGTGTGAAATTAAATCCACTATAAAGTTGCTCACTTAGAGTTAATAGTTGTGTACAGCGGTCCAAGTGACGTCACTCGACACCGTAATGCTGTCGTAACGCACTGAGAAGTCTTCTTACACAGACTAATTAAACACCTGACTGCGGACTCTCCAACTGAACAGCTTAAGCGCTACTCCTAAACAATTTTTCACACCTACGAATGTTTATTTTTATTAAGCTTTTGTTAGCCTTGTTTACTTGCATGTAATGGAGTCTTTGAAAGTGGCTTTGAACCCATTAAAAATGTAGGATTATTTAAGCGTTGCAAACTTATGAAGGATCGATGAAAAGAATTTAAATAGTTTGTACCATTATCCTTACCAGGATCTTAAGGATTGCGATTTTTCAAAATTGAGAATAACGCCATCTATGTGTTAAAATTTAAATAACAAGTATATATGAACTTAGCGCGTTTTAAGTTTTTATAACTATTTAATTATCGTAAGAGATTTTATATCTTTTGTATAAATGATAGTCCAGTAGTTGAGTGCTCATCAAATTTAAATATGGTTTACCTTCATTTCATGACATAACTATACTTTTTTTTATGGAAGCAGGTGGCTAACGAGCAAGCGGATCACCTGATGTTAAGTGAGCGAGGTCCATAGACATCCGCAACAAGCAAATGTGTTGCAGATGCGTTGCCTACCTTTAGTGGACAGAGTAGGGCATAGACAGGAAAAAAGGATATTTCCTTTCCCTCCGCCAACCCTCTACCCGTTCCCATCCTATAAGTATAAAGAAAGGTTGGGAAGGGGAATAGGATTTAGATTAGGCCTTCGCCTCCTCACTCGCCAGACAAAACACAGAGTACATCTACTTGACGCCTGTCTTCTGTAAGGTCGTGGTATTTCACCGGTCGAGCCGGCCCATTCTTGCAACGGATGTTGTTGCGGGCTCTACCACTGTTAATACATCTTACATACATATGTAAGAAATTTTAAAGATTGTTACTTTGCTTTACTTTTTAATTGCTGGAAAAATATATGTGTGATGGTAATGCTTACTTGGAGGTCGACGTCGATGGCTATGGTGGTAGTTCAGCGTTTCAACAACAGGCAATCGGAATAAAAGTATCAGCATATAGTAATTTATCAGCAAATGTATTTGGAAACAAGTTCTCAACTTCATTACGTTACATACGTAGAGACCATGCTCCAAGCTAGATTGTATTTGTAACGTGTAAATCGCTGGCAATTGTAAAGTTTAGAAGGTTATTTGGAGGTGTTAAAGCGGTCGTAATAATTCCGCGGCAATAAGCAAGGCGACCGAATTAAAAGTGTTGCGCGCACCATCTCCGTCTGTTTGCCTCTTGTGATTCTATCTCGGCAACTTTTCTCGTTTAAACTTATTTTCTGTTATCTGAGCGCCGCGAGGGAGCGCCGGATAGATTTATCGACGGTGTTATTAAATTTCTTGATAATTTCAGTCTAACGTTTTCTGTTACTGTTATTTGCTCTTCCAACTTCACCACTCTCGTCTAATGTCCCCAAACTTTTAAATATTATCATAATTTATACAGTGTCGTTCACGTAATGTATATTCTCAATTGTAAGCCATTATAAAGGTACAATTAAGATTACTTATTTGAATACTTCTGTGTTTTATCTATTTCCCTTCTCCATCTTATTATAATACATCTGCAATTATATTATGTACTAGCTGTTTCCCGCAACTTCGTCCGCGTGGAATTTACCCCTACCTACTATCGTTTAACGTGACTAAAGAGGTTTACAGTTCAAATAGTAAAATGTTTGTTATTTTACTACTTTAGGCAACCTTTGTGACATTGCAGGTAGCGGGCGATACGGCGGCGCTTAGGTTTTTTCACAATTTCGAGGGTTTTTCACTTTTTGCGCGGAACCCTAAACATTTTTTGAATGTGAAAAATTTGAATTTATCTTGAATTAATATAGTCTATTTGAATCTCGACAATTTTAGCTATCTTCCAGTAAAATTCCCATCCGAATCGGTTCAGTCGTTTCGGAGATTACCCGGAACAAACAGACAGACAAAAATTTTAAAAATTGTATTTTCGTTATAAGTACCGTATATACATTATGTGTAATGAATATGGCAATGTTATTTTGATATAACATACAGACACTTCAATTTTATTTATCAGTATAGATTCGTATTTTAATGTGTACTCCTAGTTACTTTATTTCCAGTAAACCTAAGCCTAAACACCTACCAAGGTTTTGTATCTTAATGTCGATTCTTGAGAACTAAATTCTAATTCTGTTTTATTACTATTTATTTTTGTATGTACAACACAAAGCTTATTTTAATTATATCGGGTCGAAATAAGTTTATATGTCTTATTTCACATGTATATATGTAATTTATCTCATGTATGGTCAAACATTAAAACGTCGTCTCTATGTGCAGTTGATCTATCGCAAAGGGTGAATGGAATGTTTTTCGAGTTCATGTTTTCATATCACCATACGTAGTGCAGTTAATTTCTTACAAAACACAATTAGTAATCCCTACTAATATTATAAATGTGAATGTAAGTTTGTTTGTTGCGCTTCTTCACGCGAAAACTACTCAACCGATTATCATGAAACTGTACACTTATTCTTGGAGGTACTAGAAGTAACGTAGGATGATGGACTTTTTATGAAAAAAATAGTATAAAAAATAGCGAAGTATGTATGTTCCCTATAGACTCCGAAACGGCGGGACCGATTTCGATGAAATTTACAGGGATTGTCCAGATTGGCACATTCCTGCGTTTGGGCGATCGGATCAACATAATTGTGGTACCCGGGCGAAGCCGGGGCGGGTCGCTAGTTAATAATATTTGTAATTGTTTTCCAGCACCAGATTCAAGTAGCAAGCCGATGTCAATGAAACAGTAGGGAATTAATTCAGCAGTAGTAATTAAATCGTCTAGTCTGTGTCAAGCAGAGATCAAAGGCGCGTTTCAATTTGCTCGCGATACGCCCCGTAGCTTTGACTACGCGTCAACGAATTTGCGTAGCGTCGAGCGTTTTCTGTTAATTCTATAACAGCTGATGTTTGTTAACTCGAAGTCGTACTCGCTTTTGAATGTTAAAAAATGCGTGACGGCTCCACGTATTTTTCGATAACTCCCCCCATAAGTCGTGTTATAGTTCAGCAATCAAACGTGCAATGAGGTTTGGTTCAGTCTAGTGCTGATGAAGGATCACTTGAACGTACTAGCGATTGAAGTTCTATTAAAACAATAATTATACAAGGGATATGTATATTTTAATATAGTAAGGTTACATTTGACTCTACAAGGCCTCGACTGTAATGGGTATTGTTTGTTCGATTCATGTTGCAAAGTCTTTTCAGGCATTCAAAGAATTTAGCAAGGCTGTTAGTAATATGGACTTGGTCGTGGGTCCATCTTTTTTTTATAGTACTAGTGGGCAAACAAGCAAGCGGTTCACCCGATGTCAAGTGATCGCTACCCATAGACATCTGCAAATAACTAATGAGTCGCAGATGCGTTGCCCACTTTTAATAGACAGAGGAGGGGACAAACATAAAATGGTTATTTCCAATTTCTATACATCCCCTCCACCGTCAAGTTTTCTTCCCCTTTCCATCCTTTCGACAAAATGCAGAATAATCTACTTCACGCCTGTCTTCTGTTCGGTCGTGGTATTTCACCGGTCGAGCCGGCCCATTTGTGCAACAGATGTTGTTGCGGGCTCTACCACTGTTAAACCATCTCTCCCGAAATAGATGCTATCTGTTGGTTACCAAGTGTAATTAACGAAAGAAAAAAATTGTAGCCAAAGGTAATAAGGGATACTGAAAATAAAATCTAATAAAGGTCGATGGTGTGTGATAATTTATAATGATTTAGGAGATTAGAGGTCGGTGCGGTTAATGGAGTAAATTGATTCTCACTGTAGGTGGCTTAATATATCACCCGGGCTTATTGTGAAATATGTGGGCGGTATAAGCTCTGCTGTTCAGCGAACAGCGTGATTTTACTAAACCCAGTTGTTAATCTCAATGTATATAAAATGTACCACACAGCTAATTCACTTTGATGGCGCACGTCTATAATTACCATAATAAAAATTAATTAAAGATTTGTTTACAGTAAAGAAAAATTATCAGTTACAGATATGTTGCCTCTCGAACCAGTTTACTCCATCGAGGGTCTTTCACGTGACGTAAGACCCTAGATCATTTTCGATTTCGAGTTTTAGACTAAGCCCCTGCTGCGCTATGCAAGGTCCGGTGTAACTGTTAATGCTTCTTTAAGTACGTACTTTTCAGTTTAGTTACTAACAAACTTCACAGAATCACCCGCTAGGCCTACCTGAATATCTCCTGAAAATTAAATCGAATTCGGTCAAGCCATGTTGATCTGATCGCTACCGAACACAGGAACACTCGCTGTGCCAATCTGGACAATCCCTGTAAAATGTTTCGGTGTCTATAGGTCTATAGGGACCATACATACTTCGCGTTTTATATACTATTTTTTTCATCCTAAAAAGTAACATAGGATATGTTACTTCTAATACCTCCAAGAATATGTCTACAAAGATACAAGATGATCGATTGAGTAGTTTTTGCGTGAAAGCGTAACAAACAAACTTACATTCACATTTATAATATTAGTAGGATAAGTAGGGATTGTTGGGATGTTTATACAAGTATTTTTTTAATTAATATAAAAGTTTTTTTTGACTTTGTATACTTTTGAAGTTACCTATTTATGTATAACTTATTAGGTTGTGAATTATGCAGGAGTGAGTTAGCATAAAGTTTCAAGGTGCTAACAATTAATCGTAATTTGTAGTAAGGTTAAATAATACACTTGGGAAATAATAATTGCCGAAGCGTGTTTGGAATGTCTGTTATTATGTCGTTAGCGTGGTTTAAATTATGGTACAAATCGTACAGAACAGTTGGCGCGGCTGTGCTGGCGAGGAATTTGAGTTTGAAATTAAAAATATACGAATTACTTTAATTAATTAGAGAAAGCAGAGTGAAAGGGAAAATTCAATGGCAGTATTTTCAGGGAAAAAAATTGAAAACTCATAACCGACGAGCATACGAAGATGCATAGATGAAGAAGCGAGAGCGGTGTACCAGGCTCGTGACAAATGAAAATCTGTAATCTCCGCCTACCCCTGTAGGGGTCTCCCATCTCATTTATTAGATCCAGATCGTAACAGGCATTTTTATACAAAGTGAACGGAGCAGATGAAATAATGTATTCGCGATCCAATGTGAATGAAAAATATAATAAATTTATATGGTGCTATCGGAGTCATATGTTAATTTATCACTAAAAATAGCGTACTAGGTAACAAGGTTTCCCGTCTACGGAAAAGTTGCATTTTTTTTTCGAGAACGCCTTTTCCACTGACTGTAAAATTGCACAAATTTTTAGCAAAGTGGAACATTTTCTAGGTTACTTAAGTGAGACGCTCACAAGTTCATTTCAACAAATCGAGTTGGGTTTTTTTTCGTCGACTGAATTTTTTCACAGCGCGACTACAGGGACAGTTAAATTAGAGTTCACTCTTCGCTCTTAATTTTCGAACAAGCGCGGTTCTTTTAGAGACGTCCTGTGTAACTCGTTCAAAAAAATAATCCGTTTTATCTGACACAACTGTAGAAAAGAATATGAAGTTGACATAATATTTTGACTCGCCTGTCTGTTTTTTTGCGCGAAGCAAGTGAACAAGCAAGCAGTAAGCCGATGTTAAGTGATCCTCCATAAATAACGTGTTGATAATGCTTTGCTAATTTGTATGTAGGAAAGAAAAGAAAAGTAGAATTGGAAGCAATGGAAAGACAAAGTAAAAATAAATAAACATGCGCTCACACGTAACCCAAAGGGGTGTAACAAAAAGGCAGAGATTATGGACTACCATTTGGCGCGATTCTGCCTCGCTCTTCTACATCCATACATCTACGCATGCTCGTCGGTTTCGGGTGCTTCTTATATCGCACTTTTTTAGTATTTCACTAATCTCATCGATGTAAATTCTTCTTGGAGGTCCTCTGACAACGCTGCCACGAACTTTTGCAACATAAATTTGTTTTATTACCCTCTCTACATTCAGACTGGTGACATAACACGACCTCGCAGAAGACAAGTGTGAAGTAGGAGTTTTGTATATTTCTGCATTTCGTCTGAAGACTGAGGAGCCGGATATCCGGTGTCAGTCCTCCCTTCCCATAGTTTCCTACAAAAGATAGGATGTGGAAGGGGAAGAGGACTGGAAGGGATGAGTAGAAAGGAAATATCCTTTTTCCGGTTTATCTTTCCCCTCCTCATATGTTGCACATGGGTAGTGGTCACATCAGGTGAACCGCTTAGACCGAACCGAACCGAAAAAAAATGGCTATATCTAATTCTTTGTTACTCCAATCACCTGGGCGAAGTAGGGAGCGTTGTTAGTGTGTGTAAAAATATGTAATGGAGCAACATTAAAATTTTCCATTTAACAGATTGTATAAGTTCGTGATATCACTCTAGGGAGGGCAATAGCGCGGCGGGCACGGTGTCTATTGTGAACACAACTTAGCTGTTGCCTAACGCGTCCGGATTAACTGTCTCTCTTTTGTACGCCTTGTCGGATTAAATCTTTAATGTTGTTGCTTACATCTTTTAGTACTAGCTCGTGCGCCGACCGTGTGCAGAGGCGGACTGTGAGTTTGCTGGGCTTATAATAGAAAGAAATATATAAAAAATATGGACTGCGTAGTATAACGCAGTAGAGGGTTATGTAGGTCTGTAGAAAAAATTATAAAATACATTACAGTTCAGTATTCTCTAGCTGAACTATTAAAGAAAATCTGTTCCCTTTGTAATATTAGCGTTGAAAAATCTCCGGGCACTGATATTAATATTGGATAGGATAATAATTTAAGTATGCTGTGGATTTTAATATTATACTTTTTTAAATTTTTAATTTTTTACTTCTTTAAAGTACAAGGCAGCAGGTGGCCAGGTGCTAAGTGATCACGGCCGCCCACGAACATCACTTCAGAGGGACTGTAGGTGCATTGCCGGACCTTACGGACGGAATACGATCTTTTTCTGAAATACCTGTAGTTACCAGTTTGAAGGAATCTGGGTGTAATCCATACAGTTTTGAAACTGACGGAAATATGCAATTTGTTTTTAGAATGGGTTTAAAATTTAAAAGTGGTAGAGCCCGCAACAACAACATCTGTTGCACGAATTGGCCGGCTCTACCGGTGAAATACCACGACCTCACAGAAAACAGGCGTCAAGTAGAAGTACTCTGCGTTTCGCCAGTGAGTGTGGTGCCGGAGGCCTAATTTGAGTCCTCTTCTCCTTTTCACCCCTTCCTTATAGGATGGGAACGGGAAGAGGATTGGACGGGGAGGGGGTTAACGGGGAAAAGGAATTATTCTTTCCTACGCTCTCCCCTGTCCATTAAAGGTACGCAACGCATCTGCAACACATTCGCTTGTTGCGGATGTCTATGGGTAGCGCTCACTTTACATCAGGTGATCCGCTTGCTCGTTTGCCACCTTACGACATAAAAAAATTACACGTATTTCTTTCTCAATGGATCGAAAACTGACTGAAAAAAGTTTAGCTTACAAGACTTAAATATCTGATTCGTAGCCCTGAACTAATTATTTATGCAGGTGATGATGACACACGTATCACGTTGAGGGGTGCTTTGTGTGAGGGTGTGGAGACCAATTTAAATGTATTAAGCATCCTACATTGTGACAATTGTGTATGCAAATTTATTGAACAACAAAGACCCGCTAGCTGGTTACAACCTCGCACACATTGTGCGGATATTTTAATTTATTTTATTTAATTTATTATTAAGATGTTACAATAAAATAAAATAGTTAATAATAAACGTTACATCTCATCCTTATGTCCACTAGTACTTAAAAAGATATTAATACTGAACTATATATTAACGTAAGCAATTCGCATAACTGTAATGGGAAAACTAAGACACTCACGCCTGTTACACATCGGGGTAAGCAGTGATTACATACTTTTCTTTTGAACAGTTCTTATGTGACTCTTTAACTTCTGGATCTATATACAATCGAAAATATGCTCATCGGTTATAGTTTTTTTCTAATATGTTGTGCACAACATTATTCTTATTCTTCATTATTCTGCCTATCAAAGTCAACAGATCCTTATTTTTCAAAGAAATATAAATACTTAGATATATTTTATTAATCTCATTCAATGACAAATTAGTTGTATTCTTTGATATCTATACTGATAAATAAAATTGAAGTGTCTGTATGTAATATCAAAATAACATTCCCATACTCTACAATTTAAAAAAAATTGTCTGTCTGTCTGTTTATTCCGGGTAATCTCCGAAACGACTGAACCGATTCGGATGGGACTTTTACTGGAAGATAACTAATACTGTCGTGATTAAAATAGGCTAATTTAATCTCATAAAAATATTTAGGGTTCCGCGCAAAAAGTGAAAAACCCTCACAATTGTTTTCTCGAATATATTTCCACGCGGACGAAGTCGCAGAAAACATCTAGTTAATAATTAAATTAATGCAAGAAAATATTAATTTTAACAATAATTAACCATTAAATTACATGCGTTGCTAATCCATGTGCAGGCATAAATGAAACAAAGGTAACAATAGGTAACACAGTTAAAGCGACTTACTTAGCAGATGCAATTGAGAAATATAAACTCTTTAAATCTCCTCTGTATTCTATCTCTATCCGACTCTACCTCAACTTTTAGATTTATGAGTCAGCAGAGATGCTAAGACTTAACACATAACTCACAATAATCCTTAGCACGTATTAGCCTACCTACAGTGGGAATCCATTTACTGCTTAGCGTTAACAATGCTAACCTACGCCCTCGTAAATCATTGTTAATTATCACAGTCTAAATTATTTTACAATCCGTTAAAACAACGCCTTTCTCTTTATTTTTTAAATATTAAGTTATAGATTCAATCAAGTTCAACAGACACAATGCTGCTCTGTCAACATTTTACGATAGCATTAATTTGAGTTTCTTTATCTGCTTTTAAATATTAAATGATAATAATAAATCGGCCTTTTCTAGAATGTTTCCCACTGCAGAGATTCAGGCCTTCTCTCCCAGAAAGGGAATGAGTCGTAATCCACCACCCTGGCCCAGTGCGGGTTGGTGGATGTTACATGTCTTCGAATTTGATGGTTCTAAAACATGCTGGTTTCCTTACGATGTTTTCCTTCAGTGTTTTTGGAGCAGTGGTAATGAAATAAATTACACAAAGTAAAGGATCTGCGTGGGTTCGAACCCCCTTCCTACAATACGTAAGTCCGGGCCTAAACCGCTGAGCCACCACATATTGTAAATTATTTATTTAAAATAAAAACTATATTCCTGGTCAATGTTCATCTATTTGTTTATTTCTTTCAAGAAACACCAGCAGCAATAATACAATTAATACAAAAATCATGTATCTGTCCTTTCCTCAAGTTATGTTGGGTCGACACAGTATGACCGTACGCTGTACTGTATAGGTTTTGGCTACAGTTTTTACGGCAAGCCAAAGCCAAATCTCATTGGGGAAAAAACAAGCTTATGCGAAATGCTGACTTCACGCTAATAACTAGGTTGCACTAGTGCCATAAATACTGACACAAAGAAAAAAATCCATTGCAAATAACATTTATTACTCTTACAGTATGTTAAAATATAAAAAGCTTATTCGAAGTGGTCTCCATTGGCTGCAATACAGTCCTTTAAACGTTGACGTCAGTTATCAATGGAGGCACGCACTCTTTCCATGGGAAAATTCTTCACTGCCAACGGTACGTATTGTTTTAGAGACTCCAAATGATAATGGCGTTTAGATCAAGCCGTACTCTCTAAAACTGACCATAAATCATAATCCAGCGGTTCAGTTCAAACAGTCCTCTTTCATATTTTGAATTAAATTAAGAAATTCATAACACGAAATTGAAATGTAAAAAAATTATTCAAACCCTTTGTCACGTAGTATATTTTAATTAAACTTAAAAGCGTACTAACATCTTAATATACAGCTAAGTTTAAAAACCGATATTTTAAAATCATTATATAGCATAACATGGTTTTGGCGTAGTATAGTTGCCTTGTTTATATATCTGATCGATATAAGTTCTCCTGGGACATCCCCACTACCACTCTTTGCAACATAATGTGTTAATAGTAGTGAAAATAGCAATAACCTTGTTAGAGGTTAGAGTACCTAGCCCACCCCGGCTTCGCCCGGGTACCACTAATGTCGATCCGATCGCTACCAGACAAAGGAATGTACCAATCTGGACAGTCCCTGTAAATTTCGTTTCGGAGTCTATAGGTCTGTACTTCGCTTTTTACATACTATTTTGTTCATAAAAAGTATCCTATGTTACTTCTAATACCTCCAAGAATATGTGTACAAAGTTTCATGATGATCGGTTGAATAGTTTTCGCATGAAAGCGTAACAAACAAACTTACATTCACATTTATAATATTAAGTAGGGATCTTAACAGTTAGAACATAAATTCGTGTGACTTTTTATTTCATGTTGTATAGTATGATCTACCCTTCAAAATCTATGACAATTTCATTAAATTAGCTACACTGGGTTTAAGAGAAGTGCCGTCTATATACATAGATAATTTTTCTGATATCTGATCGTATAAATACAATGTGCATAGCCGTGAGACATAATTTATGATGACTTAAACATGTAAGGAGGTGAGTGCTGCAAACACTTAACAATGTAAATGGAGTTCCCATGTCGGTATGATGATTTATTGCGATTCCACGCTGCGGAATATTCGATAAATTTACGTCATATTACCCATACAATTCATTGAACTTGTTTTCAATACTAATATTGACACTTAGATGGCAAAGTAATACGACGAGCTATTGGAATAAGGAGTAGTCATTTGCACTGAACTACAGAAATTAGTGAGAGTTGATGATTCAAGAAAATTGTTGAATTAACGCAAAACTTATTTCTTATGCACTAGCTGTTTTACTAGTTTGGTACTTGTGAAGAAGGTATAACTTTCATCTCGCCTGTGCAGTTTTTCCTTGGTTAATGTGAGTTACTATTCATGCACAATGCCTTTACGTGCGTGCTTGGGACTCGGCCACAGAATACATAGTACTGTGGCTTGGCCAACGGTCGGGTCGTTAATATTTATTACCTACTTCGTACAAACACTTTCTCAATACCATCAGCATGTCAATTACGAGACTGATTTTGGGCTAATAATATAATTACAAGATTAAAATATTTACATTCAATATAAATTTTAAAATGAAAATATTAAAACATATTGTCTCAATCGATATTGATTTTCAAATAGATTTTATTTCATTAAAATTATTCTTACGTCATAATTAATTATTTTTCTAATTAGCCAAGCAATTAAATAACCCTATACCATTACCCGGTACTCTTCCGCTACCCGCAGTACCCTCAGATGACCGCGTAGCATTCATACGCGGCACAAAGTTACCCATGGAAATAATGCGCTGATGATAGAACTGTACAACAAAATGAGGCTATGGGTTTTTATTAGACAGAGTTAAGTTAAAAAGGAATCAAATAGACTTATTAAGCCTTTATCAGAAATTATATTATTTAAATAATGAAGAAAATAGATGTGTTTTGATAAATTGTAGTCTTAACTTATTATTTTTTTAATTGAAATACACGATTAGAATATAAATCCCAGATTACTTATAGAAAGGGCACACAGGTACTAAAATTTACATGCTTAAAACCAATTTCTTTGGGAGTCCAGTCTATTGGTTTGGAATTCGAAATAGGAATACTCTTCTAAATGATTTATAAATTCTTGACCTGCAAAAATCAAGAGTTATTTATTTAAAGGGAAGACCGAAGCGAGAACAAGTTGGTGCTACACGAGTTTAGACTTGAGGGATTGACGATTGGCAACCCTGAATAACCCTGGAACCTAAAACACTTATCGGTTACACATAATTTAAATGGGACTAATATGGTACTAAAAATATCGATTGCAAAAATAAACATTGGTTCGAAGTTTTGAGCATAAAAGCGAATTGATAAGTTCCAACTTTTTTGTAGTCGGTTAAAAAGGCATATGTGACAGCTAAAAATATGCATAGTGTATATAACAACAATGTTCTACCATTGACTAAACTGCTCATTCTGTCTAGGAGATACGACCCTAAAGAAATATCCTAGGACATTATTCACACACGGCCATCTGATCCTAAACTAAGCAGAGATTGTCAGTGGTAGAGTCCGCAACAACAACATCTGTTGCACGAATGGGCCAGCTCGACCGGTGAAATACCACGACTTCACAGAAATGGGAAGAGGAAGAAAACATGACGGTGGAGGGGATGTATAGAATTTGGAAATAACCATTTTCTGTTTCTCCCCTCCTCTGACCATTAAAGGTGGGCGACGCATCTGCAACTCATTAGTTAGTTGCAGCATGTCTATGGGTAGCGATCACTTGATATCGGGTGAACCGCTTTCTCGCTTGCCACCTAGTACTATAATAAAAGATTGTACTATGGAAACTTGTCTTTGATAAATACATACTTAAATATATAATTACACCCAGACTCAGGACAAACGTGTTCATTGCATACAAATGTCTGTCCTGGGTGGGAATCGAACTTGCGGCGTGAAAAGCAAGTATCTTATTAAACACGCCAACCGACCCGTCAATAGACTTCCTGATAACCTATTGAAGCTTTTAAAATTATTCTAACTTAAGTATTGACTTGGGTGGTCTAAAGAAAATCTAAATCTAAAAAAAGATCTAAAAATATGTAATAAAAGACGAAAGTTATTTTTAATGATAATTAATCTCACAGACCTGGTATTGTTAAATAAAATTTGAAAAGAGTTGGCGCAAATAGAAGCACGAGAAACCGTCTAACAACATCAAATCGACCTTCAAAGCTATTGTGTTATTTGTTCAGAGCGCGAATGTCGTCAATTTATAAAGCCGTGGCGTCAGGGGACAGGGGACAAGAGGTAAAAACACTTAAGTGAGACCTTCATCCCTTCGGGAATAAGGATAAAGAAAAAAGCGGATTTATTACTTGGGAGCTTTTTTTAGTTTCTTTTCATTTTATTCAACACGATCATAGTGAGATATGAAATACAAAACAATACAAAGATCTCGCTCTTGATGGATGCCGTAAAATTGTATTATAGGGCAAGAGTTACATAGTAGGTTTTGGTCAATCAGTATATTGCCGTAGTAATAAAATGTAAATATATATCTGCGTCTCATTTTTTCTGAAGGGATCACTGTTTTAATAATACAATTGAATGGTTAATTGTCGAATTACATTTAAAGGTGTGTCGATCGATAAAACTCTTTCTTAATTCTCGGCATTCTGAACGAATTTATGCCTTCTAAGTTCAAAGCCTTTCTGATTTAATAGGGTCATAAGTCCACCTCTTCGAAGGAAGTGCGCTACATGGTTTAAGGGATGTATAACACACATGAAACTCTTTTCATCGCTTAAATTATGTGACATCGTTAGTACTGTCGCCGATTACAATTTTAAATGTTTAAACATTTTGTATTAGAAAGTAAATTAGAAACGCTAAGCGCACCGCTTCTTACAGAGAACACATCTCACAATTCCGAATAAACGAGGTCTTTTGTGTTCCAAGTCGATCGCACGTACTTCAACCTGTTCCCGACCGCCCCCCTGTGTAAATCGACTACGAAAATTAACACTTAGAGCTCTGTAAATAGTATATATATAAATAGAAAAAAAACATACCCATTATGAACATACATTAAACCCAAAGACGAAATGTACCGTAGTACAGTTGTGTTGGATGTAGTCCAACACCGCATACTCAAAACAGAATCATTTTGAATTAGAAAAAAATTGTATGCATTTTTAATAAATATTGGACGGTACTGCAGTTTAATATACCATCCCCAAGAAGTTCAGTTCTTTGTCTATTTGTTTAACTAGGTCTTCCGGGGACCTCTATCATATGTGCAATACACCATTCAAGGTTTTCAAGGCTTTCCACACGTTTCCTGACATGTTCATATAATAGGCGGACAAAGAAATTTAATTAATTTTATTCAACTATAAGAAAGCTAACGAAAAGGTTGTTTTTAAGTTCGGGTTTGCATAATGAATATCAAATTAAGGCTGCAAAGTGGTTAATGAAATCGCCTGCCTAAAAAATTCATTGCCTAGGGCGTAGGAGATCCTCACCTGGATATACTTTCATCACAGTATACCTACTATTGATATATCAAAATTTACCACAATTATGGACGCTCAGCCACATGTTAATCGTCTTTTTTTATTTATCCCCACCTCTCTTTATCCTCTCCTTTCGTCTCGCAAACTCTTCCGCTGGCTCCCTTATTTCTAAGTCCATACCTCTCCGGTTCTTTCGTTATTTGCTTGTGTGAAGTGTCCAGGCAGGCAGGTCCACATTTAAATCATTATTTTTTAATCTAATATTCACTTAAAGTTTATGATATTCAGCTGTCGACGTTTTGGTACTGAATTATTAAAGTTCTAAAGGTGTGTGAAAGTTTTGGTGGAAATATTTGGTTTTAAATTGTTTGTATATTAAATTATAAAGTTTAAAACTTAGCTTGGGAGTTTTAAGTTGCTTTTAAGACTTTATAAATAATTAATTGTAGACTAAACTTAGGTGCTTGTAATGAGTTTGCGCGGAATTTTCAATAACTAATAAGGCGCTGTAAAGTGTAAAGCGTGTATGACTTATTTGGACTAGGACTTTCATGGCGTCTTCAACACAACCTCTGAAGATTGGAGGTACGTGACGAGAAGTGACAATATTAAAAAGCTACCTATATCCAGTTTTGTACTTTTAAAGGTGGACACATGGATAAAAGTGGCTACCACCATCTTTAAACAATGCTGATAACAAGAATGTCAGCAGGCGTGTTGTCTGCATGTCTGAAAGAGAAGTAATCGGTAAAAAATAAAACAGAAGAAACAAACGGTCTGTGAGGTAAAATAAAATAAATATGCGCTCACCCCCGTAACCCAGAGGGGTGGGCAGAGATCATGGATTTCCATTTGGCGCGATCCTGGCACACCTCTCTTGCTTACATGCTCTTCGGTTATGGGTACTCCTTATATCGCCCTTTTTTAATAAGCCACTAATTTGATCGATGTAAGTTCTTCTAGGGCATCCCCTACCAACACTACCACTCGCTTTTGCAACATAAATCTGTTTCGTTATTCTCTCTTCATTCATTCTGTGAGGTGTGATTCCCAATATTAAGCTGACCCATTTGTGCAGCACTTCATTACCATAACTTGACACAAATTCATATCTAGAATCCAACATCACGCACACAAAGCCCCTAAATTTAAAAACAATGGAACCAACTAACAAAAGGGATCCCCAGCCCTGAATTTGTGAGCGTGGAAACTAGAACGCCTTTCATTGATATTACTGCATCATTTACAAGCTTAAACAAAGGTTTGTCAACACCTTTTTGTCCTTCCATTATATTAATAGGTCAAATAGCTTGTCATTCTATTATCTTGGCCGGTTATATTTAATGTTGGTCGCGGTACGCTTCCAAAATAACACGAGACTGCATGCAACATTAGGAAATGTATACTACTATTGCTATTGTAATTTATGATGAACTCAAGAGAAGTCTACCACTGTTAAAGCTGCTGGTATAAGTTCTGGATATTCGTAACTATACGGTATACTTATTATGTATTTCATCTGGTGAGTTCGGAGGTATTTTTTTAAATGGAACAATGTAATCAAACGAGCAAGCATTTCGCCTGATATTTAGTGACGGCCAATGAAATGCATAGTAATAACACGTTATTATCCCATAAGGACTTAAATAAGACCTCCGGCACATTACTCATCAGGCGAAAGACTTCTACTTCACGCCTGTCTTCTGTGAAATTTCGGTATTTCAGCGGTCGAGTCGGCCAACCCGTTCAACCCGTAGAGCCCTCAACAACAACTACCACTGTTAGGTAAATTGCAGGTTTAAAGTGAATTTATTCATCTTCAAACCTATTTTTTTATAAAATATTTGTTTTATATTATTTATTATGGAATTCCATTAATTATAATAATACCAACAATTTTGCTAGTTTGATTTAGATTTGCAACAATGTGCAAATCCCTGTCAAAAATATAACGGCTGGATAATATCTTCGTCTGGCTCGATGCCAAAGAAACCAGCTTAATGGCTTTAAATAATTGAAATGTATTTAAAATATCTGCGTTTGCATCTCCGATGGAGCAACTGAATGCTTAATAGACGGACTATCAACTTTGCATATCTTCAAGTTTTGCAAATATCAAGGAGATATTTAAATGTACCCAAACAAATCCATCCAAAGAGCAGTGGTAGCTCAGCGGTCTAGGCTCCAACTTACGTACTGTAGGTTGCGCGTTCGAACCCAGGCAGGCGTCTACGTTGTGTAATTCATCACTCATTGCTCAAAAACAGTGAAGGAAAACATTGTGAGGAAACCGGCATTTTCTTAGAACCATCAAATTCGAAGACATGTGACATCTACCAACCCGCACCGGGCCAGTGTGGTGGATTACGGCTCATTCCCCCTTTCGGAGGCTTGTTCCCTGCAGTGGGAAACATTCTCTAAAAAGGCTGATTTATTATTAAATAAATCTATGATTTAAGAAATCAAATAATATTTAAATTCGTCTTGTTTACTAGATCTTGTCCTGGGTTATTATTTGGGGTAGGCGTTCCTTGAGCTCATTATCCATTTAGCACAATCTTGTGCTTCTTCTGTGTTTAAATGAGCATTCCTTCTTTATTCACGGTCCTCTGCATGGAAGGGGAAGACCATAATGAAAGACGGGAGTGCGCCGTTGATTGATTTATTTGAACTGTACACTACGTACAAGAGATGCGACCACACAACTTAATTATTAATTGTAATCAACCCTCAAACATTAAAATTAATAGGAATTATTAACAGAAAAACATCTTGACTATTTAAGTCGATTAATTATGGGGTTTTAGCAAACTTTTTCGATAAAAACTCTAGTGAATCTCGTATTTCAAAACCTTTTCCCTCAATCACTGGAAATCAAGTTAGCTACCGCCACGTTTCGTGTAAGGTCGTTGGGGAGTCATTATCTTCTTTGTATCGAGAGTTAGTGAACTGGTCAGATGAAATAGAAAAATTGTCAACAGAAATTCTTCACAATTGTTACAATATCTTTGACATTGTGTGTTTTTCACATTCGACAGCTGTCCTCGTGTCGTCGGCTTAGATTGAGACACTAATGTTGTTTTTATACTATACATTATTACTTATGTTTAGGTTTATTGTTCCGTTTGTAATTTCGTAATACAAAATAATCGATGAGTTAATTAAAGTAATTTCCGTACGTGAAATAGTGAACGTAAATTAATGGCCAATAAATATTAATGAACGCCGACTAAGTTTTGTAATTAATCAAGTTTTGGGTCAGGTTTGCGCTGGCTACGGAATTTATATACATATGTTAGCTAAATCATCATTGAATTATATTAATCGTAATTATATGCGACAAAAATTTCACTGCTTTAGTACATGGAATTCTAGAACAGGTTATTGCGGCAACACCGGGGTTGAGTGGCCTGGGCGCGCCGCGCATCACACCTTTCGTTTTTTACTTTTTTACTTGCTATGAATAAATATAACCAATTGTTTTTGTTGTATGTTTGTGATAACACAAACATGAGTTCGGCTGCGTTATTCGGCACGAGTGAACGGGACGCTACATTGAACAGATATTGAATCAGCGTATTGCATTCGCTGTGCGTGCGTTTGATAATCTTGTTTCGGATTACAGCAGAATTGCTAGCATTAGAGAAATTTGTTTCAAAGTGTAGCTTCATCATTTATATTTTAAATGCTGGTAACACTTTCTTACAAAAGTAATGCAAGAGGATTTTTTTTCTGTCACTTCTGATACTCCAAATTGATTCTTGATTTAAGTCGTGAGCTCGTATTCGAAATGTGTTATCCACATCTAAAGTAACCAACAGATTGAGGGCGACAAGGGACCAATCTTTTTGGCCTATAAAGTAAAGTAAAAATCTAGTTTGCGTAAATATGGCTAAAGAGGCTTAGATGTCAGAAGTTTAGAGAGTTCCAGACGCTTATAGATTCGGAAACGGAGGAGTCTTTGCTTCCGTACGGAAGCACAATGAGTTGGAAATACTCAGTCTGAGGCATTATAGGATTTAAATATTAAAAAGAATTACATACAGATACACTAATACAAAGCGATGGCGAGGATCGATTGTTGGATGCGAATATCAGATGAGAATTAAGGCCAATAAATATTAATGAAGGAGTCCGAACCCTTACACTAAATGAAGTTTCGGGTCTTGTTTACGTAGAGCGGAGCAAGGCCACTGCGCGAGATTTATCTTATAATTAAACTTGTAAATTGACTCGTTTTAATTTTATCAAAGTATTACTTAAAATTAATTACTTGCACAAACATGATTGGAATACACAATTAAACCTACTAATTTCTGTAATGCTATCTCCTTGATTTGCAATTCACGACTGTGCGTTTTATTCGAATGTACACGACGCACGCAATTTCTGGTCTTTCATAACTGCTTAGTGATTTACAAATCAGCGGTGCGGTTGCACCTAGCTTCTGTTTTGACAGAAATGAATTATCTCGTTGGCTAACAGTGGTAAAGTTTCTCTTTGTTTCTTTCATTTTTTTATGGAAGAAGGTGGCAAACGAGCAAGCGTATCACCTAATTTTAGGTGACCGCTACCCACAGACATCCGCAACAAGCAAATGTGTTGCACCTGCGTTTAATGGACAGAGGAGGGAAAAGACAGGAAAAAGGATATTTCCTTTTCCCCGCCAACCCCCTTCCCATCCAATCCTCTTCCCGATCCCATCCAATGCGTATGAGGAAAGGGTAGGAATTGAAATTAGGCCTCCTGCACCTCATCACACGAAAAGCAGAGTATTTCTACTTCACGTCTGATTTTTGTGAGGTCGTGGTAATTGTCTGTGAGGGCCCATTCGTGCAACTTATGTTGTTGTTGCGGGCTCTACCACTATTAAAAATTAAAATTAAAGTCTTAAAATTAAGTCCCATGGTCGATACAACGGCGGTGATCATTGCATACCGGTCCGTCAATGTATGTGTAAATCCGTATCTAGATTGAATAAATGTGACTAAATGTTCTGGTAGATTTAAAATAAAATTGTTTAATTTTTTTGAACATTAAATAACACCGGCACTCTTAATATAATTAAGCTTACGCAGAGCTCTTGGAATAATTGACACATCCAGCAAACATTGTCAAGTGCTTACGTCCACTGGCACGGAACTATATTGCTCTATATTCAGGGTACATTGAATACGCATACTGCATTCGCTGTCCGTACATCTCAGCCGGCCATCCTGTTAAGAATTTAGGCCTTGTGTAGAGTTTGCTCGGTTTATCATATATCGGACAAGTTTTATAGCCAGAACTATTGGTAGGTGGTTAGAAGTAAGCTAATTTATTCATTACATGTCACTACACTCATTTGTTGTAACAGTGGCTCATTGATTAATTTCATTTCTACATGAGTTAATGGTACTTCTGGATTCAGAGACCCATTCATGCAACAGCTACTGTACGAGACTGTATCAATATTGTATTTTGATATTCTTATATATTTAAACGAGCAATTCTTGTTTATATATATCTATATAATCTGAATTTCGGAAACGGCTCCAACGATTTTTATGAAATTTTGTATTTAGATTCGGTTTTTATTTTTAAATGGGTGTTGTCCAGAAAAAAGTCAAACAAAATTGTAAATAACTAATGTAAAAAGATAGCGCCATCTTTTGATAGGTTTTTGCATTAACTGTTGTTGGAGCGTTGTCATGGGCAAACTTACAAATATTTCATATTATTGTTAGATGGCGCTACATTTAAAAATAAAGGATCTTACGTATAAAAGTCAACGCCAAGCCAAGGTCTACGCCCAATCCGGTAATACTAATCTAGTAACGGCCTGAGCTAGGCTCCCCCTACGGAGGGAGCCCTCGAGCTTAGTTACTCTTAAAGAGGCTTAGGCGAGGCGCCCTCTGCGCTCTGCCTCCTCAAACCCGGTGAATCTGTAAAAGCATCTTCCAGGCTAACAGTGACAAGTCAGTCAAAAAAACTACATTACATAAAATGACACGTACAATACTTACACTTTTTCCAACGTATAAAATGACGCTAATCAAACATGCTACTTCTTGCTATCATCGTATTTAATACAGAATGAGTTATTAAAAGCGTATTAATTAAATGGTTTGCTTAAATTCATTTCATTTATTTATTTAACACTGATATTATATTGGTATCTTATTGATGTCTTCGTCGGCAAACGTTTACGTCAAACGTCCCCGTAATTATCTTTTACATGCAAAAACGTAAATGAAGAGTAACTCTCGTCCTTCAACAAAGTGTTTAATTCAATGCTAACGCTTTTATAAAAATAACCAAACAAATGTCTTCTTTTTTATAATTAGATTTTTATAACTCACTTCTAACACTGGTAGAGCCATCAACTTTAGTAGCAGTTCAATGAAAAAATCGCCTCGATCAAGTATACTTGCCAAGACTTCTCAGTTCGTCTAAAGAGTGCCCATTCTCCCCTCTTCCTCTTTTCCTACAGCAAGGCCATTTACCCCTTTACTTAAACGAAAATACGACTGTCATTGTTATGGTTTAGGTATCACTCGAGTGGCTTTCGTTGTAGTGAATACTGTACGTAGTCCACTACTCCAATATTAATATTCCTTAACTCGTATGTACATTCGGCTAAACAATGTTAAGTGGCCAGTCAGTACGAACTGGACCCGACACTACATTCGGCAAACATTGAATCAGCATATTGCGTCTGCTCTGAGCACTTGTCATTCGATTATTTCGTTCTGAATTTGACCGCGCGTATCGATAATTGAATCGATTCCGTTTGGTGATTGTAGAGACTGTGCTTGTTTGTTCAATCTAAACAACACTTTACTGGATTACTCATTGCTTAAAAGTAAATATGCTACTAGATATTTGCAATGGTAAGGTTTACTAATGTTATAAACGAGAATGTTTGTATGTATGGATGTTTGTTACTAGTTCACTTTACTTTTTTCTAGGAAAAGTGTACGGTTCTCGTGAGATAATTGTTTTTTGTTTTACAAGCGTGTATCGACGTATATGTATATATAAAATTCTCCTGTCACAGTGTTAGTTGCCATACTCCTCCGAAACGGCTTAACCGATTTCAATGAAATTTTGCATATACATTCTGAGAATAGGTTTTTATCTATCTTTCTGTCCCTACTAATATTATAAATGTGAATGTAAGTTTGTTACGCTTTCACGCGAAAACTACTCATCATGAAACTTTGTTCAGATATTTTTCGAAGTACTAGAAGTAACATAGGATACTTTTTATGAAAAAAATAGTATATAAAAAGCGAAGTATGTATGTTCCCTATAGACTTTGAAACGGCTGGACCGATTTCGATGAAATTTACAGGGATTGTCCAGATTGGCTGATCAACATAATTAGTGATACCGGGCGAAGCCGGGGCGGGTCACTAGTCTACGTATATAAAAGGCGATGTTCCCAATAGCTTCCGAAACGGTTAACCGGTGCGTAAACATAAAACTACAGCCTAATATAACGCAAGGACAACGTAAGCATAAAATTTATAATTTACCTTTAACGTTATAACTTAATAACTTTTAAAGGTTTAGTTAAAAAAGCCACTTTGTCCGCAAGTCGTGTTTCATGAAACTACACGGCGCTCGGCTGAAAAAAAAACTTTCTCTGTTAATGTCATCTCGATAACTTTTCTCATTTAAACTTACTCTTTTTTAAGAATCAGTCACGTGAATATTTGAAATTAGCGGCGGTGAAACTGAACCGCATGCGGAGTGCTCTGGTTAGGGGTTGAAATATTTACCATACTATATGCTATCTTGTGGCCAAGTTAGAAGAGTATTTGTTGGTTTAATACTGGCAATAGGTTCGATTCTTCCTCAAAAGCTAAAATTTGAAAAAAAAAACACAGCACATTCCTCCAGTTGCTTTGCAGTTTGCTTTGGGATTGTTTTAAGCAGTACATCTATAATCGGAAGTCACATATTTCGTATTTAGTTTTCAGATTCGATAGAATTTCAAATGGGTACAAAGAATATAAAGTCAAAAAAAAATCTTGTCAGTTGCAAAAGTTATTTGTATATCTAGTTCAAATCTTTAAAGAATTAAACGAATGATACTAACATTATTCTAGATATTTCTTCAGTAGTCCAATCGAATTCTCTCATGACTAATGTAAACACACCGCATCTACCATGGCGGCTTAACGACGAAACTCCCCAAGTTGACAATAAACAGTTTCTTGTCTGAAATTACCAAAGCAAATGTACAATCATTAACATAAGTAAATTTTGACCCACATGAAAGTTTCGGCAGGCCAGCAGGTCACTCAGGTGGTTCTGTGTCCACAGCACGTTGACTCGGACCGCGCCTTTGCTCCAATCCCCCGGAAAATTGACACCCAATTTTCTTTGTATGTTTCTTCGAGCAGATAAATGAAACTCTGAGGGTTGCTTATTAAGTTTGGCTCCAGGTATTAGATTTAAGTGAATATTATATTGTTGTTTTCTTTTATGGAAGTAGGTTGCAAACGACCAAGTGGATCACCTGAGTTAAGTGAGCGCTACCCGTAGACATCCGCAACAAGCAAATGTGTTGCAGATGCTTTGTCTACCTTTAATGGACGGAGGAGGGGCAGACAGGAAAAAGGATCGTCCAATCCTCTCCCCTTTCCCATCATAACCTTGTAAGAAAAAGGTGGGAAGGGGAAATTAAGCCTTCGGCACCTCACTCATCAGACGAAACGCAAAGCCTTCACTTCACGCCTGTTTTCTGCGAGGTCGTGGTATTTCACCGGTCGCGCCGGCCCATTCGTGCAACAGATGTTGTTGTTGCGGACTCTACCACTGTTAAAGCAATTACAGTACTGTAAGACAATACTGTTTAAGAATATTTATTTACTTATTATAGGTCTACCAACAGCTTAGTTATCTTGACGTTCACAATTACACGTTAACATTAATACGATGCTGATAACTTAGCCAATGAGAGGTATACACAGCATTCAAAATATTACAAGTTAAGTTTAAATAATTGCATAGCAACGAACAAGATATTTTTATAGGTAGGGTAGGGCGATGTCTGTGTCTCGGAAGTCGTAAGGGTATATGTCCTATATGTAGTTAGGGGCATGTTGAAGATATCGATGTTAGTTTTATCATTGCACAGCTCATTATGTGCTCACACATTCTGGGAATTGGAGAGTTGAAGCCTAAATTAGTTTTGTGTAAAGATACATAGAATATTTCAGTTATTGAATATTTCACTTATATAGGTTACAAATTTATTAAGCGTATTGCAAATCAAAATCAGACTGAATACCCGTTTTATAAACATTTAGCAAGTAATATGTCGAATAAGTTTTAATAATCCGAATTTGATGGACGAAATGCTGAAGATAATTTGTAAGTTTAAATTTCAAATAACGAGATGATTGACGCTGTATTCACTACATATTATAAAATACTAGTGACCCGCCCCAGCTTCGCCCGGGTACCGCTAATTATGTTGATCCGATCGCTACCAACTCGCTTACTTTTAGTACCCTTAAGAATATGTATACAAAGTTTTATTATAATCGGTTGAGTATTTTTCCCGTGAAAGCGTGACAAACAAACTTACATTCACATTTATAATATTAGTAGGGAAACTCTCTCCCCGAATTTCTCTGTCTGAATAAGATAAACTTCCTTTTTATGTGCTATATTTGTTTGTTTATAGACACTAGTTGGCTTATGTAGACTCATTCTTTCCTATTTCGATGGATAAAGTGGTCAAAACTGTTTACTTTTATAAAATAATTTGGTCGGTCAAACCAGCTAATTAGGCTACAAGTTTTCTAACTTCATATTAATACAATTAAAGTAAGAATTATTAAATTCCGTAAAGCATTTAGAAATTACATTAATGTTATAGAAAACTTAATTAAAACAAATGTCGCATGTTCAGTGAATGCAAAATTAACAAACGTTGAATTTGCATATTGAGTCCGCCATTATGTAGCCATTTTGATAATCCTTTTAGGAATACAACACGCGAATTCCTGATTGCACGGATTATGGCTCTAAGTACGTCAGGCGTGTACCTTCATTTGTGTATTTTGTGTTATTACATGCTTATAAAATACGATCTAACATTTAATATTTATTTCTCACAAATGCATATTTAGTTTAGTCAAGTTTTGCTCAATGTGTATTTAGTTTTGGCATGTCGATTATCAAGATGATGAAATACTTATTACAAGAAAACAATCGAAAGCTCGATCATCGTTTAAGCTTTTATTTTTATTTTGTATAAGCTTTTTATTTAACTCAGCGCCGCTAAGATTAAGGTAATACGCTTGTAAGCTTAACATTGCATGGTACGAGGCGTTGGGATATGAAGTTCGGAACTAGTACAAACTCGCTAAGCCAGATAAGAGGGAGTATTCTGAATTATGAGTGTGGGTGACTTTTTTATCTCGTAAACTTCACTAATAAATTATAACAAGTTGATGCGATGAATTAAGCACGATGACGGGATATATTTTCCATCAGAATCTGTCAGACCAGCAGGATATAGTATAGCGAATACTTACGAATTGCGATTTTGGATAAGTGTTTTGCTCTTAATCTGATTATTTTATTAGTCTTCTGAGTAGCACGAATATGTCAATTTCTAGACAAATTGATTTTAATTTTTTTAAAGAAAACTATTCTCGGTGATACATGAGTTCAACTTTTGCTAGTTCGTTCGTTTCAGCCTATATCTGTCCACTGCTGAACGTAGGCCTCCCCCATTGATCGCCACAAAGATCGGTCCCCTGCAGCCCTCATCCAGTGGGCTTCAGCAACTTTGACTAGATCGTCGGTCCATCGTGCGGGAGGCCTACCTACACTGCGTCGACCTGTACGTGGCCGCCACTCTAGGACCTCTCGGCCCCATCGGCCATCCGTTCTGCGCGCAATGTGTCCGGCCCATTGCCACTTAAGGCTTGCAATTCTTCGGGCAATGTCGGTTACATTGGTTCTACTTCTATATTCTACTTTTGCTGGTACTGCGTAGATAACATCAGATTTCAATAATAATTATTGAACCGTTAGTCAGTGAGTTTCCTCTGCCTAATCGCTTTATGGCTATAAAAACCATATGTTTATTATTTTTCGTTTCTAGCCGGTATTTCTTCTTGATAACTCTTGTAGTTGGCAACACACCCTAATCGCACAAAGGCAAGGCCGGCCCGGAATTTAGATTAAACGGATCCCCTTTAGGAGAGCAATGTAATGTGAAATTCAATCCCTCGTTTTTATTATCAGCCTTTGTATAACCCGGCGTATATGCACTTTCTTTAGAAGAAGAGAAAAATCTCTTTCATTTTTATAAGATACTAGCGGTTGTCCGCGGCTTTCCACGCATCCGTTTCTAAATTTCTTCGCTGGATACCAGTGTAATTTGTTTCTGTATCGTCTGAAAGATGTTGACGAAAAATTACTATGACTACTGGTAGTGTACATAAATCTTATGTTTTATTAACTCTTGGGAAGATCATTTTCGGAATAAAAGGACCTAGCCTAGTTTCATTTTCTGTACTCCTGACAATGTCTGTGCAAAATTTCATGTCAAAATGTAACTTAACATTGGAAGCGGAATTGTATATTCATTAGCATTTATAATTAGTGAAAATTTATATTGATAAACGCTAATTTTTTTATTATTTATTAGAGAAAAAGAAATAAAAAATAAACTGTTTCAAAACACTCCTGTGTGACCTGTACATAGAAAGTCCATTACTTTAACAAACACGACGCATTTCAATTACTTGTGCAGTACTGTCGGGTTACACTTATATCTACATAACAAACTTTAATGGAATGACTTTCTGTGGTCACGTCAATGTGGAATAAACAAAGATATTTATTGTAATAATTAGATACAGACACATACATAAACCAATACGACTTAGGGTCTTTCAATCAGCGAGCTTATCTATTCCTCAAGGGCCGGCAACACATCTGCAGTTCCTCTAGTGTTGCAGGTGTCCATGGGCGTTCGTTAATCACCTCGGTGCTCACTCCGCTCGTTTGCCCTCTTCTCTTATAAAAAAGGACATATGTGTGTGTACATAATTAACACACAGTTTCTGAAAGCCTGATCATGATCAAAAGATAAATTAGCTAGAAAGCTGTAAAATGTTATTTGAGTTGCTGGAAGCGTGATCAACAACGGTTTTTCTTACGCAAAATGAAATCGATTTGACTTTTAACTTGACAGGAGTGTTTGAACAAAATTTTGAAACCTTTCAAAAACCGGGCATTAGACTAAAATTTGAAAGCAAAATGTTAACTTGACCTATTTATAAACGCCAATGCTCAAGGGAAAATAAAATATTGTTATTTATGAAAATACATACATCAAAATTAATCTCACTTGTTAAAACACCATGCATTCGCACTTTACTTCCTAACTTTATGCACGGGTAATCTCGTACGCTTATATTCGTTGGTAACTTGAACATAAGTCTGCAGTAAAGAGTTCCTTAAGTTATTTACATGTTAAGTAGATTTATCATGTAAATAATGGCTTATTCTATTTTACATAATTAATTCGGAATGTTAATTTTGTTTAGTGTACAAGAGACAATTTTTTTATATATTCACATTATGTTTTTTTCGCAATAAAAATCGCACATTACAGGAAATTTTAAATTTATTGCAATTGACTCAAACCCCGTTAATATTCTGAACACCACCCTACATGTCTGAGGGCTGGATAGGTAATCTAGTAACGCACCTAATTTACGTTCCCTCATATTGGATATATTCTACAGGAATGCCTCTTATTTGCTTCGCCGCCGACTTGGGCTACAATCAATTATAAAACTTTATTCGAGAATCTCAAATTGATAGAATACACTTATAATCACACAAGCTGGCATAAGTGAAATAAATTAGTAACTTGAAACAAAATTATTTGAAATTTTTATAGTAAAACTTGACTACTACCCATTCGCAGCCGTAACAAGGGATAATTAAAAAAACTGATTGTATAACTATTAACTTCCACTATATGGATTCTCTGCTGACACCATATTACCAATGACACTCCTGGGAACAATACGAAGCTAATAACCCCTCACTATTCCAAATCGGTCACGTTTGTACTACGGAGGGTGACAATGGAATGGATATACACACCCACACCCGCGGAAAACATTAAGCTCCAATTTCACCGTTTGCATTCGAAAACAAGTTTAACAAAACTACATATTCGATTATAATCTTGGTTTTCGTTAAGCGGATTTCGCCAGCTACAATTTGATCGCGTTTACGAAAACGAAGTGTAGGTAAAGCGTAAACAGCTCCTTCAATCTAAGCGCAAATGTCATGTGATACAGTTTTGTCAACGTCAAAACTGTCTCATATGTAGCTGTCAAATTGAAACGCGTTTACAGAGCTAAACGGCAAAAATCTTTTAACAGTGGTAGAGCCCGCAACAAAAACATCTGTTGCACGAATGGGCCGGCTCGACCGGTGAAATACCACGACCTCACAGAAAACAGGCGTGAAGTAGAAGTACTCTGCGTTTCGTCTGATGAGTGAGGTGCCGGTGGCCTAATTTTAGTCCTCTTCCCCTTCCCACCCTTTCCTCATATGGATAGGACGGAAAGGGGAAGAGTTATAGGATGGGGAGGGGGTTAACGGGGGAAAGGACTTATCCTTTTTCCTGTCTATGCCCTCCTTTGTCCTTTAAAGGTAGGCAACGCATCTGCAACGCATTTGTCTGTTGCGGATGTTCATGGGCGGCGCTCACTTGAATCAGGTGATCGCTTGCTCGTTTGCCACCTTCTCACATAAAAAAAGGGCCGTTCGGAATTTAAACTCAGATTATAACTGCGTTCAGTTTATGTTGGTGATATGCAATTTGGAGCTATAAACTCCGTTAAACGCGTTTAACGAGGTTAGGTCGAACTAATCGCGTTTATTTTCAAAGGTGAAATCTTCCCTTAGTTTCTCTCGCTAAATTTACTATTTGAATTATAATGTATGTTGCCCACATTTAGGTTTTTTGCAATGGTACTTGCTTTAATGTGAGCAATAAAGTATTTATCTATCTATCTTCCGGGTTAGTCGTCCTTCTTAGGAAAGAAAAACGTAGACAAGAAAAATGAGAGATGGAGTGGAGAGAATGGGAAAGGGAAAGGGCGGGGATGGTATATTTATTTAAAGGACTATTGTTCATTTCATTTGCTCATCACTACTTCTGCTAACACTGTCCGCCTTTCTCTCGATTTGCCATCATAATTATTCCTTGAATTTCTTTCTTTATTTATCTTTTCAGTATGTAGAAACTATTGAAGCATTCTCTTAAAATGTTGCGCTAAACATACTCTTTTAGAAAGGAATATTAATGGGATAGGAATATTGTAAAAATAAAGCTAGTAGCGGTATCGCAACGTAAGCGATACGCTCACCTGTGCGGCGTGCCGGGCTAGCACGCGTCGGACATAAATATCTAGGCGACTGTACCTCGCAGCAGGTGGTACACTATTGCGGCGCTTTGCTGCGTCGACGGTTTGAGGCTACTATTTGTGGACGCATTGAAATCGCTTTTATTAAAGCTGGCTGTGACAAATCAAACTAGTAAAGTACAATATTTTTTATAAAGGATGGTGTCATACGCGCAAGCAGCACCTGATATGAAACGACCGCTACCTATAGACATTTGTAACAAGCTAATGAGTCGCAGATGCGTTGCCTACCTTTATGGCCAAAAGAGCGGACAAACTGAAAAAAAAATTATCCACCCTAGTCAAAACCTCTTCAACTGATCATTCTTTCTTTATTAGAAATGGATGGTAAGGAGAAGAAGTATAGAATTGGGTTCCACCTCACTCATCAGACCAAACGCAGAGTACTTCTACTTCACGCCTGTCGTCTGTAAGGTCGTGGTATTTCACCAGTCAAAGCGCCCCATTTGTACAATAGATGTTGTTGCAGGCTCTAATATTATTAAAGTGTATATAAAATTATTAAATTAAGGATAAACTTTTATTGTACAAGCAATAGCTTTTATATTTTAATAATATATATGCAAATTTTTCGAAATATTTTTTCTTAACGAATTATTGGATTTCTCAGATTACGTACGATCTTAGAATTTTTATTTCGGACAAAAAATTTTAATTAAGCAACAAGTTCAGTTCGTCTCCAATGAAGCGAACAACTTTATAAAACGAATCTTTTCTATTTCTATAAAATCCGAGAGCTGATCACAGAATGTTTAATTAGCACGAGCCACGTCCAAAGGAAGCACTTTAAATTTAATTCTAATCTAGAAATACATTTATACTGAATCTCTTATTTTTCAGTGCAATGTTTTTATAAATACTCTGCGAGTTAAAATAAGTGATAAGCTTTTAACCTAGTTAGACAATCTGCATAAAAATATTTATCATCATTTATAATTTTAACCTAGTTAGACAATGTGCATAAAAATATTTATCATCATTTATAATTTTAACCTAGTTAGACAATCTGCATAAAAATATTTATCATCATTTATAATTTTAACCTAGTTAGACAATCTGCATAAAAATATTTATCATCATTTATAATTTTAACCTAGTTAGACAATCTGCATATAAATATTTATCATCATTTATAATTATAACCTAGTTAGACAATCTGCATAAAAATATTTATCATCATTTATAATTTTAACCTAGTTAGACAATCTGCATAAAAATATTTATCATCATTTATAATTTTAACCTAGTTAGACAATCTGCATAAAAATATTTATCATCATTTATAATTTTAACCTAGTTAGACAATCTGCATAAAAATATTTGTCATCATTTATAATTTTAATGTTTTATTTGAATATTACTTATTTATTAAATCCAAATAAAACTTGAGAAATGTTTGAAACAGCCAGAGCTTACTTGGATGCTTTTAAGTAATTAATTTTCTTTCAGCACTTACTTTCTTCTTCTCCCTTTTTTGTGGGGTTGGCACCGTACTACCGTAGTCCATACTGCAGCCTGCCTGACGCAAACCCTCCTCGGGCATGTGTATGAAACATTAGTAGATATCGTAATAATTCACTAATATTTTTTTAAAACCATTTGGAAATGGTTCACGACAGTAGTCGAATGGTGGATTCGAAGTCACGACCATGTTGTGTTTGTTTCGCACTCCATTAAGGTATTGGCGCTTGCTTTCAGTGACATCATCTCAATATAGAGATGGGCAATACTGCCAGATGTCAGTCTAGACAACAATGACAAAAGGTTGTGATGCAAATAAAAATAATTTAAAAAATTATATTAAAAATATTTAATACACTCTCATAGTATCGATATCCGAAAATGCTTCAAAGCTTTTTCTTATGAAGTAAAAAATATAACTTTACAATAAACCTGAGAAATGATGGGTTTCCTATAAAAAAATCATATACCGCTTCACCTCTTGAAGTTTTATTTTTGCGACAAATAGTATATGTTATTTGTAAAAGTTCAGCCTGTCTTTAGGTCTTTACATTCACGCAATGGTTCAGTGGTTTTTTTCGTTTTGCGGTAACAATGGAAACCTTTATCATATTAACGTTAACCTATATCATTACAATGTTAGGTAAAAAGAGGTTAATTCACGCATTAAAAAAACAGTATACATTAGAGTACAGGCAATTTAACCCATTAACCGACAGCTGAAGGGACGCGGCGGCTCGTGTACGCACTTCACTTAAATTTCTAAACGCAAAGCCGGCACTCTAACGCCGCTGCGTTATTGTGTCGTTTGCGAGCCGTGCGCTGGTTTCATGACGGAATGAATTTCATGGTTTCGTGATGGAATTTCATTTATAAGAGTGCCTTCACACAATACCCTGACGAAGATTGCTTAGTTTTTACAATTAATAGTATCTTACATTACACCGATACCAAATTAAATTTTTACTTTTAATTTGTTTTACTTTTCCTGAATAGAGTCAAGAAATGATAATGTGATAAGGTTACCTTCCTCCACGTATGTACTACTATCTATCCTATGTCACTAGAAAAAATATCTCTTAGTTTAAACACACTAAGAATATAAATGTATTTTTAGTAACGGCTCATGCTTTAAGCTCATCACTTAAGATTTTAAACGAATGGAAGCTAAACGTAACTATATTTTTTTTAATTGTCTATCTCTTAAACACCAGCTTAATAAAGTTCTGTTATCCGTCACCATCGTATTCCTGCCCTTTGTGTGATCGGCACAGTAGGTACTTACTTCTGTTTCATACCCCTCTATCAGTCGTCATATCTAAATTCACGCCCTCACAAAGTTTTGTTGTTTTGAAATAAAGTTTAATCAATAAACATAGATAAAACTGTATAATTAAGATCTTAGACATTCAAATCCAGTTTTTTAACAAGTTTGGCTTGAAAGATAACTGTGCCGAACGGGATCAGCAGCCTGCGGTACAATTTTATAAAATTGTGTGTTGCGTTGTATATAAAATGTGGAATATGACTTACCACCACGATGTCCGGTTCATCGGTTATCGGAGTCAGTCTAGTCGCTGGCCAACGATCAGTAGCGCGCCATGTTGCTCCCGTTGCAACCCAGTGCTATTCACAATGCTCGCTTCCGGCCACGGCGCGAACAATATATCCCGTATGTAGTGAGAAATTATTTTTCTTCGGGAAAATTCGCATCTTTATCGGAATGCGATGACACCGAACTGTCGAATTGAATTAAATGAGTAACATTTTCATATCCATTAATATGGGACTTTATTGTTAAGTGTCAAATGTCATTGTATAAAATAGAAACACAAAGTTACAGGAAGCTATTTGAGAGAGCACGATAGGTACGAACTTTTCCGAAAAATTACGAAGGAAAATCTTTTCTCACTATATCTGTAGTACAGTACACTCGAAATGAATAAAATCCATCAAATTGAAACCGAACTGACTTGTAGGCGACTCGTAAGCGACTTCTTTAACGATAGCTCCCCCGCACAAGCGCGTCCGTGGAGAGGTTTCTTATGTACCCACTTGTGCAAAGAGAAATCAATAAAAAGTAATACCTACAAACTAGATAATTGTATATTTATTTATAAAGAAGTTATTGCTTAACAAGGTATCGTTTATCTAATGAAGGTAGAAGTGTTCGCGACTAATCTGTCTTCACCGCAAGTTCGCTGCTGCTAATGGACCAACTAATGAGTATAAAGCATTCAGCGCTACGATCCCACTTCTGATTTTTTTAAATGCATACTTTATTACATTTACCATAAACATACGCATTGAGCCTTATTGATATTACTTGAAACTAGCTGTTCCGGTTTTTCGCTGTCAACTAATGGGCTATGGTGGATGGAATGGATTGTATTGATAATAGAGTCCATTACAATGTAAAATAGCACACACATTTCTGTCGAAGACGCACGACGATCCCTGGTAATTATAGTGTTTACACGTATATATACGATATGTATATATTTTTTAATAGTTTTTGTTAGGTTAGTAGCTTATTATTGCCAAGGAAGGTTGGCGTTAGGCGGGCGGCCGGCCGTAAAACTGTAGCCAGAACCTATATAGTATGGACTATGGTCACAGTATAAACAATCATATGTGATTGTTAAGCTTTGCTACGGTCATGTCGATGATGAGGTTAGGGCGGTATTTAAGTAGGCAATAAGTAATTTCATTTCGTTTAAGTAAAATTGCAGGGCGGGTGAAACCGCGGGCACAGCTAGTTAGCTAATAAAATTGTTCAACTAACGACGTCTGTAATGGATGAATTGATTATTAATTAGGCAATATTTAATAAATAAATATTCACAAATTCTAAACGTAAACCCGCAAGTAAGTTGTTGCGGTATATTTCGTTAATTCGCGTCACGTATTCCACATCCGAAATCTAGGTTCGTATTAATTGTAGAAACAAATTTGTAATTCATAAGAGCACGGCGGCAGCTGCGGCTGCGGCACAACAAATTACCTGATCAATTAGTCTCGACGCGTTTCGCGCGAGTAGGTATCGCGGTATCGCGAACGAGGTGGCGCGGGCCGAGCCGAGAGATGGCGCCACTAACTGAAGCCGCTTGCGGTGTTTGCATGCTGCGCTGATATTTCAAAGTGATTCGCTCGATATTAATATTCTTAATGGAATATTTTAATTACAACGATTAATTACTTACGTATATTTAAGGAGTTAGTCTTAATTTCGAACCTTAGGGCTAAAGGAAGCGGTGATTGGTTGCCGATTTTTTGAATGCCTTATTAGACTATAATTCATTTTATAATATTGTTACCTTATTTCGATTTGCGGCGGATTTTTTGGCCCCTGCAAGACAAGAGTGAATAGGCTGTTGGTAAACTAGTGCGTTCTGTCCTTCAACCACACCACAACTTCAGGTGGTATTGTGGTCAAACACTAGTCTATTGGTTATAAAAAATATAATTTGTCTAGAGATCTTCTTAAGAACATCGCGTTAGGTTAATTTATCGTCATAACGCGACTCAGCAAATTAACTCGTCGTGTTATATTATTCACGACACTCGCGCTATTAGCTGCCTGTACGTACGTACCCAATGTCGCGTACCTAAATTGAAATATTATTTAGCTTATGTGAGTATGTGTGAATAACTTGGCGGCTTATAGAAAACTAGTGATGTGCCCTGTCTTCGCACGGGTACTACAAATTGGGTGTGTACACAGTGATATATTTATGAAGGGTTCGTCGGTACTCCTACCATAAGATAGACCGACGTTCTAGTCAAGGTTGCGGGAGTGTACTGGATGGATGGACCAATGAACCGATGTTAGGGGCGTGAGTTGGGGATGGCCCGCGTCTAGCAGTTGAAGTATTTTTGGATGACGAAGATGACACGATACAGTCACAAGTGATGATCTGAACTATTTAATAAAAATGCTGTCTGGTATAAGAAAACAATCATTTACTACGTACGAGTAACGCGCGCTTCTACTACCGTTGAATGTTGTTCGGCTTACTAGCCAGGAAAAGTGGTAGTTTATTTGGCTTCTACGGATGCGACATATGGCCTAAAAGTCGTGAAAGATTATTTATTATTTAATTGGTTATAGCACCTAAGGTTAATTAAGCAGTTTATGGTAAAAAGTGCTTTAGCAACAACACGGATTAGCCAGCTCGACAGATGAAATACCACGACCGATATGAAGTAAAAGTATTCTGCAATTCATCAGGTTTGTGAGGTGCCGGGAGCCGAATTCTTTCCTAATGGTAAGCAACGCATCTGCAACTCATTATCTCGTGAGTTGATCGCTACGGGTAGTGGCCATTACTGGGTAGTCATCATTAGTATCTGGAGAAGCTCGTTTGCCACCTTCTTCAATAAAAAAAACCTTTACTAGTCCTCTAGTTCTATCTTTCAGGTTTCTTAATTTTTCATACAAAATCAAAAGGAAATGTGCCTAAATTTTATTATGAAAAGCTTTGGATTAAATATTATTATTAATGGTAAAGTTTATTCGAGTATGTAATATCTAATCTTTGTATTATTACGTACGAAATGTATTATTTTTTTATATAAAGGAACCAGATAAAATCTTGAATGCACTGAATTAACGACACTGCAATTTCTTTGAATGAACATGATAATTCGTACACTAAAACAATGACAATAATGCAGTACAAAAATGTTGCCAACAAAAAATATTTCCATAAAGTAACAAAGAAAATACCTTTTCACTAGCTTTATTAAAGCGATCCATGCGGTGGCATTTAGCTGAGTACATTTCCAGTCTGGCTATTTTAATATAATGTATACGACTGCCTATGTAGGGTTGGCAAAAGCATATTTTTAAAAACAAGGTTCAGAAACAAAAACAAACGCTTAAAGGTCCCTAAAATTATTTTAGTGCGTAAAAAACTATAAAAACGATTTAAAAAATTGCAAAAAGGGTTAAAAGGACTATGAATGTTAAGGGGGATTTAAGCTTTGGGAAACGAATTTTATATAGTCTGGTATGTTCGGCACTTGTTTGGTTTTCTACATTCAGTAAAGGTTTTTGTTCAATCTCAGTCAAAGAACAATGACCGCGGTAAATAACGCCCAGTCGGCAACCCTACTTCCACAAAAGGCTAGCATTTTAATTGAAACGCACAGATATGTCCCTGGTAGTTTTACAAAGTTCATAATATTATGAAATATATGTTTGTATTTTGTTTCTACGTTTTAGTGGGTTCATATAATTTTGTGTACATTTAATGCATGCATTATTTTGCAAGTTCTATGCTCTTTTTGCTTATAAAGATCAGTGTACAATAAAAAGGGCAAAAATAAAACATTTATAGATATAACTGTTGTTGGTAGTTTTACAAATTTCTAGTTTTATCCTAATTTGGAGAGACAAGAGAGGGAGACCACTAGATAATTAGGTGGATGGCCTACGTCTTTAATTATCCAGCGTTTGATGTCCTATCAAAATATATATAATAAAATAAGCATTTACTGTTATTAACCCCGAGATGTTATGACGAGACCCAGAGATTACCGATTTCAATTCAGCATAGCCCGGTAAGTTCCTCTTGTCAATCTTCTTTCATTAATTCTTTCAACATGCCCGAACCACCGAAGTGTATCTTTATCAATTCGTAACGTCCCCTTTTAAGCAACCACATAGTTGTATTAATTTTACTGATATTTGGCTTCACAAACCCAACCCAACTCTGACTCACATACTGTAAGGTGGGTACTAATATTGCATTGTGTGTATACTACTGTGCCTATCAAAATATTTGGGTCCAAAAATCAAATACATACAAATTGTATATACCTCGATATATAAATGTTTTAAAGGATCATTTTAATTGTCACTTTTAAAAATTATTTAAGGCATTTATACTAACAATATTTCTCAAAAAAAACAATAGTATTATCCTAACTAATATTATATAAATAAAAATTATATATAAATGCGAGTTTGTATGTTTGTTACGCTTTAACTCCTTAAAAACTCAAAAAATTTCAAGATCATGCAATTATCAGGGCTACAGTTAATTACATGGAGTACCTTTTGTGCCTAAATCTGTTCCCGAGGTACATAAAACCTCAATTAACAATATCGGTTGCCATGGTATTATATCAAGCTTTGACAATAACAACTTTTGCAACCAGTTAAATATGAATCGAAGTTATTATACGCGGAATCATCGTACAAAAGTCTCCAGCGTTGGAATGTGAGAATCTAATGCGTGCAAAGCCGCGGGCAAGAGCTTGTTGTTTTATAAAATGTAACAGTTCAATCACTCGTACTCGTTTGGAAAATTTTATTAGGCGGATGAAAAAACTTAGGCGGCGTTACAACAAAGAGCTTCATTAACATGACAATAGGGTACAGGGTCTACTCTGTCCCCTACCAACATAACTCGCAAAAAATAGTCACTTCGTACGTGCTGATTGTGTTTATTACTTGGCCGGAGGCGAGCGGCTCGACGAAATAATTTTCCCAAATGACGTTCAGACATCAAAGGACGGGAAGCGCCGGTAATTGCCCTCTCGCGATATAAATTGGCAGAGTGTGTAGCCGGCAGTGGGAGGGACTGTGGTATTTACTTTTGGTCTTCGAAACTACTCTTGCAATTTAATATATTCACTATACGTGAAATCAAATTTTTAATTTGATCTGACATAAAAGAAAACGTATACTTATTTTCTTATTATTGTTTTAATGTAAGGATATATAATAATATATACTCACGCCCCTAAACCTGCGGTGAAGGCAGAGATTACGGATTGCCATTTGTTGCGATCCTGGCACACCTCTCGCTTCTTCTACATTCATAAATCTACGCATACATCCTCTTACAATAGAGGTTCAGCTAGACTGACATAACACATAGGTATGTATACATATACAGGCAGTACATAGGCTACTTGCCCTTCCCTACTTTATCCCTCGTATTATAAAGAAACCAGGTAAGACAGATATGGGAAAACGTATTTAATATTCGCCTACTAATTAAATTACTATATAAAGATTATACCGAACTTATTAAGTGAACTGGTTCATGATAGATTTTTAATTGTGCTTATGTTTTGTAATATTAAGTCCATTAGATTTTAACTACTATGAGAAAATATAGCACAAAAAATATCGATCGAGTTTTTACTATTATTTCAGATCGAGTTCCCATAGTAGCTAAAGTAACACTCGCGCAAATGAGGTTTGGCGATAAAACCCGCCCGCCCAGCAACCGCGACGCAATTACTGCGCATCGGCGGGGCGTCCCAGGTTGTTCAGGAATTTATGATGGGTGCGTACGTCTAGGTACCTATATGGACCCCGCGTAAACCCCCGCTGCGCGTATGGTGCATCGATAAATGTGGTTTGCGTTGAACGCACATCGATTGTACGTAGATTATTTCTGAATTTTCAAATCAGAGCGTTACACTACTACGTTAGACTACTACACCAGACGTTGCACAGCTTTGATGAATTATATTAGTAGAAATTATCATAATATATAATGGTATTTATTTACATTTGAATTATGTGTTTTATTGTATATAAGTTATTCAAAGTTTTTTAAAATACAATTTATTACAGTAATATCTTAGACTAAGGAATATAATAAAGAGGTCCGCGCAGAGGTCTGCACAGAAAGAGATATACTATGACACTACTCTGTCCTTTGGACCTTAGGGTGCTTCTTCATTAACTACTTTTCTGGCGTGATGTATGACACCATGCGATTGACCGAATGTTATTCAACGGATTTAATGGTACTGTCACATGACAGTGTTCTAGATGTTTCTTTGTGTTTTTATAGATTATATAAGCTCGTTTAACGGAGCTTAGAGCTCCAAATTGCATTTCACCAACATAAACTAAACGAAGTTATGATCTAACTGAGCTTAAATTCTGATCGGTCGATTTTTGGCGCTTAGCTCTGTAAACGCGTTGTTAATTTGACAGCAACATATGTGACAGTTTTGACGTTGACAAACTATATCACATGACATCTGCGCTTAGATTGAATTCGATGCTTACGGTTTACGTAATTGTAGCTGGTGAAAACCGCTTAACGAAAACCAAGATTAGAATCGAACTGTAAACTCGATTAAACAAAACGTAGGTTTTCTAAACTTGCTTTCGAATGCAAACTGTGAAATCGCGTTTCTCACGCAACATCTAGCGATATACCGCAGAATTTTAAGCTACCAGTAAGTTATAATCAATTGACAACGATGTAAATATATACCAAGCCACACACAAATGTCGCTCTAAGAATGTATTTTATTTCTTCTGTGGAAATTCGTGTTTTACAGATAAGACAATTATATAAATGTGTTTTTGAAGATTTGTATTTTCGCTTTACATAATAATATTAAAAACATTCGTGGTATATAAATGACATATGTTTACGACTCCATGTTAACTTCTACGTGGCTGTTCCTCACAGACATGACTGTGGCGGACGATAATGGGCTAATAAGAGCGAATGTCCAGTCGGCATTGTGTTGCATCACAAACGTATTTGCATACGTCAGCTGTGAGCGTGTCACTTCATTATCTTGTTAGGGTTCTAGGTGCACGTTTATTCACTTATTTATTTGCATTTATTATACCAAGTTTTGTTTTAAAATAATATTTAGTTATTGCTGGACAAACCAAGTCAAATGACAATGTACGTCAAATTGTCAATAATTCGTTCTGTTCTGTTCAGTGAGTGGCAGGAGAACTTATATCGATTAGATTAATGACTTACTAAAAAGGGCGATATAAGGAGCACCCATAACCGACGAGCATGTATTCGTAGATGTATGAATGTAGAAGAAGCGAGAGAGGTGTGCCAGCATCGCGCGAAATAGAAATCCATGATCTCTGCCTACCCCTCTGGGTTACGGGCGTGAGCATATATATTCGTTCTGTTCACGATTTGATGACAGTTTATCGTATTTATCGTTTCTCTGTAAGCGTATTGTTAAATTAAGGGTGAGTATTGTTTATATAGCGATGCATTACGAGGCAGTTTCATTTGACGTTTGGCCAAACATCATCGGTCATTCCATTACGGATCCGAAAACGGCGTCCGATAACCGATATAGGCCCCTAACAGTGCACGAGGGCCCTTAGGCTTTGTCGGAGTTTTGGGATTTACCTACGTTCCGAGTTTACACTGGGCAAATACGATTGCATTTTAAAAGCAATACCACCGGTTGTGATACTGTGCTCTGTTTATTACTTAAGAATATTTTTGTTTCCATTTAATCTATTTAAAATAAAAGATACAGGCAGGCACATTATAAAATAAATAAAGAATCAGGAAAAATATATCCTTGTGTCTTAACAATAGAATTCAAATTTAAATACAAGAACAATAAATGAAAGAATGTTCGTAGAAACTGTACAAAATTCAAATAACGATGGTGCTGACGCATGTTGACATACTTTTTCCTGTCTATGCCCTCCTCTGTCTAATAAAGGTAGGCAACGCATCTGCAACACATTCGCCTGTTACATATGGCGCAGCGCTCACTTTACATCAGGTGAAGCGCTTGCTCGTTTGTCACCTACTCACATAAAAAAAAAATATTGAACATGTTGTTCACTAGAACCTATAAGATTTTTTCCTACCAAATATCGTCTAAAGAAGTTTTAATTTCAATAAAGTTCAAAATAAAGATCCAGTCGCTGTTTGCTTTAAGAAACATCTAATAGGTCTGCAGGTTTTTGAAATTATCCAACGCTGATTAGTCCGATGTTATGCGATCAACGCCATCTATTGTATAAAAGTGGCATAATGTAAGGAACTTACGGGCAGGGGAGAAGGACATGAGAACTTCTGGATACTTAACTCCAGGCAAAACAAAACTAGAGGAGCTCATTTTCCTTAAAAAGTACTCTACATTTGATATTCTCTTAGATTGTAGTACTTCTGTTGAAGAGTCTTATTCATACAACAGCGTGGCTCTGCCATTATTAAACTTCTAGTATTTGAGCATTATGTCAACGTCATTTTCTTATTTAAACAAAAAACACTGGCACAATCAATGTTACAATAACACATTTCACCATAGGCCTATTTACATTTTTCTCCGATGATTTATTCGGAGTCATGGAAGTGTGCACACTTGGGATTTTGGCTAAGCAAGCTGATCCGAGAACCTCATCGATGACGGTCGTTAACAAGTGAAATAAGTACTTGCTGGAGGTGCTGCGTTGTTGTCTGTGGTACTCCTCCGTTTTTTTTTATATTACTAGTTAGAAAACGAGCAAGCGGGTGTTCACCCGATGTCAAGTGATCGCTACCCATAGACATTTGCTACTAACTAATGAGTTGCAGCTGCGTTGCCCACCTTTAATGGACAGCGGAGGGGACAAATAGAAAATGGTTATTTCTAATTCCTTAACATCCCCTCCACCGCCAAGTTTTCTTCCCTTTCCCATCCTTTACTTATAAGAAAAGGGTGAGAAGGGGAGAAAATTAGAATTAGGCCTCCTCACTCATCAGACGAAACGCAGAATACTCTACTTCACGCCTGCCTTCTATTAGGTCGTAGTATTTCACCGGTCGAGCCGGCCGATTCGTGCAACAAATGTTGTTGTTCCGGCTCTGCCACTGTTATATGGCCATTCTGTATGGCACTGTTATATGTATGCGTTGGGCCAGGATCCATGTAGGGGCCTGCGATGATTTCTCTCTACCGACCTCTGTTTTCAGTTCAACTTTCCCCTGGAAATATCAATTTCAATATAAAATGTAATAATATAGAACTGTAATCAGCCTTTTTTACCAACTAAGAATGTTATCATTGAATTTTTAATTCAAATTCTTTAGATTTATAAGTCCTGTAGAGTTGAAGCGAGAACATAGAATAAATACCTTCATGCGGGTTGAAGTAAACACATTTTAATCAGCGCCCCGCGGGGCCCAGCAAACCGAGTTAAGTTCCTATTTACATAGTAAGTGAATATAACTCACGGGAGATTCAGCCCAATCTTGTCTTGTTTATTCGCTTAATAGCGATGCTGTACATATATCGTAGTAACTAACTCGCCTGTTATAACATATTCACTGTTAATTTAGATAACTACTGTGAAATAGAGCGCTGCCACGAACTGAATTACCGTTTAGTTAATTTCGTGTACGCGTAATAGTGATATGTTACGTATATTAAATGCTTGGCTCGGTTTAAACTATGATTTCTTTTATTAAATACTAGCTGTGCCCCGCGGTTTCATCCGCCTTGCAATTTTACTTAAACTTTCAACTGAACTATCTTATAGCATTTTTATCGAACAAATATTTGACATGGTTCGTTAAATTGATATAACTTTTTTATTTATTAACCGATTGAGATAAAACAAACACTAAATGTTAAGTGAAGCTTACCACAATACATCAGTGAAACCGCACCGGGATCGGTTAAGCTGTTTCTGAGATCAGCGGTAACAAACGCACAGACAAACAGACAAAAATTCTAATGATCATTGTTTTGGGTTTTATTAACACATATTAGTACAGTCAGCGATCAGTTACAGTTTCATTATTTGTATAGATCATGTTATTACATTAGAAATATTGTCGATATCTCGTGCTAAGTCAATAGAAAAACAAGACAGTTTATATGTCATGACAACACTACATTTTGTTTCATCACGTAATTATAAGAGTTATAAGTTAATACTAGACAAGTTATACTCTTAAGCTTTCAGGGTTGTCAAGAAGCATAATTAAAGGCGGTATGTAGATTGACTACACCACCAGTCATTTTCAGAAGTGGTACAGCGAGCAAAAACTACGTTGAACGAATGGGCTGGCTTGAGCGGTGAAGTACGCGACTTCACAGAAGACAGACGTCAAGTAGAAGTATGATTCTCCGTTTTGTCTGAGAAGTGAGATTCTGAAAGCCTAACTGTGGTCCTCTTTCCATTCCCACAATTAAAAGAAACAATGCAACCCAATTGCAACTCATTACCTAGTTGCAGATGCCTATCCGCATTGGTCACTTAATAAAAGCTGAACTGATTGCTCGTTTTACCACTTTCTTCTAGTAAAAACATTTGAATTATTAGAAACTAGTGACCCGCCCCGGCTTCGCCCGGGTTCCACCAATTATGTTGATCCGATCGCTACCAAACACAGGAATGTGCCAACAAAGTCTATAGGGAACATACAATCTTAGCTTTTTATATACTATTTTTTCTCTAAAAGTATCACATGTTACTTCTAATACCTCCAAGAATATGTGTACAAAGTTTCATGATGTTCGGTTAAGTAGTTTCGCGTGAAAGCGTGACAAACAAACTTACATTCACATTTATAATAGTAGGGAAGTGCCGTATTTTTCGCTTATTGAAATTATTTTACTAAAACAATAGCGTAATTTAATTGTAATGTACAAGTTATTTATCAAATACCGTATATTGTTTACTCCGCATACATTATTCAGGGCAAGACACGCAGTCTTCGTAATTTACACTCCGCTTGGGAAATTCGTCGGTGTCGTGACACCGCTTCCGTTGTCACGCAGCCTCCGCCGCGGCAGCCTGCTAACTTGGGGAAATTATTTGTCATTCAAAATACTAACCTGACTTAGGCAGTTTATATTAATTAACTCTAACATTTTAATAGAATATGCGAATTAGGTTTGGTATATTATTTAATTATTTACAGTTTCTATCTATACTAAACATATAACGGGGAAAATATTTGATTGTTTGGTCTTTAACTCAAAAACTACACCGATCTTTGAAATTCTTCCATTTAATTTAATACAATTATTATTTGTGTATCGAAGCCGAGTTCGGTTCGGAAGCGTAGACGTCTGACTCATGAAGAAGGAATCAAGCGAAGAAGCGGGTCACGTAATGTTAAGAGACTATCGTTTACACGGTTATCCACTGTCTTACTTTTTTAAATAAAGAGTATATATTTCATAAAGAATAGCTGTAGATGGATTATAAAGAGGCATGTAGTAGTAAAAATGTCTTGAAGGATTTTAATTCTGTATGGTCTGAATCTTAAGTTCGACTTTGGAAACACCAGAGACCGTCTCACATATTTGCAGAATATGTGCAGTCATAGTCTACACAATTATAAAAATACTCAATTAGATACTAAAATGCACAACTTAATAGGACTAGGTGTTGAAATGTTTGTTCGCCGCAGAAAATGTGAATCATCAAACGCAGATTGTCTCGATTCTCTCGTATGTTAAACAGAGCATTGTTTGAACAATTCGATGGAGGCATCCACAAACAGTATTACATAAATGAACCCACAATGAGTGCGGCCAAACAATAGCGCCGCTTGCGGATTATGGTTTGCACTGAAACTAATACGATACAAAGCCTCTTTGTATACTCATTGCGTATACTTTGTAAATGAAATTGGCCCAGATTTGCAATGTTTACTTTTTTTTTTAGGGGAAGTGTGGATCGCTACCGGAGATCGCCAGCAACATCAAGGGGTTGCTGGGATTCTCTAAGGAGCTGGGTTGGTTGGAGTGATCCATATCCCACCCACACGCAAAATACGCGCCAGTCGTGGTGTTGTGGAAAATGGCCTCTAAAAACTAACTAGGGGAAGTGTAAAGTTTAATATTTAGAAGTAAAAAGAGTATGAAATATAAAAAGTCAGTTATAGAACTTGGGCTTAGCGTGTGACTCGTTAGTACAAATTTATTTTAACAAATAGTACAAATTTAGTTCAATTATATATGTAAGTTAGAAAATAATATATTAATGTCTTGCAGTGTTACACGAAAGAAAATTGGGGAATCTTACAATAAAATGTTCTAACGATGAACAGGTTGTCTTAAGGATAAAAATGAGTTTACAAGTGTATTATAAAATGGCGTGAATATTTCCTGTGCCATAAAGAACCAAACTAACAAGGAGTTACTCATAGCGGCTAATAAGCTACTGGCTCCGATATAACGCAAACACAAACTACTCAACAAGTAGAAGTCTCGGCGCTCGGCAAAGTTTCCGAATTGGTTACATTTGCAGACACCGGTCCGGTTTTAATGATCATTATATTTCCTTATTGTTTCTTGTGCATTTTACTAACAAAATTATCTCAATAAAGAGATAAAAAATTGTATTGAATTGTAATGATAGGTCAGTGTCAGCTGCATAATTTTAAGAGATATCAGATGCAGCTATTTCAAATAACTGTTTTTTTTATTTGACAAGGTGGCAAACGAGCAAGCGGATCACCTGAAGTAAAGTGAGCGCTACCTATAGACATCCGCAACAAGCAAATGTGTTGCAGGTGCGTTTCCTACCTTTATTGGACAGAGGAGGGCATAGACGGGAAAAAGGATATTTCCTTTTCCCCGTCCAATCCTCTTCCCTTTCCCATCCTATCCCCCTTATAAGGAACGAGTGGGAAGGGGAAGAGGACTGAAATTAGGCTTCCAGCACCTCACTCATTAGACGAAACGCAGAGTACTTCTACTTCACGCCTGTCTTCTGTGAGGTCGTGGTATGTCACCGAGCCGGCCCATTCGTGCAACAGATGTTGTTGCGGACTCTACCATTGTTAAAATTAAAACTAAACTACCACTGCTAAAATAAAATTAACGCAAAGCGTGTACAAAGAACATATAGTAGTGGTAATTAACATAGTGGCCGTTGTAAGTATAAATGAAGAGGATTAGGTTTCCATTACATAAATTAAGATGGTGATATACTAAATATCAGCTTCTTGAATAATAATAATTAGATTTTGAGGCATCGTATTGCTCAAGTTCGTCAATCCGGACGATTTCTAGAAATCGAAAAGAAATCATTGAATTGGGCCGCGCGAGGGGACGGATCACTAGTTAAATATAAGACAAATATAAAAACTCATCTTGTTCATTATCTGTCTTTAGCATAAGATAATAGAAAGTCTGTTTGTTCCGTTTATTCGTGATGGTACAATCAAGTACTGTTGATGAAGGTGTTTAATCTGTAAAACACGATCATAACGAGATGTGAACACAAAGAGAATAGAAAATAAAACTCGTCGTATCAACGGACGTGCTACGAAACTCAAACATAAACCCTTTGATCCCTTCTCCGACACATTGCGACTACGTGATATTAATGCATTACACTAGTTAACTATCGCCGGAGAAACGTATTTTTATAAGTAGATGAAAAAACGAAAGTAAAATTGGCTACTACTGCTTCCAAAAACTAACCATATTCAATATAACACAAGTAAATACTGCATGTTTGTTTGTGTGTAACACCGAATAGTCTTCTTAGTAGATGAAAGACAAATGTAACGAAAACTGGTTATGCAATGCATAGCAGTGTACCGTTGCCTAAGTAACACATATTCTACATGCGATGGAATGATCGCGTCAAGAACAATGGCCCCGATGTGCTGCGCAGAGCGCGGCGTTCATTGTTTGCGGGCGCTATGGATTGTATTGCGTTTGTTCTTTCAGCGAGCGGATCTGGATCAATGGGCACTGAATTGTTAACGAAAACTTGTTTGTATGTACATTTATATAGCATTGTGAAGATATCACGTGTTTCATTTTACTCAACTGAGTTCAAAAGGCATTGTGTAGAAAAACAGTAGGTAGGAAAGTACAGCTAATGAGAATGAATATGGGACGAGAAGTTAATTGAAGCGATATCTTGTTCTTGTTTTAGCTAGTACACTTTACACTTGAAATAATTCTCGTGTTCTTCGTGTATAGATTCGGTGCAGTCTCTAGTGCGATAGAATGCTCTGATGTAATTGAACAAAAGGCTGTAGAGCTGTACTGTAGCAAAGCATACCACTGTTTCAATGTTTCGAACCAATGCACGAGATGCATTGAAAGCTTACGCTAGATATTTATTGTTATGGTACTCACCTAATTTTATGGGCAAATCTTTTTTGGCATCCGTATTATGTATTTTTCCAACTAAGTCTTAAAGTCCAGTATAAAAACCAGTAACGTATTGATTAGCCTATACCTAAGCCACCAACACATAACTGATCACATCTAGTAACCCGTGTTGTCTTTGAAATGCCCTAATGTATTTCGCTACGTGTCATTCTCCTTACCCTAACGTCCGACGCCCGAGCTATTCAAGATGGAGTTAAATGTCAACGCAGCCTATCTGTACGTTCCTATGTACATCGATATTATTTGAAATCTTATTTAAAAATACCGTCCTATCGAGCAAGTTGCAGTTCAATAACATAACTTCCGTAAACGTAATGGCGCGGCAAACATTTGGCAACAAAAGCCGAGACAAATTTCCCTAGCGGAGTGTATTTCAAACTGTGAGCTCTGTTACCGCATAACTCGCCGTGTCTGCGCAATTTATGTGGAAACATTCAATATGTTACGTTCAATTCAAATTGAAAAAAAATGAATATTGTGGTTCCCGAGCTATTCACGACTTACACGAATTGAAGTCGGCTTCTTGTACTTTTACTGCTAACATATATTTATTATTTATGCCAATAGCCTAATTGTTATGGACTGCGAAACATGCACAATATGATCGTGGGATCGAATCCGCCTTTCGGCTATTATCCTGAACCATTTACAATCAAGGTAAACCTTGGGATTTAAATAAATATCAGTAAATAACATATAATCTATTAACATTTCATACCGTATAGAATAGAGAATAGACCAGCCGTAAAAAGAAACTAAACCCAAAACCAATTACAGTATGGTCTACGGTTGTACTGTGCCGACCCCACATAGAAAAAATCTGGGAAAAGGGCAGGTAAAAGAGGTAGATTAATACCGATTTTTAAATATAATTTTAATGCAGCAGTTGTCAGTTTTATAACAGCGCGTTATTATATTACGCCTGCTTTAAGCTATTTTCGTCCACTATGCAAATTGGGTTCATAAGTTCGTTTGTCAGGAGCTGAGAGTGCGTTGATTAAAATTCATGTTGCCGAAACCCTTCGGCGGCTTATGTGCGCCGCCCGTGGATAAATTAGTTCTAGTGGCATCATGCAAATTAAACTTAAATCTATATACACCACTTTATATTACTGAATTTAAATTTATTCATATTAACATATCATAGGTTCAATTGTTACAATTTTACCCTCTAGATGGCGTTGTACCGTCTGTATATCACGCTTTAATTGCTTAGGTCTAACCTAAAAGCATATACGTATAAGAACGTATAACGAGTTCAGTGACAGGTATCTAAAAAGTATACATGTAATACTGATGTGCCTGCTATAAGGAGCTGATCACAATTGCCAATACATCACTGTCACACATATATTAGATGCACGTCCATGAAGGAGCTACTTAATAAGGCTATAAAAGAAGAAAACATAAAAAGATATGCCTATTTTTAACAAATTATATAACTAGCCGTCGATCGAGTTTCGCTCAGCGTTCTCATATTGGTTGGCGAATGATCGTGTTTTTTAAAAAGGTATTTTTATATTATTATTAATAACATGTATTATTATGTCACAGACATTACCAGATTTTACATCGCGGTCAAAAGTTTTATGGCCCAAAAAGATGGCACTAAAAAACTAGTTATTTTCTGTGAAAATTTGCGTTTTCACGAGAAATACACCTATTGGAATAAAATAAATTGCAGATGAATTCAGAAATAAAAACAGTTGAGACTTTGACCGTTATAACTTCTGTAATTCCGAACTCGTTCAGTAATAATATTAATGTATCTATAAATCTGTTATATGTAGATGTTTGAACTTGTATGTTTGGAGTCTGTGATTTGCACTCGATGCGCCGTGCGTTATTTGCACAGCCTTACATCCGAAGTCACGGTTGCGCGATCAAACGGCGCCAGCTCTCTTTGTTAAATCTTGTACAATGTATGCGTCAACACAATACATCAAAAGCGGCCTTTAGTTAGTAACTCTTTGCGTTTCTCTCATCACAAAATGTGAATCCGTCTGTTAGCGATAAATACGTGAAAGCGTAACAAACAAACTTACATTCACATTTACATTACTAGGGATATATAATATATTATTAACAGTGGTAGAGCCCACAACAACAACATCTGTTGCACGAATTGGCCGGCTGGACCGGTAAAATACCACGACCTGACAGAAAACAGGCGTGAAGTAGAAGTAGTTTCGTCTGATGAGTGAGGTGCCGGAGGCCTAATTTGAGTCCTCCTCCCTTTCCCACCCTTTTCTTGTAAGGATGGGTTGACGGGAAAAGGGAAATATCCTTTTTCCTTTCTATACCCTCCTCGGTCCATTAAAGGTAGGCAACGCATCTGCAACATATTTTCTTGTTGCGGATGTCTATGGATATCGTACACTTAGGTGATCCGCTTGCTCGTTTGCCACCTTATTCCTTAATATATATATATATATATATATATATATATATATATATATATATATATATATATATATATATAAGTAGGGATTTCGAAAGTCACGGTTAAAACAACTTTAAATATTACATAACGTGGACATGGGAATTTAACGTCAAAAGTCATCAAAATAATGTTAAGCTAGTAAGCGCCAGTCAGCACTGAATAAGAATTGAAAATAAAACTTGTCGTATCAACGGACGTGCCGCGAAACTAAAGCGCAAACCCTTTGATCCCTTCTCCGACACATTGTGAATACGTGATAGTAATACAGCATGCATTGATAAATCAAAGTTCATATAGACGGCATAAAATTTACGTTAAGTCACCAAGTTATTAAAGTCTTATTTTGAGTTGCGGAAAGGGAGCTGGCCGCAACTTAACAGAGACTTTTTTAAACCAAAAATCAAGTTTTCGACGAATAAAATGCACAGAAAGTAGCATTAATATATATTAATCAACCCAACCAATTTATTTAATTAACTTTTTATGCTAATTTGTTAAGGTGATCCCTTGCATCCAGGACCATGGGTGTACCATAGTGTAGAACACCATGACTCTTTGTATCTCTACTTCCTTCTTCTTTTTTAAAACCAGTTTTTATATTACATACAATATCTTCATAAACCATTTCCCTAATATTATGTACTTATCAATTTTTTCAGTGATCTATCCCATTGGTTTTCTGTATTAACATGCTCCACTATATGAACTGAATAATTCATTTTCTTCAACACATTAGTAGGCATATAAAGGTTCATTCACACACAACAGTGAACAGGATGGCTTTGTTTTCATTACTCTGTGTCGATATCAAATCTATTGAAACGTAAAGATACGATTGTAGTTTAATATTGCTGAAATTATTTACAGAATTCGGCTTATAGGTATTACATTACCTACAATAATTTGAAAGCGTATAAATAAAAGTTGATAATTTTGGCATAAATAAGAAAAAGACAACAAAAATTACGATTTAAGAATGTTTGTAATATATGTCCTCGATTTATTTCGACCAAACTTTTGCTAAATTAAAAAAAAGCTATTTTGACGCATTAATTTGATAAATTATTACCATGGGTTTCCACTGCCAAAACATTCACATGTCATCTCAGTTTTTTCAAAGAGAAATATAGAGAGAAAGCTTGTTTCGATACACGATTTTACGCCAGTGGAAACCCACGGAAAGACAATACAATTTTTCTTTTTAGTTTGTATTTTTAGATTCAATTTTCTCTCCCTAGTCCTATAACGGATCTTAAAATTATAATGACGTATAAAAAGGGATTTTTCGTAATGAATAAAAACAAGCACAGAATAAATTTAATTTACCAATTCGCCGCTTAAAACAACCGAAATATGAATAAGAACTCCCAATTCTGTAAACATCACAGCGGACGAAACATTTGCAAGTTAAATTCGCTTCCGTTAAAAGAAACACCGATAAGGATTTTATTATTGTTTTTGTATCGTCGAAAAATATATGATTGGGAAAAAATTAAGGGGAAATATTTGAGGCATGTGGAACGACAACATTTTAGAAACATATATGTATATAAACTTTTTATTAAACATGAGTTTAAACTAAAAGTTGAGTACAATTCGTTTTGCATATATAGGCATTTGTTTTCTGTATTACGATGGTGGTAGTAGACACTTGGGATTGGACTCAATTGGGATTTAATGAGCTTCATAAAAGATAATTGTTCTGTCTTCCTTTGTTACAGTTGGCTTAAATTAAAAGCTGCGACTAATTTATGTATTGTAATTACTAATGTAATGTAGATTAGCATGTATGAATTCAGCTCGAGAGCGACTGAAAATGTATAAGCGAATAGATGCACAATGCAACGAGTTCTTGCACAAAGAAACGCCAGCGAGCTCGACAAGAGATTTCCTATTAACCTAAAAAAGCACCTAAATTGCCATCCGAAAATCGATTAGGGTGCCGATAAATTAGTAACGATAGGAGGGATATAAATAAATCGATCGGGGAATCATGAATTGTGTTGTGCAAATGGAAAAGTTAAATTGTCGTGTTCGCGTAAACTGCAAGAAACATAAAACGAAAGATGTAGTCTGCTATCTGAATCTGCCTTTATTTTACAAAACACAACAAAGAAAATACGTTGAAGTATTTTGAAATTTATTAGAATTGCGTTAATTAAAACTTAACTACGTCGCACCGACCTGAATCGACTAGATATATTTCTGTCAGTTAACATAACGATCTGTTAACTGGAGAAATATATCATTTTCGTTTTCAACGCTAAATGTGACACAGACGTCTCAGACTGAGAACATTACGCCTGGGAAATCTTCGTTGGTCTTTACATCTATTCCACTGCTCCGTTCCTTGTGATATGTTGTTTCTTTAAAGAATCGAGTTCAGAAATAGCATTAATGTTGCATTTCGATCAAATAAAATAGTTGTAGTGTACTTACTTAATTTTGTTTTTAGTTTTAGTTACAGATTCGTATGTTATTAGATAAATATATGGCGTGTTTAAATAGATAAACTACCCCTTTATCAAAGGACTAATGTTTTCGAAATCGATGCGAAATGCACATAATTTTATGATATTATTTCTACGATGAATAATGTCTATATATACCAGATCCACTCTGATTTGACTCGAGACAAGATCTCCAGAAGATAGACTGAGCGTTCAGGGCAAAATATATAAAATTGTGCTTGACTGACAACTAGCCAATTTCTTTTAATTGCAACGTAGTCATATTTAAACACTAATTCTTGGCGAAAGAGTAACTGCCTAAATAGATATTAAGGTGGCCTCTGCGGTAGTGATATTAGCTCATTGTTTAAGTTGCTTCGACTGACTACTCCGGTTATGTTAAAAGGGATAAGAATGCACGTTTCGTTTCTCCAAAGCTGCAGACTATTTGCGCTGCTAACTTGTTGAGTATTTCCAGCTTGCGTTTTATCGAAGCGAGCGGAAGTTTATTAGTCGCTATAAATAGCCGCTGTTTGTTGTCTCACAAAGCGCGATGAGATTTAAGATAGAATTTCCTTTGAGAAAGCGTTATCTATTGTAGAGCTGTTGACTCTACATTTACTTTTTCGATTTTATGTTTGCAATTGAATTTAGTCGGCAAAAGTACGGCCAATGTACCACCATCATTGGACCTGACCATAGAAAGGAGTTGGTAATACTATCATACGATTATACGATTGCTTTGATTTTTTTATCATTTTATATAACGTTCTTGTCACCTTCAGATCCTATCTTACTTCTTACTAATGTTATAAATGCAACAGTTTGGATGTTTGTTACTCCTTCACGCTATAATGGTTGAACCAATCTGGATTGTATTTAGTGCAGAGATAGTCTGGAATAGCTACATATGATAATTTTTATCCAGGAAAAGTATACGGTTTCCATTTTTTTATTTATCTCAGATATGTATACCTATATATCGATACATTTAGGAACGGCGTGTTTTTTGGGTCCGATAATGACACGGTTTCTATGGTATACCGTAACAATTTTATCCCACAGGTAGTAGCAGTAGTCTGTCGTAAAACGGACTACTTTGCTACCGCTTTGCCGTTTGGATTAAATTGTTCTAATCTTACTTTTTCATAACGTATCTATTTTTTAATAAAACAAATAATTATGTTGAGATTAAAACTGTTTTATTCATATCTGTTCGAAAAGCTCACAGTAACATATGTGACCAACAACAACATGACATTTTTCTAAATTCATCCTTGATTCCTTAACCATAAAGATCTAAATTGGAAAAGATTGCACGGAGAAACCATCCCTGCGAAGCTCGGGACAGGTCGTCTCATATATGCCACACATTCCTCTAAAAAAGCAAAAGGTATAGTTAGGTATAGGTATAGATTGCTCCCTTCCTAGAAACATTCGACGATTTTCATCCAGAGTTGATGTGATCCAAGCAAACACGGTATACTTTCAAGTACTAGGGGAGCAGCGGTTGGGGAAGGGTAGTCCGTTAATAGATAGATAACGCTTACTAGCTCCATTGAAATCGGTAGAGTAAACGATGATAAGTTTATTTTCGTATTTAATAGTAAAATAAACAAAATCTTCTATGCACAGTTTTAAAAAACTCATAGTAATACCAGCGAACAAGCCGGCGGGCTCGTTTTCATTGGATTATTATTCCAAAGTTAAATTCAATAACATTATAATAATATTCCGATGGACTAGAATATCTGAGACGTGACCTTTTAAGTGAATTTTTCCGTTTTCTATAAATTGAAAACGTGCTCAGTCGCCGCCGGGCGTAGTGGTACCGAGTTGCGGATTGCGATGTGTCCATTGAATATAAGTCCGATTCAGATTTGCAGCGTTTACTACATAGTCAGGTTTGTGAGTTAAAATAGTCATATAATATTTTGTTTTCTCTTTCCTGTTGTGTTATCATTTTAGTAGATTACCAAAATAATTTAGTACAATCCCTTTAACCTTTCCAACTAGTCATAACTATACTTGTACTTGTTTATACTTGTATAAAATTATCCTTGGACATGGTTCATGACAAATCGAATGGCGGATTCGAAAAAACGACCATGATGTGATTGTTTCGCGGTCCGTACCATTAGGCACTTTGTGAATATAAGAAATGATAGATTAAAGACAAGAAATCGAGATAGATAGTTACAACGACCTAATGGAGCAGAGTGAAGTATTCTACCTATAGACTCGAATGCCCGTGGTATTCAATGTATTCCAAAGTACTGTCTCTACCTAAGCAGTTATACCATACCTTACCATACCATAAATTTTGGAGATTTTTACTAGCGATATCACTAATGGAATGTTACTTTGTCTAGGTCCCCTGGTCCTTAAATTACCTTCAGCTTTTAATAATCAACGAATAATTATGTAGACTTAAGGAGAGTTGTTATATACTTGTAGTGTTATATAATAAAGTCGATCAATTCAAATCTGTAGTTTGCCGGTCGTATTTCGCTCAGAGATGACGCGACGTTAGAACACCCGTCGCGGGTGTACGCGCACAAATTCTAATCAAGGCCCGCCAGCGGCCGACATATTAAATTGTGAACATTATTCACAGGCAGGAACTGTAGCGTCGAAAGCTTAACCGAATGTCGGACACACACCTAATGGCTGTGGTTCGATACCATCAATATCTATAACTATTTATTTATTTGTAATATTGTATTTTTCATCCGGTTCTCAGTTACCCAGGTTACCAATAATCTTTATCTTTACATAGTATAAAACAAGTCGCTTCCGCTTTCTGTTCTCTTAATTATTTCAAACTACGCAACTAATTTTAATGCGGTTTTTATCAATAGACAAAATGATTCATGATTTTGTGTTAATGTGAGATAAAAACTAAGTTATAATGTGATGTAAAAAATATATTTTTGTGAGCTTACATTGTAAACGCTGGCTAAACCTTACGAGATACATCAAAATAATGTACTAGGGAATTGTAAACCTCAAGACTATCTACAAAAAAGTCTATGCCGGCATATATCTATCTTTTAAGGATAGCTTACCATACCCATTTTAATTTATAAAAAAATGGTCACGTACAATACGGTAGTTTTAAAGCTATTAAGACGGATACAGTATTAATCCTCATCAAATTACATTTGCAGCGTTGCATGCACGTAATAATGCATATATATATATATATATATATATATATATATATATATATATATATATTATATTATATTTCACAGTTTATAAACTGCGGCGGAATGAGAAGGTGCTAGATATAGTAGTATACAGAACATACCATTAATATAGATTATACATTAGTCTATATAATTTTATGAAATTACGGAATATATGAAATCCGTACTTAGTATATTTGGCTGTATTATCTCAAAAGGTTTAACAGTAAACAATAAGTCGAAGAGTCCATTCTCCGTCACTGTCTGAACGCATTCTCGATGTGGAACAGTTTAAACTGAGCAATAAAGATGAAACGGGTTCATTTTATTCCAAACGGAAGGCGGACTCTTACGTACTGAGTGCTCGACGGCCGCTCACAAATGTATATCGGAATATACATAGATATAATATTAAATTGAGTAATGCCAACTAAATTTTGTAGCTTAACACTTTATGCTACCGCGATAAGTGGTAAATTCAATGTATACATTTATTGGATTGATTGTTTAAATTAATCTTAACCCATCTACTTAAACTTACTCCACGATACACCCACCACTACCGAACTGCGTATCGCAACCAACGATTTTACGCATTTCGTACCCTAAACTATTACGTCTTTACCGATAGACAGATAACGAAATGTTTTATGCGTATATTTTCGATAATAAGAAAACAGTATTAGTTGTTGCAAGATGCGTGTTTTAGGAATAATTCAAACCTTCAACCTTCATGTACCCTAAAGATGTAGGTTGGATAATTCTGACGCATATGCATACAAGTTGTTTCATTTTGGTATCTGATTAAGTGAACTCTTGTGCATTGTTCTTCACAAATTGCCAAATTCATCGACGCATCTAGTTTGCATCCGTCGACTCTTAATTGAAAAAACAAATCCTTAATCCTGCCTGGCCTAATTAATCAAGATGCTTTGTTATTTTACTACGCTCGTCACAGCATTGTAAAGATTCCTGATGATGAAAGACACGTGAAGCTGTGTGAAGAGCGAATACAATGGCTTACTGTAATCCATGTCAGTGCACAGCATCCATTGTGTCTTTTAATCAGATCTTTGTGCTAATGCTCTGAATCAGATCGCTTCTGTTGTGTTATCAGCAATTAATGCACTAATGAATAAAAAATGGGTCGCTGTGAACGACAAATATCTAACTAATAAAAATAACCTATAAACAAACAATCTGTCTATTAAGACAATAATTAAATGATTACATTTCATGGGTAGGTAGCGAAGGCTACACATTACTATTTCACAAAACTTACGACCATGTAGTCATCTGCATTCAGTGATTGTAAAATTTTATTGCGTATTTTCAAAGATGTATTATGTATGTAAATAATATGTATTTAACAAAGTCTGATTAAAGTGCTAGATAAATAATTAACGAATAAATTAACTGACACACTAAGGTTCCCGTTAAAATAATTTGCGTTTCACAAACAAAGTTTATGCGTTAGTTTGTTACTTGACAGGTAATTTTTTTTAATTTAATCAATCTCAAAAGAATTTAAAATCCATCTTGTATGCATTATTTTATATACAAAAAAGCATTTTGTAGAAATACATTATTTTTATTTATAACGAAACTTTCGGCAAATATTAAAGAAAGAAATGATCTGTCGAGTAACTTTAACCACCAAATAACTTCCTTATCTGACAGATTATCTAAGCTATAATTTACTTTGCATTTTATTTACCAGTTAAGATTAATTGGAGATTGTGAAACATCATCGATGACGTTATCCGTCAGATAACTTGTAAGTATACATTATTCAGGACTTTTCTTTGCCATTGTGAAACAGCCCTTAGTGAATAAAATAACAATAAAATGTGCAGCAGCGCACTGTTCAAGATGTAATACAAATTTAGCAATAAAATAGTGAGGCGTTGCGTCGGTTCAGCGGACAGGGGGACTCGAATGCGCCCAGTGTTCTACACTCGTAAACAATTGGTGGCTCTGAGTCGGAACACAATATGAACAGTTCCGACAAGATGAAAATAGTTCGTGAACGCTATTGTGAAACACATTTCGTACGCAATCGTAATACGGTTACCCTATTGTGGCTTAACTAACGAAACAAGATTTTAAAGTGTTTCATTAAAATGTTATAGAATTATAGATGCTACCTTATGAAAAAATGCGAAGTAAGTTTCTTTGTTACGCTTTCACTCGTAAACTACTGAACCAATCATCACGAAATTTTGTACAAATTTTCAAGACTTTAAAAGGATGTTTGTTATACACATTGTATGAAAAGATAACAATATTGTTATTAGCATAATATATGGTCGCCCAAAGAGTTTCAGCAATTTGAATAGAATTCAAAGCCACCTGGCCTTCGACTTGAATCACATTCAACGCCATCTAGCGTTCCAAAAGTAAATATCAGTCAGCTAGTAATATTTATATTATTGCACACTAGTATACTTACCTAGCTTCTTCCCCATCCATGCAAATATCTTCGTCAGTTCAGAGTACTTTAATGCAAGGAGCATTGAGATTTTGTATTGCCCTACAATTAGAGAAAATACTAGACGAATTGTATTTACTAGCTAAGCTCCACAGTTTCACTTACCGCACCGTTCAGAGGAACCTAACAATAGGGCTGTCAAATGCAAAAATAATTTTTAAATCTGATTGATATTACGTGAGATTAGTGCGTACAAACAAACTCTTCAGCTAGATTATATTGAATACAGGTTCATAATATTGTTACTGAATTTTGAGGGCGTGGTCTAATATTACTAGCGCGTATTCGCAATGTGTTCGAGAAGGGATCAAAGGGTCTTAGTTTCCCGACACGTTCGCTGCTATGGTGATACTCCCCTCCCACCTTGATAAGTCTATACTAATAACTTTTCACTGACTTTTGACTTTTTCGAAATGATGAGCCTATTGGCTGTAAAATAAAGTTTTGTTATTTTTTACCTCTAAAGAGAACACATTAACAACAATACAATAAACAAGAACAAAAAAACGACATGGAAGGGTAAATAATTAATTTTATATTCTCTATTGCAGTGGTGGCTCAGCGGTTTAGGCCCCAACTTACGTACAGTAGGTTGCGAGTTCGAACCGCTTTACTTTGTGTAATTTATTTAATCACCACTGCTCCAAAACGGTGAAGGAAAACATCGTGAGGAAACCGGCATGTTCTTCGAACCACTAAATTCGAAGACATGTGACATCCGCCAACCCGCACTGGGAGTACGGCTCATGTTTCGGAGAGGAGGCCTGTGTCCCTGCAGTGGGGAACATTCTAGAAAAAGGCTGATTTATTATAATTATGTATTCTCTATTTATTAAAAATGTCAATAGATAAATTAACCATGCAGTCGTATCTCGTTTGAGCTCAACAAAATGCAACTGAGCAAAAAGAATTGAACATTCGTTTCAAATATCCATTTCACGTCAGCTGATTCGCTCACAGTGCTCGAAGCCCGTGAGGAATTAATAGTTCATGCCGTAACAATATTATTCTTCTTTGCCCATCGGGATTGCTTGTTTTGTTCGACATAAGAGTAGTACTGGTATTGCATTAACTGTGAAAATTATATTATCATATTCTATAATGTGCTGTATTTAAGTCCTTTTAAAGGTATTCATTTATTTTAGAGCTTAGCATTTAGGACTACTAATTTTAGTAAAATTTTGATGTGAAAAAAAAATGGCGGTGGTTGATGCTTAAATAAATTATATAAGTATTATTGCTTTTGCAGTTTTTTTTATTGGATAAGGGGGAAAATGAGCAACGGATGGCCTAGAGCTAAGTCATCGCCGCCGCCAATGAACGTCCCCAATATCTGAGCGGTAGCGGTCACTTAACATCAGGTGAACCGCTTGCTTGCTTGACACCTTCTTCCATAAAACAAGTAATTGATATTAATTGATGTTGACTCGAATAGTGTTGATATATCTTGCTTGTTTTCCTCTGTGCTATAAAATAATCGAATATTTAACTGATTTATTGATAACATTATTTAAATGTGTAAACTTGAAAACCAGGTAAAGGGCGCAGAGAAATGCACAGTGAATGTGTTAATAATGTACCACGGCTGGCGTGCACCGGCGTATCGCTTACTATTTATCAAAGCGGCTTCCCTTCTCGGGTCGTTAGAACAATAGTGTTCTCTGATACATTTGAACACCGAACCCTCGTGTTTTATTAAGGAGCGCCATTGTGGCCTACAGCACGAGGTCGTATGGAGTTCACAAACATACACACCTATGTTTATTACCGCGCTATATATTTCGACTTACATTTAAAGAATGGAAAAGAAAATTATTTCATTTATTAATTTGCACTCACGCCTTTCACGTAATTAGAATTAAACTTAAAAATCCGGGGAATGGAAACTCATTAGTTGACAGAAGGAATCAGATAATTGACTTTGGGAAATGCTTAACTATCGACCCAGGTAAATTAAGTTCGTGGTTTGTTCTAATGTATTTTAACACTTAAAGAATCAACACAAGCCCGCATCCCAGAGAGTTAGATTGGTATAGATTATGAATTTCTACAATCTTCATATATTATCTTATTCTTGGCACACCTCTCCCATTTACTATGTCAAAAGCCTTAAGACGAATTTATTACCTTGATCCGTATCTATGTAAAGAAATCTTAGTATGTAATTTCTCTAAATTGTAAACATCGAATTGACTTGAAAATTTGCAGTCACATAAAGGAACTTTTTTTAGTGCAGATTACAGACTATTAGAATAATAAATAAAAAAATATTTTTTTTTTAATTTCAAGTTTGAGAATAACACCATCTAGTAGTAGTAGTAGAGCGCCTGCTCTCCAGGGTCGCGGAAAAGCTCAGCTGGAGGCACTGGTGCGTTCCACTAGAGATCCCGGAACCCCCAAATATACTCGAGGGTAGCCATTTAGAGGCTAGGCTTAGTGAGTTAAACTACACATTACCATGTATTTCTTTACAGAAGAAAAAAATGTAGTAGATAATGAAATATAACTATAGTATTAGCGTAATTCCAAGTTGTATATAGGTATTTTGAAAGAAAAATTAAACATGTATGTGTACCTGGTTCTCAATGAGATGTGTTTTAAAATGTGTCATAAAAAGGAAGAGGTACGTTTTCCTCGCGACGGCAGCGCCACCGACCGCCTCGCGTATTCAACGACCGTAAACAATAAACGTCAGAGGAGACTGGTGTACGTCACAACTTAAATTACAAATGTGTTTTCGTATTGCCAGAACGCGTGGCGTCTCATCAAACAACATTTCGCAGTTCGCAATATCAAGTAATCTTGTCTTAAATATTAATTATTTTAAAAAGTTTAGAGGTTTTGACACCGTTTATTTAATATATATCATGACTACTCATCAAAAGGGTGTGGTATTTGAATCATGTAGGAAACCAAGAACTATTTTTTTTTCTTTTTTTTAAAATATTTGATCGCGAATTACTATTCTAAAAGATATTTAGTTAAAAATATTTTTATAATATAGTAACTGTAAATCATTTTTAAAGGAATATTGCAAGGTATTTAATGCCATATATATCAAAGTAAAAGTAATCTTTTTTTATTTCACGGCTACAAATAAATAATGGCTTAAAAAACCATATACCCGATTGACTCTATGATTATTTACATTTTAATGACGTACTTTGTAATGTGTAATTGACTTTATAAATTTCTTTTATAATTTAACCAACGTTATTAATTTTAAAAAAGTTTATTGATTGTTTAGTCTGTGCATTCTTGAACCGTTTTTAGTCTGTGCGCCGAACTTCAGTCTCGTGTGGGAGAACAACGCGCTGTGCTCAAAGTCAGACGATTTCCCAAGAATAGTTGATGATACATGTTGTTTGTTATTTACCGCTGGCTAAATTAAAAATTCTCGGTTTGTGGCACTGATAGAAGTATTTTTGAATAACATTAACTATGTATTTGTGGGTAAAGAGAAGAATAAGTTTAGCGATGGCTCGTTAACTGCAATATAAAGTGACGGTGGATACAAATTTTGAACGAAACGGCAACAGCAGTATGCAGTACGCTAGACCGGCGACGCAACACAAAAAGAAGCAGGACACTCTCAATTAAATGCCATTTTTATTGTATTTAGTTTGCATTATTTCACCCAATCAAATAAATAAGGTGACAACTTCAACTATATGGGTTTTTATGCCGAAGTCATTTGTGATATGAAACTCTAGACAATCCAAAGACTCTTCAAAATCGATCAAGCCTTTTAGGCTACTGTTGGTCATAATGAAACGGGTGCACACCTACGAAAAACATTACCCTTTTGTCAGTTGGGCAAAACTGAGCTATGGGGACATTAATTCCTACTGGTATAGATCGATCACTATTATGTTGGTATTGGCTTCGTTTACCGAGATTTATATTAATAGATTTCAAGAAACTTCATCAATTCTGTCTCTACTGAGAAACCATTTCCCCCTTAAACCCCCCCACAAATTTTCTGTCTACACAATAAAACCACAATTGTTGATTTGGTATTTTACTAATCTCTAGTGACTAATACTTGCTGACGGTATTTCAAAATTATGACATTAAAATATCTGAATCGAGAACCAAGATTTACGAGGTGATTGTATATTTAGCCGCTGGGTTGTAGTGTACACATAATATTTATGGTATGTATGGACATTGTAAGTAAAAACGTATGTAACATGATCATTTATCAGCCTGTAGTTATATTTGTTCCGTCGATGCCGGCAATATGTTAAAAATCAATAACGTTAGATAAGGCCGCGCTTAAAAGACGGCCATTTGTTACGAGGCGGTTATTGACGGGTACACATACGTTGCCTCAGTATTGGAAACCGTCAGCTACTTGCAATAGATAACTCAATTTCTTACGAATTTTCTTTTATTTTTTTTAAATGGTTCCAGGTTTTTTAAGGGCTTAAGGGTACGAACTGCGAAACCAGAGGTCGTGGGTTCGAATCCGACATTCGAATATTATCGTGAACCATATCCCAAAGTACAAGGAGATGAACCCTTGCCATTAGCACTATTTCTCTTTGCTTAAAAATAGCTGGCAATGAGCACAAAGCTCCGTGATTGATATCACGGGACCCGCGTACTCGTTCGCGTCCTTCTGTATAAGTACCACCGAGCGAGCGCGAGCCACCCGAGCCGGCTTCCCACGGATATCACTAGACCTTGTATGTATATATAGTCAGGAACACATGACTTGTGGCGCTCATAAATATTGGTTGAGAAGCTTCTAACTTTATTGCGAACTAACTAACACGTGAATTTTATATATTAAGATTAATTCGAAATATGAAATATAATTATTCCTATCTTTGTAGCCAATCCTTTTGGCGCGGGACCTTGGTTTGATTCCCAGGCCAGGCTAAAAGGGCCACAGCCACAAGCGTTAGTAAACAATTTGTTGTAGATAAGTATAAAAACTCGTACCCTTAAGAGTCAAGAGGTCGAAGTTTGAATGTTTCCTGATTGCAAATATGTCGAAAGTTCACTATGAGTGCTACTGTAATAAAAATATAAATACCAGGGTACCTACGTATGTACTTTTTTTACATGGAATAAGGGGCAAACGACCAAGCGGATCACCTGAAGTTAAGTGAGCGCTACCCATAGACAAACGCAACACGAAAATATGTTGCGGATGCGTTGCGTACCTTTAATGGACAGAGGTGGGCATAGACAGGAATAAGGATATTTACTTTTATTATACATCAAAACCCTAAAGCTCTCATGTAATATTCTTCACATATAACCTTAAACTTTCGCGATATCTACTAATATAAAGTTTATTAGAGGATTCTTACCACAATTAGGCTTTTTGAAAAATGGTCTTTCACAGACCTTGAATTCTTCATATTATTTGGGAAAGGAATTCATTGTTTGACTGCGCGAATAAATTTATTCGAGGATGTAATAATCATAAAAATCTCTTTCGTTCTTACGAGTTGAGTTCCTTTTTATTCGGTTTCCGGATCTAATTTCACTTGCAAATTTTACATCCTCCATGAATACACCTCGACGGTGCGGTGGAGGATCAGTTAAGATGTTACAAGCATTTTAAACTACGGATAAAATAGCTTTGTTATTATGTACTTCAATAACCCAGAGGGGTAGACAAATGGAAATCCATGATCCCTGCCTTCCCCTCCAGGGGAGTCCTAGGCACGGTTAACCAGTCCTATTAATATGCCGTAGGTATCAATGCCGTGATACCTACATATTAAGTGTATTAGTATATGTATGGGTATCATGTCTTAATTGTTTTTTTTTCATTTGCTGAGAATAAATTAATACATTTTAATTAATGATTTGTAAATTATTTCCTCATAGTTTCCTTCACTATGCCTTTGCTTTGGAGTGCCTGCAATATGTAGGAGTGATTTCATGAAAAGAGACAGAATTGTGTGCGAAAAGTGAAAGCGAAAAAGGGAAGTGCGTGCTATTTGATTTGACCAATGAGCGCACGGTGTTAAAGTTGGCCGTCAGATGTCACCAACCAATTTTCCATCATTCGTTCTAAGATTTTTACTTAACTAAGTGAACCACAGTTTGATCGATAGCTACTTCTGAAATAACCAATTCAAGATCATCAACAAACCTCGGACTTTCGCCTCTGAAAGGGGTCTGGCGTGAATATAACAAAATAACAGAGTCCGATAATTCAAATAACTTATACTTGTTTAAAAATAAATATAACCTTTTCAAAGAAATTGTAACGAATTATTATATAAGTAAAGAAATTGTTTAAATAATGTTAATATTATTAAATATTAAATTACTAAAGTTGTACTCTTATAAATAACATAACACTTTAATTATAAGTTAGTTATAATAATTGGAAGATGTGGGTGTACCAAAAATAAAGAAAAAAAGATATGTCAGACCTATATTTGTATCTGTAATTCAATTAAAAAGCTAACTCTGGTATGATGTTAAATAACAATGAATTTAAATGTTCACTTGCATCTACGTACACTAGCGTTCATATCAGTAACTAGTAAGAGATTAGATTGCCCGACTTGTGAACGAATACGTACACATATAAGAAGCTGGCTTGGCTTAAATATCTATATTTGTGTCGCGTACGCCACAGACGTCAGAAACGGGAAAAGGTACAACTGTCGTTAATTTAATTGCAAACACGATACATTCCCACGGACAGGTAAAAGTATTATAGGGTAAGCAATATTAGATACGTGAGCTGAATCGACTGTGAACGCGCTGCACGTACGCATCGGCCGGAATACACTGTTGGATTGACGACTTGCCCTTTCTTTTCTGTACCTCAAACTAATAATTCATACGTGACCTACACTCGGTCACCAATATTTATAGGAAGAACTTTGATGAAATGTACTCATTCTAAGATACATTTTCATAATGACTTCTTATATTTACGCGATTACTACACATTGAAACGAAACTATAATAATTTTACGGATTTCATCGCGTTTACTTTACGTTTTTAATTCCCGACGTTTCGACTACTTTACTTCCTACCCAGGATGATACACGAGGCTGTTAAAGTAAAAAAAACATCCTGATTTCAATAGAGAAGATGGTTGGGTAATACCACCAGCTTGGGATCCCATGATTGATAAAATTAAATCTTAAACCAAACATACATCTGCAAGACCTCAAGATATAGTGAGCTCATTCTGCATAGATCGGATCAAGTAATTAATTCAAAATAAGTGGGTACTTCTCCAGCAAGTTTTGACATTGGGACATCTGACACCTCAGTCAACCCCGTGACAATGAGCGCTGTAACATACTCGAAACGTCGGGAATCAAAAACCGTAAAATAAACGCGATTAAATCCATAAAATTAGTTACAACCACCATCAGGGTTGCACAGGTTGATAACTGCACACCTTTCGCGCAACTCCTGCCGCGGATACCTTGTCAAATGATCCAGAGCTATTTACAATTTACTGTTTGCTTAATGCAACGCGCCTGCAGCTTCTCAGATGGTTTGGATGTTCATGGGTGGCGTCGATTATTTAAAACAAAGGGAACCACTGCTCACTTGCTTTCATCGTAACAGCTACGATTAGAGTTCGTTAATATTTCACTATTAAAAATGGAAAAAAGCGGTCTCTGACACGTGATGATGTGGCTACGTTAATAACTGTAAATTGAACACATTTCCTTGAGCATTACATTGACGTACTTATGTCATCTGATACCCGAAGCTCCCCGGAGAGGCGGCCCGCGCCGCGCCGGCCTGGGGACGACGCAAATTGCGGGCGTGACGCGAAATATCGATGAACTCGCGCCAGAACTGAGTTTCAATTGAAGCAAGGCGGCCGTATTCTTAGTTGAATGTATATCCTTGTAGAATAAAATAAAAGTACACCATTAGATAATTTTATTTTATTCTAAATGATGACGAAAGGAGAACTCATGGTGTCAGAACTTTGAACAGGACTGTTCAGTGCCATAATTAAGTCCAAATGCTTGTTGTGACATGTTTACACTTGTTACCTTGGAAAAAAATAATGCATCACAAATGAGTATGTATGAATATATTACAAAAAATATGCGCTCACGGATGTAACTCAGAGGGGTAGGCACAGATCATGGTTTTAAATTTCGCACGATTCTGGCACACTTCTCTCGCTTCTTCTACATTCATACATCTACGCATACATTCTCCTCGGTTATTAGTGCTTCCTGTATCGTGCGTTTTAGTAAGCCACGAAAATGATCGATATAAGTTTTTCTAGGGTACACCCTACCAACACTGACACTATGACTCTTACTACATAAATTTGTTGCATTATTTTCTCTTTATTCATCCTTCCAACATGACTGAATATATTATAACGGCTATATATTGCTTATGTTGATTGAAAGAACGCTATAGATTTTAATCGTAATTTTTGAGAATATTTTCCAAAACTAAATTGAATATCGAAGTGAGATTTCGAAGAAACAAATTCTGATACCAATCTGCGCTTCATATGACGATATTTTCAAGTTGATGAGGTGAAGAAGACCGGACATTCACATTAGTGCCACGTAAAGTGATCACCAAAACACAGTGGCGGGCGGGTAAACGGGCTAAAATTTCGTTAATGTCTTTTAAAACTCAATTTAAAAGACATTAACGAAATTTTAGGCCGTTAAATTGGCTAGAAGATAATTCCTAAGCCCAGTGAGATGGCCACTGTTTTATGGTAAGTTGAAATACATAACATTACATACGTAGATGGAAAAGAAAAAAAACCGCCATGTCGCAAGATAGATTGAATATCGTAACGATATCGCGAGTTGTATCCAGAGAAGGCCGCAGCGTGGGTCTATCAACATATTTCACTCGTTCGCTGGCGTCGTGTTTAAGAGTTTTTCCACAGAGAGACGTGTACATTTTCGTACACACCTTTTATACGTTGACATGAGATAAGGTTGCTCTTTGAAGGTGTTGCTTATGGCGAATATTCATCAAGATTGACAGCTGAGCGGAGTTTCAAATGGCGCAAAAGAAATGTTTTTGCTTTTAGCGGGAAACATGTTTAAAGATGCCAAACATGTCTACATAACTTTAGGTCCTATTATGTTTCCGGCTGCGTATTTATTAGTCGTGACACTAGACAAAACAACTAATTTTATTGTCTACTTTGGGAACTACTATATCTTTGATCGAAATAAGGCTTATTTTAGATGTAACAAGTAATCAAACAAATTAATGACCGGTTTATGAAATGCTCATCAACGAAACAATTTGCTAGCTAGCGGTCAAATGTCTGATCAAATATCATGTGAATTGCTAGAAGTGTGACAGTCAACTTATATTTTTAAAACTGTGACATGACATGACTTGAATATTTTGACAAATCTTTCAGATACCGGGCGTAACTTCTTTGTCTCCGATACAGATCTTTAAGGCTTTTAGTGGTAAAGCATATATTTGTTATTTTCACAAAAAATATATAAGTATGTACTAAAAGATGTCACACCAAGGAGAAGTTATAGCAACTTCTCAATCCAAAGATTAGTCGGACCATAAAGCAGACGTAATAAAAATTCGTTGCCAATAAATAGACAGTAAGAAACAAGTTGAATGACTTCAACTGGTGTTAGCTCGCCAATGCCCAAACAAAATAGCAATTGTCGCTCGGACCATTCCGATAGACCAATACAGTGGCGCCGATAGCTGCTGATCCTGGTAGCACGGTACGCAAATAGCGTGATAGCAAAATATTATATAAAGTGGTTAAAATACAGAAATTATAAATTATATGATTTAAAGGCATATTTCACTATTTATGTAAGAAAGTTAACGAAATAGTCAGTTACCTTAGATTTGAGAAAAAAGTGAACTATAAATACACATTTTTATTGCCGAAATCTTTCAAAGATTACTAAAAGTGAATCTATTTGTATGAAGTGAAGTGACTGTTGTGAAGTATGTAGTTTTAAAATTTAACTTCGCAATTTTATACATTTGTATAAAATATATAGCATTTTGTAAATAAAATTTGTGCTTTGCAAATTTTTTTATTTTTTTTATTGTTCAAGTCCGTTGGTGTTTCAGTATATATATTAATATTAACGCGATGAAATTAACAAATATGTTAGTGCTTTAACATAGAATTTGCTTAAATAATAAACTGCATTATTATATTCTTTATCAAAAAAATAAGGAACATTAAAAGGTATATCATTTCGTGTACCGTGTCATGACGGGTAATGTGTACAGCTCCGCGGTCATCGTACGAGATTGGATCGACTGCTATTAGAAATATTGCAGTGATAAAAGCTCTAAGCGATGGTCGCTCGCAAGTCCAACACGAGCACTAACATTACGTTAAGCTTATTGACAAGTTCTGTTACTGAGAATATCATAAAAGCTTCCTATGCTATACGTGGAACAAAGATTAACATTGTGTTCTTTATATAATATTTATTGGTAAAATCTGCTATCTGCTCAATATATCATGTGATATTTATTGTTTGTTATTTATTAATATTATTATCTGAAAGGGAATCTCGAAATGTTGATTATTTGGAGTAAAAATTGTGAAACATGAGGTTGTGGGTTCGACTCCGCCATCTAACTATTGTCGTTAACTATCGTCTAGTAAAATCCTGAAATGAAAACTCAAAACTCTCAAAAAAAATAGATAATCAACCAAAATAAAACCTTGTGTCTTAACAATAAAATTCAAAATTGAATACAAGAAAAATTAATAAAAAAAGTTCGTCGAAACCGTTCCAAATTCCAATAAACATTTTAGTGACGCGTGTTGCTGACGCACGTTGGACATGTCCACGCGAATCTGTAAGGTTTTCCCCTACCAAATCTATCTAATCAAAGAGGTAGTCACAGATTATTGATTAAATGGATTTAGATCCTGACACACCTCTCTTACTTTTACATACATACAGTGTTTAGTATGTCTCTAGTAATGATTATATTTCAATACATAAGCCACAATACAATCGCAATAATCAAACGCATAACAAACAGTAAGCTTACCGAAACAACTTTACCGCTCTCCCTAAGCAATTGGCAGCAAATTGATTCGGAGCGCAAAATATCCTATGCATTCCGGAGTGATTCAATAACTGCCCGGCCGAAGCCCCTTATACGTAATTTTATGGCTATTACCTTGTATAGAGTTTGATGTTTCGAATTTAGCCGCCCTGCCCCAACTGTCTAGATAAAAAATACCAGTCTTGTTTTTTGTCGTGCCGCGTCTATCTAAATTGCTTCCCTTGGAGATGTTTTTACTCTGTGACTAGTAAACGGTGTCCGTTAGGGCGAGTAAAAAGTGATTTGTCGGTAGCCTCCGGCATCGGAAGGCAACTTAATTGCAGTCGAGTAGGTATCATGGATCTAACCAATGGGACGGGCTCGTAATATTACATCGCTAGACTATAGTACTAGGTGCCATATAGATATGGAATACAACGTGATTTAAACAAGTTCTATATGTGGTAGAAATTGAAATAGTTGGCTTGTACAAGCATACATACACAATTTCATTTGCTGGGGCATCCTTTTAAATATGTATGCATACATACATATGGTAAATTGTTCCATAAAATAAATTTGTAAACAGAATAATGTTCCGAATAAAATAACAAAATTTTTTAGTGTACTGGGTAATACTGGAAAAACATTTTACATTGTTTTGTCAGATAATTTGACAGCATAAGAATTGGTTTCTGAAAGATTTGTTAAATTTTTATTCAACTAACACTCCTATTAAGCTAAATGTCAAGTTCATTTCAGCTGCTAAAGCAAACAAGCAAACAAAGTCGATGATCTTGTTTCAAGTAACTCAAAAATTTGATCGGACCTTAGTTAATTTTTCCTTTGACCAACCGTTCAGAAGCCGGGTGACAGTGTAGTTATAACTAATGAGCGATGCGCATTATATTTTGATTATACGGCTATAAATTGTTCCCCTGAGAGATTTAAATGATTAAATTTTTTAAGTTCAAACACAAATTCCGAATTCAACAAAAATTTAAAATATTCCCCAAATATGGGATAGAAACACGAAATATTCAGTGGATTTGTTAAAGCGTCCACTGCGTTTTAACCAGAAACATAGCCGTTGCGGTTAGCCTACTCGCCATATTTGTTACGGTTAAGTTTAACGCGGTCGGTTTACCAGAACAAATTGTTACTAGCCTACATTATACTGGTCTGGATTAAAAGTGTTTCATTTGTTTTAAAAATCAGACCTCCCTTTTTAATATACTTTCCTGCGTACATTTTTAAACACCCTGTTGCAATAAGCAGTATAAAAAGTAAGTGTAAGTTATCTATTGTCAGCATATGGTACAGGAGTTGAACCGGGAATTTCTGTACACCCTTGAGCGCGTCAGAATAATCGGACAATTTAAAGGCGATGCATTGCATGTTTGTGATACCCGCACTCCTTGTGCGGGTATCACAAACTTGTTATATTGAACCGTAACCTGGATATCCTCGACCGCAGTCATTTATTTTATTCATTCATCATCATTTCATCTCCCTGCCCTTTTCTCGCGTTATTTGGGATCGGCACAGTATTACCGTAGTCCATACTGTAGATATTGGCTAAATTTTTACGACCGCCTGCTTGATGCCTTCCCTCTTCGAGAATGATTGGTTGCACTTAAGTCTTCTTTAAATATTGTGATCCAACAACATTATTATTACATAATATATCTTAACATAAAAAAAACTTTAAGCCTTTGTTTTTAAATTCATCTCATTCAGTCATTTATTTTATTTAAAGGAATTAGTTCGAGTATAACGTGATAAGATAATCTGATAATTTCAAGAAGCTGAAGTAATAAAAATCGGAAATAAAGGCAGTGAACCCTTTACCCACTGCCAGTTAAAAACGTCATATGAGCTTTTTTCTACATACCATTTAATTTGCAAAATCCCCAAGACTCCCGAGGATGTGCAAGTTTGGCGTCTCCGGCTCCCCTGCTAATAGTGTTGTTCCCAAGTTTTATTTTCATTATCATTGGTTTTTAAAAACCATGCAGTCACCTTACTAGGTAATGAGTGTTGTTTATTATAAATGTAGATTTTAGTCTGGGGTCAATAAAAAGCAAACATTTTGGATTGCTTGTTTCTTTAGATATTTTAAATTGTTTATCAATTTAAGTCGACGAAGCCGGCCATTTCAACCACAGGCCGGCCCGTTCGTGGTTACTTTAACGGCTTACTTACTTATAAAACTGACTTATAGTCTTAAGTTTGTATTGTATTTTAACTAAACCTATTTATTTTGTTCAGTACAAACAAACTATATTTGACATTATATCTAACTAACATTAGATAACGACTATCACTTCAATTCAATACATAGGCTGTTTTTATTTCTATAATATGACATGCTATTCACGGTTATTATTGGTATTGACTTTCAGAGCTGGTTAAATGGGTTCCATGTTAACGTCATACAAATGTCTTGCATTAGCAATTCAATCATAACGTCGTATTTGATTACGTTTGAGTACAAGCACGATGCTTGGGAACGCGACGCACTCATGTTCATTGCTCAAGGGATTTCATTTGAAATTGATGTTCGACATGATTATATTCAAATAGTAATATTAAACAAATAATATCGTTGGTTGTGCAAAGAATTAGATAGAGTACATATATCCCTTCCACCCAGTTTCAGAACCGTTGATCGCCATGACAAATCAATTTCGGTTTCTAAAAGAAAAGAAAAAACAAGGAAATTTGATAATCCTGAATCTAGCAACTCAATTATTGCCATTTTATCGGGCAGATAGCAAGCTAAGTGTTCCGTTGATCAGCCCTTAGGAAACCAGTCTTTTGAGAATCTACATCTGAAAAGAGTGTGTTAGTGGGAAATGATCGCATGTATCACGATATCTGTTGATAGGTGGCGGACGTAAGATAGTGGAGAGGCAGCCGCAGCTGTTGTCTCAGCATCTGTTGCATGAATGGTTCGGCTCGAGGGACACGATCTTACAGAAGATATAGAGGAGTGAAGTGTATTTCGTGTTTTCTGATACGGTAGATTAGTTTTCCCTTTTCCTTTTCCATTACCTCCTCTTTCCTACATATAGTCCGGAAATGTTTCCTTAGAAATATTCGATAACATGCTCCTTTTCCGTGGAAAGAGGAAATCATTCTATCATTTCATCTCCCTGCCCTTTTCTCGCGTTATGTGGGATCGGCACAGTATTACCGTAGTCCATACTGTAGACATTGGCTAAATTTTTACGACCGCCTGCTTGATGCCTTCCCTCTTCGAGAATGATTGGTCGCACTTAAGTCTTCTTTAAATATTGTGATCCAACAACATTATTATTACATAATATATCTTAACATAAAAAAAACTTTAAGCCTTTGTTTTTAAATTCATCGGTCTACGGAAAGACGTGAACATCGTGATATCCTCGAATTTAGGGTAAAAATGTGTAAGTTGTGTTACGTCAACTAAATAATGAACTCGGGAAATGCAACTTTGATGCTGGTAAGTCTTAATATAGCACGCGACAGTCCTAACGTCTGTTTGGAAACTAAAGCTGTGAAACATGTCTCCATCCCGAGGGAATTGATGTTAGCGATTGATTAACGATGCGTCATATCCCGACGGTAAAGTTTTATGACAGGCAGCAGATTTAATTTGGTAAATGTAGCGGTCGTTGCTCATAGTTTATCTGGGGCACATTCATTTGCTTTACGGTCCAGAGCACCAATAACACTATATCAGGCCGTCGCGGTCGGCCCCTAGCTGTAAATAGAGGTAGTGTAAATCAATGGTCCACTTCCACTGCTTACTGAGTCATTAAAGATGCCCCCGTTTTATATCGTTTGTATACCAAAACGAAGGAGGGTCGCACGTCAAACAATAGAGCTTTTGCAAGAAAAGCTTATGATTTATTTACCGTTACTAATATAATAATAATAATAGTATCCTAGGACATATTCACACCCAGCCACCTGATCCCAAACTAAGCAGAGCTTGTGCTATGGCAACCAGATAACTGATATACTACATATACTACTTTTCTTTTGTAAATACATACTTAAATAGATAATTACACCCAGACTCAGGACAAACAGACATGTTCATGCACACAAATGTCTGTCCTGGGTGGGAATCGAGCCCACGACCTGCGGCGTGAAAAGCAAGTTTCTTACAAACCACGCCAACCGGCCCGTCAAACATTATAAATGCGAATGTGATTTCTTTGTTTGTTATGCTCCCCGAGGTACATAAAACCTTCATTTACAATATCGGTTGCCATGGTAATCCTACTAATGTAAATGCGAATTTTGTAAGTATGGATGTTTGTTATTCTTTCACGCAAAAACGGCTGAACGGATCTGGACGTAATTTGGCACAGAGAAAGATTATTATTAGATTAGATTAGAGATAGATTGGGAGAAGAAAAATTAATGAAAAAGTAGTAACCTTTCGAGGCATACAATAATAATTTATACTGATAAATAAAATTAAAGTGTCTGTACGGTACTCATAACAAAAATACAATTATTAAAATATATGTCTGTTTGTTCCGGGTAATCTCCGAAACGACTGATCCGATTCGGATGGGACTTTATTGTAAGATAGCTAATATTGTAAGGATTCAAATATGCTAATTTTATTTAAGCCAAATATTTAGGATTCCGCACAAAAATTGAAAAATCCTCGAAATTGTGAAAAAAATTACCCGGCGCCGTATCGAAATCACCGCCCGTTACCTGCAATGTTACAAAGGTTGCCTTAAGTAGTAAAATAATATAAACATTTTACTATTTGAAGTGTAAACTTCTGTAGCCCCGTTAAACGATAGTAGGTAGGGGTAAATATTATAGGTTCGCGAGATCGATGGCCTCCTCTCCAAGAGAGGGAATAATAACTTCTTATATACTTTAATCCTTCGAAGTGATTAATTTGTTTTTATTTGATTCATTAACAGCTACATTAAAATAAAATTGAGTATAGAACTCGTCGTACGATAATACCGTAGCTTTATAACATTCACTATAAATATTTTGCCAATCCATACAGCTGTAGTTTTTATGTCAAAAAGGACTCGGCTTTTAAGCAAAAAAGGACTCGGCTTTTAAGCAAATTGCTCGTTGCTTGGTCTCGTAATAAAGAATTCTCCGGTCTGTATAAAAATTTTATCATTGTAGCGGCACGACCCATGAAAAGAAATTCTTCGGTACGAATTTTAAACAGAAATAAAAGTGAATTTATGAATAGAAATTAAACGTTTAATATTTTATTGAATCTAATACGTAATCAAGGAAGGCTGGAGACCATCTGAACATCATTATAAACATCTTGACCAGACCGTGTAAATCTACTCGACATATTTCTTCAAAGTCCCAGCCTGCACTACAACGCAACTGTAAATATTGACGATATATCTAATCTGAGTGTCAATGATTCCTGGGATCATTGACGAATTTAATTTTAAGTATCTGAATACTTGTCTCTTTTGTATCTTGACTCGATCACAGGGATAAATGTGGAATACTTAGTACATTAATGTACACGATAACTGATTGTACATTGTACAGTTGGAACTCTCATAGAGGTGAATAATTCCCTATCTTGCGGCCGGCCTCTCGCAATAAATTGACGCTTCGTAGATAGGCGCTCACTTTCTTAATCTAACATTTTATTGGGAAAAGAAAGCACAAAGGGGATCTCAACACAACAGGGTCCTAAGACTTGAGCACATGCCTTGATTGTATAAGGTTGTACTTCACTTGGTCTCAGTCTATTTGTGCCACAATTTCGGTATCTATCGGTATCGGCTACGGTTCACCCGATGTCAAGTGATCGCTACCCATAGACATCTGCTACTAACTAATGAGTTGCAGATGCGTTGCCCACCTTTACTGGACAAAGGACAAACAAAAAATGGCTATTTCCAATTCCTATACATCCCCTCCACCGTCAAGTTTTCTTCCCCTTCCCATCCTTTCCTTGTAAGAAAAGGGTGGGAAGGGGGAGAGAAATTAGAATTAGGCCTCCGGTACCTCACTCATCAGGTGAAACGCAGAATACTCTACTTCACGCCTGTCTTCTGTGAGGTCGTGGTATTTCACCGGTCGAGACGGCCCATTCGTGCAATAGATGTTGTTGTTGCGGGCTCTACCACTGTTAAAGTTGTGTTATATCTGTGTGGCAAACAAACGTAGATAAATTTTCCAGCCAGGTAAAGTAATCAATTACAAAACAGCATTTCAAGAAAACATTATATATATGTTTTTTAATATTTTATAGACCCGTAAATTAAATAAGTAGTTATTAATTTCTTGGTTAGTTAGTTAAAGCACTTTTTCTATTTCAATTTTCCAAATCAATGCGACAGCAGCCACAATCTTTGTCTGGAATCTACAATGAAAAGAGAATAGCTTCCACATCGGGTTTCTTTTTAAATTGGTGTTCTCTTGCACCTGCACGTAACTTCTCAAATCAAATTGAGAATTTGAGATTTGTCGCTAAAGTGAGCCGAGACCTGTTACCATCTGGACAAAGACGGAACAAAGAGCCTGCTTAAGGTTGCAGGTCACCTCCCGCGGCGCAAATAGGCTACTTGTAACGTGGACAAACACCGACAAAACTGTGGACTTGTGCTAAAATTTATTAGATTTAATTGGAATCGGTTTTGTATTATAAAAAAATGTAGATCGCATTGTTTTTAACCAACTTCAAAAGGAGTAGGTTATCAATGCATAATATGAAAAAGCCAGTTTGGAACGGGGCACTTGAACACGTAATCTATATCTACAAAATGCGCTGTGCGTATGTTGCATGTTCGCTATAGACTACCAAACAACAATTTCGATGAAACGCATGAAATTTACAGGGAATATTTATATTGACCTAGAGGGTAATCCTGTGATAGGTATTTGGTAGCGATCAGACTATATCAATAATTGGCGCTACCCGTCCGAAGCCGGGGCGGATCACTAGTTTCAAGATAATTGGACATATGAAAGCAATTATAACATATAAAATAATAATAGTAATAGTACTAACAGTATATAAGTAATTATTGATTAAGTGTTATCTCAAAAATGTTGTCTGAAATTTTAAATGAAACTATCGACCAAGTCCAAAGTCTTAGTATCGTCACTGGTGACAAGTTGGATAGTCCGAGTACGGCACGTGCGGGGACTGCGATTCGAATATAATTTCCTATTATATTGTCTTCGTTACTATGCTCCTGATAGGTTCCTACGAACTGAATGAAATAAGGCCAATCATTTGTACATTTTGAAAACCATTAATAAGGCTCACTTTCAAAAAATGCGGTAGGAAAGATGAATTTTTTTTCGTTCTTTTAAACGCTGTGTTTAAGATAAGGCTATTATTTACAGTAAACAACTTTATATTGTCGTTGTATCCCAAAAAGGTAGGCAGAGATTATGGATTTACATTAGGCGTTTTAGCACATCCCGCCAACTTCACTTACATGCAAACATGCTCTTCGTTTACGGGTACTATTAAATACATTTAATTGGCTCAGATAAGCTCTCCGAGATCATCACATTTACACACAATTTATTATTAACGACAAATTTGTAAAAAAAATTGTCGTTTATAAAAAATTACTGGTATAATTTTTTTAATCTGTGTCAAAATACAAAATAATAATAAGGAAATTGAATATTCCGTAAGCATCGACCATGTTTCACAGCTTATCATACACATTTACTCATCTCGTGGGCCGCAACACCAATAACGGTAAATCATGTGCCCTCGGTCGACCGCTTCTACTAAAAGGAAATCCTGCGTATAAGCCTAAGCTTCAAGAGTTACATCCATTAATTGAATAATAAAGTAAGTTAAATATAGTTAAATAATTATAATATAAACAAAGCTGTCACTGTACACGTTTCCTATGGAAATTTGTCCCGGCTTATCCTATCATGTTTGAGACATGACACTTCATATGTGAGTTATGTCTGCTCTTCCCACTCACATGTAAATTAAATCAAATCCGGCAATATAACATGTTTAATGTACCATTCATTTAAAATGCATTTAATAATATTTTTATTCTAAAGACCTGAAAAATGTAATAAACCAAACTTAAGGTAAAATGTTTGCAATACCTTCAATGGAATTATTTCACCCCTTCATTTCTTGGTATTCTTCTCATGAGAAGTGTACACATTTTTAATTTAATAGAGACATCTTGATATCCATAAAAATCAAAAGTACCTTGACAGATATTTGAAATGTAAATGCGAATCGAACAATACAGGTAAAATTGTGTAATTAAAATAACATTAAATAATGTAAGATAACGTGTCATACAACCCTTATTAATTAAAATATTCCGCCAGTTAGTAATTAATCTGCCTAATGATAATATTCGTACATAGTTAATAGATTTAAACGCAATATCTAATCGTTTGTGTTAGCAGGGAAATGCGGCGATCGCTAGACTCGTTCCTTTACAGCTCAATTGCTTTGAACACTCTGAATCTGACAGACAATTTCAAATTAACGAAGAGGAATCAAGAGCTTTTAAAGGTATCACTTTAGAATTGGATTGTTTAATACAAACGGAACTATAATAGATTGCCGTTTAAATCACTTGAGAAATTGCTTTTAATATTTAATAACTGTATAAACCAATGTATGTTTTTTGGTAAATTATTGAAAAATTATTATTATTAAATTTGGGTTTGGCAGGAAAAGGATGCTAGTAGAGTTAATTCTGTTGAGATGCGATCCTTAAGACGTACTAGGCGTGTCTTTGAATGATAGGGTTAAAAATAGCGTTATACGGGAAAAATTGTGGCTTAAAAGTGGATGTTGTGACTAGAATTGAGAAAGGTATGCTTCGGTGATTCGGGCATGTTGAAAGGATGAATGATAAGAGAGTAACGAAACAAATTTATGTTGCATAAGTGAGTGGCAGTGTTGCATACGGGCGTGAGTGTATGTATATTTAGTCAATTATTTATTAGTACAAAGTGACGTTTTTCTTAACGCCTTTATTAATTATTTATATTCAATATATAATATAATATATAAATAATGAAATCATAACACCACATGAAGTAACAATTCAATTATTAATTATCTTCCTTTATTATGAATAATGGCATTTAATAAATTTTATGCGTACTCCTTCCTTAAAGGCCGGCAATGCATATGCAGTTCCCCTGGTGTTGCGGATGTTCATGGGCGGCGGTGATCACTCAGTTTTACGCGACCGGTTGCTCGTTTGAGCCCTTATCGTTTAAAAAAATCATAGATAGCGATTCGCTTTGTGATTAATTTACTCTTTTGCCGTATCACTCACTTGTAACAATTTTTTATTGTTTTACTTGTAATGCAAAGAACTGCTATATTTGTAGTTCCTGTATATGCTGCACTATGCCTACTTATCTTTTGATTGTATGTTTTTTTTTGTAAGAAGGCAGCAAACGAGCAAGCGCGTCACCTGATGTTAAGCGAGCGCTACCCATAGACATCCGCAACAAGCAAAGTTGTAAGCATTGCCTACCTTTAATGGACAGATGAGGGGATAGACAGGTAAAAAAATATATTCCCTTTCTCCATTTATCGCCTCCCCGTCCGATGCTCTCCCCCTTCCCATATTTATAAGGATAGGATTTGAATGAAGCAATAAATGTTCCTTCGCCTAAATATTTTTGCGTTCTCATACTAATTAGTTTCGCTAACATTCAGCTGTCAGTTGATAAATACTACGTTAAATGAATTGCCGCAGATATCGAAACTCATTACTCAATTAAAACGAACCCCGATTGTGAATATAAATGTCAATTGATCGAATAATTATGTTCCCAAGGTTCTCCGTCTATCTTTCTAGATAGACTTGAAGACTGCAAAATAAAATTAAGCTCTCATGATTAAACATTGATTGTTTTGTAATCCACTAATTGCTACTGTTCGAAGCTCCCTTGAACTGAAATGCTAAACGCGTAATGTGAGACAGCCCAAGCCGAGTTCCCCTCTCTGGTTACATCTAGTCATTCCTTGGACAGTCTGTCGAAGCGACGTAAGAGCTCAACGCCTCCCATCCCGTTAATATGAAAATACGAGCCGAGCCAAGGCTTCCGGGAGCCCTGACCTGAGTTCCCTTAAGGAGGTTTATGCTAGGTGCCTCCCGACCTGCCACCTCACGCCCGGTGTAGCTGCAAACAATGACAAGTCACAAAAAAACTAAACTTTCATGTTGGCGTTTTTCAAAGGGGATACTTTGCAATTAAATTTTACTTGCAGTTATTTTGGCTGAAGCCATTTGTGTTGTTCATCATACGAGATAGAATGGCGTCCACATGGGTTAGTTACTATTATTACTCCTAAAAAGGTCGCCTTAAATATTGAAATATTAATACTAAATAGTTATATGACGACGTCTGTGTTTTTATTTTACATTTAAAACATGTCTGAACGTATTTATTAAGCAATTTCTTTATTCTATTATAATAAAAGTCATTGCGTGACAGAAAGTTGTTTTTATTTCAAACAAGCAACATAAATTTTTACAATACCTCTCGGAGGCGAGTCGAAGTTCGATTGTCTTCGGCGTTATGGTACTGCCTAAGCGAGTAAAACAAATAATGTGTTTTCGAAGTTTTCTTACCTTGGTTCAACCGCCTAGATTTCCATACATAATATTATTGCCATTCATACCTATACATTTGTTGGTTTTCAATAAATAAAATAAACAATTAACTATTCTTTATGATCTACGATAAAATCGAACTCTATTCAGTTCGAATATTTAGTAAGAAAATCCCTACTATTACTTAATATTAAAAATGTGAATGTAATGTTTGTTTGTTACGCTTTCACGCGAAAACTACACAACCGATCATCATGTAACTATGTACACATATTCTTGGAGGTATTAGAAGTAACATAGGATACTTTTATGAAAACAATATATATAAAAAGTGAAGTACGCATGTTCCCTATAGACCTATAGACTCCAATACGGCTGGACCGATTTCGATGAAATTTATAGGGATTGCCCAGATTGGCACATTTCTGTGTTTTGTATCGGATAAACATAATTAAGGGTACCCGGGCGAAGCCGGGGCGGGTCACTAGTTTTTAATAATAAACAATCGAGCGATGCGCTGGTGGCGGCCAGCAGTTTTGAGAGGGAACGAAGGGAAACAAAAAAGTGGAGTATAAATAATTTAAGTAAAATAAAGTGAAATACTGTGAAGTGACTCCCTGTGAAGTCCCCTGGTCTAAAACTCCATTAGGTCAGAAGCTGGATAGACGAGAAAATTTCTTATTTTTTCGCCACGCTCTCTAGCCCGAAAACATAAGTATTTTTTTATTTTAATAGTGTCAGAAATATTTTATTAGAAATCGGAACTATTTTTAATTGCGTTAAGGTTTAAATTGATTTTGATTACAAAAACCAACCTGCAACGATTATCGGATATTGGACTATTTTTCTTCTTTAATTTATATTGTTTTTTTTGGGTATTTAAACATTTGACGGAAAGAAAAATATAGATCACAAACAACTGTAACTACAGTAGCACAGAAAATTGTGCACATAACGAAGAAAATACTGACCCTTATTTGAATATTACCCTTATTTGAAAAGTGCTAATTTAAATCACAAACAAGAAAAGCAAGAGCAAACAGGAAGCTCTCTTCAAAATTATAACGAAAGTGATTACATGTATAATCACTTTCGTTATAATTTTATTTTAAATTAAAAAATGTAATCACTGTCAGGATTATCAAAAAAAAGCAGGACTTAGTCTATTTTCCTATTGTTAAGAAAACACTTTGTTCATTATTAAACCACATTTTGTCTAGTACAGGTACAAGTGAATTTATTTTCATGAACTATAAATGCTTCAATTCAAATTTATAATTTTCTTGTAAATCTAAAATCTACACACAAGAGACCTAACTATACAATTGTATTTAATCAAGACGGAACAAGACGTGAATACAGAACAATTCATATTACACAAGTAGTTGTATTCTACGCACTTTAGCTACGTAGAAGGCAATCAAACAGAGACTTAACCCTAGTCGTGAATACGAAATGTAAGAGACAAATAACGAAGGGTTGAGCCCAATAAATTTAAATCAAAGCGCTTCCGGTCTCACACAAATGAAGTCCCTCTCTTATTTATACTTAATGAATCTCATAAAACAGAACTTCATTTTACTATCCCACTTCTGAATTTCATCTGTCTTGTGAATTATATTATTGGTATTTAATAATATTCTTTCTAAGACATTCTTTTAACTATCTAAAGTATAAATTGTTGTATTCTTTTATGGAAGAAGGTAGTGGTGGTTCATCCGATGACGATACCAAGTGCCCGCTACCCATCAGTCTCCAGTACAATTATACATATGATAACGAAAACATCCTGACGCCTGTCTTCTGCGTGGTCGTGGTATTTCACCAGTGGAGCCGGTCCATTCTTGCAACGGATGTTGTTACGGTATGCCCTACCGTCATATTCAATATCATATTCTAGTAAAAAAAACTAAATATCTTATTGGGGTCCGGTCAATAATGTATTGTGACAGGCCCTCTACCTGTTTTATTTGGAAACTAATAAGGCAAATCCTAAACCCTATGTGCTATCTTACCTCACTTGGATACCTCATTTGGTCTTATTCCACAACAGCGCTGATGTTCTATAACTTTATTTATGTATGAATTCTTAAAGTTTACCAACAACTAATTAACCAATATAACTTTACAAGGACAGATAAATTATATAAGTTATCCATTAACCTCCAAATCTGAGCCTAATCTCGAAAGCTCGTGTAATAGCGGCTTAGTGGAGGCGAGATAAGAGATAGCTCAATGCAAGTGGATATACCGCAACAGTAAATATGGATTAGTACGAAGTATACACTCCAGAAGCGCGCTCATCCCGATGTTATCGCACGAGCGCTCAGATAGATACGTCATGCCGTATGAGCCGAAGAAACTACCAGATTAGATTGAATTAATATATAAAGATAAAAAGTTGTATATAAATTATAAGTTGCCAACCACTGAATACAGCAATATAGAAATTTAAAAGTGCTTAGTTTTGAGTAACTACGTAAAAGGTATGCTATAAGTGCTCATCCATAAATTCAAATTTCCATCCTCGCTTCTCATGTCAATTTATAAGCCGTCAAAGCCGCCGTCCCATAAAGCACCGAACGCTTAACATCTTAAATGAGTCCGTAAACATTTTACGAGGATTTCGTTCGTGCTTACAATTCGACCTGCGACTTGGTTTACAATTTATTAGCTTCCCTAAATATTAAATATTAGCTTTAAACAATCTTAGTTCTTTGCGTCAACTTTAAATTTTACAAAGACAAACTGCATAACTTTTACCAAATACATTACAACTCAATCATTAACAGATTTTCACATAAAGGTACACGCATGTAACAACAATACACTGAATGTCCCTGTAATACAATAACAAAAGTAACTAACAGCTAATATCTGGGAGCAAGGACAGACCAGAATTCATCTTGCATAACCTTAATATGGACCTAAAAAACTCCGACACACATTGCTTTAACATATATATCTTGTTGGCAGTCAGTCCTAACTTACTCCATGCCTGTATGGGGTGGAGCAAACAATAATCCTGGTGTATGAAATAGATCAAGGAGTCATACCGCGGCTCCAGTCATCATAGTAAAACGTTGTATTGCCAAAAGGCAATTTGACAGACAATCGGCTCACACAGATTTTAGCCTAATATTCTCACTACATAATATACTGTACACACTATATACGACTACTAATAACAATCAGTCACGGCATGATTTAGATGCACGATTGAACCCGGTAGGTGGCGCTGCCATCATGTTGTAGGTAATTAAAATTTTATGACAAATAACGAAAACACCGTTAGCAACACAACATCTGCACTTGAAGTTTTAGTTGCAATGATGAAACAAAAACTTTAGGAAGCAAGCTACATTTAAAACTAAAAACGCGTATTTATGCATTTTAATAATAATTTATTTGTAATGACTTTTATTTATGATTTATTACGATATTGCAACAATAAACAGCACCATATTGTGATATAGTTTGGGACATTTAACGAGTCTTAGCTGAACTTCACACGCCATTACTCCCGCGGCCCTCGTTCATCTAATGAATTGTTTTGTTGGCAAATATAATGTCCCACAGAGTAGCTATATTACAGGAATACAATGTTATTTCATTGTTATATACGTTTTTAAAGCAAATATAAATAGAATATATATATATTTTGGATACGAAGTTCGTGTGATAAAATTTAATAAAAGTATATAAATACATTTATAATATTTAATTATTTTTTAAATAAGAATCCATCACCCGTCAGTAGATCCGCTGATGTTATGTTTTATGTGTGACTTCTGTAAATATCATCTTTATAATTTTACTACCTGAACCCTGTAGTTTAACCGCCGTACAGCTTATATATGTATAATTCTTTAGGCTGTCAAATGAAAAAAACAATTCAAATCCCATTCCAATAGTTTCTAGAGATAAACGCGTTCAAACAAACAAACATTTCAGTTTTATTATATTAATAATATAGATGTGATTCGCTTATTGATAAGCTACTCTGTGAAAAGTTTATTCGCTCTACTGGGCTAATGTTTAATGCGACAATACGAGGAAAATAATTAATCATTTTAGTTTTTGGCAATTAAGAAAATTTAGGAACATGAAAATAACGAAAAAAAATTATATTTCCGAGCGTCATAAGGTCTGGTACATGAAAACTATGAAATTAATATCTGTTTTTTTATTACTCTGTGCTTCGTTTAATACTCGTCAACACTCCGGGGTGTGGACGGTTCAATTCTTATAACAAAGGCGAAAGCATTTTATGGGTGTTTTGTTCGCGTTTAAACTTCAACCTGCCTCAAGTCTTGTTCCACGATTTATTAGCAACACACAAGTCAAAGCACTATTCTCACGAACTCATTCCGTTCCTTACATTGTTTAGTGAGTATTTTGCTCAACACTAAGCTTTCAAATTTGATTGTGTTTTTATTGTAAAGGTAAAACGCTTTTAGGAAACAAAATTGAATTTATAAATTAATGATAATTGTAAGATCGCGTGTGATCTATGGGTCCAGATATATGAGCTATGGGTCCAGTCATTTTAACTATTACTAGTAATCCATAGTAGCCTTTAATATGTTGATGCAATCACAACAGAACTTTATAGGATCACCGGCTACGACAATCTGAAGATTTTCCAGAAAATTTCATTCAAATCGGTCCAGCCGTTTCAGAGTCTATACATACATATATATATATATATATATATATATATATATATACATACATATATATATATATATATGTATGTATATATATATATATATATATATATATATATATATAATGCACTGCCTTTATGCACAAACCTTTGCATAATGTATACGAAACAGAATACTTTATTGCGATGGCAGCATGAGCTCTCTGCACCAAGGAATTGCAATTACGAAATAAATTGCACCTTTTAGTATAAATTAATCTGAACGCGTCGACCTCGCTCAACGCCGTTGTTACCTGTCTTTTATCTCCAACATATTTTGTGACTAAAACGTCATTTCCACACACACAATTTGTTTACCACTATTGAGTTACATTAAAATGTATGGTAATATTATTCTTCTTTCTTTAGATTCGAAGGCAGAATGTTTCTAGTCCGCTTGACGGATTAAGAATTTACGCGGAGCGCCGATCTGATCGATCTTTTCGAATATCCAATCGATTTCTGGATCGGATCGAAACTATGGATCTATCGATCCCAGGTTTCATGTTTCACTAGGACCATGCAAGACTTGAAATAGAACTGGTTTATTGATGTCAATTTAACATTTAATTCAATATCTAATCTAGAGCTGGACCACGTTCCACCTGTTGTTAAGTGGTGGTGTGGTCGTAAGATGATATGCACTAGCTTAGCAACAATTCAATCTTCTCTTTAAGGTTCCCACTTCATAGTTGGATGGAAACACTGATTCTGGGAACATGTTCCAATCCTTTGCCGAGCGCACCATGAGCTAAGATTCGAATAAGCTTCGTATGAACGCGCGGTATATACACTATAAAATGATGGCGACCAGTCATTTAAACAGCCTGTGCACTCCCTAAAATGGATTCATGGGCGGCGCTCACTTGACATCAGGTGATCCGCTTGCTCGTTTGCCACCTTCTCACATAAAAAAAAAAAAAAAAAAAAAAAAAAAACACTGATTTGCGTTAGCCATTTTGCTCAAGACTAATTAAATTAAGGTCTCATCACCGATCAATCTAACAAATCTAATGCCGCGTCTTGGTATTTGGCTGTGCCTGCCCAGATATGATGGCAGTACTCCGTGCTAAGCACCGATACCAGCTAGATGACTAGAGTGACTAGATGACAGACACAACTACAAACAAGTACACAAATTCGTGATACAAGAAAATACATCTCCCTTATAGATTTTATAGTATACGGCGCCATTGATTCACCAATTAATGCGAGAATATTGTAATGCTACTGTTTACATAAGTGGTATTACTTTGGCGTGTATCTTATTGTCTAAAACACATTAAACTAGGTTGTTACAATAAAGTCAAATACAATGTTTGAAACAAAGCAGAGATTTTAAATATTCAATTAGCATAAATTTTGGTTATGATGCATTAAAAATTAAACGGTCCGTTGCTATGACAGCGTAATTGTTAGCTCGGGGACTGATTATTGACAAAGGACATAATATAACGGCTTAATTCCCATTACTGAAATTGGTTTCGCGTTAATAACTTTTTAAACATACTTATGCGAACATTTTATTTTAATAGTAATTAAATGATTAATTATTATTGCTGTAAAGGTCTCCAACTTTGAATTAAATAGGGTGTGACAAGGATAGTAATTGCATTGACTTACCACCGAGTTAATTAAGTTCGAAATGAGGCTGGGGTAGGTCTATCGTTATACAGCCAGCGATAACCATAGCAGGTGATTGAATTTTAAATCTATACAGTCGAAATTGAAGCTTATCGATTCAAGCAGAATTTCAATAGTTTTTTTTATCAATTACAAAATGGGCGGCATGTTATTTTTTATCTTACAAATACGTTTATTAAATTGCATGATTTTTTTAATAAAACTATGTGTAACAGCAACGGATGGGTAACCCAGCAGTTCTAAATTAAAGGAAAACAATACACGAGAAATTTGTACAATTGTAATCGTTCGCGTGAACCAGAGTTCGTTAGCGCAAATAAACTTCTATCCACGGCATAGAGTAGCTTAACTGTAGACTCTTCTTCAAAGGACACGAATATATTTTCACAACAAAACCTACCTTACTTAAAAGGAGTCATCGATCTTTATCACGAGTTAAATAAAAAATACTAAATATTCCTTATAACTTTTACGTTGAATTAATATATACGATCATCCAAAAAAGGTGGTGGTTTTTACGGAGAATGTATTTTTAAATTTTTGTTATTTGTTTTAATATTTTTACCGCAGGACGAGGTCTTTAAGTGGTATTCTTGGGGCGGGATATGCATTCTCTGGTATAAAACTAATCTGTGCAAAATAATATTTGCTAGCAAAACAATTCATTAGGTGAATGAGTGCCGTGGGATTGATGGCGCATGAAAACTTTTACTAATAAAGATTCGTGCTGTGTCGCATACTAGAGTTTCGCAGTATGATTTATAACTGCAGATGTTTTGTTGAACCTTTTCCCACTCGAAATTAATCTGAGCTAGCAATTTTAGTGCATTGTTTATATGATTTTACACTGGCAATATTTTTATTTGCACCTTGATAATTTCTATTGGCAACATTTTTAGTGTATTGAACAAGTGTACAAAAATACAAGAGTGATAGAGCCCGCAACAACAACATGTGTTGCACGAATGGGGCGGCTAGACCGGTGATATACCTCACAGAAAATAGTAATGAAGTATAAAGTCTGATGAGTGGGATGCCTGAGGCCTTCAGTCCCTGTCCCATACCAGTCATTCAAGAATAGGATGGAGAAGAAGAAAAGATTAGACTTGGAGGAGATATCTGCAACTCATTAGCTTGTTGCAGATGCCTAGGGTAAAATATAAGCGTACAATGTAATAGTGTAATGTAGGATATGTGGTTCAGCATACGCGATGTATCAATCAAATACTATATTTGCATGGTTAAAGTTTGTCACTTCGTAAATTATTCCATTATTCTTGATCTAGATCCAACGATACTAGTTATTTTAGAGGCCATCAATAGCATTATAGTAAGTACACTAACTTTTACCTTCTCTCAGAAAACAGAGTATTGTTGGAAGATACCCCAAAAACCAATTCGCTAGTACCTCACTCGTTCAAGTATCTCGTAGATGATTTGATATTTAAATGGTGGCTACTTAAAATAGTTATACTTACGTACCCAGCCACAAAATATCCGATACAAAACTTTTTCAGAAGAGAGAAAACCACTTGTTAAATTCAAATTAAATTACGACTACAAAGTGATTTGACTTTATAGAAACTGAAGTGAACACAGACAGAAAGCACAAAGGACTTGTTTAAAGGCACCTGGAAACTGAAAACAGTCAGTTCGTTGCTGCAGCGAACGCGAAGCTTCCTTCAAACATTGTAAAAACGTGTAAATTTACGTAATTAAATTCTTTTTTGCATTGATTTATTTATACATTGTAAGCAAGCAAATCACAGGTCTATTCGTATAATGACTGCGTCGATTAGATATTATCGATTCTATCCTAGTCAAATGAAATGAAATATTGAAATGAGTTGTGTCATTTTGTTAGCGTGAGAGTAAGGTAAATAGTTAAGTTGTATGTAAGATACGAGGGTTTATATTTTTAACCCACCTTTATTAACTTGTTTTAAAAGAACGTAATTTATTTATTTTATTTATTTATTTAATTTGGCTTGCCAACAAAATATGAAATGATACTTAACTTATAACACACACTTAATTTTAGGTAGTAATAACATATTTCTTTTACAGGCAAACACAACACTTACAGAAAACAAAGATAGCAAAAAGATACAAAACAAAACTGCGTGACTAATTAGTAACGTAATAAGTATTAAGTGAGTAGTTAGGACTGTGTTTGAACAATACAATCATTAAATTTTTAATGTATGGTTATAATTTACTAACTTGCGTACGTCACATTGACTTGAATATTTGCGCTCATATCAAGAATCCCATTGCTTTGTTCAGGAATATGAGGAAAAAATATTTTATTTTAAGACGTCATCGCGGTGCAAATTTAAATAACAATAGATGCTTATGTAAAGGAACTTCGGAAAACTTAATAGCATTAACTATAAATGTACTTTTATTTAAATCTTACAAAACCAGTTTAGTATTAATTAATTTAAATTAGTTTGACATCCCAAAAATACTGAAAAATCGTTTAATAAATTGTTACGTAAAAAATTGACATTTTCATGATAGTAATATAAAAAATATGCGTCTTGTAAATAGTTTATTGCAAGCAAACCTAAGGCTATGGCTATGTTGCTGGATAAAATAAAAGTATAAAGCCTTTCTTATTTATTTTTCGAGTGGGATCCCTTTCTTTCATCAGGGATCAGAAGTTAAATCTCTAAAACACTTGAGTGGAGCTCGTTAGGCAACATCAAAAGCGGCGTTAGTAGCTTCCCTTTTAAATGAAAATCCTAATGCCGGAAAAGCTGCATTTGCAACTCTTTTGTGTACAACTTAATAATTCCATATTCTTCGGGTTTTCACATTTGTCATTTATACGGAAATTATTGTAACTGCCTCTAAATATAGAATAAAGAACTATTGGATTTAAAATGTTTTTTGTTGCTTGGATTACTTCGAAAAATATTCAATCTTTTGTACGTATACAGTGAAAATGATGTAGTCAGCTTTTATCAGTATGAGGAATTCAAAATATTATAGATGCAAGAGTTTAAAATATATACTGTAATGAAATGAAATTGAAGAGTTGATGTGTTTGGACGATTTAGTCTCAGTAACTAGGGATCTGATTTCAAAATTTATTTTAGCAGTTGACAGTTCAATTATTAAGACAGGTTATAAGCTAGTTGACATCACGATACGACCACTAGGAGCTGGGCAGAAAAAAGTTACGCTTAGCGAGAATGATGTAATAACACTAGCGAGAGTCAAAGATTCTTAAGACTTGTTCCCTGAACTATACGTCTGGGGACCAAATAAACTTATTTTACTAATTTCTTTCCAACACCCACTCACTTTTGCAACTTACATTTGTTTCGTTAGTCTCCCTTCATTCATCCTTTCAACATGGCCGAATCATCAAAGCATACCTTTCTCAATTCTAGTCACAAAATTTAAGCCACATTTAAGCCACACTGTGCCCTTTTAAGCCTATTATTCAACGTCAAGCCTAACTTACTTACTTACATACTTCTTAAGGATCACATCTCAACGGAATTAACTCTATTAACATGCTTTTCTAAAATAATTATTTAAATTTCACTGATGGCAGTAAATTATGCCGGCACAAGGTGAGCCCGATCAAGTTACGTATCGTAAAGCTCATGCTTAGATATTAAGACACTTCATATGTGTCTATAATGTAAATAATATCGCGTTTCTAATCCACCGAGCAAGATAATCCGATGTAATAAGATTTGAGATTAATTCCTGATATTAACGCAGTAATTATTTAGCGCTAAAGTAATAATGCCGCAAATAACTGAATCGTTGGACGAGATCATCGAAGCGAGTAATGTAAGAATCATTGATTTTATCTTATCTAATATTATACTAAATTATTCCCTGCTAATTTAGTTATACTCGTCGACTGTTTGAGTACCTGCAACAAACACTTTCAGTTAGTCTAAATTAAACATTTCTAAGTTATACATAGTTGTAATTTTAAATAACACTTGAAATCGTTCAGACCTGGTCCTTATTATATTTACAATCAAAATCATGTAATATGTCAACATTTATGTTTTGTAAGGGATGTCTTCGGGATCGCGTAGAATTTATAAAGCGCTTTCTAAAACAGTAGTGGCGCCATCTAGTTCACTTAAAATACACTAAACACTCGATGGCGCCATCTAATTCATTTATTATGCGTTTCCGGCGTTACAGTAGTTTATTGTTAACATTTAATTGGTAATAAAAATCAAGCTATTCATTTTTTAATAATTATTTTTGTGGATAACAACAAATAATTAAAGAAAATTTATATGTTATCTTTTTATAATAAAGTGTATTTATTTTTGGAGGGTACGTAGGCGAATTGATAATATCGAAGCCAAAAAAATGTATTAAGAAAAAGAAAAGGTTAAGAAAAATCAAGTTTCTAATCAGAATGCGACTCGAAGTGCTCCACGGCCGTTTCCCGAATTACCCTGCATGTACATTTGTTACTCTTCAAAGTTAGTACCGTACCACGGGGCGCCGTCCGCTCAACTCTTAAAATATAAATGTAAGCATTTTACGAGCAATAAGATTTACGACCATTGTTTGAGGCATGTCGTGACCATGACTCGTGACTTGTACGGTTCTCACAGTTTTGATTTATAGACATAAGCCTGTTCTTTCAAAGTATCTCCCATAAAATAACTTTGTAAGTAGGTAATGTAACGAACATGGTCCGCTTCAGACCCTGACCGGCGTTTATTGACAAGAACGACCTACACAAGGGACATAACTTAGTACATACTAAATAATGGTAATCAGTCAATTATGGCAACACTAATTGGTCAATACATACTGTTGCATGAATTAACCAGCTCTACGGAAGAAATACTGCGACCTCAAAGAAGACAGGTGTCTTCTATTTCTGCGTTCTGATGAGTGAGGTGCCAGAGGCCTAATTCTAGTCCTCTTGGCATATTCTAATTAGGAAAGAATGGGAAGCGGAAAAGGATTTTAGGAAAAGGCAGATCCTTTTTCTATTTATTTCCCCCTCTAACTATTTAATAATTTTTCTGTTGTCTATTTACATGTTTTGTTTGCTTTAATATACATCTTTGAAAAGTAGAAACTGTGATAATTGAGCATTTAATTAATTATAAAATTGTTACTCAGCTTTCTATTTACATAATTCAAACATTTACGTACATTTAAAACGAGTCAGCTCACCAGTTCGACAATGTTAATATGAAAGTTGTTTTGTTCTGTTTATAGACGATATACAAACAACATTACACATATATTTGCTCTGATGTCCATTATTTATATAGTCTGTGGTGGAATATTCAATATTTATGTGGTCTAATGTTAGTGAAGCTCTCACATTTTCATACCACTTAGTATTGTGAATGTACTCAGAATTTTGTTAAGCCAGCAAATAAACAAACAACCGGCTATCGTAAGCTTTAGATATGATATGTTACAAGTTTTATATCTCGTTTTTTCAGTACTCATGTAATATACAATCATTAATATAAAATTCATTCAGACATTAATTTTAATTAAATAATATTACCGAGGAGGTTTGGCGTCAGGCGGCCGGCCGTAAAAACTGAAGCCAAAACACGTATGGACTATCATACTGTGCCGACCCCACATCAGTGGGCAGGGATGTTGACTACTGATGAAACAACAACCAATTGTATTCTTACAACAGTTCTTGTTGTAAGAAAAAAATACTAAATATATATTGTAGATAAATTATTTACATTTCTTCACTCAAAGCAAACTTACATTTAGAACTCTCAAAGCAAAATTAACTTAATTTAACTAAACTTTCATGTATATGGCGTAGCTAAGAGGAGCTAATTCCGAATACAAAAGTACGTACGTAGTCTACAATATCAGCAACTGATTAATCAACTTATTATACTTAATGTTCGAGTATTAAACTACCTGTATGTACTTATTGTCACATTACATTAAATTCATCACATAGCGTATAATCCGCAGATATATTATGTAAAACACTATGTCTTAATATGCTAAACAAATACCTCGTTCTACTTATTTCCAGCTTTGTGTTCCGCTTTTAATAAAAACTTAATTATAAGCAAAATTAGTTCGCGTTTGTAGCTTAACTATGCGGAGTGAATTTCATTCGGCGAGCAAAATATCAAAGCACATATTAAACCTGTTATTAAAAATTTTACATATCTGCCATTTTATTATTTATTTGCTTACTGCTAACGACTTGGATTTTGCTTTTTTGAATTTAAAGTTCGATTTTTGGTAACTTTATTGTTCTGGTTATGCAAAAACAAAACGTAAGGTAGCATCCCTACTAATTTTATAAATGTGAATGTAAGTTTTTTTGTTGCGCTTTTACGCGAAAACTACTCAACCGATCATCATGAAACTTTGTACACATATTCTTGGAGGTATTAGAAGTAACATAGGATACTTTTATATATAAAATAATATATAAAAGCGAAGTATGTACATATGTATGTTTTCTATAGACCTATAGACTCCGAAACGGCTTGACCGATTTCGATAAAATTTACAGGGATTGTCCAGATTGGCACATTCTTGTGTTTGGTAGCGATCGGATTAACATATTTAGTGGTACCCGGGCGAAGCCGGGGCGGGTCACTAGTTAAGTCATAAAAGAGTAACGAACACAGACAAACGGACAATGGGTCCAAATTAGAACATTGTTGTATTGTTTATCAGTCCAGTTACATAACGGGTGTTATATTTAGCTGTTACCTCGCAAATTTGTTGGATAAAAGCTTCTAATCGTATTGCGACCGCACATTTAGTTTGGTTGTTTCAATTATTTCACTGTTGAAATAGAAATTATTCAGGCCGCGCGAGAGTCGAAACCGCACCAACTAATTTCAAGTAAAATATTATTGGCTATTTATTTATAAAATAAATATTCTATACAATAAAATAAGTCATTAAATCCTAATATCTTTTATTTAAAATTTTATCAATATCCTTTTTAAGCTTTCGAATAATGGCTAACAGTTTTGTACTTGTAATTATGATGTAATTTAAAAAAAATAATTGATGGTACTGCATTTCGATGCGGCTTAATAATTATATTACATTACATATAATGATATCTTTATATATATATATATATATATATATATATATATATATATATATATATATATATATAATTCTTCTGTACGTGTGTTCACAATGGACTCCTAAACGGCTGAACCGATTTGAATGAATTTTTGTATATGTGTTCAAGTGGATTCGAGGATGGTTTAGATTCACAAATAAACCCAACAGATGTCGCTGCAATAAACTGCTGAATCGACTTGAATGAACCGTACCGTTTTGTGTGGACCGATTTCGATGAAATTTACAAGGATTGTCCAGATTGGCACATTCCTGTGTTTGATAGCGATCAGATCAACATATTTAGTGGTACCCAGGCGAAGCCGGGGCGGGTCACTAGTGATATAGCTATTAGTACAGATACAAAATTTGCAAAAGTCCTTTGTAAATTGCATGACCGCTGAGTAAAGAATCTCATTAATGTTATAGTGAGATTCTTTACTTCTTTTATTTTAATAATTAATATTTTTTACGGTAGAAGGGAGAAAACGAACAAGCGGTCGCCTGATATATGCCAATCGCTACCCATTAAAATCCGCAAAATAGTTATGAATGGAAGGGGGAAGGAGATTAAAGATTGAATAGGCAGACGATAGAGTCAGGGGAGCTGTATTCGCAAACACCCCTTTTGATCTACATTCATACTTACGTGCGTGTCGGTTTTGAGTGGTATTAAGTATTTTTATTATGTTACTTTCTTCTATTTGTTTTAATTTAATAAAATATTATTTAAGACTTCTCAAATTTCAACACATCCTTTTAAATCCGAAGAGCCATCAAACATGTTGTAATTAACGCTATATTTTCTTTGTAACCTCCCGTCGCTCGCCTCTTAGCGGCGACAGTGCAATTAAAATCACGAGCGGTGCGGCAGCGTGCTTCCGGCGTCATAACGTTACCTGCACGTTACCCATAACAAGACCGCATATTAAACTCTAACTCGAGATGACGTCACACCTTAATGACTAGAGATCACGCCACTTGTATCACTGTTAGCGAAAATTTGATTTACTCCACAACTATTTCCTGAGATACTAGTCTATGATAGTCTAAAGGTTATGGGTATATGAGGTCGTGGGTTCGAATCATCAACTTCACTATTATCGTGAGCCACAACATAAAGCTTGAGCCTGGAAATGGCTCACGCTAGGCCTTGTGCTAAGGAAAAGTAAGCTATTAATAAAATAACGAGGGAATTAATAGAAGAAGGAAATTTCCTTTTACCTATCTATCCTTTTCTCTGTCTATTAGAGATAGGGAAGAGGACTCATATTAGGCCTCCGGTACCTCACTCGTCAGACGAAACGCAGAGTACTTCAACTTCACGTCTGTTTTCTGTAAGGTCGTTGTATTTCACCGGTCTGTTACATTGTATATGTAAGCGAGAGAGATGATTTCCCTACTACAGTTTTGACTACGGCCCTACTTTGCTCACCCACACTGGACAGGCAGGGATGATGTTCCGCCCGAAGACTAGAAAAGTCTGAGTTGAAAGGTAAGTATATAACAACTAAGGTGTATTAGAGGAGGTGGGGCGTACAAGGGCGACGCGGGGGCGTCGGAATCCAGGCGAATCTCATGTGCACACTTAAGAGTAAACACATATATTTATTTATTGCCAATTATTTTTATTGTAGTTATGTATTATGTAGTTACTTACATTATATAAATAGGTATTGGTAGTATTTTTGTAACAGATTGGCAAGACAAGACAGAGTTTCAAAGCCTCAAACCCTTCACAGATTTCGGCTCTTTAGAGATAAATGGTTAAACTAATTGGCGTAACCTCAGTCTTTAACCATTTAGGCTGACTTGTTGCCTGTTTGCTTATTAATTGAAGTTTCTGTAGTGTTTGCAACCAATTTACTCAGGCCAAAGCAGAAATTATACAGTTAATTTCCTTTGTTGATTTAACAAATCATAGCATTCATGTTCCATGTTTGTATTCTCTTTGTTATTTTGTATACTGGTCTTACTGGAGCTTATTGTTTTACTCGTAAATTATTAATTTTAAGATATTCGAATCGATAATTCATTAGAATATAGTCACACAGGAAGACAGAAAAATATTTACTGCTAGTGACGCCGCGGCTTCGCCCGGGTACCACTAATTATGTTGATCGGATCGCTACTAAACACAGGAATGTGCCAATCTGGACAATCCTTGTAAATTTCATCGAAATCGGTCCAGCCATTTCGCAGTCTATAGGGAACATGCATATTACGCTTTTATTTAAATTATTCAATGTTACTTCTAGTACCTCCAAAATTATGTGTACAAAGTTTCATGATGATCGGTTGAGTAGTTTTCGCGTGAAAGCGTAACAAACAAACTTACATTCACATTTATAATATTAGTAGCGATTTCGAATATCATGAAAATTAAAAATACATAATTTGGAGGAATTGCCTAGAGTCATACAGTGATACAGATAGCCTTGCTACGAGCATAGTTACTAATTGGCATAGTTAAGCTTTGTTTAGAACTTTATAATGATGAACTTAATATTGTAGCTTACTAAAGTTTGATAATTGGCATGTTAAAGATTATTGAATAACAAAATCTTATTTAATAATTTTGGACCTAGGCTTGGCATGCACGTCGTCCTGCTGTTGAATGAATGGGTCGACCCAGAATTCCTATATCCTCAAAGATTACCATGTTGAAACTATTCTATATGTACTTCTGCTTTTTTTCGATACTGGAGCCGAGGGCATTTGCCTACCCGTGTAACATATATGCTGATGGTGGCTTGCTCGTTTCATCGTTTCAGCCGGTAGTCGTGTACTACGAGCTATGCTGATTGCTGGCTGAAGCTGGACATAGACTTCTTAATTGATCACACTAAGATCGATCCCCGCTGGATTCATCCGGTGAGCTTTTTTTTTATAGTCAGGAAATGCATTTCCGCACCCCTACTTCGGGCTGCGCAATGGCGTAGGGAGTGTGGGACTCGCCGGCCACAGAAGGTGACCAGAATACCCACTAAAACCTGACTTCCCTCTGACGCATTACGGCGGGACCACGGGGACGCGTGAGCTTGCTACCGTGACCCCGCCTGCGTTTCGCCGTTAAGCGCCCCTCTTTTAGGGTAGGCCTGGGTCGGAGAGGGCGGCAAGATATTGCCGCACCCTCATCGGGTGAGCTCCCGCAACCTTGACCAGATCATCGGTGCGTATTGTGAGAGGCCTACCTACGCTGTGTCGACCTGTCTGCTGCCATTGTATGACTTTTCGACTCCATGCGTTTTGCGAACAATCTTACACGCTTGTTTGGTCTTTCTAATTCTTGAACTTGAAATATAACTTGCTACAATGTTGCAAATTTATATTTTTAAGGGAAAACATTAACTTATAGGTTAGTACAAATATACGTAATTGAATAGTTTTTGGTTTCCGATTTATAAGGTTTGAATATAAAATCGAAATATACGCAAGGTCCAAAAATAACAGACGCCAACGAATCATAATTCAAGTACATTCTCGGAACATAAGGACCAGTTTTTTTCTCGTTCAAGATTATCCTTTCAGCGAGACGGCAAGCCACTAATGCCTCTTTTCATGTCGCTAATGAACTCTCGCCGTATGATTTTAAAAGGCTCACGTACTGAAATCAAATGAAAAAATTAGGTTTGATACTGTAAGTCGTAAAAATTTTACACTACTCTTAAAAACTTAGACCGTATTAGGAAACATATAGCGATACTATATTTAAAAAAATGTTACGATTCAGGATAATTTACCACGGTAATGAACAATTCGCATTGTATCAACACACATGCTTGTTCAGAAATACTATGTCATATTATTGAAGTGAGTCCGTTACCTCTTGTTACACCAGACTCGGTAGTCCTTATAACCTTTCTTTCATGCTAGATCTTATCCTTTTCTTGCTCCTGCGCATGTTTATAAGTTGTTCTAGTTACTTAAGGTCTGTCTATATATATAATATAGTAGTTGAGATTCAAATTTTGAGCATTCCCCTACAGTCAGTTGCTTTTACAATGTCGGGAGATGATCTGAACTGTTACAATACCGGAATGCTTCCTATGAGGGACCGCCTTAATATCAAATGAATCATTAATCGTTTGATTCGTACTTCCATTAAAAAGTATACAAACATTACTAGTTAACACTAAACTTAATGGCGGCTCGGAACACCGCACGCGTCGCTGCGCAATACACAATTTTAGGTATCAACGGGAAGTAAAGGGGTGCGGAGACGGGGCATAACCTGCGCGCGTTTTCTTTCACTCTCGATTGGCGTACGGGTGCTAGGCTCTGTTTGTGAGTTAAATCTGTACCCTGCACCACGGGCGCGTTTCTCTCAAAATGACTATACCTCAGGTATCTGCTGCTAGGTAACCTCCGGCCGCCTTCAAGTTTGTTACACTATACACTTCAATTTGATGAACATGATTGTGTATTTTAAAATCCTGGATAGAAGTATGCCTTCTAGGTATCATTTGCTTTTCATTAGATCGTACGTATAACGTAATTTTAATTAAATAAGCCAATGTAAACATTAAAGGTCGTCTACTGACGCGTTGATTGATAAACTCTGTCGAACGAATAGTTGTATGGTGTTTAAGTAAAATAAAAAAGTTCACGAGCGCAGTAAAACAAATATAGGATGCCTAGAGTCAATTTCGTTCATTGAAACATTTCTGTCGAAAAATTTAAACTTTTAAAAAACAATTTCACTAAAAGCAAATGTAACACGTCGGAGTAATTTCGTGCGGAATTTGAAAACAAATTCATGACCAACTAACGAATAATTGATTTCGTACATGGTGTTGCTCCCCACCTGCGCTTGTTTGCGAAGGGTCTGCACATATTTACTCATTTAAATATTGAAAAGGTGTGTCAAAAGAAATATGTTTGATTTATTTTTATTTTAAGCCTGTCGTTGGTAATAATCTTACTCATATTATAAATTCGAAAGTTTGTGTGTATGGATGCTTGTTATTTTTTCACGCAAAAATGGCTGAATGGATCCGAATGAAATTGGGCACAGAGATAGATTACAGTCTGGAGTAGCGTATATACGCGTATATAGCGTATAGGCTTTACTTTTTATTCCAGAAAAATATGCGGTTCCCGTTGGATTATTTTTTATTTTTTTGTCTACGTATATATTCTGAAACGGCTACCCGAGCGAAGCCGGGGGATCACTAGTTTTATCAATTTTGATCCAAAACAGTTGACAGTGGTAGAATCCGCAACCACAACATCTGTTGCACGAATTGGCCGGCTCGACTGGTGAAATAACACGACCTCGCAGAAGACAGGGGTGAAGTAGATTATTCTGCGTTTCGTCTGATGAGTGAGGTGCCGGAGGCCTAATTCTAGTTCTCTCCCCCTTCCTATACTTTTCTTATAAGGAAAGGATGGAAAGAGGAACAAAACTGATGATCTATAGGATGTATAGGAATCGGTAATAACCATTTATGTTTGTCCCCTCCTCTGCCCATAAAGATGGGCAGCGCATCTACAACTCATTAGTTAGTTGCAGATGTCTATGGGTAGCGATCACTTGACATCGGGTGAACCGCTTGCTCGTTTGCCACCTAGTACTATAAAAAAAAATTAGAATTGTAAGTATCAATGAAAATAAGGCTAATAAAAATAATGTTTGTCTGTGCTATTGAAATCCTAATTTGAGTTTTAATAAAACCACTAAGGGGGGAACGGGCTTAAGGGAAAATTGAAACCGTTGCGATATCAACCATAAAGAATGTGTGAACGTGCACCTAGTAAAATTAATTCATTAATTAATTCCCATTTCACTTTACTTTCATCTTAATTTATTCCCGCTTTATCATTTACGTAGCAATGTTCGTAAAAAGTTCGCAGAACTACACGACCATAAATCCTTCGTCTCTCTTCCGCATACAAACTTATCGCGCTCATGGCTTGTCTCTTCGGAGATTTTAAAACTTTTACAATAAAAATAAAATTGCAACGTTTTATTAATGCGACAACTTTATCTAAGGAATCTGCTATGAAGTTATAACTTGAGTCGGCTCACGAACTCTTACTGCCATTTATTCTTAAGTTCATTAGTGTGTTTAGCATGGAAGAGACCAAATCATAATACTATATATATATATATATATATATATATATATATAAACGTAAACGTAAAGATAGGCTGCGTTGACATTTAACTCCATCTTGAATAGCTCGGACGTCGGGCGTTAGTGTAAGCAGAATGACACGTAGCGAAATAATTTAGGACATTACAAAATATTATCTTGGATCGATAGTACAATAAGTAGGCTGGCTTCATGTAACGACACTCCACCAAACACGTAGCGCGTATCCACGATGCAACCCGATTGCCGTCACTCTTCGTAATGTGATGAGAGGGTTGTGTCACAGCGACTGACAGCTCGAACGTTTGACTTTGATTTTTAAAAACATGAATTTCAAATAAAAAGTCCGAATTCGATTATTGAAATTATGATTTTGTTAGACAAAAGAATTCGAAAAAGCATGCATCTATTGTTTGTATAGAAATGAGATTTTATAAGAATATAATACTCCACTTAAGCTCTAATTTCTTTCAACACAACTCTAGGAGATATCTATGTCTATGCAGGGAGTGCTATCCCCTTTTCACGGAAGTTATTAGATACCGAAATCCCAAACACCGGGAGCCAATCAAACCTATATAAATAAAAATCAATGCTTGTCTGTTTGTCGTCTATTCAATATTAAACTATTGATCGGATTGTGATCAAGCTTTGGTAAGGTGTTCCGAGGATCCCTGTAAAGGTTCGTAGTCCAAAAAATCTATGTAAATAAAAAAAATATTTGAATGAAAGTTTGTGCATAATGAAAAGATGTGAATTTTGATATATATTTGAAAGGACGTCAATGAAATAAAATAACCTCTATATATTGCTATCGTTTTAAACATGTTTATGTGCTTTAATATATTTGGCAGTGTTTTCAAATCACTTCAATAAACAAAATATGCAAACAAACACTTTTTTTACGTTATATGGCAACGCATGCCGCGTGCAGCTGGTACGAAAATAGAATTTGTTACTATTAATAAATTCAAATCTCAATTCCAAGTCGTTTCATTATACGGTGGCGTAAGTTTCGCACCGACAGCCGAACAAAGCCCAACATTAGTCGAACTGTAATCAAGTTACCGCTTGAGCCATTAATTAATTAGCACAACTAAACTTACGTCCTCAGAGCGGACTCCAGTTGCCAGAAGATAATGATTTACGTATCTTAGTTGCAGTAGCGTGAAGTTATTAGATGAATTGTTATCGTCAAACTAATCGTTTAATGTCAATTATATTTTATACTAAACATATGTTATACTCAAGAGTGCTCCAAAGACAGAGACAGCAACAATCATGTCAAATGGTGTAAAAAGGATAGCGTAATTAAAATAATAAGATAAGAGAATAGCTTGTGTTTGTCACAGCATATGTAAACACGTGACGAAAGCGAAAAGAAAAAGCGTCCTAATTGGCACGTTTTCGAGTCTTCACTTGTCGATCACTAATATCTGTTATTATAATATCATTGTTGAATGTGCGTTTGAAATTAAACAATGTGGTGTTGATTTATCAATATCTATTGTAAGCTCGTTTCTATGGAATAAAAGTAGGAGAAGAGGGTACTACTCGTGTACAATAACATGGGATCTGAGATCAATTACATAATAGCGGCGTGCTTATACAGTTTGCCAAAATAGTGTTGGTTGTGGAACAACGACTAACAAGATTATTGAAAAATAAGCTTAAAGTTTAGCTGTAAGCTTCTAGGGACGAAGTCATATTACATGTAGTGTATTGTTTGCTCATTTGCGTTGGAAGTATCCATTTTTTTATGTTCCTACATTAATTTTTTTATTGTAAGACTTGGAATTTAAACTATCCACATACATATTCCTTCTGGACCGATACGAGCTGACAGAATAATAGTTGTAAGTAACTTTTCACACGTTCGGTAGCTCAAGGAAAACTTGAAGAAGGAAACCACAATGTTAAAAACTTTAAATTTTTCATAAAACACGTAAGTACCGTTTCATTGTATCCGTCAAAGTTTCTCATTCTGTTCACGGAAGAAGTTTCAATTGCTCGCGTACCACCTTACAATGTTTATCGTAAAAGTTCAAACGAAATATCTTGAAAGTGAATTAAAACGAAATGTTGGCCTGGGCGATATAAGGAGTACTCGTAAAAGACGAATATGTAAGCGTAGATGTATTGATTTAGAAGGCAGCCGAAATATATACATATATTTACATATAAGATTACCCAAGCAGGGTTGGTGTCACCGGCTGTAAAAACTAAAGCCAAAACAACACTATGGACTACAAGCATGCTGTGCCGACGACGGGAAAAGGGCAGGGAGAGAATGATGATTTACTTACAAGAATTGTTTGCTTTATTTTAGAAGATGTGTAAGCATTCTTCAAGTGTTTCTTGGTTCTCAATCCTGTAAGTAAAGAGAAAAGAAAATATGCTTATGCTTTTTTATACACACAAATAAAAAAAGTTATTTAACTAGTCTTAAACAAAAAGCGAAAACTTTAAAAATGACATGACATTTCGATGATATTAAATCGGGGTTTGATAAAAGTTTATTATAAAGGGGTTGAAAATACTGTAGCTGTAATATTAAAGTTAAACAACAGCCCAATTAACATGGAAGGGTCTAGTCACAATATGTAGTGCTGTTATGTATTCTGTGGCCTAGTCAATAAGTTCCAAAACATTATTCATAAAGCTCTATAAAATATGAGCGATAGTTGTAAGGTATATAAGAATTTTATTATTGTTAAAACAAATAATTTATTATTTTATTTTAGTAAAAATAATAATATGTCCGCCCTTTTTAGAATGTTCTCCACTGCATGGACAATGGCCTCCTCTCCGAGAGGGAATGGAGCCGTAATCCACCACGCACATTGGGTGGGTTGGCGGATGTCACATTTCTTCGAATTTAGTGGCTCTAAGACATGACGGTTTCCTGGCGATGTTTTCCTTCACCGTTCTTGGTAAAGCGTAACATATAACGTCATCAACAACGCTGACGTCGATATATTTAGTGACGCATTGGACGTATTCAGAAAAAAGATTTCAAAGTTGTTACATTAGCCGGATGCATTATTGAATAAGTTAAGCTCTAAGTTAAGAAACTATAAAAATTTAGTTAAACCACATGCTTTAAGAATCATAATCATAATGTAATTTGCACTTGCCTTTTATTGGCGTACATATTAGAACAATTACTGTATATATTCTTTTTTTTATATTGTGTATTTAAATATGTATGCTGTTGGCTTGTCTTAAATAAATAAATAAATAAAGCAAAGCGCCTGCCTGGATTCGAACCCGTAACCTGCAGTACGTAAGTCGGGGCCTAAACCGCTGAGCCACCACTACTCCTAGCCACGGTTGCTCCTATATATATACTTTTAAGTAAGCATTTGGTTATTTAACATAACAACGGGACGAGAAAAACTGCGAGGTGCGGCTAGTAAAAAAAACATGGCTAAATTTTATATGACCATCTTCGCAAATCTTATGTTAATAATTTAAAACAATGTGTATAGTTTTATCATGATAAAAATATATAGTAATAATTAATGCATTTAATTAATGCCTCTCAGTTGATTAAGGAGTTAAAAAGAGCTTTACTAATTTTCTAATTCATGTTTAGCTTTAAGTCAAACAGAAAGCAACGTAAAATTATTTCGCTTTTGTTGCTTAAATACGTAAGTGTTTCTATTTACTACATTGCATTTGGAATTTTGAATTACAGGTGAGGGCAATTGCGGTTAGATTTGCAAAAATTATTAAAGGCTCTCACTACACACTCTCACAACACTAAATTATAATTAGTAATGGGGTTATAAAAAATTTTACTATCACATACAATGCCTGCGCAATTGGTTGTCAATCGATTTATACTGAATTATCACAAGGTCAAACTTTTGAACACAGTTTACTTTGTCATTTTAATAACCAAAATTATCAATTTAAAGCGGCAGTGGAACAGTCTATCCTGTATTAAAATTATAGATTCGAATGCGACTTTTGGTCATCATGAAATTTTGCTCAAATCAGGTCAGCACAGAAAATAACATAGTATAGGAATAAAAATAATTATATAGCAAGTGGGTGTAGACTTGTAATTTTGTACAGAGATTTCTGTTATTACATATTCGAGGAATAAAAAATGTATTTTCTATATTCAACCCCAAAGAGTTTAAAATATGAATTGAAAGTTTGAAATATTTTTACTTTCGCAGGATTACTTGAAAATTGACACAGGCACTTTTCAGTACAAATAATTAACTACCTATTGCGGGAATTTTGAAGATGTATCCTCTAAAAGTCAAGATAAGGTTGTTACATCACGTTTGTTTTCCAGAACGAAGCCATGGCGGGTTGCTAGATTTATATAATTTTTATTTATTTATTAATACGCACAGGAACACAATGGACTTAAGCGCTGTGTTAAGATTTTTATGGCAGGCGAAGGTCATTAGATCTTTCTCTCAAAAATATAGAATAAATATATGTATCTATATTTTTAAAATCTATTTTATCTACTCTGTATTCGACGAAGAAAGTTAAAACAAAAGCATCAAGTTTCAAAGCAACAGATGTTAGGGACTGGCTTAATGAAATAAGGTAGGGGGCGAGTCGACGGTGCGCTTATTTCGGGCACAAAGGATATTTAATATCACCGACTTTTACACAAAAAATATATAATCTTGTTACCTTGTAGCTTGACGCTGCTTTATTACGAAAATATAGCCGTTGAAGATTTTCTTTCTATGACTTGAAGGAATACTTTAAATCTATTATTATTTAATTTTACTAGCTGTTTCCTACGGCTTTGCACGCATTCATTTGTTATTTTCCAAGCTACAATTTTGGCAATATGATTCTGTATGTACTTCGAATTATATGTCACATTTGTCAAACAGTTATTACTGACAACGTCTTATAAATCGGTAAAGCTAGGAGGCATTCGCAAAAGAATATGACTCATTGTTACGTTACGATCGGTGTCCCGTTACTCTCGAACCGAGAGTAACCGAATCAAGCCGAGCGTGCTTAGAGGCATGACTCATCGCTGTATTAGGAAACGTTGTCACGAATTTAACTTCCGAGAGGCTTGCGCCCACACACGTGGGATTTTTTTTGTGACTGAAAGGTCACTGTTTGCCTTGAGGAGGCATTTACAGCTACACCGGGCACGAGGCGGCAGGGCGCAGAGGGCGCCTAGCCTAAGCCTGTTTAAGAGTAACTAAGCTCGAGGGCTCCCTCCGTAGAGGGAACCTCGGCTCGGGCCGTTACTTTAATATTATTACCGGATTGGGAGGCCACCGAGCTCTTAGGTCCCTTCGGTGGACGCTCCATGGAGTGACTCGGCCCAAGGGCCCCCGAGAGGGGACCTCGGCTTGGGCTGTCACTCTTAACGCGTTTAGCATTCCGATTCGAGGGTGCCCGAGAGGCCGAGCCTCGGCTCGATCGGTAGCCATTATCTGATTACAAGTATTATTACAACTAACATTACTACCACTTCGGAAAGCGTTAGCGCTGGGAGAAGAAGTGGCGGAAGAAACTCCAGCAACGCTTCTATCATTAATAGGGGAGAAGACTCTGGCAGCTATGTGGCCGTATCTTGAATGCGATGGCCGTCCTCGCCGGCGAGAACGGTATGTGATTTTGTTGAGAAGTTGTTTCAACGTAGCCTGAGCGATCGTTATAGCATCGTCTCGATAGTCGAGTACGTGCCTAGGTCGTCTATAGTCGCGACGGAACGTACCGAGCGCGATTGGTTTGTAGGTGGCGGCACCTACGACTAACGGGTTGGGGTGACCGGCGGCGGAGTCGAAATAGGGGATTTTTTCAAAACATGATACATTACTACGGCAATTTTGTACACACATTGTTTGGGGTAATTTAAAGGTAACCCCTGACAATGTGTGCAAAATTTTATGACGATCGGAGTTAAACTTAACTAAGAAACAGACAAACCCACAATCGCATTTATAATATTAGTTTGGCTGTTACGATGAATCTTAAGGTCATTCTATGTTGATTAAAGGCTTATGAAGCTATTTAATGTGATTACTGCGGCTTTAAGATATTGTAAACACGCCGAATAAGGAAGACGAGTTTTGGACAGTAGATGGAACGTCTCATTCTGAGTAATAAGGTCGTATCCAACGAAACATCAACAGATATTTCTTTCTGATATTCTACGAGAGATTATTTTTAGTTATTGCTCAGTTAAATTGACAACGATATGTAGTATTAAATATGTTGTAAGCTGTTCTATCAAGTGAAGTGTTGCAATAGTAAAGTTTCAGACAAATGACACGAAACAAATAACATATTTTTTTGTTACAGGCGACATTAAAGTATTGATCTGAGATTTCTCTAATGCGAGTACTATAAACTATTAATGGTGATGAGTAAAACACCATTTTCTCATAGACTCTAGAGTAATGAGAAAAATGTGCCTTTACATTTTTATTTTGATTATTCCGTGTACAAAAAAAATTAAGTCAAATTAACTTCTCAATACAAATATTTAAGGACAATCAAATAACTTAGTGCACTCAACAATATCTGGGTCAACTGGTGTAATACCACAACCGAATAGAAGACAGGCGTATAGTCTGCGTTTCGTCTGAGTGAGGCGCTGGACGCACCTCGCACGATAATTATATGTCTAAATAATCATTTGAAATCAATTTCAAAAAATTGAAAAATATTTCCATCAATACTCGTTGTTTAGTACCCTGTGACTGAAAGCCTTCAACTGTACGAAGCAATTTTTCAACATTTAAAAAAAAACATTGTTATTTCCAAAGTGTTTTTGACTCGTGGAAATTTTCCCGCCGCAAGTGTAAAATACAAAGCGAGTAATAAATTCAATTCGAAAGTGTCGTATGCAGAGACAACTTTGCACTAGGCTTCCACTCAATTCTTGATGAAAAATACATACGAAAAGAATAAGAAAGTGCGACTAGGCTACACATGTATAAGATGGTTTTTTTGTAATATTAAAATTTTTTTTAAAGGTTGAAATCTATCTATAATATTAAAGTTCCAAAAGTCATTTTTAATCTTTAATCGAATATTGATGTGGGCGCTTCAATCAAGCTCTGGAAAATAATTATCTGCCGACAGGTTGACGAGGGTCACTTCTACTAATAAATTATATATTAAAATTCCCATTTACCTCTGGCTATTGATTTGAAGATAAATTGTTTAAGCGGTCCGATAAATTCAATTATAAAATTCAAAAGTAGATCCTGTCTCTTCTTAGTAGACCGAGTCCGAACAGCGATGGTGCCACCGTTATAGGTATTTAAAAACACTGCGGTGCCAGCATGGGTGGCCCGCTGGACAGTCCCATAACTTCAATGCAGTCTCACAGCTATGGGATTTCCCACAACCTTGGGGGAGTACACACGATAATATCTTCCAGAAACGGAGCGTCTGTACTGTATATTTTCTTATTCTTCTTCTTTTCAAGCAACAATTGTCTACAGAGATCGATCCCCTGCGACCCTCATCAAGTGAGGACCCGAAACCGTGCCGATATCATCGGCCCAACTTGTGGTACCTACCTACGCTGCGTCGACCTGTACATGGCCGCTATTCCAGGACTCTTCGGCCTCATCTACAAACTACACACTCTTCTGTGAGCATTGTGTACGAACAATCGCTTTTTAAGCTTTGCAAATCTTATGGGAATATCGGTTGCTTTGGTTCTAGAACAGATCATTTCTGATACGACCTTGCAAAGAATTTATACGTAAATCTCTATAGACTCACTCTATCTCACATATTTTAATATACTTATTTAGCATTATGTATTTTGTATCCGTGGTATTTTTCCATTTTCTAGTTATATTAAAATTTATTTCCCTATTTAAAGCAGGAACTAGCTAACGTAATAAGAATAAGCAGAATTCATTTTGCTGCTTAACGGAAATTACTTGCGCTGCGGCACCGGCGCCTATTACCGAGCCATCCATTTTCTTAACAGGATATTGGCAAAGAGCTTGTGCATAAATCGCCCGCTTATAACAATTAATATATGCTATTGAAATTATATCAAACTATGATAAGAAATTTGAATACTGTCATCTCAACACGAACAAAATACATCAATTTATTTCTCGCGTCAGCAGTGTCCAACAGTGAGACGATTTTACGTCACCTGAGGTGCTATTTCATTTGCTACTTTAAAATATATTAATACATTTCTGCGTTTGCAACCTAGCCAGGATTCGAACCTTTTGGAATTGATATTTTCGCAAGCTTCGAAATTATTATTTTCTATGCCCTATCTATTGCAATAAGTTTTCTATCGTTGAATTAATATAACCACAATATGACCACACCAACTAGCAATGCAATCCATCGTTGTTTAATTTTAAAAATTCTAACTTATATATATTTAAACTTACGTACATACAGAGTGATACTAGTCGAATGATATAGTAAGCATTTTCTTTTCCACGCTTTTATTAAGGATATTCTCACCACAAAATGGAAGTTAAAGTGAGTAATAAATTGAATTTAGAATGTGTCGAATACAAAGACGACCCTCTTCAGAGTCTCCCCTACCACGGTGCAATATCTTATGGAAATATTTTTAAAACAACTTGTGATATATTCATTTTTAAATTAAACTGGTTTATGGATTGAATTTATTATTATAAGTGCAATATTGTTTTCTTCTGTTTCTCCCTGTACTTTTTTATGTAGGGTTGGCAAAGTCGACCGTAGATGGACTACGGACTACTATACTAGGTTTTGGGTATAGTTTTTTTCACGACCATCCGCATGCCTGACGCCGACCCTCCTCGGGCATGTATATGACATATTATATATTCTCATATTTCTTTTAACCATTCCCAACTAACCGAAACTTACATGGAAATGGTTCATTCACGACAATGGTCGAATGGGGGATTCGAATCCACTACCATGTGGTGTATGTTCGCAGCCCGTACCCTAACCATAAGACTATAGGTTCAATACTGTATATATATAATATTTAAAAAAAAAAACACAAAATTATAGACATTAGTTCTATGGGCACATCTAAGTGTGTTTGTGTGCGTACTTTCATCTTTATTTGTAATGATTAATTTCAAAATAGTTTTGATAGAACGTTCGTCGACTAATGTAGCGGAAAAACTGTGAGTAAGCCAATACGCTTACATCACTAAAGTTGGGAGAAATCTCTCAAGTTCAGCAATGAGCCGAATGTGCCTCTCATTCGTAGACTTTCAATGAGCTCCGACGACGCCTGTGACGTTAATAAACACGAGGCTGACATATATTTCAAGGCTACGCTCGTTTCAGAAGTTTTTTTCGTTTGACTTTTGTTATTGAGTGTAGTGCTCGTGTACAGACAGCAAATAAAGTAACAGACTTCTTATTAAATTTGTCTGTATAAGCAGACAGAAATAGTAACCATGACCTATTTTATCTACATGCTTAAATAATATGGTTACAGATTATGTCATACGAATTCTTTGTATGACACAATTATATAGTGTTGCCAGTACTTACGTATATAAATGAGTCAGTTTCATTTGAGTATAATATATAGACTAGTATTGCAGAGTTAAATTACTTATAGCCATGCTTCTATGTTATCGCCCTGCTAAGGAGCATGTACGGATGGCAAAAATCATTACGTCTCTTTTTTGCCACATATTCTCCTTACCCTATAATATAAATAATAATAAATTGGCCCTTTTTAGAATGTTTCCCACTGCAGGAACACAGGCCTCCTCTCTGAGAGAGGGAAGTGGTCGTAATCTATCAACCTGGCCCGGTGCGGGTTGGCGAATGTCACATGTTTTCGAATTTAGTGGTTCTAAGACATGCCGGCTTCTTCACGATGTTTTCCTTCACCGTTAGAAGTTTCGTTTTCGGAGCAGTGCCAGGGTTCGAAGCCGCGGCTTAAAGTACGTAAGTCGGGGCCTTAATCACTGAGGCACTACTGCTCCTTAACTCTTCTTTACCCTAATTAAAGAAAAGCGGCACGTGTCTTATCACAGGTGTCTTACGATAGAGGTGGTCACTATTTAGCACGCATTATTGCTTTAATTAATTTTTTTAGCTACATTTAAAGTTACTGTCTCCACTACTAATGTCAAAACCTTTGCGAAAGTCATTCTTTTTGTTGTATATTCTTTGCCTGTACTATATTAGCACTTGTTCTTTGTCTTGAAATTTTCTTATCTGTTATATAATAGACACAAAATATTCTGCTCAGACCGTGTAAAATGCAGCCCTTACGTAATCTTTTCGCTACCAGATTCACTGTTTTGCAATACCTTTTCTCGTATGGTAAGTTTCTCGGTTGTGTTAGTGACAGGTTATTTAGAAAACCATTAGCGCTAGATAAATTTTAATAAAGCAGTATTCCTAGTCTCCGGGTATCTGCGGGATAAAGAACAAAATATTTGTTTTTGTCTCCGGGTATCTGCGGGATAAAGAACAAAATATTTGTTTTTGTCTCCGGGTATCTGCGGGATAAAGAACAAAATATTTGTTTTTGTCTCCGGGTATCTGCGGGATAAAGAACAAAATATTTGTTTTTGTCTCCGGGTATCTGCGGGATAAAGAACAAAATATTTGTTTTTGTCTCCGGGTATCTGCGGGATAAAGAACAAAATATTTGTTTTTGTCTCCGGGTATCTGCGGGATAAAGAACAAAATATTTGTTTTTGTCTCCGGGTATCTGCGGGATAAAGAACAAAATATTTGTTTTTGTCTCCGGGTATCTGCGGGATAAAGAACAAAATATTTGTTTTTGTCTCCGGGTATCTGCGGGATAAAGAACAAAATATTTGTTTTTGTCTCCGGGTATCTGCGGGATAAAGAACAAAATATTTGTTTTTGTCTCCGGGTATCTGCGGGATAAAGAACAAAATATTTGTTTTTGTCTCCGGGTATCTGCGGGATAAAGAACAAAATATTTGTTTTTGTCTCCGGGTATCTGCGGGATAAAGAACAAAATATTTGTTTTTGTCTCCGGGTATCTGCGGGATAAAGAACAAAATATTTGTTTTTGTCTCCGGGTATCTGCGGGATAAAGAACAAAATATTTGTTTTTGTCTCCGGGTATCTGCGGGATAAAGAACAAAATATTTGTTTTTGTCTCCGGGTATCTGCGGGATAAAGAACAAAATATTTGTTTTTGTCTCCGGGTATCTGCGGGATAAAGAACAAAATATTTGTTTTTGTCTCCGGGTATCTGCGGGATAAAGAACAAAATATTTGTTTTTGTCTCCGGGTATCTGCGGGATAAAGAACAAAATATTTGTTTTTGTCTCCGGGTATCTGCGGGATAAAGAACAAAATATTTGTTTTTGTCTCCGGGTATCTGCGGGATAAAGAACAAAATATTTGTTTTTGTCTCCGGGTATCTGCGGGATAAAGAACAAAATATTTGTTTTTGTCTCCGGGTATCTGCGGGATAAAGAACAAAATATTTGTTTTTGTCTCCGGGTATCTGCGGGATAAAGAACAAAATATTTGTTTTTGTCTCCGGGTATCTGCGGGATAAAGAACAAAATATTTGTTTTTGTCTCCGGGTATCTGCGGGATAAAGAACAAAATATTTGTTTTTGTCTCCGGGTATCTGCGGGATAAAGAACAAAATATTTGTTTTTGTCTCCGGGTATCTGCGGGATAAAGAACAAAATATTTGTTTTTGTCTCCGGGTATCTGCGGGATAAAGAACAAAATATTTGTTTTTGTCTCCGGGTATCTGCGGGATAAAGAACAAAATATTTGTTTTTGTCTCCGGGTATCTGCGGGATAAAGAACAAAATATTTGTTTTTGTCTCCGGGTATCTGCGGGATAAAGAACAAAATATTTGTTTTTGTCTCCGGGTATCTGCGGGATAAAGAACAAAATATTTGTTTTTGTCTCCGGGTATCTGCGGGATAAAGAACAAAATATTTGTTTTTGTCTCCGGGTATCTGCGGGATAAAGAACAAAATATTTGTTTTTGTCTCCGGGTATCTGCGGGATAAAGAACAAAATATTTGTTTTTGTCTCCGGGTATCTGCGGGATAAAGAACAAAATATTTGTTTTTGTCTCCGGGTATCTGCGGGATAAAGAACAAAATATTTGTTTTTGTCTCCGGGTATCTGCGGGATAAAGAACAAAATATTTGTTTTTGTCTCCGGGTATCTGCGGGATAAAGAACAAAATATTTGTTTTTGTCTCCGGGTATCTGCGGGATAAAGAACAAAATATTTGTTTTTGTCTCCGGGTATCTGCGGGATAAAGAACAAAATATTTGTTTTTGTCTCCGGGTATCTGCGGGATAAAGAACAAAATATTTGTTTTTGTCTCCGGGTATCTGCGGGATAAAGAACAAAATATTTGTTTTTGTCTCCGGGTATCTGCGGGATAAAGAACAAAATATTTGTTTTTGTCTCCGGGTATCTGCGGGATAAAGAACAAAATATTTGTTTTTGTCTCCGGGTATCTGCGGGATAAAGAACAAAATATTTGTTTTTGTCTCCGGGTATCTGCGGGATAAAGAACAAAATATTTGTTTTTGTCTCCGGGTATCTACGGGATAAAGAACAAAATATTTGTTTTTGTCTCCGGGTATCTGCGGGATAAAGAACAAAATATTTGTTTTTGTCTCCGGGTATCTGCGGGATAAAGAACAAAATATTTGTTTTTGTCTCCGGGTATCTGCGGGATAAAGAACAAAATATTTGTTTTTGTCTCCGGGTATCTGCGGGATAAAGAACAAAATATTTGTTTTTGTCTCCGGGTATCTGCGGGATAAAGAACAAAATATTTGTTTTTGTCTCCGGGTATCTGCGGGATAAAGAACAAAATATTTGTTTTTGTCTCCGGGTATCTGCGGGATAAAGAACAAAATATTTGTTTTTGTCTCCGGGTATCTGCGGGATAAAGAACAAAATATTTGTTTTTGTCTCCGGGTATCTGCGGGATAAAGAACAAAATATTTGTTTTTGTCTCCGGGTATCTGCGGGATAAAGAACAAAATATTTGTTTTTGTCTCCGGGTATCTGCGGGATAAAGAACAAAATATTTGTTTTTGTCTCCGGGTATCTGCGGGATAAAGAACAAAATATTTGTTTTTGTCTCCGGGTATCTGCGGGATAAAGAACAAAATATTTGTTTTTGTCTCCGGGTATCTGCGGGATAAAGAACAAAATATTTGTTTTTGTCTCCGGGTATCTGCGGGATAAAGAACAAAATATTTGTTTTTGTCTCCGGGTATCTGCGGGATAAAGAACAAAATATTTGTTTTTGTCTCCGGGTATCTGCGGGATAAAGAACAAAATATTTGTTTTTGTCTCCGGGTATCTGCGGGATAAAGAACAAAATATTTGTTTTTGTCTCCGGGTATCTGCGGGATAAAGAACAAAATATTTGTTTTTGTCTCCGGGTATCTGCGGGATAAAGAACAAAATATTTGTTTTTGTCTCCGGGTATCTGCGGGATAAAGAACAAAATATTTGTTTTTGTCTCCGGGTATCTGCGGGATAAAGAACAAAATATTTGTTTTTGTCTCCGGGTATCTGCGGGATAAAGAACAAAATATTTGTTTTTGTCTCCGGGTATCTGCGGGATAAAGAACAAAATATTTGTTTTTGTAAAACCTTCGCAGAGCAGTTAAAAGCTGTAAAGGTCAATACATTTTATCAAGCTTTAAATACTGAAAATGTGGTAAATGTGGTGTAAATAAATATTAGCCTTGTGGTCGACTTGTGATCCGCCCCGACTCCGCCCGGGTAGCCGTGTCGGATCTTATAGGTCACACACATACACATCACCTTTTTGATACGTATATATGCACCAGTTAAACACAAAAAAATATATTACGGGAACCGTACATTTTTCCAGACTATAATATATCTCTGTTCCAAATTTCATCCAAATCCGTTCAGCCGTTATTGCGTCAAAGTGTAACAAACATCCATACATACAAACTTTCGCATTTATAATATTAGTAGGATTCTAGCACTGCACCCAATTTTTTTTTGTTAGACGTAAACGTGTAGGAAATTAATAGAGCTATTTTGACTTAATACGGATTTAAATGATTCAATATTTAAAAAAATTGGTAAAATCTTTGCAAGATTGTGAAATAGATTAAAATTTTCCGACCGCGTTAGTACGAGCGACCCTCGTCACATAGCTGGAATATAATTATTTATTGCGGCTTAATTTCTACGTCCAAAGCTTTAATTAAGAGAAATTTTCGCCGCGGATAGATCATTTCGGAATAGCAGCTGAATAATTTTAATTGGCAACATTAAGGTGTTAATTTCATTGCGATAGCGGATTTTAATGATTCAATATTAGTGAATACCTTGAAATATTAGCATTATATTTAAACACACAACAAAATATTTGACGTAAAGCAATAGCTTACTAAATACATTATGAGGTGGGCTTAATTCGTGTTTTTGCTTCTGTATTGGTGTATTTTATCTATTTTATAAGAAAAAAGGGGCCGAGGATAGAGAAAAGATATAAGAAGATATATCTTGCGGCACATCACTAATTAGTTGAAACGAAAAATTATAAACAACAAAAATAATACTTTATATACCACCATATGTAGTATTATTTTTGGTACTATACATACCAAAAATATACGTATTTCCCTGCAATAACATCTTCTCCGCCGCTGTTCTTTGGGAAAAAAATAAAACTGCCTGTGAAATACATATTTGGTATCAAATAATTCAATACATAACATACATACTTTGACTTTATTCCTTCCCCAGTACACTGTCCCAGCTTCGTTTGAGTAGATAGATAGACATAATGACTGTCGACAGAAGTGAAAACTCAAAACAGGCAGGCGCGATAATATTTTAATCCTCACTAATATTATAAATGTGAATGTAAGTTTGTTTGTTACGCTTTCACGCGAAAACTACTCAACCTTTGTACACATATTCTTGGAGGTATTAGAAGTAACATAGGATAGTTTTTATAAAAAAAATAGTATATAAAAGGTATGTATGTTCCCTATAGACTCCGAAACGGCTGGACCGATTTCGATGAAATTTACAGGGATTGTCAAGATTGGCACATTCCTGTGTTTGGTAGCGATCGGATCAACATAATTAGTGGTACCCGGGCGAAGCCGGGCGGGTAACAAAAGTAAACTCTTGTATCTCAACAATCATATTTTATAATTGCATAAAATAAAAATAAATGAAAAAAAGTTCGCCGAAACTGTTTCAAATTGAATTAAGCGTGTTGCTAACGCACATTAAGCATGTTGTAAACTCGAAACTATAAGATTAACCTCTACCAAATATCGCCTTACGCGACCTAAAAAATTATCCACTTCCAAAATATAGCCTGTTGTTACTTGCTTATACAAGACGTTTCTAAGTCGGCTCAGTAGGTTTCGATTTTATTCGAGACATACAGTCAAATCTTATCGCTTTAAAAATGTGCTTCTGAAATATTACTATTAATTAAATTAATATTACTAGGTCAAAACAAGTAACAAATTATTAAAATTTAATTATGTTACAATGTAATTTAATATGTAATGTATAGCTGGCTTTTAGAAGTTATTAATGAGAGTCGGTATTCACTTGAAAAGTATCGAAACTGTTTCGTGAGATGTTCAAACTTAACCGACGTTTGAATAATTTCAAACAGCCAAGATGCTACAGATTAATTGCTATGAATCTTGTTGATTTGAACTTGTACTTATGACATTGTATTTAATAACTGTAATCTCTGTCTAAGACTTTAATAAATCGTATAAAGTAATATAAGGAGAAAGACAAAACGCGTTTAATAGTTTTATAATGTATTTTTGTTTTAATTTTTTTTTTATATAAAGTTGTACGTATAATTCATTTTGTGAACCCTTTAATTAAATAAAGACTGCTTTTTCAGTGTAGTTTAACTACATAGGCTTTAATGTTAGTGAAACGGTCGGACCGGACTTATAACTGTATCCTCGCTTCTTGCGGTTATGTAAATACGATACTTTGATTCAAGTAAAGGTGATTCTTTTAACTCTGATGTAAATGGAAGCAATCACGCACAGAGTGGACGAACACCATAAGAGAAACGGTCAAGAGAGGACGCGAATCTCAGGAACAAGAAGGAGAATGAGAGAGAAATAGATAATTAGTATTTTTTAGAGGAAATATCATAGTCATTTAAGTCTTAAGTCTATCAGTGTTAGCAGACATGAACTTGATATGAGGCAAGTTTATTAACGTATTTGTGTCCCACGTTGAAATGAGAACAGTCGTGAAGTATAGTATTGATACTTCTGACTTCCGTCTTCCCAATGTCTATTTCCCATCTTATCTATCCCCACTCCTCTTCTCCTAGCAAAAGACCAACAACGTATTTCATAATGTCTTGGTTTCAACTGATTTCTCCTATTCCTCCCACTTCCATCCCATCCAATCCTTAATCCATGCAAGCATTCTGAAGCTGAATGATCAGCTACAAAGAATTTTGTATAAAGGAACATCTTAAATGAAACTCATCTCGGACACAAACAACGTTACCACAATTAATGCTAAGCTTTGAAACTATGTGAGATGGGTCTAATGGAATTAAGTTGCGGAATGTCTTGCCGGATTGTTTGGATATCCCGCAAGTCTTAAACTTGTCGTAGCCTCACTGAAGGATTTGATTGCTCAGATATTATTACTCTTAAATGGACACTCGGTTTAATTATGAACTACATACACTGTTAACTTTCGACAGCTAAACCAGGTGATATATTTATTACAGCTAATTCATTTTTGCTTATAATGGAAGGTGGCAAACAAGCAAGCGGTCCCATCGACTTCAAGTGACCACCAACCATAGTATCTTCATCATGGTGGGCAGAGGACAAACAGAATTAATCACATTTATTAGTCCTAGTTAAAGAAAATTCAGAATATTAAATAAAATATTCCTTACTGTAAAGTAGTAATTTGTCTAACAACTATGGTAAGTTTTTTTTATGGAAGAAGGCGGCAAACGAGCAGGCGGTTTACCTGGTGCTAAGTGACCGCTGCCCATAGGCATTTGGCAGATATGTTGCATACTTTTAATGAACAGAGAAGGGACTAGACAAGAAAAATTATATTTCTTTTTCCCTATCTATCCTGGCCCCGTCAAATCACCTTACGGCAAAGGATTGGAATAAGTTGCCAGCGTCAGTATTTCCGTCCGATTACGACGTGGGTACCTTCAAGAGAAGAGTGAATAGGCTGTTTCTAAACTAGTGCGTACCATCTTTAGACCACATCACCACTTAACACTAGGTGGGATTGTTGTCAAGCGCTAGCTTATACTTAATAAAAAAAATACCACCCTTGTAACGATAAGAAGGGGAAAAGGGCTGAAACTGGGCCTCCGGCATACGGTGGGAATGACGGGTGGGAGGGAGATAATGAGTAGAGAAAAAAAAGTAGTTTTAAGTGGAATATCAAATAATTAAACACTTTGAAACCGTATATCCTTCTTAAGTGAAATTGTACATGTAAGTTTGCGTATTTGGAACGCAACATCGCGCGGTATGCAAATGTGGAAGCTTACACGCCGCGAGCTTAAGATTTGAGGCGCTCTCTGCGGATGCTTGAGTTTGGAAGTTATGATAGGTGTGCGTACTGAGAATACGAACTCTGCTAATGCACTATATGTAACGGAGATGTTATTCGTATTCATCTTGTATGACAAGGATTCAGAGAGGAATTTTTATAAATCATAGTTTTTTTATAGGACCGAAGCAATTATTGCCTTGCAAGACGTCGTTAACAACCAATTGATATCGTCGTTAAAATCCAAAAGGGGGAATATAATAAATTCAAGACTTCTACTACATCACGGTAATCTGTTGGTTTTCGTATTGGTACACTGTTAACTTTCGACAGCTGTTCCAGGTGAGGCCTGCTTCGGTATACTACGTATACTATTACTTCCCCAAACATATAATAGCCACACAATTCGATAGTTTTAAAGATAAACAGACTATGTTGCAGACACTGAATCCCGTAACGTAATCCCTATTAGTGTCAACAGACGTCACGCGAAAAGCTTATCAGAAGTTTGAACAAGGGACGTGGGGATCGTCTGCTAACTTTGAAATGTTATATAGGTCAATTTGGTATACACCCGATAGTTGATATAAACCAGTGTGTTTATTCAACTTAACTACTCAAGCACCAACAGTTAGGGTAAAAGAATAACTTTAAGTTATCAGCAATGCAAGCACAGGAATTACAGATTTATTTTATTACAAAATTCTCCTTCCCTAATCTTTACATTTTTTTATATATAGTACTAGGTGGCAAACGAGCAAGCTAATGAGTTGCGGATGTGCTGCCCACCTTTAATGGACAGAGGAGGGGACATACAGAAAATGATTTTAAATTTCCAATTCCTATACTTCCACTCCACCGTCAAGTTTTCTTCCCCTTCCCATTATTTAGTTATAAGAAAAGGGTGGGAAGGGGGACAGGACTATAATTAGGCCTTTGGCACCTCACTCATCAGACGAAAAGCAGAATACTCTACTTTACGCCTGCCTTCTGTGAGGTCATGGTATTTCACCGGATGAGCCGGCCCATTCGTGCAACAGATGTTGTTGTTGCGGACTCTACCACTGTTGAATTCTGTAATTTGATGAGTCATTAGTAAATTCACCCGATTTGAGGTGGCTGAGCCGAGAAGGCGTTTAGCCAAAACCCCTCAGCAATAATTAAACTCGAGGGCTCCTCGGCTCAGGCCATTACTGTATCTATATTACCGGTGTGGGATTGCACCAAGTACTCAGGTTACTTCGGTGGGCACTCCATGGAGTTACTGGCATTGGTACCAGAGAGGGGAAATCGGCTTGGGCTGTCACTCATTACGCGTTTGGCATTCCCATTCGAGAGTTCTCGAGGACTTAGTCTTAACTCGATTGGTAGTTATCGGATTACCCTAGAAAATATTGGTCGACGATACACAGAAATCGGCTACGTACTGTTTGCCGGCCGGGGATAAAAATAATATTTTATTATGTTTCAAAACTCATGTGGTTCCAAATTTTATAACTGTATGTTATCATAATTGGACACTGACCGGCGGCAATTTTACACGAATACGAAACTGAACAATAGTTAATTAAAATTCAATCTCATGTCATTTGTTAGGGATGCGTAATTAATAAAAGCTATGTTACATTAAACGAGCTAAATGTTTTAAACAGGCGTGTAGTCGATTAAAATTTAATCACAATATATATTTAGATTACATAAACAGATCAATATGGTGATTAATAATGAATTTGTACGACAGTTACAGATGATGTAGGGTAGGCAGTGGTACTACGGTTTCTACTAAAAACATGTGTTTGTACAATTCTTACCGCTTATGTAAAAACAAGCTGAGCCCTGCGATTTCAGCAGCCGTGTAATTTAATTCAACTGACGATTGTCCAGCCTAACCTGCACCCTATTTTAATTGATTCATCATATGAATCTGAGGTCAATTTACAATTTTGTTAGAACTTTTGACCCTTAGGGCATAAATTTAGAAAAATCCTTGCTTAGTACTCGTCTACGTAATAATAGAAATCTCTGTGCAAAATTTGAAGTCTCTAGGCCTAGGACAGTTTGAGCTGTGCGTTTATAGAGCAGTCAGTGTCATATTATATATACAGGGTGTCCCAAAAGGTGGTCACAAGGGTCACCAGAAAAATAAAATAAAAATTCCCCTCTGGGTATTAAAAAAAATAAAGGGCATTTTTTAAAAACTTAAAAATTTTACACCTTCTGGGGCAATTTTGTAACCAATGACCTACAAATATTGCTACATTTAAAAAAAGCTATTATGTTATCGTCAATAACCCTTTATCAATATGAAATAAAAAAAAACAATACAACTAACAAAGATTTTAAAGAAAATTAAGTTCTTGTCCAGTCAAGAACTAAGTAATTACGATTTCAATCAACTTCCTCCAAGTGTACTGAAAAAAAAGTACTATGCATATATATATATATATACATATATATACATATATATATACATATATATATATATATATATATATATATATATATATATATATATATATATATATATATATATATATATATATTCAAATAAATAATAATTTTCAAACTTTAAATACCTTTCTCAAAATCTAAATCTTAATTTAATCACTTGTTGATAAAGAATAATTCAATGCCAGAAACGAATAAAATAGATTGATAGGTAGATCTTGTACTACGTACTTTAATCTGTAGCACGACAGCTTTAAACTATATTGCTATCCACTTGAAAACTTAAAATCACTGCGCCGTAAACTTTTACCGTTGTAAAGTTTGCCAACTTTATGGTATAAAAGTATGTGTTTATAGAGAATTAAAGTTTAACAGGCAATCTTCTAAGATAGTGTACCATAGCTTCTAGCGCGATTCAATATATTTACACTAAAGTGAATACTATGCAACACTTACACCGGCTCGTATTAAAACCATACAATCGTTTACCGGCGTTCAAAATGTATAAAATACTAGTGATCCGCCCTGGCTTCGCCCGGGTAGCCGTTTCGGAATCTATGCGGAACATCGTCTTTTATATATGGAGACATGTACCCGTAAAAAACAAAATGTATCCCACAGGAACCGTACATTTATCCGGGATAAAAAATAGTCTTTGTGCTATTCCAGATTATATTCTATCCCTGTAACAAATTTCATCCAGATCCGTTCAGCCGTTTTTGAGTGAAAAGTAACAAACATCCACACATTTAAACATTCGCATTTATAATATTATGACGTTGAAGTAGCTAGATTTTTTGACAAACATTTTTTTTATTTTACGTAAAAATATTTTTTTTTCATAAGAAGTATCCTGTTCCTTCTAATACCTCCAAGAATATGTGTACAAAGTTTCATGATGATCGGTTGAGTAGTTTTCCCGTGAAAGCGTAACAAACAAACTTACATTCACATTTATAATATTAGTAGGGATACGTGTCCTCACCAAGTATTTAAAAACTTGTATATGCATGAGTCAGTAAAAGTTGTGTATGTTTTGTATTTCTTCCTGATTTACTATTAGCTATCGAGCCAACATTACTATGCAAGCTGCCGATACAACTTTGGACGAATCCTCATTAAGCCTAGATAGATAAATACATACTCGCGAAATTATAATCCTTTTCGCTCAGTCGGATTAAAATAAAAATGGTTTTGAAATTGTAATGACAGTACTCTGTGAAGATTAGGTAGACAACAATATTCAAATCAGCATACCTCTATAAGAATAATGAATATTTATCCATACTTTAAATTAGCAACGATACAAATAGCTGTACACGTATCTCACGGCCCCGCTTACTCTACTGTGGTGTGTAACAAACAGAAATGGAATGAAAGGAATAAATGGTCCGTGAATTTAAACAGTTGATTGCAGCGTATGCAGTATTAACCCATTACCGATTTATTATTACAATACTGCGAAGCGTTCGTGGGATTTATTGGTTTATATTTCCGTAGTTACTATCGGCTGCGTTAATACAGGTAGAAACGATTGGCTTTCACTACTTTAATTAACTCGGAGGTATAGAGAAGCTATGACGCCCTTTAACTAAACTGGGGTAGCTAGAAACTAGCTAGTGTTGGGAATGGGAAAAACCGGAATATGTCTATTCATGATATTTTGAAAGCATCACATAATTTTTTGAATTGGATGGGATTCTCCCTCAGGCATTGCCGCGATCTCTTCCGATCCAGTAGACTTCCACAACCCTTACTAGATCATCGGTCCACCTTGCGTGAGGCTAACCAACGCTATGTCTACTTGTAAGTGGATGCCATTGACTTCACCGGACTTTATAACCATCCGTTCTACGAGTAATGTGTCCGCCTACTGCCACTTAAGGTTTGTATGTCGGTTACTTCTCCACCTCAACCGATCTAATGGCGATTGACGGGTATCGATACAATAAAAGTTCATTACCGAAATATTAATCATGTTTGAATTGATATTAGTAATGAATGAAATGAATGGTTCAGACAACTCTACCATTAATAAAGCCGAAATCAAACCCCTATTTACTGTTTAAAACCTTCTGGTAAAATGGATTCTACGAACAAATGCATTGTTAAAATAAAATTTAGATTAGTTTAGTAGAAAATAGTCCATAGTAGACGTAAGCGTGGGTTCTATTGGTATAAAGAGAATCCATGAAATGTATTGGCATGCATGGAAGCATGCAACTAATTTCCGGGATATGGGAGTGATATTTGTCTTGTTGTGTATTTGTGCACGTGCCTGATGATCGTTTCATTACTCCTCGTCGGCCGGTACGTTTAATTTCCGCACAATATATAAAATACATATATTTTATTGCTCAATAAATATTTTCTTTGTTGCAATTGATGGAAGCTCTTATGTGTATTGAATTTAGAATACACATAGATAGACGCACTTTTTTCACTTTTTATGTAGTTTTTTAGCTGCTAAATGTGACTGATGTCTGCCCGAGAACTCGCCACCTGAACACAAGACAATCCCAGTACTAATAGTAACTCTGAGTCGCGGAAACACGCATACATGTTTTCTACTTTGGTCTTTTTCCGTGTTCTGCCATGATCCAAAGAACGGAACGGAAATGAGAGTGGTTCCTGCATTTTTTCCGTTTATTCACGTCGTATTCCTATGACAGCAACATAGTTTTCTGATAAAACTGTTTGAATCCTGCAAAATAAGTGTGTTTCTATACTGACGTTAATAGCGAATTGTGGGAAACCTTTGTTGGAGTCACGTTTTCCGGTGCGCCGTTATATGTGCTAATTTGATTAATTGCGAAAAGCGAAAGGGAGACGTCGACTTCGATCGTAGATTTGTCCAAGACACTTTCGAATTAAGCAGTTAGTATAAAAGCCATCTTACGACAGAAAGATTAAATCCTAAGGCCAGCGCGTTCAACAATGATTTTTATTACATTAATATAGACAAAATGAAAAAAACATGTAAAGTGACTAACGACTCGATGGTTTTCTAACTAAAAGTGACGTGAGTTAGACATGAATAATAATAAGTAATATTTTTAGATAACTTTATTGTTTGGCCATTGTTCTGTAGCTAGCGCGGAGTTATTTCAACTCACTGCAACAGCTCAAAATTAAACTGTCAAGCTTCAACCTTGATGTGGGTGGAAAACGCGAGCCAAATTAAATCTACAGGATTAAATATATACATTTACAGGGGATTTGTGTTATGTTTAGTTTTATTTGTTTATTTTTTTAATAAATGTAAGGGCAACAGGGCTGGGATCTCAGTTACACAACGAATGAGATTGGTAAATAACGTCTATTACACTTAAACAATCAACAATTATAGGTAAGACAGGTAAGGTAGTAGATATAGTACAGTACACGAGATTTAAACAAGACAACATGAGCGAGTGGAAGAAGACAGCGTACTTACGTCGGAGCGATAGTGTCGCTACTCGCGCGCGGGCGGTCGTATTAAACAACACAAAAGATGGCGGCTCGCTAGCCAATCCGTCGCGCGCTGTTGCTAGGCAAATTTAACCCTATGGGCGTGAACATAAGGTGTGCGCTGCGTAGTGCTTTACATTAATTAATTTAGTGTAAATTTCTTATCTTGTTTACATCTATAACATTTCTGCTAAATTTGATATATTACATAATTAAAAAGCCCGTAACCCGAGTATGCCGAGATCATGGATTTCCATTTGCCGGGAACCTTGCACACCTCTCTCGCTTCTTCTACATTCATACATCGACACATGCTCGTCAGTTATGGGTGCTCCTTATATCGGCCTATGGTGACACCGGAATCACCATTGCAACTTTTAATAATAATTCAAATGCGGTATAAACGGCACAATCAAATGGCCTGCAAGATCACTAGACCTTCTGTTGTGAATTTTACGGAGAAGTTCACCACAACACGTTATTACAAGCATATGAATATATGAACTCTTTGATGTACCACGCAGCTTCACAAGTGGTGGCAGAAACTGGCAACACCAACAGATGGCGACGATGTATTAATTCGTATATCATTTAATTTGTTTTCACAGATTAAGTCATCATTTGGATAATGTTAGTTTCGCGGTGAAATCGCAGCGATCGAAAGTAAAACGATGTTTAATTAATTTCAAATTCCTATAACGTGTTACGCGGCATATTTAATCGAAAGCTATATTTTAAATACTATATTTATTTGAATATTAAATTTAATACATGAGTTGTTTGATATTTAAAATCGTTGTTATTAATTTTGAAGTACCTTTTGCCTGTGCATTATTTAACCAAAATTAAATGTAAATATAATCTCATTTGAACGATCACCAATTGTATTTAAATTGACAAATATTTACGTTATAGAATATTTTTCCGAAAGAAATATGCGTCCTGTGAAGAGTTCCATGTATTACCGTTCTATCATATGTGTAAAGTGAAAATACTGTTAAGAAATATAACAGTGGTAGAGCCAGCCAACAACATCTGTTGCATAAATATATCGGCTCGACCTCAAATACTTGTAGTAGAAGTATTCTACACTTCTGCGTTTTGTCTGGTGAGTGAATTGCTGGAGCCCCGCCTCAGTCCTCTTCTATCCTTCCTTTCCTACACAGGTTAGGATGGGAATGGGAACAGGATTGGACGGGAGAGGGGATAATAGGAAAAGGGAATATACTTTTTCCAGTTTATCCCCCTCTGTTCCTTAGTCAATGCATCTGCAATTCATTTGTTTTTGTGGATGCCTGTGGGCAGCGTTCACTTATCAGGTCGACCTTCTTCCTTAAAAAATAAGCTCGAGCTATGTTACTCATGACTCTAATAGCCAACAAGGTTATACTGTCAGATATTTTGCAAAGAAGTGGAAGTTTCAATAGACTTTGGAGTAGCAAGGATGGGATATGACCGAACTGGATAAAAACAATCTATCCCTTTACTAAGAAACCTTAGCCTGAACATATGATTGGCTATTACTCGCACTTCATTTGTTTTGTACTATTATTTGTTACTCTATCGGTAGGTATGCGTAACATCCGTAACATCAAGGTAATCTCAATAAAGTGGTAAAACTGATTTTGGACATCGTGATTACATAAAATTTTCTAGATAATGCTACTGTGGTCTTCATTTCTCCGCATCACATATGTAAATTTAGACCTAAAGAAGCACCCCATATATTATATTTATAAATTTGTTAGAGTAACAACCAGTCGGAAATTTCCAATTACCCAGAGTGGTGTAATAATATTCAAAGAGAACAAAAACGAGTTCGACAAGTGCGTGCATAATATTCCGATCACGCAATTCGCGTTGTAAATTCGCCGCCACAATATTGAGGCTCAGACATATGACTCGCAGTAGAACGTGTTTTATTAAAAAAGGGCGGACGTGTCGGCGCTACGAGCGTTTTACGCCTACTCCAGAAAATATTCAACAATGAGAGCTGATGCGTGCTGGAAACCTGAAAAACATGAAAGGTTGATGCTAAAAATATTACGACAAAATGAATTATAAGTAATTAAGCACCCATAATAACCTAGAGGTGTGGGCAGAGATTTCGGATTTCAAATTGGCATTACATCTACGCACATAGGAACTATTTTATCTTTTAATTTAATTTTTTATTTAATTAAAACATTTTACTAATCAACTGACAATGCCATCTTTCAGTATTTATCACACGAACGCAAATAAAGGATCAATTCAAATATTCAATTATTATTATTTGTTTTTAATTTAATCTTTACTTTAGATTGTCGCAATAAGTTACTATTGCTTCTTTTAATTGTTCCACCTTGTGCTGGGACATGGCTCACCAAAGCAGTCGAACGGATTCGAACCCACGACTTTAGGTTTCGCCGGCCGTAGCCTGAACCATTGAGCTTCTGGCGCTTTAAATTTCTATTACATATGTATTGTCTCAGCTAAAAGAACATATGTGGTATAAAATTTAGTACAACAATAACATGCACGCAGCATAAGGGGCCGCGAGGGGCGCATAAAAATTGAAATAAGATCCCTCACTCACGAATGTTTTCTTCCTTTAAGTATTTTAGTAAGAATTGCTGCATTGAAGTTCTGTACTAACTGTATAGTTATAAAATAAACTACTCAGTTAATCTTTATAGATATTAGAATGAGAAATCGTTATCAACTATCTGTTAACTATAAATTCGTCCATTGGATCAGGGTGACACATCTATGTAGAAATACATGGTCATTGAGCTTATTCGACAACCGATAGATGGCGCCGCTTAAAACCTCTAATACTTGCAAATCGCGGTATCAAAAGATGTGTATTTATACGTGATGTACATAAAAGTAAACAATTATGAGTCTAACTTGTATGGGTTTTCCACTAAAGACAATATTTATTTAGAGGCTGTGCCCCGCGGTTTTACCCGCAGTGAACTTCAATTTAACTGGCCGTTGACCAGTCTAAGCTGAATCCTATGTAATATGATAGATCATATAGCTCATAGTTTAACTTACAAGGAATTACAAATATTTCTCTATACAAGCTTTCATCCCCTACTATAGACCCTTAGGAAATTAATTTATGCAAAACATTTATTAGTGCTCGTCTACACGGTACAGAAGGTGTATGCCTTGATATATCAGGCAGTCAGTCAATTCGTGCTTCTATATATATGTTAGGAAGCGTTTACAATTAATTATCACTAAGTACTTCAATAATGTAATAACTGTCCCTTTTTAAGTTAAATAAAGTCGATCAAAAATACCTTTCTGCGGATTAATGTCCATCCAATGACAGTGTTACGTATTCATTTAATAATATCGGCTTAAGTGTCAGTTGGCGCTTCATTTTGACGTCAATTATTAAAATGCACGTTGAGTTGCATCGGAAAAAGAAATGAACAAACCGAACATCAACTTTGTTATTCAATTTATACTGGAAAGTCAAAAGCAATTTTGGTATGGGTTTTGTACACTTTTCACTGCTTTTGTGGATGCTTTTTGAAGTTACTTCCATTTTATTCATAGTTTGATTCTGGTTTCTATTTCTTTCATACACTTATTTGTTTTCTTTTAGTAGAATGAATTGACAGATATCATCACGCAATGAAAAACCGATTTCTTGCCTTGATCTATCCCCAGCGGTATTTCCAAAGCAACTTAAGATCCTTTAAGAAGAAAGCGTACTCCTTCCAAGGCTGGCAACACATCTGCAGTTCCCCTGGTGTTGCAATTGATGGGCGTCAGCGACTTAATATTAGGCGATTCACAGCGTTCTTGCCCCCTTCTATTATAAAAAGATTTTTTTTATATTAAACAAAATTTTATAGTTGACCGGGATCCCCAGAGCGCACAATTTATTTAGTTCAAATTACTGTATTAATTTTATTTATTATTTATTATTCCGTTGTACTATCTACAAAACTATTGAAATAATAAAATTTCACGAGTACGAGCTTCATGTAAATGTTACGCACGTGTCAATGACTCGGCAGGTCAAAGCGTCTCAATTTAAGTATGTTCGTGAAACAACCTCTTGAAACTTATTCTATTTAAGTAGATCCTGGCTTGCAGTAATTGAGGAAAACTTTAAGGAAATTTCCTACTTGTATAATAACTTAAGCTTGATCTTCGTTTACTTTTCCTATGTTATATTATACAAGGGAATATATTAAGTTAAATTTAACATATAAAAACGTGATAATGTAACACATAAAGTTTGTGAGTTTGGATGTACGAGGTAACCTCCGGTACTATTGATCCAATATTAAAAATTCTTTTACTCTTAGAAAGGTATATTTTGCCTGAGTGCTATACACTTTAAAAATCAGTGACTAGTTTAAAAAGTAATGTGTTATTTGAAAAAAAAAATAATAAATTTTTATTTTTTAATTTTAAAAATATACACATTGTTTTTAATTTCATTGTCATTAAATCCTTTTTACAAAAATCATTTTGTGTGTGTTATGTGTCTGGGTATGAATATATTTATATATATACGATGATATGATTGTAGGTGTCGATGAAAGTGAAACAATAATTAAAGTTAAAATTAATGACAGATTAATGAAAATGTAAATAATAATTATATGATGGAAATGTAATGAACGTGAAGTGAAAATGTTGAGCATATATGAATGGAAAATATGAAAAAAGGAACACATGACGATAACTTCCATTAGATATCCAATCCATAGATATATAGATGTATATTATTAAATGTAAATTAGTTTTGAGTTTATATTACACTCATTACCTGCATATTATAGCTGTATTATCGCACTAAAGAGATAAAGAAATTCTAAAGTATTTGTACAATTTTTGATCATTCTTTATATCTCTTGAATAAAGAATAAGCTGGCATGTCTAATGATAATATTTATGAATGTAATATATTACTGTAATATATATATTCAATAAGTTTACACAGATGTTAAAAATCTTATTCGACACATCATTACAAATGACGTTACACAGACACAATAGTCAAATTTAATTTATCTTAAATATTTACAATCATGACTTTAAAATTTAACTCTTAACAAAATGAAGAAAAAAAAGTTTGCGTGATCATACAATTGATATTCAAATAAAATGAGAGGTGAATGTAAGTTGTAATTTAAATAATGATGAAATGATACATTAATAAGAGCACAGTTGAGTATTGGTTCATTAGAAAACATTGAATTTTTGGTAAAATTTTGTTTGCATGATCCATACAGTGAGATTGCCGCTAAATGAAACAGCAGCATGTTTTTGTTTGATGAATAAAGAAACGGTTGATTCACAATTGAACAGTAGAGTATTAAAGATTTAAATGATGTCTGAAGATTGACAAGATATTAATTAAAATTGAGCTTGATAAATTTTCGATATTTGACAACCGATAGGAAATTCATTGGTTGACTTACGTAAAGCGAGTTAGTGGATCAGTGCCCTAAGATGTTTTTCCATGCGATTGTATGTATCCATACATGTAAAAACTTTCAGTGAATTCTACATCCTACGAATTTCTTAATAAAGAGAGGATTGTATTATTGACTCTTGGTATATAATGGCTGCCATTTTACGAATGAAATTTGACAGTTAAATTGAGTAAGAACGAACAACGTTGTCGAGTTGTGTAAAATTGGTGCTAAGGGTAAAAATATTTTACTTTTTACACAAAGTTTGATATAACTTAATACTCGGAGCTTTTCTCTTATTATCTTTTAAGTTTGAAATAACAGTAACTATATTAATATTCAATTGGTGGCCCCTTTTGAACTTGTACAGTGATTTAGGCATGTTTATTTAATCATGTTTGTAATAAACGCCGTGTTGAGGCAGTTCTTCTAGTTTTGGTTTTGGTACGTAGGGGTTCTTTAGCGGATCTGCATTTAATCTGGAACACAAAAATTATAAATTATATTATAATGATTGAGAATTAATCCCATGGTGTATGTAATGTATGTAAAATTGGTTGCCAAGACTTACAATTTCCGAAAGATTTACTGTTAACATTAATAAGACTTTAAGTGTAGTCAGACCTCTAGCAGAGTCCAATTTGTGCTGAATATCTTAGCCCACCTGGCTTACCGCAAGTTAAAACTGACTTATAACAATAAATAACAATTAACTTCAACTAGAAGCCCTAACCATACAAACTTTATTTGGAATACGCTTGGCCGTTTCGGGATTGTTTATGAACTCAAAGAGTTACGTGACGCTATTACGTCAATAAGTCGTCAATAAGTCGTCGTCAGTAACTATTGTTCCATGAATATTACACGGCCAAGCCATACTTATTAGTAACATGAGATTCACTTACTTGTAATGTTCAATAGCCTGGGAGCAATCTACGTTGTACCACCAGTCGCAAGCGAATTTGGTTTGATCGAAGAGGGTGCCGTTAGTGCAGAGGAATGCAGCACCCTGATGTCCTTCGCGTCCATCGTGGCAGACGTGGTATGCCTACAAGAAAGCATTATAAAATAGATTTCATATATCTTACTATAAGAACTTGCTGCGTGTCCTTTATAAGGACTAGCCGGGGCTTGGTAGACACTCTCTGTTCAACCATGCACCAAGAATAAAATAGACTTCCCGGTCCATGGAGGCAGTGAGAGGAGACAATAAGTCTTTATTATTTATTTATTGGAATCCAATAGCTTTCTACTATAATAGTTTTACGGTTATAGACGAAATGCAGAAGCATAAAATTCATCTACTTCACGCCAGCCTTCTGTGAGTTCGTCGTATTTTCCCGGCCTTACCTTACATTAAAGCAAAGACTGTCGTTGCTGCAGAGGTATCATATGAAGTAGAAATACCTATAAAACGTATTGCAAGTTAATTAAAATAACATGGTATTTAAAACACTCAAAATCCTGTAAGTTTCAATTAAATAATTTCTAATTGGATTAAATTTATTTTGTAACCGGTAACCTAAAAGCGAATCCATTGCGAGAAACGTTTGGTGGAGAATTAACAAATTGTATTTAAATAAAGCCCTCCAACTTGTAATTTAAGATTATCAAGCTGTAATAAACTGTAGGTAAGTCACGCCTCAAGTGAAATTGCTTTAACTTATTCAATTTCAAGTTATTCATGGCCCAAAGAAATTAAGGGAACTCAGAATTTCCCCATTAAAATATTTATTTCTAAACAAATAAACGTAGGTATTAAGTTATTTTGGATTTCTTCATTTAACTAAAGATTAAGATGGCGGTACATTGAGAATTTAAATTAAATTTAAACAATTAAAAAATATATGTTTTGATTTATATCAAGGATTGTTTCGATATTAACGGTGGATAGGCCGTTTTTCTGTCAGAGAAAGCTTTTAAAGCTGTGAATAGAATTCGTGGTTCGGGCATTGAAAGGATGAATAAAGAGAGAATAACAAATAATATATTTTTTGTCACAAAAGGGAGTGACAGCGATCAGATTAGTGATATACTTAAGAAGGGCGATATAAGGAGTACCCGTAACCATATATGTATGGCTGTAGAAGAAGCGAAAGCGGTGAGCCAGGATCGCGCCAAATAAAAATCCATAACCTCCGCCAACCCCTCTGGGCTAAGGGCGTAAGCTCTCATTTATTTATTTTTAGGAAGCTATTAGTTTTTGGGGACTACAAGAAAACACATCCAGTCCATCTATAATCAATAAAGAATACCAGAAATTTGAATGTTATACATACAAAACTCTACCCCTCCATTTGATCGTCATTGACTACGTAATATGCAAAGACCGGCTGCTGATTTGCCCTTTTATCCCATATAAAGCGACTATATTAAATAGAAACTTCAATAAAAATGTGTAAATACAAATCATAGATCAATATATTTTTGCTACAATTTAAAGATTGACTGTTGTTACGCATATACTTCATGTATTATATCACAGAAGGGCGTAGAGTAGAGATTAATTAGAGCGTTAAGTATTTCAATAGAATGAAATGGAGCAACAGAGTTTTGTGTTCATCTGCATTCAGATTTCTGAAGCTCCATAGATCTATCAACATCTTATTTATTATTATTTACCTGGCATCCTGTCTCAACATTCGCGTACATTCCTGGGTGTACTGGTACATGGGAACAGGAGAACCTGGTGTCAGGCACCTGATGGTAGATGGGGTAATCAACGCCAGGCACGCCGGGCACGTTGCGCAAGTCCTGCGGCTTCTCGTGCTCTCTCAGCGGCTTGCGGTACACCGCCTGCTCGTACTGCACCGGATACGTGTCATAGTTCTGGAAATATACAATAGCATTTACCTACTTTACTCGCCTTGATGTATTTAGTTTTTAAGGCACAAAAAGTACCCTATATCCTATTATATATCCCCGATAATGTGTTTGTAAAATTTCACGATGATCGGTTGAGTCGTTATGACTTTGAAAGCATAACAAACAAACTTACCCACATTCGCATTTGTAATATTAGTTATGCCTTTAATATATAACATAATATAAAATAGCTAAGGTCAATTGAGCATACCCAACAATTTCTAAGAGTTGTAGAAGTCAACATTCAAGTACCATAGCATATAACGTGCATTATTGAAATCGGAGCGATGTCAAGCACGAACGACCAGTATGATTAAGAAAAACTTATGGAGAGTGAGAGTAGAATGTGGTCCACCTTAACTTAGTTCCACTTTCCCTGCGACGTGCACACATCACAAACTTATTATGAAATAATAGTGAAAAAGATATGAGTGTAATTGTTACTTTATGTTTTGGTTGAGCTCGTAGCGAAGTGGTTAGATTACTTGACTGTATACTGCGGAATCTGGATTCGAATCTCATCTGTTACAAATGGAATTCATAAATAACAAAGGTTTGATTTCGGTACCTGGCCGTGTGTCGTCGCCCGGCTGGCGTTTCTTACAATAATGTGTGTTCATTAAGTATGTTCTTAGTATTTTGTCAAGTCCGTGTAGGGCGTCATTTGATTGTCTGTTGGTTTGTTTGTCTGAAACGGAGTCTTTCAACTCCTTCAAAACGTCGGATTCATTTGAAACTTGCCACACTTAATTTAACAAAGTATTCTTTCACGGTTATCTCGCTACTTCTACCAAATATGTTTATATAGTCGAATTTAAAAGGCATTTATCAGAAATGTTCAAGACTGTCGTTCTGTTCGACTGAGTACATAAGATAAAAGGTTTTTGATAAAATGTGTTAACCGTACCCTAGATTTATGAGCTAGATACTTAAAGGCCGTTGCCTTAGTACTTTTGAGTGACCGAGTGAGAGGGGGCAATCGCCTTGTCACGGCCGCCCGGCGCTTGCGCACTCTCGAAAGTTCCGTGCGGGTAATGAGAGCCTGGGGTTACTTAATCAACAGATCAGATGGCAGAATGTTTCCGAACCAGTATCCTAAAGTGACGCAACTCTGACAGTCAAATTTTATTACTTTAGAAGTTTCGTGTTATGTAACATTTTGGGTAAGCCAGTTCGTTATTCAGTGTTAAAGCTGACAAATGATATATTACAAAATGATATGGATTTGGAGGAAGTGTAATTGATTTTGATGACAATTGTTCATCATCTAGAAGATAATTTATTTTCAATGCATAAACTACAATACAAAGATGGCGGGGTCACGACTTTACCTCCCTTACTCTGTCTTTCCTTAAATAAATAAATAAATATGCGCTCACGCCCGTAACCCATTTCCATTAGGCGCGATCCTGGCAAACCACTCTCGCTTTTTCTACATTCATACATCTACGCATGCTCGTCGATTATGGATGGTTATATAATAATGTATTTAATTGAAATTGGTTATTATTAATAACAGTCAGTTTATTATTTATTAGAATTTGTTATTAAATAAAACAAAATTAAGGATTTCGATTGTCGGCTTAAACAAGTGACTGGAAGCGACCACAGATATCCGCATAAAATGACTCGAGCTCCGAAAATTATGAGCAGAACTGGCTGAAGTTTTGACGTAATTGGACGTTTAGCCGAAAGTTATTGCAATAAAAGTGAGAGTCGTTTGCGACCTTAAAATATCTAGTAGCAATAACTCGCCGCCTCATAAGGGAACACTAACTTTCGCAATTTTCCTTCCTTCGGGTTTCCCTTGTGCCCTTCAAAGGCGAATTACTGTTGGTTAAATTTACTTTCATTCTCTTCGGCTGGTGGAGTTCTGCTTTTTAGTTTTATTTCTTTGATCAACGCTTCTTAAAGTGGAAATTGTTTGAAACTCCGCCGCGGCGCCAAATTGCTATTCTGTAGTAATCTCGCAAATTCGCACCTTGGACGGAATGTTTCTTTTTTTTTCCAGCGAGCCCTTTTCCTGCCTTCATTGTGTGCGTCGTTTGATCTGTCGACGACAGTTCGTCTGCTCTGCAATTTTTTGGTACAGTCAACAATATCAATGACTCAAAGGCTTTTTATACAGACAGACAAATTCAAATAAATTAATTAGTTTTTTAACTAAAAACATCTACTTACACAGTATAATGACATCTCAAATTAAAAAAAAATCTTACGAAAAATATTGCAAACTAAATACAGAGGATTTTGATCGTCATTGGCAATAAATACACCCCTACTAGTATTATAAATGTGAATGTAAGTTTGTTTGTTACGCTTTCACGCGAAAACTACTCAACCGATAATCATGAAACTTTGTACACATATTCTTGGAGGTATTAGAAGTAACATAGGATACTTTTAATGAAAAATGAAAAAAAACTAGTATATAAAAAGCGAAGTATGTATGTTTCTTACAGACCTGTAGACTCCGAAACCGCTGGACCGATTTCGATGAAATTTACAGGGATTGTTCAGATTGGCACATTCGTGTGTTTTACCCTACCGGGATCCGATCAACATAATTAGTGGTGCCGGGGCGGGTCACTAGTAATACATAAATATTAAATCGAGTAATTATTCGTACTTCATATGATTGCTTTTTAAGGTGTATCCTTCTCTTTGTTACATTAGATCTTCAAGGGATAAATTTAGAAAGATCCTTATTTAGTGCTCGCTTACCTAATAACAGATATCTCTGTGCAAAATTTCAAGTCGATAGGCCGAGTAGTTTGGGCTGCGTTGACATATCAATCGCCCATTTTCTTCTTTTGTATTATATGTATAGATGTATATACTAACATGCTTCAATTTACTAAATATATGTTGCATAGCGACACTGAGGTAAAGCGTCAATTTATGGTACAATAGATATTATCTTGATGGCATTTTACTGGTGAAATACCGAAAAATCGCAAAAGTTGCAAGGAGTAATCGATACGCACCATCCCGTACAATATCTGAGATAGGACCCCATCACAACTGCTCTTCCAATGGAGCTCTTATGAAAGAAAAGAAATAAAATATCGGGAATTGCACTTTCCCCCTCGAAACATTCCCCGACGTGAGCGGGAGAATATAAAAAAGGTCATTGCGTTATCGGAATGAAAAAACGGCACGCGTTAAACAAGAACGGTTTTCTTTGTTGTTCATTTCATATACATGAACACTTATTTCGACCGTCTGTTTAAAAAAATATCTAGTACATAACATGTTATATTTAGCGATTGAAATACGCTATTTTTCTACCTAATTTCCAAAGAAATAATACCACACAAAGATGGGAGAAGTTCCCCTTGCTTATGTAGGATTTCAGCTATTTATTTTGTAAATTATAAAACGAATGTATTACATACGTAGATAAGTATTTCCCAACGCCCTTTACCTTTTGTGGATCCTATCCATACCTATCCATTTTTCCTCGTCTTCACATTCCTCCTTCTCTTACGTAGTTTCCGTTCTCAAGACATCTTGGCAACAACTCCACAATTATCACAATGTCGAGAAACATTTTAACATATTGTATTTATCAATTCATTAATAGCAGCAAGTAACAATAAAAATCATGTAAAGAAACTATAAAAAAATTAAAATGAATACGTTTCGAAGGCAAAATCTTACTTGTAAATAAGCTGCGTCGGAAACCATACCACAGAGTAATGCACCCGTCAGAGCTCTCAGCACCGCCTTGCCCATTTCCCCGCACATGTTGATGTTAGTCTCTATTTACTGCTCGAATGTAACACTACACTGCGCCGGTGGCCAAATGATACTGTACACAGCTACCATAAATGACTCCCCACTAATATGGATTACATTTATTTCGGTGGTAGGGAAAGGTTAGTTGAAGTGGTAAGGAATATTAAGCCGAGGTGTGAATTTCATAATGCTTGTTCACATTAATAACCAACCATCACCTCTTTTAGTATTTTCTGAAGGAATATTTACTAAACACAGTGAAAGTTCAAAACTTGACGTCCAATAAACAATCGACACTGAATGTCAGTCTGGAGAGCGGCAGGCTCCGAGTAGTACCCAAGTTGGTATCATCTGTGTTCAGCCTAGACGGTACCCGGTGTAGCAAATGCAAACGCCACATTAAAGATGGGATTCTCTTGGCTTAATTTCTGTTTATAGCATATATTAATTATTATTTTTTTATATAACATATAACAGGTTTTAAAAATGATTATAGTTGGTTCGTACACATTTCACTTTCTCCTCCATATTTGAAGATAAACGAAGCATGTGGATATATTGATATCTAAATATTTATATTGCGTTCGAAGTCAACGATCTTAGGCTAAACATTCACGTGACAAAGTAGAAGTAAACGTGGACGTGACGGCATCTGGCTTTGGGCTATGCGAATTTTTTTATACTTTAAAAAGACGAAAAAGTCGTGTCAACTTATAATGTCCTACAAACAG